>OY725331.1:43819896-44504713 GCA_963242795.1 Inga leiocalycina
AAAATGAATACTTTTTTAAGTCCCAAACTGTATTATGGTCTCTAATTCAACCTAATTAAGTTTTTATGAACTAAACTCGGCCTATGTCGTGAAGGGGGTTACATTTGTGATATTAGAGCTGTAGTTCCTGGCAAGTATAGGAATTTGCTAGGATAGCTCCCTTAGATCTCTGCCTTGGTGGTAGATGATGTTTTATGATAGTGATTGTGTATACACATGTGTGGTTTGTTATTGTGGACATAAGAGATTTGTGGAATATGTGTATACATTGTTGGTTATTCTAGAGTGGCGGATTATTGTTGAATCGAAAGATGTAATGGTTCGCCCGAAAGTCAAATGAGTAGACCCAAAAGTAGAGGTAATCAGACCTATTATCTGATTAGAGAATAGGGGAACATGAGTTCCAAGGTATGTGATAGTAAGGTTCTAGATGTCATGATAAACCTAGATGTTCGGTGGAAAACCCTAGGCGGTATGATATTACATGCCAGTTATGTCATACTGGACTAGTATGTTTAAAAGCCTTAAGACGTAGGGGACCGGTGTGCCTTAGGCTGGCAGAGATATTTGAACTTGTATTAGAGTTAATGATGCTCCATGGATATGAGGGAAGTAATTCCCGAGTTCAACTAATGTTGAGGCTTTAAGAGATGAATTTTGATCAAGGATCAAACTCTATAGTTGAGCTAATTCTTAGGAATTTGATTTGACCTAAAGGGTCTGAGGTACTAGAACATGGTACTAGAATGTATTGAAATATGTATTGGTATCTCAAGGTTGCTCTTTGCTAATCTAGTATGGGGAAAGATCTTGATAATAGAATATTCCCCTATTGAATGAGAATAGTTCTCGATAGAACGACGAGTGGCTATGAAATATAGTCTCATGGTTGAGACAAAAAATTGAATATTCGAGCAGCTTTTAGATTTCTTATGTACAAGGGTGAAGTACCCTAATAAGGGCAATGGAATTTGTGAATATACCAGGCATGAGCTGGTAATGGAAGCCCATATATAATAGCCTGGAATCATTTGAGTTGAAATGGGTAAAGAACGGGAATAGAGGAATATAGATTGTGGGTACCGTCAGGTGTAGTGGGAGGTACCTAAGGGACTCCTATTAACCCAACCTGACATGGCTAATGCACACATGAGGAAATGAACCTCCAAGTGCATAGCGGAAGTTTAATGAAAGTGATGCGTTTAGAATTGCATTGAGCAGAGGCTCAATGCGGTAAAGATGATGTGTTATCTTGACAGCAGGAAATTCAATTATTGTGTATATGAACATGATGAATCACATCCTTTTATTGTGTTTAGATTGATTCGTGGTAGTTTTGTTGGTGATATTGTGATATATTGTACGAGTATGATCAGGATACAGATAAAAAAGAGTTACCTATGGAGAGTTCTAATAGGAAAGGGCTACTTACAGTGAGATCTTATTGGAAAGGGCTTCCTGTGGAGGATGCTGACCGAAGGGGCTGACCAGTCAGGTGACTGAGTGAAGCATCAGGTGCAGTACCATAGTATGGAGCCACCATGACGATAAACCCTAGAGTGGAGCCACCGTGACAATAAACCCTAAAGTGTAGCAGCCTTGACGACAAACCATGGAGTACAGCCGTTGTGATGTTGAATTGTAGAATATAGAAGAGCAAGAGCTCAAGGAAGTAAATGTAATGTGTTAATCATGGCTTCTAGAAGTGAAACTTCGGGGCCAAGTGATATTGTGAGAAGGGTCTGGGAGGATCGCAGTATGATAAAAAGAGTTTATGGTGCTGAAGGTAAAGTTGTTAAAGGCATCAGTGTTAAGTATATACCCGGTCTCAGCTTGATGTGATTGTGTATTGTGTGTCTTTCACCTGTGGCCCATTGGTTGTTCCGGTGGGAGAATTGTGCCTGCGGGGTGGTGGGATTACAGGGGATTACGGAGAATTATGCCACATAGGGGGTTCCCATGGTGGAGGACCGTTCCGTTGGGGCGGTATTTTACGAGGGATTGACTATGTGAAAGCCGAAAAGGCTATATGAATAAGTTGGGATTAGGGTGTGGTTGTGTAGCAGAGCAGAGCTAGTTCAGCAGATGACTAATTCGACTACATGATTGGGGGTTCTCACTTGTGAGGGCACTACCTCGGTATGGCTAGCATGGCTAGCCACTAAGTTGGTTGCATCGGGGTTGACCCTAGGCCAAAAGGTGGTGCGTAAAATTAGAGTTTGTGATGTGTGTTGCTGTGGAAGCTATGTGAAGGACAGCGTGCACATGTTAGTGTGAGCCATCGTAGGGAGTGACATTGGCCCTCTCTACCCCAGCTATTGTTATACCGTTGTAAATGTGAATGCTGGGAAGGCAATGTATATATGTGGATACAGCTGGGACAGCTGTCATATAGTGTATACAGCCATGAGTACTGTCGTCTGTGGCAAAAGCCACACATCAGTGTGGTTATAGCTATGAGAAATGTGATTTTGTAACTTGCGAGTCAAGCATTAATGTGGAAGTTGCTGTGGATATTGTGTTGGTGCCCAAAATTCCCAGTTGCCACTAGTGAGTGTACGAGTGAGGGTGGCGCCGTGAAAGTTGATACGGTGAAGTAATGCTATGAAAGCGAAAACAGCGTAAGTTGAAGTAATGTTAAAAACAATGAAAGCTAAGGTATATATGAATACAGTAGAAGCTGTCGATTGTGTGTAGTGAATTTGTGGTGCTTTGGGTTATTCCCTGAAGGGGTAACTAGATTGAGTAGAGTGGTGGCATATACCTCTCAACTGCTGAGGTCTTATGAAGTGAGCTAGCTACTCATGATTTGAGGATTGCAATAATTGTGTTCATGTGACAATTGTGTTCCTGCAATGATTGTGTTCGTGCAGCGATTAAGTATAGTGGCGATTATGGCCTTGGGGCAATCGTATTGTGTTAGTGTTTGTATCAAAGTTATGGTGCCATTGCCTGTATGGGGTGATAGTGGAACAATACTGCAACCGATAAAGTCCTAAGTATTGTTTGATCAGAAAAGATCGAATGTGAGATAGCACAAGTCAATAGAGTTACTGAAAACTCACAACCTGGAGATCAAGTATCATATGGGTCAAGTCAATCTCATCACGGATATGTGTAGTCGTAAGGTGATGTGAACTATTGCAGTAATGATTGACCATTGTCGAGATCTAAATCTCTCAAAACAGATTATATGTGTTAAGTATAGTGTACCCTAAGGGGGAAAGTAACTTAATGACTGAGATTGAAGAGGCTTAAAACCATAATCATGGGGCAGTCCATCCGGATTATGATTGAATGAGGTGAAGACCTCTAGTGTTTGAAAAAAGAGATCACATGCTCGTGAGAGTGTCTCCAGGTACGAGAATTGGTAAAGCGAGTAAGGGAAAGATATTGACCCAAGATGTATTGGTCCGTGGAGATTCTTGAGAGAAGTATACCTGTAGCATATTATTTGTACAAGTTGTCCTGAAGGGACTATTCCAATGAGAAACAATTTGAGGAATAGAAGTTGTCATGAAGAGGCGTCTTAGGTTTATGTCCCTAGTGGTGTAACAAATTTTGAGGATGAAATTTATTGAATGGGGGGAGAATTGTAACACCCAAAATTTGATTAAGGGCTAATGGCAATTATTGAAAATGATTTGGGAATTAAAGTTGATTTAAGACATGAATCAGTTATTGGAAATGCCCAATACCTTGTATTTTAGCATAATTATGTGACAAATAATTATTTGAGCTAAAATAGGGGTAAATGGCCCATGGAAGAAGGAAAAGAATTTGATTATGTATTATGTGGCAATATTAATTAATATGCCATACTTAGTGGAAAATTGAAAGAATGAAATCATTGGGCAAGTACTTAGTGATTAATAGAGAAATTAATTACTAACTAAGAAGAAATGAGATATGCAACTAAATGGCTAATGGAATGGGAAGAGTAATCAAGTGATTACTTACTTTATGAGAATGCATAAGATGTGGACAAGTGTCACTTGATGATGAAGATAGATGAGAAGAAAAGTCAAAGCACTATTTTTTATTCATTTCCTCTCTTTTCTCTCTCTCTCTCTCTCTCCCCCTCTTTCTTATGCGCATGAGTAGGCATGGGGGCAGATTTTTCTGCCATTCTTCATCATCTGCACCTCTCATATCTCTCTCCTCTCTCCATATTTTCGTCCTCCGTGGCTGCTCAAGAGAGAGGAAGAAAACTTGATAAAGGTAAGCCATTTTGACCCTCTTAATGGCCTCTAATGGAAAAACTCTCTTCTATAAACTTTTTCCTTGTGTTGAGAGCTTCAATTTCATGGTTTTAGATTTTTCATTTAGTGGTGTTTGAGCTCTCACGAAATTTTGGACTTGGGTGAATCAAGGAATTCGTTTGGGGAAAGTTGTAGAGGTGAGTAAGACAAACCTTTTCATATGGGTTTTGTAGCCATTGGTTGAGTTTGGATTTTCTGGAAATTTTGCCTTGAATTTCAAAATCGAGGGTCATAGTCTTGTTGGCATGTTATTGTTATGGAAATGGTGCCTTGTTTAGTGTTTTGAATTGATATAATTGCATTGAAGCTTCAATATGAAGTTTGGCCACTTTGTGTTAGGTTTTGTGCATTAGGCAAAATAGGGTATGTCAATGGGTTGTGATTTTGGTCATTTTGAGGTTACCATTGTATTCCTTATGGAAAATTATATAGGAATATGTTTGGTTAATGATTTTGGAGTCATTGGACACTTTGATAGAAAATTTGGAAATCTGTCTTGTGTGAACTCTGTTCTGGTAGTCAGTTTGCACGAACATTTTGAATAAGCAAATGGTGTTGGAAATTTCAGAAACTTTCCAGTCTTAAAGTTAACATCCCAAGCTTCAAAATGGACATATAATTCATGTCATTTCGTTTTGTTAGCTGAGAGTTATGCTTTGCCAAAGTTTGGGACAAAAACTGGACTCTGTTTTGGAGCAGTGTTGAGTTTTGTGTAATTCTGGACTTTTTTGGTGATTTCTAGTCATGTTGAATATTTTTCCAGTAAAGAGGACTTAAATACCTTTCATTTGGCTTTAAAATCACCTCATTTTGATTTTTCTAGAATTAGTTATGATTTTTGGAATTTCAGCCAAGAATCAGGGAATTTCTTGGCCACGGCCCAAGGTGGCTCTCCACGACCCAAACCTTTTTGCCCTGATTCTGCCGCCGCCCAAGGGAGGGCTGGCCGTGGCCAACCCCTATGTTCCAGCACTTTGAGTTTTTTAAAAGTGATCTTCAACCTATTGTTTCCCAACCTTTTAGGGCATTTTATTAGAGGCATTTGTAGCCTCTTAAGGGTCAATTATGATAATCAAATTTAAGTGTTATGAAGTGAATTAAGTCTTGGAATAGAGTTTAACTCTTCATCCTTAACTTTGATTCTAGGATTTGTCATTTGCCCTACTCGGGAGAGACCGGTGCCAGAATACGCCCTGAAGGACCAAGGTAGTGACTCTTCTCTCATGTTGTATATGATATTTTGGTATGCATGACTTGTCATTGTGTTTTGTGAACTGTATGCGCCATGGTCTATTACAACGTGAGCACTTTAGCGTGAGCCGTTTAGGGAGTGACAATCATCATCTTTAGCTCGGCTGTTGAACTACCGTTGTAATAGACATGGATCTTTATGAATCCGACCCGTGGGGCGGCGTGTTGTTGATAAGTGAAATATTTGCATATTTATTTTCCCTTATATGATGATTTTATGGATGATATTTGAGCTTAATATAATATATTTGGGTGTAAAATAAATAGTATTTAAAAAATAAAGAAAAATATAAAAAAAGGTCAGTACTGTAGCGTCGGTCACTATTCATGACGGAATCACTGTATCAAGACGTTACTGTAGCGGATGGAGGTGACTGTAGCGGATAGAATCACTGTAGCACTGTAGCAACACGGAAAAAATACGTAGGTTTGCTGAAAAGTCATGTTCATGCGTGAAAAGAAGGCAAAATACTGTAGCACCTGTGGAAAAAAGAAGAAGAAGCAACAGACGCACTTCACTTGCCTATATATATGTGTGCTTCTTTGCAAAATGGAAGGAGGATGAGAGAAGAAATATAGTGGAGATATTTCTCTGACAGTCAGAGATCCTTCTCTGACAGGGAGAGATATTTTCTCTGATAGTTCTAAATAAATTGTGTTATTTTTTATTTTTAATTTTATGTATTGTATTATTTTTTTCATGCCTCCTACATGGAAGGCTTAGTATTATATTATTTTCTGCATGCCTCCTACATGGAAGGCTTAGTATTGTATTACTTTTTGCATGCTGCCTACATGGAAGGTTTTACCTCCTAAATGGATGGCTAGATTTCTCCAGTTTTTCATATATCTTTTTGGTTGTATATTTATGTTTGAAAATTTAATATTTAAATTTATGCAGTATTTATGAAGATTTCATTCTAGCTTCATATAATGTCAATTTATTTTGATTTGTTTTAATTTTATCATGAGCTAAATTTTCATTTTCCTAGGGTGATGACGTAGCTTACTAATGACGGATTGAATCTTAACTTATTAAATCTAGTTTTAATTTCTCCTTTATGATTGAGTTTTAATTATTGTTCTTAATGCTTTCATTTGATTGGCCACCTTTTGAATGATTACAATATACATGTTGAGACTGGAAGGAGATGCATGTGTGTAGATCCTATAATTAAAACCATGACTTGCATATGAAATAGGAATATATTCATATGAGTTGTGTAGTCTTATTGAGTTTCATAAATCTTAATGCATAATTAATTGCTTAAATTCGTATAGGAATATATTGGATTAGCAATTAATTATAGAATTGCTTGACCTTGGAAGAGACTAGTAATTAAATTAGGGAAACTCGACTATCAATCATGTGGAATAAATTGGGCTAGAATAGATAAGTGATTCAATCCGAAATTTGTTAAGTGAAATCTAGTCCCTAGGATTTTTTCTCATATTTGTTTTCATATCATCTGCACTCATATTTAATTATTTTTCTTTTATTTGTACTCTCAATCACCAATTTATCGATCGACTAAATAGAATTAAAATTACCCATTTTGGTACTTAGTGATCAATCCTCGTGGGAACAATACTCTACTCACTTCTATATTACTTGATTACGACAATGTACACTTGCACTATTTAATTGATCATTCACACTCATAACAAGTTTTTGGCGCCGTTGCTGGGGATTGTTGTCATTAATATCAATACCAAGTAATTTTAATACTAATTTAGTCTGCATGTAAAATTTGAAAAAAAAAATTCAAAAAAAAAAGAATTATTCATAGCATTCATTTGGTGATAACTTGTCATATCTTAGTTCTTTTTCTGGAATGCATGTGAATGGAATAAGACAAGAAAATATAAATGCTGGTTGGATTGAAAATTCTTCTCCTTATAATTGTTTTTCTGGTGCTTATTATAGAGAGTGTCATCCCTATGAGCATTATCCATATAGCACTACCAATCATTATATGGGAGATGATTTCAATATGCATCAAACTTGTTTTGATCATTCATTTTATCCTGGTAGAATTTTAGAGCAACAAGAGTCTTTGGATCCATATGTCAGGTATTGTCCTAATCCTCCTTTCTACTCTTATCCATATATTGAAGAACAAACTCTTGAGTATAAGGAAAAGTCTGATTTAGAAAGATTATGTGAGGAGTTTGCGGAATCAACAGAGAGATATAGTAGAGAGCAAAATGAAATTGTCACTAATGTTGAGTCAAGTGTCCAAAATATTGGAATATATGCAAGTCAAATTATTGTGTCACTTGAAACTATGAGGCAAGATAATTCTTTAAGCATGATGATCACTTCTTATGTTGATGATGATTTTTATGAGGAAGTTAAGGATGTGGAATTGAATAAAACCTTAGCTCTTGTGGAATGTGATAAGGACCTTGAAATCACTTTTGGAGAGAATAGTGGATGTCCAATTGAGGTTCCGGCTATGGAGCCTAATTTTTGTGATTTTGATGTTGAAACTAATGTGGATATTCCAAAAGTTGTTGTTCATGTCTCTCCTGTTAAAGTGTTGACTCTTGCTGATGAGAGTCAAGTGGATTTTATGGGATATTCTAAAATTTTGGAAACTCCTAAATCTATTTGCAAATACATGCATGTTGTGCTTTCTTTGAATTCAGTAAATAATTGTACTCTAAAATTGTCTATGATTGAAGAAGTGCAATTAATTACTTTGAATGATCATTGTTGGTTTCTGAAACATTTTTGTTTGAGAAGAAATGAAGAGAAGGTAATTGTAATACCCCAAATTCTAATACTTGAGGCTAGAGAATAAGCCTGAGATAAGTGGACTACTAAGCCCCGGTTTAGCAAGATCCTAAATTGTGATTAAGAGATAATGACTCCAAAAGTGGATGTGGTTAGTGATAAATAACCCTTTTGGAGAATATGATGTGATTTGGCACTCGAATGTGATTCGTGTGTGTTGTGAGCAGCGCCGAAACCCTTTATTTGAGTTCAATTGTGGATTAACATCCAAATTGACTTAGAATAGAGGGAAGAATTGAATGTGAATTGTGTTGACATGTTGAGATTATTGTGAAAACATGTCAATGTGATGTAAATTTGATTGATTTGGTGTTTCCAATGGATTCCTTGTGAAAATTTATGTGGGAATGATGTTTGGTATGAAAATGGAACCAATGGAAGCAAAGATGCAAAATCTGAAATTCTGTCCAGTGAAACTCTATTCTGGGCAGTCATTTTGTGTGAACATTTTTAATGATCAAATGGTGTCTAAATATTCTGAAACTTTCTATTTTTATAGTTCACATCTCAAGCTTCAAAATGGACATATAATTTGTGCCATTTCGTTTTGTGAACTAGGAGATATTACTGTCCAAAGTTTGGGATGGAAACTGAACTCTGTTTTGGGGCAGTGATGAGTTTTATGTAATTCTGGAATTTTTTGGTGATTTTTAGTAATAGCCAATATTTTTCCTATGAAGAGAACTTAAATATCTTTCATTTGGCTTTGGAATCAACTCATTTCGATTTTTCTAGAATTAGTTATGATTTTGCAAAGTTTGGGCAGAAAATCTGCCAGAAAATCCGAAAATGGGATTTATGACATCATCAAAATAAAAGATGACATCAGCATGGAAATTAAAACATTTTCTCATCATCTTCAGCTCTCATTTTTGTGCTGAACCGTGCAGCACCATGGAGAAAGAGAGAGAGGGAGTTTTAGAGAGAGAAGAGGATGAAAACTCGCGAGGTAGGTCGATTTCTTCGGTGAATTCGTACCTAACGCGTATAATCCTTCTCGTAAGCTTCTCTTCTACATGGATTAAGGTACTTGAAGCTTAATTTTGCTGTTTAAAAGGGGCTAGGGTTCAGCCATATTGAGTAAAAGCCAGAGGGAGCTTGAGGTAACTTCCGAAACTTCAATCTTTGATTGTTCTGGCTACTGTGGTTGATTTAATCGGTAAAATTTCACCGGATTGTCTTTGTTTGTAGAGTTTAGAATTGACATGGCCTAGGGGTTATGCTGCCCAAATTGGGTTTGAATGTTAGTTGTAACCTAATGTAATGGTTAATAAAATGGTTAGGAGTAAAGAGAAACACGTTTACGGAGCCAAAACCGAAAAACCCCAATTTTCCCCGGAGTACTTGTATATTTCGGTTATGGCTATAAATGGGTCTTAGAGTTGGAGTTTCAATGATTTAATGGTTCCATTGAGTTTAGGAGCGAAAATTAGGTGGGGTTACAGTTGGCCACTTTTTCGGAAAAGGCCGAAAAAGCATAATTACGAAAACGCCCCTGAAACCTTTAAATTGGGGCTGCCAAGGGTAAATTTGTAAATTGACATTGAATTTGATAATTCCGAGTCCGGAAATGGATTCCTTGGGCGAAAATATGATAGAATAGCTCATGTCAAAATTTCAAGAAAAGTACAGCCGGACCAAGTACGGCGCGGCGGGGCCGGGTCCTCGGGGGTATTTTAGTAATTTTTCAATATAGCTTCATATAACCCCCAGAAATACTATGGAAATATCTAAATAGTACATTTGACATTGTAGGATCGAATGTGAAGTCCCGAATTGTTGGCACGTAAATCGAGAAGAAAAGACTGGAGGTAGGGAACTTATCTCTCCTGCATGCTCTGATAATTGTATTAATGTGTTGATGCATGTTATTACTTTGCTTGATTATGTGGAACATGTATGAATGATTTAAAGCTATGTTTCAATATATGCTATGGCCATATGTGTATCGTTCGAATAATTGAGCTTATAGATTTGTCATTGTATGTGTGCATGAGTTATGTGATGCAAGTATGTCATGCATTAAACACTTATCTTGCATGCATATTGATAATTTTTCCCTACTTAGATTCTCTCGAATCTCACCCTCCCCTACCAACAATTTAGACAGGGCAAGTGGCTCGTGGAGGGAGTGGCTAGGACTCCTTCGAGATGAGATTGTGTAATCCCCATTTGAAGAATTGTAATGGGCAATTGTACCCTATGTATCTTTAGTGAAGGTATGTACCCGGGATTGTCGGGATGATTATGTTGTGCACTCTGGTATTTATATGAATGTGATTTATCTTTGCGTAGTAATTGTATTCAAAATGTGAATATGAGACCAAGTTTATAAATGATTTCGAAAGGTATTTTTGAAAACCCCATCATGTGATGGGTTAGTAAATGTTATTTGATTATTATTGGTCTCCATTTCATTTTAATCGCGTATTTCAGATATAATTACGGAGGGGGTTATAGTAATCCTGGTGTTTGATACTTTTGATTATTAGTTTATGTTTGAGAAGTCTGGCTGAAGACTATAAATTTAGCACTACTTGGGAGGCAACCTAAGGTTTGGTTCGATGTCTGTTGTGATTTTGCAGGACTTCTGGTAGCTCCTAATGATGTATTCTACTTTGATAAAAAAAAAGAAAAAAATATAAAAATTTAAAAAAGAAGAAAATTTTGGTTTGGTTTTTGTCTAGCTAAAGACATTAAAGAAGGGCGGCTATTTGGGAGGCAACCCCAAAATTTCTTTCCTACTCTCTCAAATTTCTTTCCTACTCTCTCAAACTTCTTTCCTACTCTCTCATTTTTCTTTCCTACTCACCGAAACACACTGCACTGGGTTGAGAATTTTAGTTTTCATCAATTTCATTTACTATGGAGGAATCTCTTGTAAAGCTTAAGAACAAGTTCCCCACTCTTCCTAAAGATGTGCTTAGGAAGCTCTATAGCTGTCGACTTGAAAGGATGAAAGTATTCAAGCGTTTGGGACTTCCTGAGGACATACGCTGGATCATTGAGGCAAAGGTACGTTTAGCATATGAGTTTAATAAATCAGTTGTTCAACCTTTACCAGGAATGGGAAGAAGTTCTTACTCCAAAAAGAGAAGAGCTAAAAGAATGAATGTATGCTATAAATGTGCAAGGTGGACATGTGATCAGCGCTGTAGAAGCAAAGGTATGGTTTCTATAAATCAAGAAGATAAAATTAAATTTATAAAGGATGGACTGAGTAAGGAGTCCCTGGATGATATCATTCAAACTCTTGAGACACATCCGAGTGGTGATGTTCATTGTATTCTTCTTGATTTAGTGAATGTATTCAACCAAGAAAAATGGCGCTATTGTCTTGGGAATCTGACGAAAAAAGACCATGTTTGCCAGTTTATAAGAAAATTGGATGGGAAGCCAATCCTTGATTCATAGAAATCGTTTAAGCCGTTACTGGACGTAAAACCAGAGGAAGATGTGAGCCAAAATCATAACTACTATACATAATCATGCTTTTGTCTAATTGTCTTATCTTTTCTGTAGCTTTTGTCAAATCTTTCTTATCTTTTCGACAGCTTTTGTCTACTCTACTTTATCTTTTGACTTTCTTTCCTCTTTTTGTTTAATTTCTTCACACAATGGCCCACCGGTCATCTGTGCCGGAAATTTTTTCAAACTTCTTTGAAAAATGTGTGATTTGTGTGATTTTGTTGTCGCTGTTTTAGTGTTATATATGCATGTACTCTTTTACTTGTAAGCATATACACTTCCACTTGTAAATATGCAGTCTTCCACTAGTAAGCAAACATTGTCTGAGAGAAAGAAAGAGAAAATGGGTATTTCACAAAAATGTAAATTTACATCTATTTGCATTTTTGGTGAAACTGAATTGGGTAAGAAAGGAGAGTTTATAACAGTAGCAAATGAACTGGGAATTGGATTAGCTGCCAGAGGAATCAACTTTGTGTACGGGGGAGGCATTCAGGGCCTAAAGGGAAGTGTGGCCATTTCTGCATCCATGAATGGAAGCAAGGGTTTAAGTGTAAGGGTGAAGGAGATGCATGTGTGTAGATCCTATAATTAAAACCATGACTTGCATATGAAATAGGAATATATTCATATGAGTTGTGTAGTCTTATTGAGTTTCATAAATCTTAATGCATAATTAATTGCTTAAATTCGTATAGGAATATATTGGATTAGCAATTAATTATAGAATAGCTTGACCTTGGAAGAGACTAGTAATTAAATTAGGGAAACTCGACTATCAATCATGTGGAATAAATTGGGCTAGAATAGATAAGTGATTCAATCCGAAATTTGTTAAGTGAAATCTAGTCCCTAGGATTTTTTCTCATATTTGTTTTCATATCTTCTACACTCATATTTAATTATTTTTCTTTTATTTGTACTCTCAATCACCAATTTATTGATCGACTAAATAGAATTAAAATTACCCATTTTGGTACTTAGTGATCAATCCTCAAGGGAACGATACTCTACTCACTTCTATATTACTTGATTACGACAGTGTACACTTGCACTATTTAATTGATCATTCACACTCGTAATAGTTGTGAATCTAGCTGTGGGCTATGTGTTATATATCTTGCCAGTGTAGCTTGTGTATGAAATGCTTTATATGAATCCCAGCTGTGGTGAAATATATTATGTGGATTGTGTTGTGCAATTTAGCGTGAGCAATTCAACATGAGCAAACGTAAGGGTGACATGAGTCATACCTGCCCTTGTCGCTGTAACTGCCGTTGTAGTTGCAATGTGTGCGTGATGATTTGCTTTCATGCCTTATTGTTGTGCATACTATGAGTGATTTGTTCTACGAGGATTCCTTAGAATCTCACTCTCCCAAAAACTAAATTTTAGATAGGGCCGAAGGATCAAAGGGAAAGCGGACGATGAAGAGTGGTTAGAGCTCTGTATTAGGAGTTTCGTTTTGGAATATTTGGTTATCATATTGTATTTTGGATTATTTTATTGAGAAACCATTGTATATATTGGAATTGTAGTATAGTTTGTGTAATCCCCTGGATAAGGGAAATGAATTATAGGCATTGTGCCTTGTAGAACCCTTATTTTTTAAATGGAACCCAAATGTGACAGAGTTTACATTGCACTCTGATATGTATAAATGGAATCAAATTGTACAGGTCATTTGTGTGTTGATTGTTGATGTAAGACTATTGTTGAATATATTTTAGAAAATTTTTTGCAAGCCCGGTTTTTGGGAAAATGAATACTTTATTTAGTCCCAAACCCTATTATGGTCTCTAATTCAACCAATTAAGTTTTTACGAACTAAACTCGGCCTATGTCGTGAAGGGGGTTACACTCTCTAACAGAGATTGCGTGCTAGCGTCTCCAAATGTTTCCTAGGGTTTTTCTTGCAGCTCAGAATTCTCATGCGTGTATGAGTATATCTGCTCTATCAAGTTTATAACCTATGAGGGCTATATTCGAATTTTAAAATTAATCTTCATTGATCTTGAAATTAATTAACAATTAATTATCTTGATGAGCTAATTAAATAAATTCAGTTTAAATTAAATCTGTCCAACAGTTTTAAAATAACCTATTTATTTGATCCAAATAAAGAGCCATTAGATTTAAGTTATCTTCATAAATTAAATTTGAGATACTATATATCTATCATGTTAGTTATTAAATATAATATATCTTAATAGATTAAATTTAAAACTAACACAATATAATAATATCAATTAATACACACACACACACATATATATATATATATAAGATATGTAAGTCGAAAATATATATCTATATAATATTATTAACGAATTTTATATTATATATATAAATATTAAATTCGTCCACCTTAAATTAAACATTATCTCGAGTTGGGTCATTCCTGTGTGCTACCCTGTAGGCCCATATGAAGTTAGCAGTGGGCCAATAACTGTACTAACCCAAAAGTCATAAGCGGCCTCTAGCAAGACATTATGACTACCCAATTCATATGAGGATCATTAACATGATGCAACCTGTCATACAACCATGTCACGTCCCTTTTGTCACACGATATATCGGTCAAGGATAAGGCATGGATAATGTCATCCTCTTGTTCTTGACCATTACTTTCTCGATTCCTTAGTAGCCTGACAATAGAAATGGAAACTCCTTTCCATCGTAGTATGGCCATACATTTTTAGACTCACTCATCGAGGGGCTTAGCAATATCTCTCTACTAATGTGAGGGACAAATTCCATCTTGATAATTCATATTCCTCTGCATGCAAAACCACCAAGCCCGATCGTAGCCTTTATCATTACCTGTTCAAAAGTGACTTTTGACTAATTCAAAGCTTAGCAACTCTCATGTAGGAATCCATGATAACCTCAGGTCTAAGGGCATTGTGATGTGGTTATACATGAGAAAAGATTATGACTTGATCCATGTAGCTTTCTTATAGTGGGTCGGTCCAGCACTTTGTACTCTTACAAGTGCCTAAGACTTTGATTCGTATCTCCATATCTTATCAAAGTCATACTGGTCTTGTTTCATATTTGCTCCCGCATAGAAGACCGATCAGGGACATTTTAGGATAATCTTTATGATTTATCAAAGGATACAATTATCACAGTTAACAAGCAAATAATATGATAACAGAATACAGAAATTTCATTAAATTAATAATGTTCAAAGTACAATGATTAACCCTTTGGGCACAATTTCCAACAATAAGGGCAATCATAGTTCATGTAATGATAATGGGAGTTCAATTTACTAGCATAGTCAAAAATAACCAAATGACCCTTTGAGCTAGCCTGAGTTATATTGATTAAACAATTCCACACCGGGCAAGGTTTAACCCCTGTAACCGAAACTCAATACAAAATACTAGTAATTGCAACTAAAGTGCCTCAAAATACCAAACCTCAAATACTGGTGAGTCTAATGCATTAATCAATGATTATTTCTAAACTTAGAAAATAATCACTTCTTAGAACACTATTAAAAACCACTTTTAAGGCAATTTATGAAATCACTAAGTTTTCTAAATCACCAAACCCCATCAACCGATGAATCTAACACCAAAAGAGATGAACCGCTACTCTAGAGATGCTATTAAGCACTCTTAGTGTGTGATTTAAATTAATTAATGCAATTGGTTCAATGCAACTCAGAAATCAACTCAATATCTATACAATACCATGTAAGACAATAGATAATCAATGGAATTACACTTAAACATATATGCAGCCACATATATTGAGGAGCACAAAATTCAACATCAACTAATTCAAATCACAAATTAATCCAAACTAAGTACTTAACTAAGTAACAAAGGTCTAGTAATAGGAATATAATTTCCAAGATAGAAAATCATAGTTACAAAGCTAAAAAATGGATTAAAACATAAAACTCCCCTTTGTAGTACTTAGAACTAAAGCCCTTAGCTTCCATCCTCAAGAATTGAAATTTCTAGCCACTGCTACACATCTATGCAGTTTCAACAACCACGTCCAAAATTCTAGATATGAACACCAATTTAAGTAACCAATTACTACTGAAATAAGAGATGTTGGTGTTGAATATGAATCAAGAGTAGAGGATCATAGCTGTGTTGATATCCAAAATAGAGGAGCTACGGTCTGAGATAATGAAGGCTTGGAAGGATGATGGTAGTAGTGTGGAGTTTAAGACTCTTGCCGTCAAACTTGCTATAATGGTGAATGTGAACATAGGAGAGGATGAAAGTGGGTGGGGTGGTTGTGTAACTCTCTCAGCTGCAGAATGGCAGTGAAAGAAAGTCAAGTCCGCCGGAGGAAGGAGTAGAAGAGGGAAGGGAGTGGTTCTTTATTTAGCGTTGATGGTCTACTTCTCCATCACAGCAGCTCTTTGAGCTTCTCGGACCTCCTTCGCTGAAGTTTAGGCATGAAGGGGAGTTGAATGGTAGACTCGCTGACAGTTGTGGTAGTGGAGGACGGTGCCACCGGCGAGAGAGGAAGAAGAAAGTGAAGGTTCAAGATGAAGATGCCAGGTCTAGAGGTGTGTGTTGCGGCTGTCACTTATACTCTTCGTCTCTCTTCTCTATATTCCACACTGCAAAATCTAACCTAAAGAGAAAAGCAAAATGTTGTGTTTTACTGATGGATGAAACTAGCATTTTCTAAATTCGTAGGATCAAACTGACATTTTGCGCAATTGAGCCCCAAACTATCATTTTCAGTTTTTAATCCAAATTTTCAAGTATTTTCAATTGAAAACAAGTTAACCAACATCAAATGCTCTCAAGAAATTAATGATTAAGAGTAATTACAATTATTTTGACAATTTTGCCCTTTTTATTCATAATTTGATATATTTACTCATAATTTCAATTAAGCAAGAATAAGGCATTTTAAGCTCAGTTATTATGAAAAAATCCTAAATAAAATATAAAAATATATAATAAAATTAGGGATTTGTCAATTCCCCCACACTTAAACTTTTACACTCCTGGGCAAAACAAAATCAATTCAAAACTAAACACAAATGAAAACTTCAAATGGTCATGGTTTGAGTCAATGAATTAATCAATAATTACTAATCAAGCTAACATATGTCTTAGTATGAGGTAATACAAATGGACTAGATTAATGCACAATTTGTTGAATGTCAGCAATAACAGCACCGAATGGCATGCAATATTTGACAATCACACACACCTCCGTCTATCACTCACCTACCATCGTGTTTTTGTCTCTCTGTTTTCTATATAATTTCCTATATATAGTGTAACCTATATGCGTTTTAATATCAATGAAAAACATGAGCTCTTAAGCTCATATGGTATCAGAGCTGAGCATAGAATGTCCGGTGACCAGAGACGGTGAGGCGAGAGAGAGATAGACGGCTGTAGATTGGAAAACACGGCTACAGATCAAAAACCAAGGGAGGAGACGATGTGCTTTGATCTCAACCATACCGGTGCATTGAAGCACACTGCCACCTTAGAAGGGTTCCGACATCACCGATCGGCGTAATCCCAGAGTGCGAAGTCAATCTGAGCAGCGTGTGCTACTCAGTGCCACCACTGTTCACCAGCGCATGAACCCCACACGCACACCACTGTTCACCGGCACGTGACCCCCACGCGCTGCAGTCTAGAGAGCTTTCCAACCACCATTTTTCCAGAAACCGATCTGCAATGTTTCCGTCCACCATTGTCTCATAGATTCTTCCAAATTTCCTCCTCTTTTTGGTTCTTTTCCTAGAAATTCATCCATAACAAGGGCTACACTAATGGCACTCATGTCAGGTACAAATTCTGAGACTCAAGACTCATCTTCTTCTCATTCCTCCACTACTAGCAAAATGGTGATGGCTCCAGAACTCTCTGATAGTCAGATTATGGCTAATAACCATAGGTTCAATGGGCGAAACTACCTCCAATGGTCCCAAACCGTACTAAGGTATCTTCGTAGAAAGCGCAAATAGAAGTATATTAATGGAGCAGCACTTCAGCCTGCCCCTAATGACACCCATTTTGATACATGGTTTGCTGAGAATAATCAAGTTATGAGTTGGTTGTGCAATTCCATGACTGACGACATTAGTGAAGGATATCTCCTAGCAACCATGGCAAAAGAAATCTAGGATGAAGCAAAACAAACTTACTCTTCTCTTGATAACACCGCTACCTTAATCCACTTAAAACAACAACTTTGAGATTTGAGACAAGGTAACTCAACAGTTACTGATTATTATAAAGCTTTGCATTAACTGTGGCAACAACAAGATCTCTTTGAATCACATCTATGGGAGACTGCCAAAGACACCTAATTATATGAGAAGATAGTAGAAGAAGGACAAGTATATGACTTCCTCCTAGGACTCAATGATTCATTTGAAGAAATAAGAGGCCGTATCATAGGTCTAAAACCCTTGCTTATCTGTTTGAAGTAGTCAACCATGTGCAATTCAAAGAAAGCAGAAAGCTTTTGAATCAAGGTAGCCCAAGCTCAATTGAAAGGTCAGCCCTGGCAGCAAAGCGACCACAAGATGAATGAAGAAATAAATGGTGTAATTATTGCAAGAAGAAGGGACACACCAAAGAAGAATGATGGAAGCTTCATGGAAAGCCAGAAATTAACAAACAAGGCCATCTCTCTACCTCAGAGCCAGAAATTGAAAATGATTCTCTGACTAAAGAGGAACTACAGATGTTTCGCAGGATGCCAGATAGACAAAATAAGTCTAACTCTACACCCGGCATCAACCTTGTACAATCAGGTAACTCTATTATAGCTCTAAATACTGTACGAGCTAGTGAAAATGCTTGGATTGTTGATTCAGGAGCAACTGATCACATGACCGGTAATCGCACATTATTTTCAACTCTTAAACGGATTCATGCGAATCTTAGAGTCAAAGTTGCTAACGGCCTCTACACTATAGTTGAAGGAATTGACACAGTCATTCTCTCTAATTCCTTAAAACTTCACAATATGTTATTTATGCCCACACTCATTGTCAATCTTACATCTGTGAGTAAATTAACTAAGGGTCATCTATGCTGAGTCATGTTTGATAATGATGTTTGTGTTTTTCAAGATTTAAAATTGATGAGGAGGATTGGAATTTCTAGAGAATGGGATAGACTGTTCTACCTTGAAGAGTCAAACTTGAGATCAAGAGATGCAAGGAAGGCAAGAAGAGCACTAGTTAGCTCTAACTCACAAAATCATGATGTAAAATTGTGGCACTGTCATTCAGGCCACCCTAATATTGATTATATGAATCATTTGTTTTTGGATTTGTTCAATAAAAATGATGTTCCTTTTCATTATGAAACTTGCCAAATTGCAAAACAAATCAGATCTTCTTATCCCAAACAACCCTACAAACCTTCCTCACCATTCACACTAATCCATAGTGACATTTAGGGTCCTACATGAATAAAAACCCTCACTAATGCAAGATGGTTTGTTACTTTCATAGATGATCACACTAGAACCACATGGGTTTATTTAATGAAAGACAAATCTGAAGTAGCCAAGATCTTTCAAAACTTCTATACCTTTGTTCGCACCCAATTTAATGTGTCCATTCAAGTACCAACAAGGAATTCATCGCCAAACCTCTTGCCCATATACTCCTCAACAAAATGGAGTAGCTGAGCGAAAGAATCGGTACCAGTTGGAAGTAACCCAAACCTTACTAATGGAACAAAATGTTCCCAACATCTTTTGGGGGGATGCCATACTCACTACGGCTTATCTCATTAATCGTTTGCCTTCCAAAGTCCTCAAATATGACACCCCTATCCAAAAACTACTAGAAAGCTTTCCCAGTTGCTCAATCATCACTTCATTACCTCCTAAGGTATTTGGTTGTGTTGTCTATGTCCATAAAAATGATGGAAACAAACTTGGTGCTCATGTTGCCAAATGTCTCTTTCTTGGTTACTCTCCTACTCAAAAAGGGTGCAAATGCACTGTCCTACTTCCAAGAAGCTTATTATCTCCAAAGATACAGTCTTCTCAGAAGAAGAACCATATTACCCTCATTACCCATTCAGAGGGAGTACACTGAAATTGAATGGCTAATCCTGAATAAACCTGAATCATCATCACCACAACCTAATCTTATACCCATCATTGACTCCGTACCTTCCACAAGCCAACTTACTCTACTCAACTTGATCATGAATCAGAACATCTTCTATCTCAACCTGAATCCACACCTAATAAACTAGAAATAATTGTTGAGATCAATTTAGGGATGGATACCGAACCACAATGAGATGAAGAATCTAGACTACAAGATCATGATGAACCAAACAGTGGTAAAACTATCTCTCCTATTCAAAGGAATGTTCATGACTCTAATTCGGGATTAAATCCTGAAGAATTTGGTTGGCCTATTGCATTGAGAAAAGGGATAAGATCTTGTACTCAGCATCCAATTCAACGTTTGTCTCATATGGTAACCTGTCTACAAAAATGCAAAGTTTTGTTGTAAACAGTGTGCAGATTAAAATACCAAAAACATTTCAACTAGCTATAGCTGATCCGAATTGGAAAAAGCTGCAGAAGAAGAGTTGAGGGCACTCAAGGAAAATCAAACTTGGGAGATTACAACTCTTCCCAAGGGAAAGAAGCCAGTAGGATGCAGGTGGATCTTCAACCCAAAATTCAATCCTGATGGTAGTATCAACAAATACAAGGCAAGACTTGTTGCAAAAGGATACACCCAGACATATGGAATTGATTATCAGGAGACATTTGCTCCAATAGCAAAGCTTAATACAATCCAAATAGTCCTATCAATAGCAACCAACTTGGATTGGTTGTTACACCAACTAGACATGAAGAATGCCTTTCTAAATTGAAACTTGGAAAAGAAGTTTACATGGAGATTCCATATGGAATTTTAGCTCCCAACAACTTTGTGTGTAAACTCAACAAGTCATTGTACGGACTTAAGCAATCTCCTCGGGCATGGTTTGGTAGATTTACCAGAACAATGAAAAGACTTGGGTATACTCAAGGACAAGCAGATGACACATTATTCATTAAACATGTCAACGGCTAAGTCACCATCTTGATCGTATATGTTGATGACATAGTCATTATGGGAAACGATGAAGGATCTATTGCTCATTTAAAATAGGACTTGTCAACTGAGTTCCAGGTGAAAGACCTTGGACAAATGAGGTATTTCCTAGGCATGGAAGTAGCAAGAACTAAAAAGGGTATCAACGTATCCCAGCGGAAGTATACCCTAGATCTGTTGCATGAAACTGGAATGTTAGGGGCACATCCTGAAGGAACACTAATGGAAGAAGGTTGTCACTTAGAAATCAAACCAAATGGTGTCCCAGTCAACACAGAACAGTACAGAAGACTTGTTGGCAAACTCATATGCTTGACCTACACAAGTCCAAACATTAGCTATGCAGTCGGAATAGCAAGTCAATTCATGCACCAGCCACAAGAAGAACACATGGCAGATGTATACAGAATCCTAAGCTATTTAAATCTTAATCCTGGAAAAGGAATCTTCTTTAAGAAATGCACTGCTAGAGATATTGAAATATACACTGATGTAAATCATGCAAGGAATAGAGAAACTAGAAGATCAGTCTCAGGATATTACACATATGTGTGGGGAAATCTTGTTACATGGAAAAGCAAGAAACAAACAGTAATGTCACCGAGTAGTGCGGAAGCCGAACTGATAGCTATTAATCATGGAGTACGTGAAGGACTTTGGGTCATCAGATTACTGAAGGAGTAGGGAATATGAGGGACCAATGCAAATTTGGTGTGACAACAAAGCTAGCATTGAAATGGTCAAGAACCTAGTCTATCATGATAGAACAAAACATGTTGAGATAGACAGACACTTTGTTAAAGAGAAAATTGAAGCAGGCATCATGTATTTGTCCTACATCAAATCTGAAGACCAAATTGTAGATGTGCTGACAAAACCGCTAAACAAAATTACGTTTGAAAATTTTCTATGTAAGGTGGGTATGATTGACATATAGTCTCCAGCTTGAGGGGGAGTGTTGAATGTCAGCAATAACAGCACCGGATGGCATGCAATATTTGACACTCACACACACCTCCGTCTATCACTCACCTACCATCGTGTTTTTATCTCTCTGTTTTCTGTATAATTTCCTATATATAGTGTAACCTATATGTGTTTTAATATCAATGAAAAACATGAGCTCTTAAGCTCATACAATTAATCAAAGAAATGTGCATAAGAGAACACTCAAGGATTCCAGTGTTTAACTCATCTAACAAGTATGGGGAATTTCACTTAATACCACCTAGACTAGGCCCTACCATATGCTTGTAAAAATTCTACTCTCTCCACCACTATGTAGCACCTAGACTCATGAATTAAGAGGACCTTTAAAAGGGTTGTAATGATGGAAATGGTCTCATAGAAGGGATAATGAAACAACAAGTACTATGCATGCACAATTGTGTACAATGTCACCCTTTTTTTCTTTTTTAACTTTAGACTCAAATAACCACATTTCATTGCCAAAAAAAATAAATGCCTTATTTTTTTTCTTATTTTTTACTTCTTTTTTTCTATATTTTTTCTTTTTTTTCATGCTCTTCTATTTCTCTTCTCTTTTTATTCTTTTTTATATATAATGTATGTAAATGGCATTTTTTTTTCACACCTACAATATTAATGGCAACTCAATGATGTTTGTATGTCAATCGAATGCAAACGGGATGCATACAAAGTGCTTGTTAATAAGTAATAGATTTTGGGATGTGAAGGGCTCACAAGGGGTTAACATTGGATTAGTGTATGGGTTTTTGTTTGGATAAAGGATGATGAAATGAATGTCTCTATCATATTCATTAATCTAAATGCAAATGTAGTTTTGAAAAAGAATTTAAACAATGTCTAGAGGTACATTAGAATAGGTGGCAAACACACATTAATGAAAGAAAATTAGGCTCAAAATCTTTCCAACAAAGGTTTTATTCTTAAATACACATTCACAAAGATTAATTGAACATTAGCTTAATCACAATACATTAACCCAACAATCCAAATGCTAACTCTAAGCAATAATCAATCAAGTCATTAAAAATCAACCAAGAACATATGCAATTCCCATAAGTATTTAGACAAATTTCTAAATCAATAGGTTGCAAAACTTTAAGAGTGCGGTTATGATCAAGACCTTTCTAATTTTTTTTTGAAAATGACACATTTTTTAAATTAAGCATAGTAAACCACACAAGACTCAAATGCCAATCCCTCCCCAAGACTTAAATCTTGCATTGTCCTCAATACAAAACCTAAGGGCAAAGGAATTACAAGAGCTCAAAGCCTAAGGGGGTGAACAACAAAAGAAATCTACATTTTACTAATCGATTATGTCTCTCCCCCATACTTATCTTCCTCATATAACAACTAAGCTCAAAGAATCATAAAAATTAGGAAGAAAATAAGTGAGGAAAGAGAAACCTTTGTTAGAATTTTTTAAGGCATGTGAAAGAAACGTTCTCATCCAATATGATAAACATGATAGTCTTCATAGTGCATACTTGTCTTTGCTTGATTTTCTTAGGTGGAGGCGGTTCAGGATCAATTAGAAGAGGTTCGAGAATGTAGAGTGGAAGTTGGTATCATAAAGGACTCTTCCAAGTGTATGCCTGCAAAGAAGACAACTAGAAGCAGTACCAAATCCAAAGATATAAACATAGAGAGACTTAGAGAATTGTGCAAATATATTAAAAACAAAACTCTCCAAGTAGGAATCACACCCAAGAAAATCAATTTGGTTCCTTTTAGTAGGAACCAAACAAGTAGTCACAATTTTAAAATTCTCTTGAGTTTGTAATGTGGAAAATGCATAATCCATTTTAGTATTAGAGTCCATTACATCACTTTTGCAATCAACGAGTTGGGAGGTAAAGAGTGGAAGAAGAAAGATAATTGATCAAGCTATCATCACCTAAAAATTAAAAACATATATTTTCATTTGCTATATCAGGTGACAAATCGCAAGAAAGAACTAAATCATGAGTCAAAATCATTGAATCTTTCCTTATTGAACTACCTAAATCATGCAATTCAAAGGGATCTAAAGGTGCACAATTTTCAAGGCTTGTAGCAAGTGTAACATGCACTTTGATGTTATCAATTGAACAAGATGAAGAATCAAAGTCATGAAAAGAAGAGAGCAATTATTAATTTCCAAGCAATTAACACACGTCATTTTTCTTTCACATGAACAAACAAAAGAAGAATGCACGCAAGAGGGAAAAATGAGTTCTTCATCAAGTTCAATAGCACCATAAGATTCCATATCATGCTCGCTAACACTTAAACAAGAGGAAAAATCATGTAAGCAATCATCATTTAGACAATCGTTTGAGCTATCATCAGGTTCACACTTCATCATAATTTGAGCATCCAAGCATAATTCATCAATTTCCATAATGTCATGCTTAATGTGTTCATCACTCCTAGAACTAGGGAAAATAACATGTTCATCACACATAGAAGCATTAACATGCAAGCTATATCATCAACTACACAACTACTATTAGAAATATCATAGTAAGCATTTTCAACATCAAGCATATGAGGGGATTCGATGATAATTTCTTTATCCACCTCATCATCACTCATAAAATCAAGAATAGTGGTAAGAGAAGGGTCAACCTCTTTAAGAGGAGGACTAGTACTATTGTTTGGAAGTGGCTCCTCTGGTAATTGAAAATGTACTTGCTTCTTCTTTACATCTTTTGTGGGAATAGTCACTAGAGGTATGAAATCTTCTACTTTTGAAGTGACATGTAGCTTTTGCTCTTTGGTTCCCTCATCATTAGAGTCATAAGTCCATGGAGCTCCGTGTTCTCCTCCGGTCTTTATCCATAGCACATGGTTAACAAACGCCTTGATAAAGCCTTCGATCTCCTCCATTCGCTCTTTCTGCTCCTTGGAAATCACATTTGCCTCATTAAACATAAACAACTTAAAGTGTTCAACCTTGAGCACATCATACATTCTTCTCAATGCACGAGTTATGTCATCTATGTTTGGCAAGGTGAGGAAAGCATCAAGTCCACTAGGTTGAGGTGTAGGAGATTATGGTGGAGGTTCATAGAATGATAGAGAAGGTGGTACATTGGGAGTTCTACATGGCATGGAAGTAGGGGAAAATGGGGGAAGATGAAATGGAGATGATAGTTCTTGGTATAGTGTAGTGGATGATTCTTGATGAAATGGGTAGGGTGAAGAAGTATTGTTGAAGTGGGATTGAGGTGGTTGGAAGGTGGGTTCATGGTCAAAATATGGGGTTTATGGACAAAATGGTTCACAATATTGATGGAGACATTGACCTTTACATCTTGCAAACAAGGCGTGGATTAGGAGAAGATGAGGCGGTTGACATTCAGAAGCTCCTCCTTGATAATTTATTCATGCTTAGAGGGAATCCACTTCTTGTTGAAGTAAATCAAGCTTTTGAGAATATGTGAGATCAAAAAATGCTTCATGTCTCCAAGGGCCATGAGATTCATCCAGGAATTGAGAGCTTGAAGTTTTATCATTCCCTAAAAAGGAATACGTAGGGGGATTAGTGTAATACCGAAACTTATGATTTTCATTAGACCAAGCCATTCAAATTGCTATCAATTAAATCTCAATGAATTTTAAGTCCTAAAAAATCCTAGAGAAACAAATAAACCCTAAAAATTGGAAGAAATGAAAGAAGAAAACTTAAAACTAACTTAATGAAAAATCTAGAAAAATTCCAAAAAATAAAGAAAAATTCGAAAAATGGTCAAGACAAAAGAATTTGGCTAAAATTCAGCACACCAAATAGCATAGCTATTGGTTTTGCTTAAAATGTCCCAAAACCTTAGGAACCCAATGCTTGGAATTTTCTAGGTAGAGTTTTTGAAAAATTCCAACAAGCTCAAATATATGCATAACTAAATTTTAACCGAACTCCAATCAATTTTCAAGTGTGTAACACTTAGTTCTAACCACAAATCAAATGTACGCAAGAAAAAAAAAATACAAGAATGTAAATGCAAAAATAAAAAAAAATCAAGATATTTGTTGGTGTTTTTGCAAAATTTTCTATGAAAAGGTGCAATATGCTATGAAAAATATGCAAAACTAGCTAAACTAACTAAAATGCAATCTAAAAGCTCAAGGCACCAATCAATCAAAGATTGACATTTAATTACTAGGGAACCAATTACTTGGCTCCCCAGCAACGGCACCAAGTGTTGAATAGACGTGTGCTTTTGTGCCTTCCTAACCTCTTCAAAAATTAAACCAAGGATTGCAATATAAGGTGCAATCTCATATTGTCTCTTGAAGAGCCTTTTATTAATTATCTAGACACTAAGTGTGATGATTGGCATAAAATAATAAAAATGGAATTTTTTATCTTTTGAAATTACGAATTAAATGAAAAATAAAAGTCCTAAATTATAATATTTTTGGTATTTTTAGATATGATGGAATGGAAATTGGAATGCATGATGTGAATCTCTTGAAAATGGCTTGTAAGGGGAATCATAGTTCATGTAATGATGATGGGAGTTCAATTTACCAGCTTAGTCAAAAATGCCCAAAAGACCCTTTGAGCTAGCCTGAGTTAGATTGATTAAACAATTCACACCAGGCAAGGTTTAACCCCTCTAACCGAAAACTCAATACAAAATACTGGTAATTGCAACTAAAGTGCTTCAAAATGCCAAACCTCATATACTATTGAGTCAAGTGCATCAATCAATGATTATTCCTAAACCTAGAAAATAATCACTTCTTAAAACACTATTAAAAACCACTTTTAATGCAATTTATGAAATCATTAAGTTTTCTAAAATACCAAACCCCATCAACCGATGAGTCTTATATCAAAAGAGACGAATCCTTACTCTAGAGATACTATTAAGCACTCTTAGTGTGTGATTTAAATTAATTAATACACTTGGTTCAATGCAACTCAAAAATCAACTCTATCTATATAATACCATGTAAGACAATAAAAAATCAATGGAATTACACTTAAACATATATGCAACCACATATGTTGATAAGCACAAAATTCAATATCAACCAATTCAAATCATAGATTAATCCAAATTAAGTACTTCGGCAAGTAACAAAGGTCTAACAATAAAAATACAATTTCTAAGATAGAAAATCATAGTTACAAAACTAAACAAATGGATTAAAACATAAAACTCCACTTTGTAGCATGTAGAGATCAAGCCCTTAGCTTCCTTCTTGAAGAATTGAAACTTCTAGCCACTGCTACTCTTCAATTCATCTTCACCAAACATGTCCAAAATTCCAGATATGAACACCAATTTAAGTAACCAATTACTACTGAAATAAGAGATGTTGGTGTTGAATATGAATCAAGAGCAGAGGATCATAGCTATGTTGATATCCAAAATAGAGGAGCTACGGTCTGGGACAATGAAGGCTTGGAAGGATGATGGTACTGGTGTGAAATGAAACAGAGACGGAGATCGCCGGAAATGGAGTTCAAGACTCTCGCCGTCAAACTCGCGGCGATGGTGAATGTGAACATAGGAGCGGACGAAAGTGGGTGGGGGTGGTTCTGTCTATCTCTCAGCTGCAGAACGGTGGTGAAAGAAAGTCAAGTCCGACAAAGGAGGGAGTAGAAGAGGGAAGGGAGTGGTTCTCTGTTCAGCGCTGATGCTCTGCTTCTCCATCGCAGCAGCTCTCTCAGCTTCTCGGACCTCCTTCGCTGAAGCTCAGGCTTGGAGGGGAGTGGGATGGCATACTCGCCGGCGGCTATGGTGGTGGTGGACGGTGCCACCGGAGGGAGAGGAAGAAGAAGGTGAAGGTTGAAGATGAAGATGCAAGGCACAGAGGTGTGTGTTGCACTGTTGCGGCTGTCACTTATGCTCTTTGTCTCTCCTCTTTATTCCACACTGCAGAATCTGACCTAAAGAGAAAAGCAAAACGCTGTGTTTGACTGATTGACCAAACTGGCATTTTCAAACTTCATGGGAGCAAACAACATTTTGCACAATTGAGCCCCAAACTGCCAATTTTAGTGTTTAATCCAAATTTTCAAGTATTTTCAAGTGAAAATAATTTAACCAACATCAAATGCTCTCAAGAAATTAATGATTAAGAGTAATTATAATTATTTTGATAATTTTACCCCTTTTTAGTCCTAATTTGATATATTTACTCTTAATCTCAACTAAACATAAATAAAATATTTTAAGCTCAGTTATTATGAAAAAATTCCTAAATAAAATATGAAAATATATAGTAAAATTAAGGATTTATCAATCAGCTTCCCACTGTAATCAATTTTGATAATTTTATTCGCCCTCACTCATACATAAACAACCTACAGAATAAAGTAAAAAGAGTTTATTAGGTTTTTGATTTGGAATTACAATATTTCACAATCCCTTGTCATAATCATCATTAAACAGTACAAACAAAACCCTAAATTCCGTACAATCTTTAGGGGACAAACAACGACAAGGACTTCGTGTGTGGAGAATAATACAAGATTATTTAAAACAAAATCAAATTTCCACAAAATCAAGGGGGAAAAAAGAAGAGAACATGATCGTTTAAAACGACACAGTTTCAGTAGTGATTTAAATGAACAGTAATTCGCATCAATGTCTCTAGACCATCAGTTGCAATCTGTCCTGGAGGAATAAGAGACTTGGCTTCTGCAAACCCTCTTGCATTCTTGAACTTACCGGTCCCGCCGGTGATCGAAAGACGCGACATGGTACTTCCGTTTTGCAGACGCCATAGAAGTTCAAACTATCATCGTATTCGCTGCCTTCAAACATGGCAGTGAACACCATCATCTGCCTGCTGCCATCTGCTGAACTTGCCACATAAATCCCCTGAGCTATTCCAATTGCTTGTGACCCTAACTCTGGTTGCAATGTGAGAATAGCATCAATCACTGTTATTGTTCCAAACCCTAACCCAAACCCATCAGCTGCTAGTTGACTCTGCAGGTTGTTTTGGTTGTTGTTGTTGCCTGCAAGTGGAAACGATTTAACAAAAGGGGGATTCATTATTGATTTACATTTTTAGTTGCAATTTAACTAATATTTACAAAACAAAAAATGCAGACACAATTGAGCAAAATTCTAGAAAGTTACAAGTACCATTTTGCGAAATAAAATTAATTAAAGCCTATATTTAATTTTACTAAACCATGTACTTTTCTGAAGATTTTGTTAAATTATTGTAACCTCTTCCTAAAAAAAGAGAAAGAGTAAATGGCATAATCTTCTCTTAATTTTTTTAAATGAAATAGACGTCCCAAAAAAAGACCACACACACCAACACCAAGTTTTGCTGAAATTACAGATTTTTATTTTTTTAAAACAAAGTTTGTATATATTCCAAAAACAAGAAAATCCATGATTCTTACATATGTTAAAGAAATGTTTTGTATTAGTCTTGACATTATATGGTAGGTGAGTGAATGCATGAAATAACAAATATACTAACAGTACGCCGAAATATTTCAGTTACTTGATTATAATTTTTTTTTTTTTGAAAAATTGAATTTACAACATAACATGATAATTCATAAGTTATATTAATCACAGTAGGTTCCTGCAACAATTTTGCCTAAAGCCCGATAATCCCAGCCGAGTCATTAGGGGTGGGCATGGGCAGGGCGAGACCCTTGCCTAATGCCCTGTCCGAAGAATGAACGGGTTGCATTTTGCAGCCTGATGCCCAGCCCAGCCCGCTAAAAGCCCTAATCATTTTGGGTTGGGTAAGGGTGGGCTGGGCAGGGTGGGCTTCCTTGCTCAAGTGATAATGCCTTATCTTATTCACTTATAAAAAAAATAATTCCTTGTGAATTTTATAAACATTCCTATAGTTACTAATATCATATATGTCTTAACTTCGCCCTAAGTAATATAAACTTTAAATACATTCGATGATTTCACATCTTGGGATATTTCAAATAAGTCTACAACTTGAGTCTTGACATTTAAAAAATACCATATGTCTTAACAAATATCCATACTTTAAAAATTAAACAACATCCATAATCCATTATAAATAAGAAAACAAAATGATTGTAATTAAAGCCGTGAAGTCAAAGTAGTTTGCATCAATTCAATATCCTAAAAGTTGATCAAATGATGGAGCATCTGGAAAGAAAATAAAAAGCAATTATAATTTAATACATCACAAAGTAAAGAAGAAAAGAAGAAATCTACTTGTAAATAGTGTTTAGTGGCTATGGCAAAAAAGAGAGGATTAGTAGAGTATTATACAATAGACAATATATATTATAAACAAAAATATATATATGAAATAATATTTAATTGATATGAAATTTTATATTTTAAACAAATGAAAATAATTTTCAGGGCAGGGCCAAATGGGCAGGGCAGCACCCCTTGCCCGATGCCCGGCCCTGCCCGGTTATTAGCCCGCCCAAAGCTGCCCAAAATTTTTTCGGGCCACTTTTTTAGGGCTGGGCTGGGTAATTTTTTGTAGGGTCAGGATGGGCGCACCGGGCTACTGGGCACCATGCTCACCCCCTACGAGTCATTTTGCTATATACCCCACTGGTTATAAATATAAATAATTTCTAATTAATTTACACGTACTAATAAAAACATTTAAAAATATTAAAATGTTCTTAAAATTTGAGTGATTCTCAATATTACCTTTACTAACTACATTAAACTACAAAATCATATTAATTTTTATCTTCTTTAACTACCTTTATTCAATATGGATGTATATGTGTTTGTGGGGAAGAAATTTTTTTAATATTGTTTAAAACTGTCGAATGCTCTTTAAAATGAGCTAAGAACACCTTTTAGAAGATGTCCTTCTTATCTGCAGAGGTAGTACCAGACAAACCAGAGGCCAATGGAGTACCAGTGATTCCATTAACAGTGGGAAGAGCACCATTGGCATTAGGAATAAGGATTCCTCCTTGTGGGGTTTTAAACAATACAGGGGTCACAAATGGCACTCAACCACACTGTAAATGCTTCCCCTAACAAGCCTGTCGTTGGACGAGCTGTAGGGTTGCTTCCTCCTACAATATCCTGAAGGTACATCTCTATCACGTTTTCTTTCTCAGCTTTGACGGCGATAACCATCAATGGAAGAGCACAAGCAAGCAACCACAATAACAACGGTTCAAGCCACTTTGAAGAAGATGGTAATAAGAACTCCATGATCATATTGTCTAGAGATTAATGAAGTTATAATGTATGTGTTTGTTATATTCTTTTGTTTGCAAGCATTCGAATGTTGGGGTTACATACATACATACATACATACATACATACATACATATATAAAAGCTAGGAATGGAATTGAATTTGCACGAACAAGAGTGAGTTACAGGAGTTGTTGTAATTAAAAAGTTTAAAAAATGTAAGTCAATCACTACAAAAAAAATCACTTTCAGCGGCGACTTTTAATGTCGCCGCTGAAGGTGTCACTTTCAGCGGCGACATTGTGTTGTCGCCGCTGAAGGTGTCACTTTCAGCGGCGACATTGTGTTGTCGTCGCCGCTGAAAGTGTGTTTCAGCGGCGACTTCAGTGTCGCCGCTAAAAGTGTTATTTGAAATTAAAATTTTTTTAAAAAAAAAACACTTTCAGCGACGACTATTAAAAGTCGCCGCCGAAAGTGAGTTTCAGCGGCGATACTAAAGTCGCCGCTGAAAGTGTTGTTTGAAATTTTAAAAAAAAAATTTAAAACACTTTCAGCAGCGACTATTAAATGTCGCCGCTAAAAGTGAGTTTCAGCGGCGACTTTAGTGTCGCTGCTAGAAGTCTTATTTGAAATTTAGAAAAAAAAAATTTAAAACACTTTCAGCGGCGACTATTATATGTCGCCGCTGAAAGTCTTATTTGAAATTTTAAAAAAAAAAATTTTAAAACACTTCGACTATTAAATATCGCCGCTGAAAGTGAGTTTCAGCGGCGACTTTAGTGTTGCCGCTGAAAGTCTTATTTGAAATTTAAAACACTTTCAGCGGCGACTATTATATGTCGCCACTGAAAGTGAGTTTCAGCCGCGACTTTAGTGTCGCCGCTGAAAGTTTTATTTGAAATTTAAAAAAAAAAATTTGAAACACTTTCAGCAACGACTATTAAAAGTCGCCACTGAAAGTGAGTTTCAGCGGTGACTTTTAATAGTCGCCGCTGAAAGTCAATTTCATATTTTTTTTATTAATATTTTTCAAAAATAATATTTATAAAATTTAACTATTAATTATTAAATAATTCTATTTAACCTTAATTATTAAAATTATATTATTATTTATTAAAATTATATTTATAATTTTATATTAAAAATAATATTTATGATATTAAATTATTATTTATTAAGTAATTTTAATTTAAAAAATTTTTAATTTAAATATATAAATATTTTTTTTCGTTATTATTTAATTTTTAATTATTTTTAATAATATTATATTTAATTAATAATTAATTATATGTATATAATTAATTAATTATATGTATGTATGTTTATATATATGATAATATTATATATATAATAATATGTAATAATATGACACAGGTTCATTTCGGCGCAACTAGCAGAGACTCGCACGCGAAGGCATCGGCTCCTTGAGGTCGTGGGTTCAAACTGGAGGAGAATCACTTTGAGGAATTATGAGGAGACGACACGTGGCAGCACGACGAGGCGACACGTGGCAATTGTAAATTAAATTTTTTTAAAAAAAAATTGAATTTTTTTAATAAAAAATTTAATTTTTTGATTTTTAAAAAAAAAATTAACACTTTCAGCGGCGACAAAAGTCACCGCCGAAAGTCTTTTTTTTTTGTAGTGAATATATAGTTGTTGGGAGAGATTTCCAATTTTAATATTTTTTTACGGTAAAAAATATGACTAATGGGAGTTTTCAATATTGTTTTTCTATCGACTTTGGCGGTGTATGGTCACAAGCTTGGAGAAATTCCATGGCAGCAGAGTCGTTAGGATTGTTGTAGCAGAACCACTAAATTGGTAAATGTTTTTAGTTATGGTCAATAGAATTATATATAAAGCACACTCATATATCATATATCATATATCAATCTTCCGTGAGAGTGGGAGCAAGTAGCTTTATGGCGCGTGAGACAGGTACGAAATAAGATCAAAATCCTTGATGGTAAAAGAAAGTGCGATTTATAGTCAACTACTCCATGGTCAACTAGCTTTTGCGTTAACAAAAATTTTTAAAAAATGCTTCATGGTAGAAGAAAGTCCGACCATAGTCAACTACTCCATGGTCACCTGAATAAAAGGTCTAATCTATGCTATTAATGTTTCCACTCTTTTGCTTCAAATAATTAATGTGCTAAAACGTTACCCTTGCTAAAAACAAATTTGGTTAAGATGTGACAAATAAAATTATTTAATGCATTTCCTATCATTTTAGGGTTGCTATCATGAATCATGGGCTCTAATTTCATTGACTTGTGATTATTTTGGGTTAAGTGTGCTTGCATGATATTAGTGTTAATAAGGGGCAAAATTGTCATAATTGGTTATCCATTATTGTTAATTGATTTCTAGGACATTTTATGCTTCATTACATTGATTTCTATTGTAGGTAGCATGAATATTAGAGTCAAGAGAAAAGACCAAGGGACAACATAACATAAAGCTTGGGAGAATCAAGCTCTGCCCAAAATTCGCTATGCATGTGCCGCAGCAAAGCCGCAATGAAGCACAGATAGAGCATGCCAAATTCTAGGATTTCACTCTAGGTTTGCCATAGCAAACCCACCGTTAACGTGTGAATTTTGCATATCATAAAATGTGCGTTTTGCTACAAAATAAACCCAATTTTGGCTCAAATAGACCTATACCTCACTACTACAGAAGGGACTTTTAACGACCGTTTTTATGCCCTTTTAATAACCGTTTTTAGAAGGACATGTTTGTGAGTGTTGTGGAAAATTTCAAAATAGACGACCATTTTCAAACGGTTGTAGTAAGAGACTTACAACGACTTTTTTTCAAAAACAGTTGTTGTAAGTCCAACATACAATGACTGCTTTAGCAAAAAACATTGTTGTATGTCCCCACATACAACAACTATTTTTGTAAAATAGTCCTTGTGTGTGGGACAGACAACGACTATTTTAGCAGTCATTGTATGTCCCACATACAAGGACTGTTTTGTTAAAACAGTCCTTGTAACCCTCTTTTTTAAGAAAATATTATTTATTTTTTCGCCCCTCAATATTGAAAAACTACCAATTCCCAGACATTTATATTTTGAATTTGGAAAACACTCAAATGAAAAATATCATGTCCCTTACAAAACAACAGCATTGTGATTCAACAACAGCACTATCATGAGGGTTTTATAATAAATAAGGTAGCCCCTGGATCAAATTGACTTAGTAGTAGTGTAAAACATGTATATCCTTAAATCTAAAATGCTTCATCATCCAAAGTCTTCTCTAACAAATTCATAGTACTCAATATAAACAAGAAACTAACATATGAGGCAAAGTATTCAAGTATGGCAACATAATATATCACTGCACTATGTAAGAAACCTCTACACATCATTCTCTATGTGTTGTAGAAGATATCTTGACAAAAGTTCTCGAATCAAATTAATGTCATCGATTGTGTAGGTGCCATATTACCGACAATCTGTGTGCAAATTGGAGAAAAAGTTAATATAAATCAATCAATTGAATGAAATAACTAATAATATTCAATTAAAAGAAAAAAAATGAAATTTAGTTGAGAATCAACAAAGGATCACCTGTCCAAAATTGGTAGTAAGGCTACTAAAAATGATGTTTTAGATATATAGTATAACATAGAAGCAGCACTTAGTTTTCCTTGATTGCCGAGGGCATTATACGTCAAAAGGAAATAGTAAAAAAGAATAAAGGCATATGTAAAGCAATTGTGAATCAAAGAACTTGAATTTAAACAACTTACTTTCAGCTGAAACCACTTTTTCGGGCCACTTTTACTTCGTGCTTCCCACCCATTATATAATATGTCTTCAATGCACTATAATTAAAATGAAAAACAAAAGATATTAAAACAATTGTGTAAAATAAAAAACCAATGATTTACAAACAAATTAACTTACATGTTAAAAATGGTTTTTATCTCTCCATCTAGCTTACGACCCAATGAATCAAACCAAAGGATGACTTTGATGAAGGGACAAGCAACACAAAGACTCCAATGATAACTATAATCACATATGTAGATTAAAATAAGGTTAGATAACATGATACTTGTTAACAAACTGAATATGTATAAATATATAAAATTAAGTTACTTGCCTTTCAACAATTGGTGCTAGATAGAAAGGCAGCTGAGTTTGTCCCAAAGTATAGCCCACATAGCTCATCCTATCTTCCAACCCTACATTATTACGCCTTGACGGGTTGCCAGGACATAAGAAGGCATACGAAGTGTCAAGCTCTCTTTCGACACACATTTTGTGGAAGCAACTACCACAAAAATAAAATGAAAAATGACCTAATAAATGTAGAAACCAAAAACTCCTAAATATCAGTGCATTATTTAAAGTTAAAAATTGAAAATAAACTCACATGATTGTAAATGTGACGCTTCTTATATCTATCTCTTGAAAAGATAGGAACTCTTTAATATCTTTGCTATCAATTCCAAAATTATACGTGATTTCATGACCCACAATCCCACAAGGCATCTGTAAGTTGACCTTATTAATTTTTTTTATGAATATTTTGCATTTGTGCCAATAAGGAAAATTTTGTTGCTGCTTCTTGATCCTAGTAACACAAAATAAAGATTATAAGTATGATGTCATGGATCAAGTAATAGTAAGGTTTTTCCTATCATTGGAGGGGTTGTCACCATCTAAACAAGATGTTGAGGCCACAAGATGAAAGATCCTGTTGCCTGACCTAGTTTGGCAACCTCTTCATCAGGGAATAAGACATCTACACCTTCCTCCCTCTGTCGAACACTTGTGACATTGACCTTATGTTGATTCTCCTGAATTTGCCTATTATGGTGGATGGTAGCAGTGTGTACTACTACAGAATGATGATACTACTACCCCAAAAGATGTCTCTTTTTAAAAAGGGAGGTAAAAAATAAAGGTGATGGCATTTTTATAAATATGAGAAACTTTAGGCGTCCCAAATTTAAATTGGTTTGCCAAAATTTAGGCATCCCAAATATTTTTAGGATGTCTAAAGTAAAATGAGGGACACCCTTTGACGTTTCTAATATATATTAGGGACGCCAAAGGGTGTCCCTTATATTATATCAAAGGCCGTCACTAATTTATAATTAAGGATGCCAAATTTAGATGGCGTCCCTTATATTATATGAGGGACACCATTTGAACATCCCTAATCAAATTAGGGATGCCAAAGGGTCCCTGATATCTGGCGTCCCTAATATATATTAGGGACACCAAACATTCCATTTTAGGCATCACAAAAATATTTGGGACGCCTAAAGTAGAGATTTTAGGCATCCCAAATATTTTTTGGGATGTCTAAACCTTTTAGAAAGGAACTTTAGGTGTTCCTAAATTAAATTTGGGATGTCAAAAACAATTTAAATTTAACTTCTCCATCTTTTTTATCAGTTTTACACTCTTACGCTCATATTTCTCTTCTTCTTGATTTAAATAGAACCAATACCACCATAAAAAGAACTACCACCACCACGCCTTTTAACTCTTGTTTCTTCTTCTTTATATGGTCTTTTTACTCTTGCTTCTTCATTTTTCTCTCTTTTTTCCTCCTCCAGATCTGTTCTATTTTTCCTTATATTTTATCTTCTAAATTGTGTTGTTATGGCTTGCAGATCGAGACTCTGAAAGATGCTTTATGACCCATGTTTCTGCTGAAAAGACAAGGTTCATCTTTCCCTGCTATTGCTCTTCTCTATTTACTATTACGAGAAAATGAACTTCAATAATAGAAGTAAATGAGGTTTTTTGCAACTTATTCCTCTTATTGTTGTCATCTTCTGCCATGAGATTTCAGCTTTGGAGTTATTATTGTGTAGATTTTAGATTTGAAGTTCAAATACTAAATTTGTAATTTTATTAATGAAGATTTGTAATTTCTGGTTTTAGACACAAATCCATATCTATAATACAAACATTTTAAAAAAATTTTAGAAGTCCCAATTTTAAAATTGGGACATCTAAAGTGCCCACTTTAGATGTCCCTTTTTAAAATAGGAACGTCTAAAGTCATTTTTTACTATGTCCCTCACATAGACGTCCTTTTTTTTCAAGACATTAAAAGACCTAAAAAAGGGACGTTAAAAACATGCTTTGTAGTAGTGGTGTATACAATAGCATCGACAACAACATGTAGGTACGAGATATCTAAATAAGGAGAGCAAGGTTCTCCAACCTCTAGTAAAGGATTAGGGTTGCCATGTCCAATCTCTGGCAGATTGTAACTGCTTTTGGTGCTAGGAAAGACCGAGGATTCCTGTGTAATACCCCGAATTTTAAGACTTGAGGCTAGAGAATAAGCCTGAGATTAGTGGACTGCTAAGCCCTGGTTTAGCAGGATCCTAAATTGTGATTAAGAGATAATGACTCCAAAAGTGGAAGTGGTTAGTGATAAATGAACCCTTTTGGAGAATCCAATGTGATTTGAGTTTCGAATGTGATTCGTATGTGTTATGAGCAGCGCCGAAACCCTGTATTTAAGTTCAATTATGGATTAATAATGGGACATTCAAGTTAAAACGTCCACACAACCAACCTGTATTTAAGTTCAATTATGTATTCAAGTATGGTGTTTAATCATTGGAATTGATTTGAATTGGATTAGACACATTGGTTGCAAAACTGGAAATTCTGTCCAGTGTAAATTCTGTCTGGGCAGTCTGGTTGTGTGGACGTTTTGACTGGGCAAAGGATGTCAGAAAGTTATGAAAATTTACACTCTTAAATTTCACATCCCAAGCTTCAAAATGGACACATAATTTGTGCCATTTCGTTTTGTCTTCTGTGAGTTATGGCTGTCCAAAGTTTGAGGTAAAAAATGAACACTGTTTTGGGACAGTCTTGAGTTTTTGGGAATTCTGTATTTATGTGGTGATTTCCAGTATTGGCCAATATTTTTCCTGTGTAGAGGACTTGAATAGCTTTCATTTGGCTTTGGGATCACCTCATTTTGATTTTTTTGGAATTAGTTATGATTTTTGGAAGTTCAACCAAGAAACAGAATTTTCTTGGCCGCGGCCAGTGGATTTGTGGGCCACGGCCAACCCCCAAAAATCAGTATTTTGGACTTTTAAAAGGTGATCTTTGGTCAAGTGTTTCCCAAGCCTTTAGGAATATGTTTAGGCTTTGATTAGCCACCTAAAGGTGTTAAATGATAACCAACATTAAGTGTTTGTATGTTGAGGAATTGAGAAAGGGATTAACCCTATGTCCTTGCTTTGGTTATAGGGTTGATATTCACCTTGATTGTGGTTCGGTATTCATTCTGATCGCGAGTAAGCGAAGCTGGAGCATACGTGGAAAAAGTGTAGGGAACTTACCTCTTTAGCATGCTTTGATATTTGTGTTTGTGTTTTGATGCATGTATTGCTTTGCTTGATTATGTGAAACATGTATGAATGATTGTAGCTCTGTTTCTAGTTATGTTATGGCCATGAGTATGTTGTTGAAACATTGAGCACGCAGATATGTCATTGTATGAGCATGAGTTATGTATTGCAAGCATGTCATGCATTAAACACATATCATACATGCATATAGGTATCTATTTCCTACTGAGATTCTCTAGAATCTCACCCTCCCCTACTAACCTTTCAGACAGGGTAGTGGATCGAAGATAGAGCATGCAGCTAAGGGCGAGGAGGACTTCCTTCGGGTTGTCATTCTGGTAGTTGGTTATCATAGATGTTGGGATAATTATATATGATATGGATGTATATTTGAGTATGTATTCGGATATGTATTTGAGATGTGTATTTGAGAAGACTTTGTGTAATCCCCATATGAGGGCTTGTAGGGGCGAATATGCCCTATAAGGCTTTGAGTTAATAAATGGAACCCGGGAGTTGCCGGGATGATATTGTTGTATACTCCGATATTTGTATAAATGTGATATTCCGCGTGATGTAATTGTATTTGAAATTGAATATGAGACCATGTAAATTAGATTTTGAAAGTTATATGTGAAAACCCTATCGTGAAGATGGGATTTTAAATAAGTTTTGTTTCTTATTAGTCTCTATTTCATTTTAATCGCGTATTTCGGATATAATTACGAGAGGGGGTTACATCCTGGGTAAGAGAAATAAAAGAATTAATTAAACTAACTTAAGGAAAAACTCAATGTTATATTAAATGAAATCATTTACAAACCTGAGATCTAGGCTCCTTGTTACACATCCCGACTTGAATGTGAGACAACACCATTGAATTTATCTCACCACGTAGCTCGCGCAACAACTTTTCTTTAAGCTCATCTCGAAGTGATTGACGCATTTGCACCTCTAGCTCTGCTCAGACTTCTTCTCAAATCCTAGCCACAAACTCTGCACTCGATTCACTGTGTCCATAATGTTGTAAACCTCGTCCAAAGTATCTTAAGAGACCAACTCCCCTTGGCTCCCCTCTAACTTGACGAGGGTGATCTAGCTTCCCAAGCGTCGTTGCTATGATGTCCATTGTAACACCCCAAATTTTATTCACCAATATGTCTTGTAATTATTTGAAATATTCAATGATGGAATGGTGAATATTCATGAACTTGAAATTAAAGCAGTTAGTAAATTTCTGTTTTCATGAGAATTGGGCTAGAATAGGTTATGAAATTAATTCTTGGGTTTTCCAAAAAGTTCAATATTGAAGCCCAAAATGAAAGAATAGTAAAGCATAATATTTGGCCCAATATTAATATTAATTTTGGCCATGGATGAAGAAAAAGAAATAAGCTCCAAATTAAATCCAAGAATGTAATGAAAAAATTGTAAATTTGCCAATAAAGCACAAGATTAATTATTTTCTAATTAATTGGAGTTAATTTCAATTAATCAAGGAAAATAAAAGAGAAATATATATTTGGAACATTCTTGGTCAAATAAATCAAGGTTTGAAAAGTCAAGGTTGGACTTGTGCATAAATTAATTAAAGAGATTGTGGAAAATGTTGGAGCAAATATTTATTCCATTCCATCTATTAATTTCGCCTATTAAAGAAAAATAGGAGGGGAAATAATTATTTGAATCATAATGTGCTAAGTGTCATCATCCAAGGCAATGGATTAAACAAGAATTAATTAAGAAAAGGAGCACATGTGTTATTACCATAAAATAATAATTAAGTGTGCATGTAGTTGGGCCAATTGGAGGAACCAAAACTTGGTTAATGAAGGGCCTTTGAGGGCATCATTTTGGTCCAACTAGAAGGAAGGAGAATTGGTTCAATTGTAATGGAGTTTATGACACCAATTAGAAGAAGATAAAGCCAAAGTACAAGTGTGAAGTCATAAACCCCTTAATGATTATTTATTAATTAGGAAAAATATGTAGGATATTTTAAGCTTTGGTTCATCTTTTGTCTTCCTCATTTCATGCCACCAACATCAAATATATATATATATATATATAGAGAGAGAGAGAAGCCTTAAGAAACTTGGAGAAGAGGAGAGCAAGAGGGCAAAAATCCAGAGGTAAGGCTTGTAGGTTCATGTGATTTTGTCTCCCAACTTGTGTAATCTCTTCTCTAACCTCTTGATCTTCATGGAAAACATTGTGTAGCAAGCAAAATCTCAAGGTTGAGAGAGGAAGGGAGGATGATTTTAGAGAGAGAAAGTGAAGAAATCCAAGGTAACCTCAAGAACTTCAAATCTCTTGATATGTTGTTGTTGTTGTTGTTGTTCTTGGCTTGGCTTGTGAATTGTTTGTTGATTTTACAAATTTGGAAAGTAGAAACTTTAAGGGGTTATGCTGCCTAAATTTCTTTAAATCATGTCTAGTATGTGTTTAAATGGTTTAACAAGTTGTTAGAAGTGAAAAGAAGCAAGCTATAGGGGTTGAAATTCAAAAATCACATTTTCCCTTTTTCAAGACACAAGTTTCGACCAGATGGAGTTATAGGGGTTAGGTCAAGAATTTCATAAATCTAATGGTTCCATGGTGTTCAGGTTGGAAAATTGTGTAGGGTTGATGTCGATCACTTTACGAGTAAAGCCCTAGAATATGAAATTGCAAAAATAGCCCTAAAATCCTAAATAGGGGTTGTCAAGGGAAAAACTATCATTTGGTAGTGATTTTACAAAAACCAAGGTCAAAAATGGATTTTGCATGCAAAAATGTGTAGGAATAGGTCTGGTCAAAATTTCTAGAAAAGTATAGCCGAACAGGGTATGAAGGAGGGACTAAGACGGGGCCGTAGGGGCATTTTAGTAATTTTGTAGAATTGGACTAATATAACCAACAAAAACACTTAGGAAAAGTCTAGAGTGGTACATGAACGGGTATTAGCCTAATTCTTGTACATTTGAAATTTTAGGACTGGATTGGTAGCTTGAGCCATTGGAATGAAATTCAAGGGACAGTTTTGAACAAAAGGAATTTAAGGGAGTAACTCTATCCCTTATACACTATGTGATTGTTTATATGCTATATATTGCTATGTTTTGTGATATGAACATGGTATATGGGGCACAATACCTAGCTATGGTCTGGGACTGAGTTGAGGTACACGGACAGTAGGGGATCCAAACAGTCATTTGGCCCTGAGCATTTTGCACTCACACGATACAGTATGAATTTTTATTTTACATTATATGGTGCATTATATATTTAATTTTTGCATTTTATATGATTAATTGTATGTTACTACTAAGGTTTGCTTTAATCTCACCCTTTTTCAAAATTAAAATTATTCCAACAGAAGCTAGCGGCTCCAAGGGCAAATTGGCAAATGCTGCCAAGTGAGATGTGCGGGTCAAGAAAGTGAAGCTGTCGGTTAAATTATTAGTTTATTTTGTCATTTTTGGCCAAATGTATATATACTTTCAAACCTTGCGGGGAGACTCCTGTATGTAACAAGTACTTTTTATCAGTATATTTGTACTATTTCTGTATGCTTGTGGAACTATGCCTTTAACACTTTGTGCCTATCAAAATGTTAAGGGGTTTGACATTTTTGGTATCAGAGCTAAAATCGGTTCTAACATTCTCAGAATAGTATACTGATATGGTCTTGTTTGCATGGTGACAGGAAATCATGAGCAGTGAAAGTGAGCAGTGTGAAGGATCGCTTGTATCAGTGAACCAGAGTCTACCGGAGTAGTGGATTCCGAAAGGACATCAGTACTTCAAGTACTACGCATCAAGAGGTCTTAGGATAAGGAGGACAGCACGAAAGGGGGTCCCATAGAGACCAAGTTATGGGTCTAAGCCGAGGCCAGCGTCGCTAGCTAGGTCGCTGCTAGGAGAGATAGGACATCCATGATGGATGAGTCGGATAAGGACTCGAGAGAGCTAGACAGCTCCCGAGCTGAGACGGTGTATGTGCCATACGACTTGTAGTTAAACCTAGAGTTCTAAGATTACATATGTGGTAGATATCGATGGATACAAGCATCTACCATTCCCATTGGTCGGTACCTCTGATAGAGCTCAATATTTATATCTTTTTATTAATTAATCTCAGGCTTTTGTGGGACTTAATTGAATATTTTGGGCATAATCAAGTGTTAATGTGAGATTTTAGTGAAAGAATAATTTGGGAATTAAAGTGGTTAAATTGTTATATTTTTAATTAATACTTGTTATTTCCATTATTTCTTAATTGTGAGCAAAAAAAAATACTACCTTTATGAATCTAATTTTGTAGGTGATGACAAATCACAACTCACTTTTTTACCTAAAAACAATTGAAAAGAAGAGGCAAGTGGGACCATGGCTGTTCTAATTAGCAACTGTGTGAAGGAAAGAAGAGAACTGAATGGAATTGTTTTAGGGAAGCTGTTGGACCGAAATGAAATAGGTAGGAAGCAGCTAAATTAATGAGAGATGTTGGATTGAATGGGGACCACATGAATGAAGGAAAAGGGAGTTGACCGATTTATCAATTGAAGAAAGGAGGAGACGTGATGGTCTTGACTGATTTGAACAGAAAAAGAGTTGAGAGGCATGAATAAAAGATAAAGAAGCAGCTGGGCCGGAATGGGTGAATTGAGAGAAAAATAAGTTGGGCTAAAATGAATAAAAGGAAGCAGTCGATTGGAGGAGGGCTGTTGCTGAACCGAAGGGAAATAGAGCTGGACCGAACACAAGAAGGCTAATAGTGTGGAAGGAGAATTGAAGAATTGAATATTAGAAAAAGGAGAGCTGAACCAACAAAAAGGAGATGACATAATGAGGTGGGCCAAAAGGATTGAATTGATTTGATGAAGAAAGAGCCGTTGTTTTGGACCGAAAGGAGAGAATGGAAGAATAAAAATAAAAGAGGGTTGGTCCACAAAAGTTGCTGGACCGAAGTAATGTGGAGGGGCTGACGTAAGGAGCAGCGACAGGAGACAACAGAAGGAAATAAAGTAGGGATTGGCAGCTGACCATGAGGAGGGGGAGGCACTGAAACGAAAGGAAATGAAATAGAAGGAGGATTGTGGCTGTGACAAAAGACGTGGAAGGGTTGTTTGGTGCTTTTCATATGTTCTCCATGGCTAATTCCTTCTCTTTTCATCAAGCTTAATCTTCCTCTTCTTCCATGAGTAGCTAAAGTGTTGGTGATTTCCTTGAGTTGGGTAATGGTTTGAGCTTCTAAACTTCAATGGAATTCATTAAGCTCTCTTTCTAGTTCATAATTATGTAGCTTGGTTAAGTATGTAATTGTGATTTAGATTGTTCTATACCAAGTGAATAAACTTGGTGGTTGAGCTAGGAGTTGATTAATTAAGCTTTGTATGATTCATATTAGGAGTAGGTTGAATTGTTTATTTCAACTTGGTTAAGTGGATTTATATGATTAAACTGAATATTTTGAATTGTTGTAATGGTAATTACAATTTAGAATTGGAAGTTAATTATTCATCTCCTTGATTCACTATTAATTGGTGGTATTCATTTAATTGCTTTGGTTGAATGAATTTAATAATTATTGCAAGTATGGAGCTAGTGGTAGCTTAGTTCCATCCTTTTGACTCATATTATGGAATTCATGTCATTAGCAAGCAAGGAAGACTAAAACCTCAACTCAAGGGAATCCCATTTTATCATTATATTAGTTAATTGAATTTATCTTGTTGCTATTGTTAATTTCAATTCCTTTTGCTTCTTTGTTTTAAAGACCAAAAAATACAAAAATATTGCTTTAGCTTAGCTTACTTCATTAGTTTAAGAATGCATTTCTTCCAAATGATTTTTCACAACTTTAAGGTTTTTATCACTTTACTATTTAGAAACTTGGAAATTAATCTCCTCACAAGAACGACCTAGGTTGAGCTACTATGCTATATTTTCAAACCTAGTTTTATTTTGTGAACTCACACGACATTGGTTTATCAAATTGGCGTCGTTGCTAGGGAGGATGAATGCCAAGATTTTAAGTAGTTAAGTGTTCTTTTTAGTTGTCTTAGTGTGTCTTAGTTTGGTAGGAAGTGTGTAGCACTCATATGAATTTTGGAGAAAATTTGATTTTTTATTAGCACTATCTCGCTAGAACTGAAATATTTTTGCCCAGAAAATTTTGAAATTTGGCATGTTAAAGTTTTCCAGCAATCTAAGCAAGACTAATAGCTATTGCTATTAGGCCTGTTGGATTTTAGCCAAATTCAAAGGTTTGCTATACTTTTCTGAATTTTCTTTCTGCTTTGGTATATTTCTAGGTTTTTTATTAGGTTTGTTTTTTGGGTTTTCTTTGATTTTTCTTGGTTGTTAGTGTATATTTGAGTTTGTTTTAGGTAATTGTTCATTGTTGGAGTGTTTGATAGTGGTTTAAGTAATTTTTTATGAATCATAGTTGTTTTGCATTCCATTTGCATTTAGAAACCAAAAACAAAAAACAAAAAGAAATTTGCATTTTGTTGCTTTGTTATCATGTTCTTAGTGGTCATTATGTGATTTATTATTGTTTTGTGGTGAGCAACTTTACATTCTTCATCCTTGGAAATTTGTTGGTTGCAACTTGAGATTTCAGGTAGCTATCACATTCTATAAGTTGTGCTTCCAGTGACTCTACTTACATACTTGTGGTTTGAGGTACTACTTCAATGATATACCAACTTGTTCTCCTCAAAGGTGAATTCTTACCTTGCAACTCCTATTTGCCTCTTGTCACATTGTGTTGCACTTGTCTTGTTATTGCTGAAACTGGTCTTACTCTTTAGACACTTGAATTTTGTTTGTTGTGGTTAGCTCTTTTGGTTGTCAAAGATTAGTTAACTTAGTTTCCTGTAAGTTGCTAATTTTTGCTATATACAACCCTTCTTCAATTGACTATTTGACCAATTACTTTGCTGTAATATGTGTGTCTATATGAGTCTCCTTATTGTGCATGACTAGATCTCAGAAAACTAAACTTGTGCCTTTAGACAAAGATATTAACAAGACACTTAGGTTGCTTAAGAAAGGTAAGAAAGCTGAATCATCTAGTGTAGGGCTTGGACAAGTCATTGACACTGAAGTTGTTGCACATACTTGTGATAATTCTTCTCATATTGGCTCTTCATTCATTGTAGATCGCCATCTTGCCATGGATCCAATTCCTCCTCCAGAAGGCATACCTCTACCTATTGGGGAGTGTAGAACTATCAAAGATCTTACCTCTTCTACTGATATTATTGATCCTTTCCTCTCTTGTCCTGAATTTAATATTAATTTTGAGTTGAAAGGTCCTTTATTGAGTCACTTACCAAAATTTCATGGTTTACGTGCAAAAGAACCTAACAGGCACTTGATGAATATGTACATTGTGTGCAACTCCATGAAACCAATGGGAGTTGATCTAGATGAGATATGCCGGAAAGTCTTTCATTTTACATGCAAAACAAAGCTAAGGAGTAGTTCTTGATGCTACCTCACCACAATCCTAATGCTTTAGCCTCTTGGGACACCTTGAAGAGTGCCTTTTTGGAAAGATACTTCCCTTCTTCAAAGATAACATCTCTCACTAAGGAAATCTTCAGTGCTAAACAAGGCCTCCATAAATCTTTTTATGAGTCTTGGTGTCGATTTCAAGAACTCCTAGCCAAGTGTCCACATCATCAAATCCCAAAAGCTCAATTGGTGCAACATTTTCATAGTGGGTTGCTTCCTCAAGATAGGAAGAGTTTGGATTCATCTTCTGGAGGCACTATTCAATTGCTTACACCTGAAGAAGCTTGGGCTTTAATTGAGAAGATAGCTAGTAATGATCAACAATTTGAATGGTTGGATGCTAGACAAGTCCATGAGGTCTCACATGCTTCAAGATCTTCAAGGGAGTATGATAATTTGTCATCCCAAATGACAGATATGAGAACTGACCTCAATAAGCTCATGGCCCATCTAAACAATGTGAACATTTATGGGTCACATTATCAAGCTCAAGTGGCTCCTAGCTGTGACATATGTAGCTCTTACATGCATATTGCTCTTAATTGCCCACACCAACTTGGAGAGGTCTCGGCTGTTTTTCAAGGGAGACAAGGATAGAATCAAAGACCTTGGAATCCCTACTCCAACACATACAATGAGGGTTTGAGGTCCCATCCCAACTTTGGTTGGAGGAACCAAAATCAATTTCAAGGGAGTTCTTCAAATCAAGCTCCAAATCAAGGACCTTCAAACCAATCTAATCCCCAACAAATAGTGGTTGCTACACTTGAATCCCATGCTACTAAATATGACATTTCTCAACTTCTCAAGTGTATGAACAATGTGTCATCTTCAATGGGTAACTTACCCTCAAGATTTGATGAAGAGAGAGCTCAAACCAATTCTAAAATTTCTGACATTGGGACTAAGTTTAACACAATCTTCAACAAGTTGGACTTGTTGGATTCTAAGAATGCTAACCTTACTTCATTTGTCACTCAAATGTCTAATAGCCTCAATGAGCAACAAGCTAAAAGTGGATAAGGGTTGCCTTCCAATACTGTGATCAATCCTAAGAATGTACATGCTATCTCCTTAAGAGGTGGTAAACAAGTGGGTAAACAAGTCTGATTTGAAGAAAATGTTGAGAGTTTCAAATCTGGAATGCATTCTAGTAATAGGCATAATGAAGAGGTTGAGGTTCCATTGCAACCACAAGTGGGAGATATTGATGGTAGTGATGATTCTAATCAAAGCACTCACCTTGCAATTGGAAAATCTAAGAGTATGGTTGAACAGAAGCTTCTACAAAGGCATTCTTCTCCAAATTCAAATATGGATAGCAAGCAAAGAGTGTCAACTTCAACAAATACTAAGGTACTTGACCCTTCAACTTCTTCAAGCAAAGGGGAAGGTAAAAAGGTAAATCTCTCTAAAATTCCATTTCCAAATTCTTATGTGCTAAGCAAAAAGGTTTCAAATAAAAAGAAATTTCTTGATATGATGGATATTTTCAGGAAGATTGAAGTTAACTTGCCTTTGCTTGATGTGTTGAAAGGAATGCCTTCTTGAGCTCAATTCTTGAAAGATTGGTATACCCAAAAGTGTAGGTGTAAACCCAATGAGTGTGTTCAGTTGAGTCCTAATGTGTCTATTATGTTTAAACCCCATCTTCCAATTAAGTGTAAAGACCCTGGCTCATTCATTGTTCCATGCACTATAGGTACTATGCCTTTTAGTAATGCTCTTCTTGATCTAGGAGCCGCTATAAATGTCATGCCCTACTCTGTTTACACCTCTCTTGGCCTCACAAACATCAAACCCACTAGTGTCATCCTACAACTAGCTGATCGCACCACTAGGAAACCTCATGGCTTATTGGAAGACATCTTAGTCAAGGTCAAAAACTTGGTATTTCCTGCTGATTTTTATGTCCTAGACATGTCTATTGAGGTCTCAGTTGAGGAACCATTGATTTTGGGTAGGCCTTTCATGCATTTGAGGACTACTCCCTTCTTGGCTTGAATTTGATTGATTTGCCATTGGAAGAGGCAATTGATGAGTTTGCTTTCTCATTATGTGTGAAAAATGATTGTCATGATGATGTATGTGCTACCATTAGTTCAAATTCTTCTCCCTCTATTGATTGTGATGATGATATATGTAGTATTGATTTCATGTCAATTGATAGCTCCCTTTCCACTTCCAATCCTTTTATTTTTGATTTTCCAACCTTGGTAGTACTATATCCTCATTTGATAGTTATCATGGTGTTAGGAAAGAATTATTGTGTAGCTTTGTAGAATTTGAGAATGTTAGGGAAGTGGATTCCACTTTTGGAAGTGAAGCAACATCTATTAGCACTGAATCTACTCCTATGGACACAAGTGGAGTCATTGTTGAACATGAGGAATGAAATCATTGTGCTACTGATGGCACAACTATAGTTTATTAAGCTTCAAATTCCTCCATCTTACAAGTTTCAGACTTCTCCAAACCTTAAGGGTGATTGTATGGGTAGCCTCACTTCTTTCCAATTATTGAAATACTTACATTCTCCTTTTGGTGATGAACTTAGCAGGTCAAAAGTCATAAATTTTGTTGCTGAAAATTTTGGAAACAATGGACAACCACATGTCAAGACTATAACAGGGAAGAAACTTAGTTCTAATCAATTACTACATTGTTGCATACCATTTCATGATGCTACCTCTCATATATTTCAATCTTTGAATGATGTAGGTGGTAGTCAAGGTTGCTTTGTGAATGAGCCATAATCTCAATCCACATCTGAACAAAGGGGACAAAACTTCAATCCAACAATTATTGGGATTCTCATAAGAAAGGGAAGTTTCTTGGTGCACTTGAGTTAAACGAACTTTTACCTTCAATTGTGCAGCCCCCTGAACTTAAAAGCCCTTCCCCCTAACTTGAAGTATGCTTTTCTTGCTGAACATGATCAATTACCTGTCATTATCTCTAGTTCCTTAAGTATATCTGAGGAGTTGAGTTTACTCCATGTATTAAAGAAACACAAGGGGCAATAGGGTAGACTTTAGGTGATATTCCAGGTATTAACCCAACTGTATGCACCCACAAAATACTTTTGATTGAGGGTTCTAAACCTGTGAGACAACCCCAACGTAGACTCAACCCTCTCATCTTAGATGTAATTAAGAAGGAGGTCACCAAACTCTTGAGTACAGGGATCATATATCCTATTTCAGATAGCGAGTGGGTTAGTCCGGTCCAAGTTGTTCCAAAAAAGAGTGGAATAACAGTTGTGCAAAATGAGAAGAATGAACTTATTCCAACAAGAGTCCAAAACTCTTGGAGAGTTTGTATAGACTTTAGAAAGTTGAATGAAGCAACTAGAAAGGACCACTTTCCCCTCCCCTTTATAGATAAGATGCTAGAAAGATTGGCATGTAAATCTCATTATTGTTTCCTTGATGGTTTTTCTGGTTATTTTCAGGTTCTTATTGCACCGGAGGATCAGGAAAAGACAACATTTACTTGTCCATTTGGGATGGTTTCATACCGAAGGATGCCTTTTGGGTTATGCAACGCTCCTGGAACATTTCAAAGATGCATGCTCTCCATTTTTAGTGACTTACTTGAACAAGGTATTAAGGTATTTATGGATGATTTTTCTATATATGGGAATTCTTTTGAAGAATGTTTGCTGAATTTGGAGAAAGCATTAGAAAAGTGTGTGCAAAAGAACCTTGTGCTAAATTTTGAGAAATGCCACTTCATGGTAGATCAAGGAATAGTCTTAGGCCACTTAATAAGTAAGAAAGATATAGAAGTTGACAAATCTAAAATTGAAGTAATTTCATCTCTTCCTTATCCCTCTAACTTAAGAGAACTTAGATCTTTCTTGGGGCATGCTGGATTTTATAGAAGATTCATTAAGGATTTTAGTAAAATAGCTTATCCCCTATCTAAGCTTCTCCAAAAAGATATGGATTTCATATTTCATGATGCATGCAAATTGGCTTTTGATGAAATTAAGTCTAGACTCATTTCTCCACCTATACTCATTGCTCCTAATTGGGATCTTGATTTTGAGCTTTGTTATGTTGCTTCCAATAGTGTTGTTGGTGCAGTTCTAGGTCAAAAAATTGGTAAGATCTCTTATGTTATTGCTTATGCTTCTAAAACATTGGATAATGCTCAAATCAATTACACTACCACTGAGAAGAGCTCTTTTCCATTGCTTTTGCACTTGAGAAGTTTAGGTCTTATCTAGTGAATTCTAAAGTGATCATCTATTCTGATCATTCTGCTGTCAAGTTCTTATTTAGAAAGACTCATACTAAGCCTCAGTTACTAAGGTAGATGCTACTACTTCAAGAATTTAACACAAAGTTTAGGGACAAGACAGGTGCAGAAAATCTTGTTGCTGACCATCTAAGCCGCTTGCCCCTTGCTACACAGGGACTAGTTGATGCTGAAGTTACTTGTGATGGTTTTCCTGATGCCCATCTCCTTACTATTACACTTCATGACCCATGGTTTGCTCATTTTGTGAATTATCTTATTGCTAGAGTGTTACCTGATTCTTTGTCTCATTTTCAGAAACAGAAGCTGAAACATGAAGCTCAATACTATTTGTGGGATCCTCTTTACTTGTGGCGGCATTGTAGTGACCAAGTTATTAGGAGATGTGTGCCGGATGATGAATTCTCTTCTGTTATAACCTCTTGTCATTCTTTGTTGTGTGGTGGTCACTTTGGGGCAAAGAGAACTGCTAGGAAAATCTTAGATTGTGGTTTATATTGGCCTAACCTCTTTAAGGATTGTTATGTTTTTTGTAAAACTTGTGATGCATGCCAGCACTTTGGGGGTTTATCTAGAAAGCATGAAATGTCGCAACAACCCATGTTGTTTTGTCAAGTTTTTTATGTTTGGGCCATTGATTTTATGGGTCCATTTCCTGCATCTCATGGATATTTGTACCTTTTGTTGGTTGTTGATTACCTTACAAGGTGGATTGAGGCCATTCCAACAAGGAAGGATGATGCCTCTACTGTTATTAAATTCCTACGTACTCATATCTTTTGTAGGTTTGGTGTGCCAAGAGCAATTGTGAGTGATCGTGGCTCACATTTTTGCAACAAATTGATGGACAACTTGCTATCCAAGTATGGTGTTCTCCACAAGACTTCTACCCCATACCATCCACAGACAAATGGGCAAGCTAAGGTGTCTAATAGGGAAATCAAGTATATCTTGGAGAGAATTGTCAAGCCAAGTAGGAAGAATAGGAGTCTCTGGTTAGATGATGCTCTTTGGGAATATCGTACAGCTTTTAAAACTCCCATTGGCATGTCTCCTTTTCGGTTAGTCTTTGGTAAGGGCTGCCATCTACCTGTTGAGCTAGAACATAGAGCTTACTGGGCTGTGAAGACTTGTAATATGGATCTTCAAGGTTCTGCTGAGGAAAGGATGCTTGAGATGTAAGAGCTAGAAGAGTTGAGGTTGGATGCATATGAAAGTTCTCATATCTACAAGGAAAAATCCAAATTGATTCATGATCAAGGCATCTTACGGAAGCATTTTCATGAAGGAGAGCAAGTGCTTATATTCAAGGCAAGATTCAAGCTCAAAAATGGGAAGGTTAAAACCAAATGGCAATGCCCCTACAAAGTGGTCAAGATGCATAGCTTTAGGTTAATAGAGCACGAAGATCTTGCAAGTGGTGCAAAGTATCCTTTCTTGCGACTAGTTGCATTTGAGTCAATAACTCCGGGAAAAAAAAGAAATGAAAACTTCATTGACAAGATAGATCCAAAACTCCAAGAAAATACAAGAACTCCTGACAGAGCACATTGAGATCTATGCCTATTTATTTTTAGAAGATATAACATTATTATATATGAAACTCAGTTTGAAAGCTCCTCCTCTCATTAATACTCCCATTGGTGTTATGTATAAGGCAGGGTTTTTGAGTGGATACTATTTAAAGATACACTCAGTTAATGTCTGAAAATTTAACCAGCTTTTTTTGGAAAAAATGATTTCATCGGTTTTTTTTTTTTATCTATTTTTAACCCTATTGACTTCATGTTTCTACTCATTTTGCCTCTCACTTTCTCTATAAATAAGGATATTTTTTTTAAAAATAAATAAATGTTTACATACTTATTGTCTTTACTTAATTTTAAGTGATTTTTTATATATGTAGTTTAGTTATTTGTATCTTATATATAAAAGAGGAGGGAGTATAAAAGGGAAGAAACCTTCATTTAAAAAATAAAAGGAAGAAAGAAGCTGAGATTGAAAATGCATGTTGGCCAAATCTTATTTGTAAATTTTCACGCCAGATCCAAAATTCCAAACTGGGGAAAAATAAAGAACAAAACTAGAGAATAATTTTTGCTATCCACCTTGCTTCTGCTTATCATTTTCTAGATAACATGATATATGAGTTGGTTTGCAATAAAGAAGCAATAAATGAGAAGTGATATTAGGTACGTCATTATAACAAAGATAGATATCTTGTGGGGATCAATGCATATGGGAAATAGTGTGGATTAGGTTTGGAGAAAGTTGGCATGAATTCTCGCTAACGAGTACTTGATCAAGAAAGCCAAAATTTTTCTAGAAGTTCTTCTTGTTCTCCTCCTTCATTTTTTTTTTCTTTTTTGAGTGGAGAAGTTTCTCTTCTTTGATTCACTTATACCGCTATTGGTGCAGACACGCACACACCCCGCACCCACACACATGCACGCCTGCGCGCACGCGAACATTCAATTGGACTCCGGTTATAAATCACTTTTTAACTTATTTTCATATATCAAGAAATGAGAGTTAGATTATTAAATATGCCTTAAATTGATAAAATTTTTTAAGTTTTCCATTTTAAAAACTCTCTCTCTCTCTCTCTATTTACAAATCATTATCGTCTTTCTCTTTTCTTTCTCTCTTTCCAATGAGAATTTCTTCTTTTGTTTTTTAAATAAGGACTAGAGTGATACTTCTTCTTTTTTTTGGTTTACACCCCCTGGTGTCCCACCCCCTCTGGAAGCAAACTAATCCAGAGTCGCCCCCCGATATAGAGGGACTTCCCTGGGATCGAATTTGGGCCCTTAAGGCAAATGGCGGAGGAGGCACCTTGGCTCCCCCTTTCAAACCATCCGAGCCATGCCCCCTGGGCTAGAGTGATACTTCTTTATCATGACCTTATGGCCCAATGGGATCAAACTCTTTTCTTTAAGTCTTTCTTAAATGTGAGATTGTGAATTTGAACCCTTTATAAGTATAAAGGGTGCACATAAGTTACGACTCAAATAAATACTGCATTCAATTCTAAATGTAAGACCTAATTTATAGTGCAATGAAAGAATACTTGTTTCACCTCTATTTATAGGTTTCATATTTCAAATTTGATTTGTCCTTGGACATGAATACATATTGGAAGTTATGAACTTGTTGACCAATTTTAGCTTGACCCAACAGTTAACGAGTGTGCAAACACCGATTTATGAAATTGCTTGTGAATTTGTGCTTTCCGCTTCTCTCACATGACTACACAATTAGACCAATCTGACCAAACCCTAATCTACCCTCTCTCCACTTAAATAAGTTAGACACAAATAAATCACAAACATTATACGTTTTCAAATAGGGAGCCCAGAGCCCAACAAAATCTCAGTTTAGAGGTTTAGGTTCAATTAACGAGTTTTTCCTAAAATATCCTTAAAATGAATTCAAATGATTATAGCTATAGGATGCAATATAAGGAAGCATGTTAGCATCTCTAATTTTGATGATTCCAAACCTTGAAGAATGTTTTCCAGGAATCATACTCAATTATAAGTTTGAAAAGATCAATAGCAGTTTAAGTGAAGACATCATGCTTTTAGGATTATATCTTTTGGTCTTTTGCTTGTACTCTAATTGTGAGTTGTTTAATCAAACTTTACTTATCTAACCCTTTTATTGAAGTGTGAACCTGTTTTTTCATGGTCTCACTGTTTTAGACACCGTTTAGAGGCTTGCTTTTCAACCGTCTTTGCAACATTCAAATATTAGCCTTAATTTTCGACATCAACAATTAAAAAAATTAAAATGTCTTCTCATCCTGCTTCACTGATGAATAAATCACATTTTATTAGAAAGGATTATTGCCGACTTTGAGCCCCATTCCAAATGGGTTGGCCGTTTATTTGTAGGATTAAATGCGCTAAGCCCAATTACAAAAAACATGGTCGGCTCTCGATCAAGTGGACTCTAAATACAAGTAAAATGATACAACAATGACTGGGCCAACAATGCATTATAATACAAATCAATCTCAATAATGAATAATAATTGATACACAGATAAAATAATCCCACAAAATTGATATATATCATAAAAGAATAAAGAACTGTTTCACAACCTTGGTAGGACACCATTCGTAACCTCTGCATAATCCCTTCACCAATATTCGAAAGACTATGCTCAACTGTTAAAAAAATATAAATAACGACATCTTTTTTCTTTTTTGTGACAATAACGACATATCTTGAAATAGTAATCATAACGATAATAATAATACAACCTCACCAAAAATTACCAGTACATCCCATTGGCTACCCAACACTACCCATCTATGTGACAGGCAGAATCTATATGCATTACACACTTGCTGCCCTCATCCAAACAAACTGGAGAGTGGAGACTTGGTGACGGGAAACCGACCAATGTGAGAAAAACAAGACAACATATGCATACAAAAATGGGCACATTTACCAAAAAACCGACCCCACAGTTCCCTGAATCAAACATTCTTTGATTTCAAAGGGAACTTCTGTGCCCAAAGCTTTTATGAGAACTTCAAAACTGAAGACCTTTTTCTTTTTTAAGTTTTTTAGACTTCTTATGACCAGCGCCTCAGAAATGTAGAGGCTACCCTCCGCTTCGGTGAAGCATTTTTACCAAATGAATGGGTAAAGCCAAGAACTGGAGGAAAGAAAACCATGACCAAGAATGTACATCCGGTGACTTAAGAGGCTGTGGCAGCTTGGGCCTTCTCTAGTTTTTCCTTTTCAATATCTGCTCTCCTCTGCTCAGCATGCTGGGCAACGCCATTGGCCAGAGCTTGATATTGCAACTCAAGCGTTTGAGTTAGGTTTTGGAACCTCACTGGATCAGATGCTTGCATTGCTGCAGACAGATTTACATACAAGGTGCACTTCAGGTTACATATGAACAATTATATTGCATAAATTTCAGATTTTTTTAGGGTCGTCGTCAGCATACCTTTCATTGTATCAACAAAGAAAATAAAAGGATCCACCTCATCAATTGGAGACTGCAACTCTTCATCATCGCTATAGTCATCATCTGAGTTGTCATCATACTCATCAGAAGGACGAAATGCCCTTGCCTACAAGCACATTAATGGAACAGGATAAGTATAAACTGTTGATGCTGGTTGCATAGCATTAGAGATGAAAGTACATAAAGACGCAATATAAACCAAAAATCTCAATCTTCAAATACCTAAATTAAACTAATCAGACATCATTGGTTCAGCTGACGTCTTGTACATGAAATAAAAACTTTCGGAGGACAATTAACTAAATAATTTAGTTATGGCTAGCAGTGTATATAAAGGTCCTATACAGCATTCTATTGCTTTCTCCTCAATTTGATTCTATGCAAACATAAACACGTATACAGTTGGGATTATGAAGCAATCATGTCTACACACCTGTTCAGCCAATTTTCTAAGCTTTTCTGTGTCAGCTTCATCCCCATCTTCAGCATCATCTCCCATGTCCTTGTCAGAGCCACCATTGCCATCCTCCTCATCATCAGTTTGAAAACCATCCATATCATCATCTTCAGCTTCTTCCTTTGCAGCTTCTGCACAGCAAGTACAAGAGACTAAGAATTGGGCAACCACAAATCATGTTAAGCATGACAGACCAAGACAATCTGAAGGTTAAATAAAACAGTTATAAATAAATGAGTGGTATGATTGAAACTTCTCAATTAAGAGAAAGGCCAAATCAGAAACCTGCAACTTGATCCTTGTATGCAACTAGAAGATCAAGTGTGACGCGGAACACCCGACCGAAGGCATCCCCTGGCAATTGATCAGCTGGCACTGCCAATACTGATGTTAAACCAAGGCAGCAAACTTTCTTGTCATGTTCCCTGCAAAAGTATTTCCGTTGGGTATGATGTTACTGTTATATAGCATAATACTACAACGGAAAGAAGAAAAGAGGGTCAGTGAAAAAGAGGAAAGAACATGTGCATGCCTTTTAAAATTAACACGAACACCGCTCTTTTTGACTTGCTGTAGCATGTGGAACCAAAGATTGAATATTTCTGACGCAACACCCAACTTTTGTAATATGCTGAGAGTTAGTGCTGCATTGTAGTAAAGTGCATCTGCAATCTAAAAGAAGATTTCTTCTTAGAAGTCACCTTAATCTTCTTTCCTCTAACAAATGATCACAAAAATCTTGGCATACTTCGAGAAAAACTAGACTACAAAACTAGTTGTTATAAATCAAAAATTAACAAATCAGACAAATAATTCTGTTCATTTCTTTCCTATCCAAAACGTAATATTTACTAATTACAGCCCTGAAGGAAGTACAACCATATCAACTCAGAAAAGAACAAGGATTAGTCTGAACTATAAATATTATGCCTGACCACTCTTTACGGACAACACAAGTGAATAACGGCAAATTTACACACAACACAAGAATAAAATAAATGCCTTGCCAATTGCAAGTCCAAAACAGCGTACATATGCATAGCCCTTAACTAGCAAGGACCGTACCATTGGAGCTCTAGCGTGAATAGTATAGTACATAAATGACCCAGAAAAATCAGGCTCACTATGAAAGCCAACGTTTCTGGCATTTTAAATATAATTTCTAATAATCCCTTACCACTTGAATGAGAAGACATTTTAAATATGATTTCTCAGTTCGGCGCAAACGTTCAACTGTTATTCTGAGATATGGTTCGACCCAGTGATCCACCTGCCCTCTGCAATTCTGAAACACAACTTCAATAAGCTTAGGAGCTGGCTCAATATCACTGTCCTCCATATTTTTATCTGCCATAATCTGCAATGTAAATAGATGCAAAGTAGAGACATCAATAAGATGGCAACACTAACAATAGCTTTAAATAACAAGCTGAAATCTAACGGGCAGTAACTTGAATTTCAATGTGAAAATAACTCACAGATGAAATCATGTTCCATAGACTTTGTTGATAATCAGGATCTTTGCAAGAAAGGAAATATGCAGTTCCCCTTGAAATGTAGTTGTCCAAAGGAACTAGAATATCTGCAGAAATTTACAATTTACCATGTTAACAGATACAATAGGTATATATATACACACACACTGAAAGATTGAAGCAAATTAATCAAGTTAAAAAACCTGATTATTAATATTTTAGGGATTTTATGCCTAGACAACAAGGCCATGCACAGTTATTCTTTTATCATGGCTATAAAAAACTTAGATACCAGCTCAATACAGAAAGAACCTTTATTAAAGCTAGAGGAAGCGGAGAAGGATGCCAAGAAAATACAGAGTAGCTCACATTGAGTGCTCAACTTCTCACTCCCATTTTGTGTCTTCCCGCTCTCTCCAGTCATTCAAAAATTTATCCCAAAAAATGTATGTGGAACAAATCTAGCTGTATAAGGGCTTAAATTTCGGGGGATTGTGTTGTGGGGGAGTGTGGCGTGGGTGGGTTTTTTTTGGGGGGGGGGGGTTGGGTAATTCATACTTTGGGGGTAGTTGTTAGATATTTTAGAACTTTCCACGTTTGACTGGGAATTTGTCATGTTTCTTTTTCCAATATTAACTAGCTCATTTTATATGTAATGTTCCTATTGTAGGAATGTTGAGTTTATCATCAAATTAGCTAGAAGATACCAACTCAAAGCTCTGCTTGTAAAAATCAAAGAGACCAATCAAGAAACGTTCTGAACTAGATTCTTACGTATGTAGACAAAAGAAAATTGAAATGAAGTTGAGCATCATACTTGGAAAGAAATCGATGGCCCAATCTCCCAGTGCCTTCATCATCAATGGCCAAAGGCTCCACATGTCCAATGATATTGTTGGGGAGAAAAAAGTCATATATGATACTATTTCCAAAACTTCTTCAAAAACCTCTGTAGGTATGCACAAAAAACAAAAAATGAAGGGCAAGTGAAGTAATCTAATCATTTGAAAACTCAAGCCTTCACCCAACCAGCAAACACAGTCCACTTAAAATCCAACGAAGTCAGGATGCAAATTAAACAAGTATGGCTTCGAGTATCACATTTCTATTAAAAACACTAGGCTAACTAATGTTGTAGAAATTCTATGTAAAGCTGAGACAAAAGGCATGAACAATGAAAAGAGATGGAACTAAGAATGGAGAAACAAAACCCTTAGACATGATCCAAGAAATCATGATTGAGGGCAAATTACCTTGACCGTCAGTTGTTAACATTCTACTCATTATGGGAAGCAAAGTTGGCTCAACTTGAACAAAAAGGTGAGGAAGCCTGCTCACTGATTCAAGTATTGTGCTAATAGCACGCAAACAACCAACTGCAGCAAGAGCACCTGGATCATCAGCTTCATCATCAGCTTCAGCAGTGCGCATACACCTCCAAAATGCAGCTGCCTGTTGTTAAAAAGATAAGTTCGATTTATCACACAGAGAAGACAAATTCTCTAATGAGACAAAACAAACTGCCGGAAACAAATTGAAGATTCAATTACCAAATTCTGACATAGCCCAAGGGCATAAGGTGCCATCTCTTCCCCAAACTTGTCCACAATAGTCTCCAAAGTAAATACAAGGTCCTCATTCTCAACCTCATTCATGAGTTTGAAAAACTCTGTAAAGATTTTGGCTTAATTAAACTTTTTCAATAAGCAAATTAAAAAATTTAAAATATAAGCCAAGACTTTTTACATCAACATACCAACAAGGAGTTGAGGGAGAATAGGACGGATTTCATTCAAATCTGCACAAACATAACGGAAAAAGAAGTACGACCAAAATTAATCACAAAAAAGAAAGTAATGATGCAAACAAGAACAAATTGAGATGTATATAAATCACCTTTACAAGCTTCAACAAATGAACGCAGAGCAAAGACAGAATCAACCCGTACAGGAAGTTCAGGATCTCTCATCCCAGACACAACACACTGCAATGCCTTCCGGAAATTGTTTTGATCATAGAAGTTGACATGAGCATACTGTCCCGCAACCCATGCAGCCTGATTCCACAAGAAAGTATTTAGTATCAGAATATCTGGAATAGATAAATGATACATACATGCTTTATTTAAAATCAAGATTACTTTACACCCAATCATATCAACGCGTCATACAACAGAATTATAGATTTTTTTTTTAAAAAAAAATCATCTACATTGTGCCATACTTAAATACTACCACTTTAAATTATAATTGTAGATTTAAAAATTAAATGAGTACGGAGGAATTTCTTATTTCTTTATGATAAAATCCAACAATGAATCAGTTGGAGAGGTTTGGTCTTTCATACAATGTATCAACATCAAATCTGAATCACTCAAAACAAACCCAAAAAAGAGTAATTATAGTCCCCTGCTCTCTAAGATGAATGAGAGAGATATACTGATCCAATTATGGAAAAAAAAAAGTCACTGTCAAATTGAAGGCATAAGGATACAAGTTCGGTATGGACATCATGATAAACTAGTCTTGAACTTTATCACATTCTTGTTACCCTTCCCTCAGCACGCCCTTTTTTTTTGGGGGGGGGGGGGGGGTAACAATGTTCAAAATGGAAATGGATGTGATACATACTGTTAAAAGTCAGATATGCTTTTCGGTGGGAAGTCTTTGTTCAGTATTGACTTCCTCCCTCATTTCCCTCCTGTCTCTACGTTAATTTTACCTACTCTTCTTTTCCAATACAAGTCTGCATGTAATCTACATTAGATACATCAATAAACACTAAGCTCTATCAGATAATATGGTATCAGAGCTCCTGCTTGAGCTTCGGTCCTCTGCCAGAAAATGAGGCAGAACCAGTGAGAAGGGAGCAACGGGGAGGCTGAGAGAAAGCACAGCAATGTGCTCTTGGGCTACTGACAGTGGGAGTGTGGGATTACACCACCCACTCCAGGGTGACCAGAAGATGCCGATCAGCGTTTCCTAGAAGTCTGGCCACCATCCGACCAGCAAGGGAAGCACATGCACCTCCACAGTCTTGGCATACGAACCCACGCGCCGACGACATTGAAGATTCCGGCTGTGCGTGAACCCCACGCATCAGCATCTCCATAACCCTCCGACAACTCCAGATCAATTTTTCCAATATTTTCTCACCAAAATTGATGGATCCCTTGCAATTTCCTTCCTTGTTTGGGTTCATTCCAACAGCCTTTATGTCAGAAACCAATGTTCAAAATCAAACCACAACCTCCACTTCCAATACTACTACTTCTTCTATGTCTTCTCCTGTACCTTCCATAAACACCATTGTACCAGAATTCCCAGAAAATCAGATTATGGTCATTAACCATAAACTCAATAGGAAAAACTAACTTCAATGGTCTCAAAGTGTGTTGAGATACATTCGTGGAAGTTGAAAAGAAAAATATATTAATGGAGAAGCCCCTCAACTAGCTCCTAATGATCCAAGTTTCGACACATGGTTTGCTGAAAATAATCAAGTTAGGACTTGGTTATCCAACTCTATGACCGTGGATATTAGCAAAGGATATCTCCTAGCTAACACGGCGAAGGAGATATGGGATGCATCAAAAAGGACATACTCATCACTTGACAACACCGCAGCCTTGATTCATTTGAAGCATCAACTCTGAGACTTGAGACAAGGAAATATGTCGGTGACTGAGTACTATAATGCCTTGCTAAAACTCTGGCAACAACAAGATATATTTGAAGTACATCCATGGGCATTCGTCAAGGATGCTCAATTGTATCGGAAAATACCGGAAGAAGGAAGAATTCATGATGTTCTTCTTGGACTCAAAGATTCCTTTGAAGAAATAAGGGGAAGAATTATGGGTTTAAAACCCCTACCACATCTATTTGATGTAGTTAATCATGTGCAGTTTGAAGAAAGCAAAAAACTCCTCAGTCAAAGCACCCAGAAGTACATTGAGGGCTCAACTCTGGCAATGAAAGAGCCACAAGATGAAAGAAAAACACTAAATGGTGTAATTACTGTAAGAAAGGCCACACAAAGGAAGAATGCTAGAAACTCAATGGCAAGCCTTCAACTGGAAAACAACATGCCCAACAAAGTCACCTCGCTACTACTAAACAGAAAGTGAAAGATGTTGACTATCTAAGCCAGGAAGAATTACATATGCTTCACCAGATGCTTAACAATCAAAATAAGTCAAACTCTATTCCTGGCATGAATCTAGTACTATCAAGTAATTCTATTGTACCTCTTAATGCTATAGTGACTAGTGAAGATACTTGGATTATTGATTCAGAAGCTACAGATCACATGACCGATAACAAAACTTGAGTTCACAACCTTAAATTTTATAATGAACACCTCAAAGTAAAATTGGCTAATGGTGTATTCACTAAGGTTGAGGGCATTGGCATGGTCACATTATTTGATCACTTGGAAATACAAAATGTTTTATTTGTGCCTGCACTCGCTTGTAATCTCATATCTGTAAGTAAATTAACTAAAGGTCAAATATGCCGAGTTATCTTTGATGATAATCTTTGCGTTTTTCAGGATTTAAAACGAGGACGACGATTGGAACTTCTAGAGAATGGGATGGATTGTTCTACCTTGAAGGATCGAACTTGAAAAACGCATGGAAGGCAAGAAGAGCACTAGTTAGCTCCAACTCTCAAAATCATTAAGCATACTTGTGGCACTGTCACTCAGGCCACCCTAATTTTGATTATATGAAACATGTTTTTCCAAATTTATTCAATAAAAATTCAGTTCCTTTTCATTGTGAGACTTGCCAACTTGCAAAACAAACTAGATTTTCATATACCAAACAGCCTTATACACCTTCCTCACCATTCACACTAATCTATAGTGACATTTGGGGTTCTGCACAAATAAAAACCCTCACCAATACTAGATGGTTCATTACTTTCATAAACGATCACACCAGAACCACATGGGTTTATTTAATGAAAGGCAAATCCGAAGTAGCCAAAATATTTCAAAACTTCTATACCTTTGTGCGAACCCAATTCAACGCTCTCATTAAGGTACTACGAAGTGATAATGCCAAGGAATACATGAGCAACACCTTCAAAGAATTTCTTGATTAGCAAGGAATTCATCACCAAACTTCCTGCCTTTACACCCTTCACAAAAATGGAGTGGCCAAACAAAAGAACTGTCACCTGTTAGAAGTAACCCGAACCAAACTAATGGAATGAAATGTTCCTACCATCTTCTGGGGTGATGCTGTACTAACCGCAGCATATCTCATTAACCGCATGCCATCGAAAGTTCTCAATTACAACACTACTATCCAAAAACTCCTTAAACACTTTCCACATTGCCCACTAATCAATTCATTACTTCCAAAGGTATTTGGTTGTGTTGTCTTTGTTCACAAAAATGATGGCAACAAATTTGCTCCTCGAGCTGACAAATGTATGTTTCTTGGCTACTCCGCTACTCAAAAAAAGGTACAAATGTTACTATCATACTTCCAAAAAGCTTCTCATCTCCCGGGATACCATCTTCTCAGATGACGAACCATATTATCCAAAATTACCCATTCAGGGAGAGTAAAACAACATTGAATGGCTAATCTTGGAAGAATTTAACTCCACAGGCTTCCCACACACATCATCAATATCACAACCACAACCTAACCTTATAGCCACCATTGACTTATTTGCTCCCACAAGCCAACCTAGTCCTACCCAACTTGATTATATTCCACCTCAACCAGAATCCACACCTAATGAACTGGAAACAAATGTTGAGATCAATTCAGGGATGGATACGGAACCACCACTAGAGGAAGAGTCCAAACTACAAGATGAACCAAACCCTGGTAGAACTATCTCTCTCATTCAAAGGAACGACCATGACTCCAATCCAAGATTAAATCCTGAAGAACTAGGTTGGCCTATTGCATTGAAAAAAGGAGCAAGATCTTGTACTCAACATCCAATTCAACGTTTTGTCTCATATGGTAACCTATCTGCAAAAATGCAAAGCTTTGTTATAAATAGTGCACAGATGAAAATCCTAGACACATTTCAACAAGTTATAGTTGATCCAAATTGGAAGCAAGCTGCAAAAGATGAGTTGAGGGCACTCAAAAATAATAAAACGTGGGAGATTACAACGCTTCCCAAAGGAAAGAAACCAATACAATGCAGATGGATTTTCATCCTGTTAGAAGTCAGAAATAGCAGCACCGAATAGCATACCATTGTTGACACTCACCCCTCCGTCTCCATCTCCGTCTATCACGCACCTAACATCGTTTCTGTCTCTCTGTTTTCCCATTGTATCTGTGTATTTCGTTTTCCTATATATATATGTTGTACTCCCTTAGCATTCATATCAATGAAAAATATGATCTCTTAAGCTCACACATCCCAAAATTCAATCCTGATGGTAGTATCAAGAAATACAAGGCAAGACTTATTGCAAAAGGATATACCTAGACATACAGAGTTGATTATCAGGAGACATTTGCTCCAATAGCCAAGCTTAATACCATCCAAGTGCTACTATCAATCAAAGCCAACTTGGATTGGTCATTGCACCAACTGAACGTGAAAAATGCCTTTTTGAATGGAAACTTGGAAGAAGTTTGCATAGAGATTCTAGATGGAATTCTAGCTCCTAACAACTCTGTATGTAAACTCAACAAGTCATTGTACGGACTTAAGCAATCTCCTAGAGCATGGTTCAATAGATTCACCAAAGCAGTGAAAGGACTTGGGTATACTCAAGGACAAGCATATGACACATTGTTCATCAAACATATTAATAGCAAAGTTACCATCTTGATCGTCTATATTGATGACAGTCATTACAGGAAATGATAAACAATCCATTACTCAACTAAAACAGGACTTGTCAAATGAATTCCAAGTGAAAGATCTTGGACAAACGAGGTATTTCCTCGGCATGGAAGTGGCAAGAACTAAAAAAGGCATAAACGTATCCCAGCGGAAGTATACCCTAGATTTGTTGCATGAAACAGGAATGTTAGGGGCGCAACCTAAAGGAACACCAATGGAAGAACGTACAAGAACACATGGCGGCTGTGTACAGAATCCTAAACTATTTGAATTTTAATCCTGGAAGAGGGATCTTCTTTAAGAAAGGCACTATTAGAAATATTGAGATCTATACTAATTCAGACAATGCAAAAGACAGGGAAACTAGAAGTTCAATCTCAGGGTACTACACATATGTTTGGGGAAATCTGGTTACATGGAGAAGCAAGAAACAGCCTGTGGTGTCAACAAGTAGTGCGGAAGCCGAACTGAGAGCTGTTAACAATGGAGTACGTGAAGGAATTTGGGTCATCAGATTACTGAAGGAGTTGGGGATTCCACATGAGGGACCAATACAAGTTTGGTGTGACAACAAGGCTAGCATTGAAACGGTCAAGAACCCAATTTATCATGATACGACAAAACATGTTGAGATAGACAGACACTTCATTAACGAAAAGATTGAAGCAGGTATCATGAATCTATCCTACATCAAATCTGAAGACCAAATTGCAGATGTTATGACAAAACCACTAAGCAGAACTAAATTTGAAGGATTTCGGTGCAAGTTGGGAATGATTGACATATATTCTCTAGCTTGAGAGGGAGTGTTAAAAGTCAGATATGCTTTTTGGTGGGAAGTCTTTGTTCAGCAACACATTATTGACTTCCTCCCTCATTTCCCTTCTGTCTCTCCGTTAATTGTTTTGTTTTACCTACTCTATTTTTCCTATATAAGTCTGCATGTAATCAACATTTGATATATCAATAAACACTGAGCTCTATGAGCTAATACATACCTTCGCCCTAAGGTGACCAATCGGACTGCTGAACTCAGGAAAGACATGTTGCACTAACATACGCTCAAGATCAGATTTGTATGGCTCAGTTTGCTTCAATTTATCACAAAGTGCACCAATAGCAAGGAGAGCACCATCTTTCTGTCTGTAGGGCTTGTATTCTCCAGGAGCTTCATCATACCTAGCACAACAAAAGTCTAAATATGATCCTCAATTCATGAATTATCCATTCTAAAATGTAAAAATATATTTTACCTTTTGAAGATCTCAACTATGAATTGAATAAACTTGTGAAGATTTTCTTTACCACGTTTTCGAACTAACTCACTCACAAAATCCATTGAAGCGGTCCTTGGACTATACAAGTCTTCAATAATATCTGAAGTTAAAGAAAAGGAATATATAAGATATACAACTACAAACTTCCTTAACTATTGACATAATGCCAATAAGACTTACCATAGCCTTTCCTTACATACTCATGGGGGTCTTCATCCCAAAGCTTATGATCATTATCATTGAAGCACATGAGCGGAAACACTATCTCAAAAAGAAGAACATCTAGCCGAGGTTGAAGCAAAGAATACATGCTATTCTTTGAAATACTGCACATATAAATTAAAACAGAAGTTCAGACAAAATGAACTATGAAATCACAATATATGTTGACGTGAGCAACAGAAAATAAAAATGTAATAAAGTAGTTCGTCACAATTATCTCGGAACTTTCTACATAGCTATCATGAATATTGGAGGAGCAAAGTCTAGAGAGAAAAGAGACCAAACAAAATACGATAGAAAAATTCAATTATTGTCTGTATAAAAATGTCAATCAACCTCTTTTACAATGATACTATAGCTGCACAATGGCATTCTATTCTTTATTTTGGGTGCACTACAACTTAACTATTTCCAAAGCCTGCAAGACTTCCTATAAATTATTACGAGTGAGCTCCCTTCCCTTACTCTTTAACCTATAAAACTTTAATACTTTTTATACATCTTTGTGAAGAACCATTTCAGCTTAGAAGCTCAAGCTTCTATAATCTATAGACATGGGGTCAAACCCACTATGACTAATGGATCAAGAGTTTCAGAATTCCAACACAATGTGTGCAGGCCTATGCTTTATTATCATTTCAAACTCAAAGATCTTTTGTGCAATTGGGTGTGCCAGACACTATGGCAAACCTATTCAATGATCTTCACCCAATACTCCTCCTTACGGTCAAACTTCAAAAGCCTATAGCTGATTAGGAAAATCCAACTAGAAAAAATTAACCACGCTACAAACTCTAACCATCAATTCAAGAACTTTAGCAACTAGTACTCCAACAATAAATGTCCCCAACACACAAATAGCTGCTAGAATTTCTGAACATGCTTGCCATGTGGGAAACATCAAAATCTCCCAACCCCTCTCCATGGTCACATTTCCAACACCAATCACACAACCCTCAATATTCCTTGACCCGCTTCCTAAGAGTGGCCCTATCAAGCTTTCACCAAATGGTCTCCTCCATTACTTGGGTCATTTACCAAAATGGCCAACTTGTGTGCTGGCACTTGTCCTCAATATAGAACTCCCAACACTGAGCTTTCTACAGACACGCATACCCATAATACAGAACTATGTCAATCTTAACATCAAAAACTCCATTTCTAAAGAGATTATCTTTACATATTGGAATCCCATAATATGATTAACCTTTGAGAATTATACCTTCCTGTCCATGGGGAGTATGTTACAAGATTAAAATCATATTGTGCCAACAGCTATGTGATTTTACTAATTACACATAAGCATTAACAATAGAAAGATCATTTACATCAATGGAAGCCATCTATCCATGTAGTTTTCATGTTCCATTTCTTTAAAGCCTTTCCTTCTACTTCTGTCTCACCGACTATTACATAATATATTCCCCAACCCCACTCGACTATGAAACAATTGATATTATGCACCCTATTTCAAGGGTACGGCTCTTTCTATATAGTCTGCTGCCATGCTAGCAAGACAGCTTGGGGCAAAACCAAGAAAGAAAATCCACACATAGAATCTTCCTATACAGACACTCTCCATGGTACCTAACACAGACAAAGATAGAGAACACTAAGTAACATTTCCCTGGCCCAAAGGTTTTAGGACAAGCACCTCAAAGTCAGCAATCATAGATGAACCTAAGGATTCATTTGGCGCACACAGATAATGGAAAGGAATTAATTGGAAAAGTAATTTTCAGGAGGTAAAATGATGCCCCTACTTTAAAAAGTATTAAGAGGTAACGGAAAAAAATGTAAATTGCAATTCCAAAGGTATAGCCTCCATTAAATGAAGGGAAAACAGAGAATCCCTTTCCTCTGCCTCTTATCAGTGCATTCAATAGCTGGCAAATTTCGAACCATCAAACCAAGTTCTAAGCATCTGACAGACAACTAATAACAGGGACCTGGTGAAATAGAATATGGTAGTATAAATAATACTAATTCTGAGCTTGATTCAGCTCTTTCAAAAAACTGGAAAATCACGTTATTCCTAAAAGCCATACATAAACAACCCAACAAGCTTAATGTATAGGAAGTGTGCTTCCCTACCAATCTATAGTTTTAAATAACCATAAAATTGTGGATAAAATAGGCATTTACTCTATGAGAGAAAATTTGGGCATGAAACATGATGTGAGTGCTAATGAAGATATGGATAAACAAATAAAATGATTGATAATCATTTTCCAAACAAGACCACACCTGTTGCTTAAATATTGAAGAATCAAGTTGATAACCCTGTCAGGTAAATAACCACCAACTCGAATGACATTCAACAGATTTAAGTGGCACTCCAATATCTTTCCTGCATAATGTTTTTGAAACATTTGGGCAAAGACTCTGTTTTCAGGATTTTGCAGCTTCAAGTCCCCAAAACTGTAAAATAAATGAAGATCCATAAAAATTTAAATTCAATTACATAGGCAGCAAAGCACATATTTCTCAATTAAATGATTCAGACATCAAACATACCGAGTATACAGCCTGTTCAAGATATGAACTGTCCATTTCTTCACCTTCCACCAAACCCATGATTTTTTTAACTCAGGATCTACAGGCTGCCCTTCCAAGGGGACAGACCTCTCTAGTTCATTTAAAAATAGCACCATCCAAGCATTGAAGACGTTGTGATCAAACAACTGCTTTGGAATCTCCAACTGAATAAATTCATATAAAGAAAATTTCAGGGGAATCTCTTCATTAATTTTGAATCATGTTGTAAACATGGCATTTTATTAGGTTGGTAGCTCCCATAATAGTTAGCTACTCTAACCGTTGAAGGTTGAAACCAGAAATGATTGTAAACTAATCTACTTATAATGATCTCATCTAATTAAAACGTAATAATAACAAATACTGGTAAAATAATAAATCTGAGATTGTAGAATGCAGGGCCAAAGCATAATGAGACTTATTCTCCAACCAAAAATAAACCCACAAATGCTCAAGTAAGAATAGCTTAACTGGATCGGGCACAAGTAGACAGTTACGCTATGTCAATTGTTAATGAAAATTTCTCGTCACACTCTTGCAAATAACTTCAAGAAGAAAGACCATACTCAGGAGGGGCGTGTGTAAATTATTCAAATACACACCACAACAACCAAGTCTAGGAATTACACAGCTCATTAAGATGACTTTATATATTTTCGGGGATTGGTACATGAGATCATAAGACACTTGCTACGATACAATCAAACGGTACTACGTGAGTCCTGAAAGACAAATTTTCATGGGTATGAATGATCCTACAAAGATTTCAGCCTTTTGATGTTTGAGTTGATATGGGGAAACATAAATTCTGCCCTTACAAATTGTTGTTGAATTGTATCATTTAGAGTTAATACAATTTGCAGCATGAGAATCGTAAACAAAAAAATTTGTAACAGAATCATATCGTAAAACTTGTGAAAGATCATAGACTATACATAAAACTCAACAAATGCAGCACCAATCAAGATTTGATTTACTGCATAGTGCATACAATAAACTCTTCCAACAAGAGATATTCATAGGGAGGGAAAGGGACATACATATATGGAGGACCAGAAGATTTTACAGATAAGCTTGATTAATTCTGCTACTTCGAGTGATGCATTGGCAATCTGAACAAGCCTGTTAAATATGTTGAGAAGGTGAGGAAATGTCTCCTCCACAATACGATAAACTGGTGTCCTCTCCTCATCCGACTTGAACCTGAGGATTTGAGGGGAAATAGCTTTGAGCAATATGCCTCTTTACAACTTTGTAAACACTATTGAAGCAGTCCTAGGGCTATACAAGATTTCGTATGCGCTATTTACAACTCCAGAGTATTACTTTAGAAGGGAGAGATATGTCAACCCCATTGGATAAAACTAGCACCAAGTGACAAGATGCAATCACCAAAAGTGAACACAGTTATTACTTGTCATTTAATTATAAACAAAAGTTATGTAAAATGAAATACAATTAAGGATAACAGCGAATTTCTTTCAACTAGAATAAACTGTTTTATAATTCATAAAGACCAATGCAAACTTACTCATATTTTCTAGAAAGAATGCGCAAAACAAATAAGGCACCATAGACTTGTTGATCCTGTAAGTTATGCTTCACCCAGTCAAGAAGATGTGGCCACTGCTCAGGATAATCAGAATGTATAATTGTTTTCAGGCACTCACCAAGCTGTACCCTGTACAAATGCGGTCAAGATGGGTTAATAAAATGAAACGAAATGTACCGCAAAAGTTTTTGTTTGTTTGTGTGTGTGTGTTTTTTTTGGGGGGGGGGGGGGGGGTTGGTTTAGATCCCTATGAGACCAAATTAATACAATCGATGAGTCAGGTCACAGCCTTGGCATGACTTGTCAAAAGTAATTACATAAGATTGCGAAAGTTTCAAAATGCATAGTAGCCACAGTTCAACAACCGTACTGATATACCAGAATAATATGAATGTAGCAGAATTGGTGATTAGGGTAGAAGAGAAGAGGATTAGAGGTTTGAAGGAGAGAATTTGAGAGATTAGGAAGATAGAAGAGTAGGAGATAGAACTGAATAGTACTGGAATTCTTATTAGCCAACAAATCAGTGCTTACAATGGATAGTCTGCCATATATATAGGCACTAGAACAGAACCGGGAAACAGAAACAGAATAAGACCACAGCAGGGATTAGGGGTTTCATTAATCAAGAACCTATTAGTAATTAGACATGGGTAAGGCCATGTTTGGCTAGTGCTGCTCTTAAACAGCTAATGCCACTAATGGTTAATCCCACTCTTCTAATTAACTAACTAATCTAACTCACTTTTCAAATCATTTATTACAACATCATATCAATACCCCCTTTTAAACATCCTTGACCTCACGGATTAGGAATCACAAATGTACGATATTGTTGTTGAAAAGAGTGAAGGGCCATCCAAGAGGCTTCTTCATCAGGTAAGCCCTTCCACTGAACCAACACTTCTGTAATCATCCGCTTACAACACTTTTTGTTAGAAGTCATAAGAGGATTTCGGTGCAAGCCTGACATTATTGACTTGCACCGAAATCCCTCCTTCAATCTCGCCACTGACCATTGCCTCTATTTCTCTATTCCCGCGACTTTTCTCAGTTTGTATCTCTATAAATACAGTTTGTATATCTGATTTCTAAACATCAATGAATAGCATGAGCTCTTAAGCTCATATGGTATCAGAGCCACCTCACTAAGAGGTCCGGCGACCAAAAAAACGAGAGAGTGCGACGACAGCGAGAAACAGAGGAGGGGACGGTGTGCTCCGATCTCCCATATGGCGGCGAGTTAGAGCACACCGCCCACTCAGACAGAAGCAGAAGGTGCCGATCGGCACAACCCCGAAGAACGGCGGCGATCTGAGCTGCGCGTGGATCACACGCGCCGACACAGTGACCGGCGCGTGAACCCCACGCGCCTCCCTTTCTGCCGGAGCGTGGCACTCACGCGCCGCCGTCTGAAAAAGCTCTGGCGACCATTTTTGAGCCAGAATGGATCCTTCATCTTTTCATCCCCGTTTTGGCTCTTTTCCCACAAGTCCCGGAGTCAATCCATTGGCTCTAATGTCTGGTACTACTTCTGAAACTCAAGATACATCTTCTCCTTCTCATTCCACCACTACAATCAAAACGGTGACGACCCCAGAACTTTTCGATAGTCAAATTATGGCTATTAACCATAATGGTCTCAAACCGTGTTAAGATACCTTCGTGGCAAGCGAAAAGAAAAGTATATAAATGGAGAAGCATCCCAACCTACCCCTGATAACACTCATTTTGATACATGGTTTGCTGAGAACAATCAAGTTATGAGTTGGTTGTGCAACTCTATGACTGATGACATCAGCGAAGGATATCTTCTCGCAACTACTGCAAAAGAAATTTGGGATGCAGCCAAAAGAACCTATTCCTCTCTTGATAATACTACAGCCTTGATCCATTTGAAGCGCCAACTTCGCGATTTGAGACAAGGTACTCTGTCCGTCACTTACTATAACGCGTTGATCAAACTCTGGCAACAACAGGACCTGTTTGACGTACATCCATGGAAAAATGTGGAAGATGCACAGTTATACAAGAAAATAGTCGAAGAAGGACGAGTCTTTGATTTTCTCCTTGGACTAAATGACTCATTTAAGGAGATACGAGGCAGAATAATGGGCCTAAAGCCTTTACCGCATCTCTTTGATGTTGTCAACCATGTGCAATTCGAAGAAAGCAGAAAGCTCTTGAATCAAGGTAGCTTAAGTTCAATTGAAAGGTCAGCCCTGGCAGCAAACCAAGGTAGTTCAAACTCAACTGAAAGATCAACCTTGGCGACAAAACAACCACAAGACGAACGAAGAAACAAATGGTGTAGTTATTGCAAAAAGAAGGGCCACACCAAAGAAGAATGCTGGAAGCTTCATGGAAAACCAGGAGGTAACAAACAAAGCCATATCTCTGCTACTGAGTCAGAAGCTGAGGATAAAAATTCCTTGACTAAAGAAGAATTGCGGATGTTTCGTAGAATGCTAGAAAGACATAATAAGTCCAATTCTATGCCCAACACCAACCTTGTACAATCAGGTAACTCTATTTTAGCTCTAAATATTGCACGAGCTAGTGAGAATACTTGGATTATTGATTCAGGAGCAACTGATCATATGACTAGTAATCGCACATTGTTTACAACTCTTAATTTGATTCATGAGAATCTTAGAATTAAAGTTGCTAATGGCCTATACACAAAAGTTGAAGGAATTGGCACAGTCATACTTTCTAATACCCTGAAAATCCATAATGTTTTATTTGTGCCTGCACTCACTGTCAATCTTATATCTATGAGTCAATTAACTAAAGGCCAACTATGCCGTGTCATTTTTTATAACGATGTCTGTACTATTCAGGATTTAAAATCGAGGAAGAAGATTGGAACTTCTAAAGAATGGGATGGATTGTTCTACCTTGAAGATTCAAACTTGAAGTCAGGAGATGAAAGAAAGACAAGAAGAGCATTGGTTCGCTCTAACTCACAAAATCATGATGTACACTTGTGGCACTGTCGCTCAGGCCACTCTAGTTTTGATTATATGAAGCATTTGTTTCCAAATTTATTCAATAACAATTCTGTTCCTTTTCATTGTGAAACTTGCCAAATTGCAAAACAAACCAGACCTTCTTACCCCAAGCAACCCTACAAACCTTCCTCACCATTTGCACTAGTCCATAGTGATATTTGGGGACCTGCACGAATAAAAACACTCACCAATGCCAGATGGTTTACTTTCATAGATGTCCATACTAGAACCACATGGGTTTATTTAATGAAAGATAAATCTGAAGTAGCCAAAATCTTTCAAAACTTCTACACCTTTGTGCGCACTCAATTTAATATTTCCATTAAGGTACTACGAAGTGATAATGCCAAGGAATACATGAGCAACACCTTTAAAGAATTTCTTGACCAACAAGGAATACATCACCAAACCTCTTGCCCGTACACTCCTCAACAAAATGGAGTAGCTGAGCGAAAGAACCGACACCTGTTGGAAGTAACCCGAACCTTACTAATGGAACGAAATGTTCCTACCATCTTCTAGGGCGATGCCATACTCACAGCTACCTATCTCATCAACCGATTGCCTTCCAAAGTACTCAAATACAACACCCCTATCCAAACACTACTAGAAAACTTTCCCACTTGCTCCATCATCAACTCGTTACCTCCCAAGATATTTGGATGTGTTGTCTTTGTCCACAAAAATGATGGCAACAAGCTTGGTACTCGAGCTGTCAAATGTATATTTCTTGGCTACTCCCCTACTCAAAAAGGGTACAAATGCTATTGTCCTACTTCCAAGAAGCTTATTATCTCCAGGGATACAATCTTCTCAGAAGAAGAAGCATATTATCCAAAATTACCCATTCAGGGGGAGTATACTGACAAAGAATGGCTAATCTTGGATGCAGAACAACCATCACCATCACAACCTAATCTCGTACCTGTCATTGATCCCTTACCTCTCACAAACCAACCTAGTCCTACCCGTAATTCTGAAACCGAACAAAGTTCATCTCAACCTCCCTCATTGAATGAACTGGAAACAAATGTTGAAATCAATTCAGGGATGGATGCAGAATCGGGACAAGAGGAAGAATCCAGACTACAAGATGAATCAAACACTGATAGAACTATCTCTCCTATTCGAAGGAATGACCATGATTCTGATCCGGTATTAAATCCTGAAGAACTGGGTTGGCCTATTGCATTAAGAAAAGGGGTAAGATCATGTACTCAACATCCAATTCAACGTTTTGTTTCATACGGTAATCTTTCTGCAAAAATGCAAAGCTTTGTTGCAAACAGTGCACAGATGAAAATTCCAGACACATTTCAACAAGCTATGACTGATCAGAATTGGAAGCAAGCTGCAGAAGAAGAATTAAGAGCACTTAAGGAAAATAAAACGTGGGAGATTACAACTCTTCCTAAAGGAAAGAAACCAGTAGGATGCAGGTGGATATTCACTCCTAAATTCAATCCTAACGGCACAATCAACAAATACAAGGCTAGACTTGTTGCCAAAGGATATACCCAGACATATGGAATTGATTATCAAGAGACATTTGCTCCAGTAGCGAAACTTAATATCATCCAAGTGCTACTATCAATCGCAGCTAACTTGGATTGGTCATTGCATCAACTGGACATGAAAAATGCATTTCTAAATGGCAACTTAGAGGAAGAAGTATATATGGAGATTCCAGATGGAATTTCAGCTCCTAACAACTCTGTGTGTAAACTCAACAAATCACTGTACGGGTTCAAACAATCACCTAGGGCGTGGTTTGGCAGGTTTACCAAAACTATGAAACGACTTGGGTACACTCAGGGACAAGCAGATGACACTTTGTTCATTAAACGGAATAATGACAAAGTCACTATCTTGATTGTCTATGTGGATGACATAGTCATTACAGGAAACGACGAAGGATCCATTTCTCGACTAAAACAAGATTTGTCAACTGAGTTCCAGGTGAAAGATCTTGGACAAATGAGGTATTTCCTAGGCATGGAAGTGGCAAGAACTAAAAAGGGCATCAATGTATCTCAGCGGAAGTATACCCTAGATTTGTTGCATGAAACAGGAATGTTAGGAACAGAACCTGTAGGAACACCAATGGAAGAAGGTTGTCACCTAAGAATCAAACCAAATGGTGTCTCAGTCAATCCTGAACGATATAGAAGACTTGTTGGGAAACTCATATACTTGACTCACACGCGTCCAGATATTAGTCATACAGTTGGAATAGCAAGTCAATTCATGCATCAACCACAGGAAGAACACATGACAACTGTGTACAGAATCCTAAGCTACTTAAAGCTTAATCCTGGAAGAGGGATCTTCTTCAAGAAAGGCACTATCAGAGGTATTGAGATCTACACTGATACAGATCATGCCAGAGACAGGGAAACTAGAAGATCAGTCTCAGGATATTGCACATATGTGTGGGGAAATCTGGTTACATGGAGAAGCAAGAAACAGACTGTGGTGTCAACAAGCAGTGCAGTAGCAAAACTGAGAGCTGTTAACAATGGAGTACGTGAAGGACTTTGGATTATCAGATTACTGAAGGAGTTAGGAATTCCACATGAGGGACCAATGCAAGTATGGTGTGACAACAAAGCCAGCATTGAAATGGTAAAAAACCCAGTCTATCATGATAGGACAAAACATGTTGAGATAGACAGGCATTTCATTAAAGAAAAGATTGAAGCAGGTATCATGATAATGTCCCATATACGATCTGATGACCAAACTACAGATATTATGACAAAACCACTAAGCAGAGCCAAGTTTGAAGGATTTAGGTGCAAGCTGGGAATGATCGATATATATTCTCCAGCTTGAGGGGGAGTGTTAGAAGTCAGAAGAGGATTTCGGTGCAAGCCTGACATTATTGACTTGCACCGAAATCCCTCCTTCAATCTCGCCATTGACCATTGCCTCTGTTTCTCTATTCCCGCGACTTTTCTCAATTTGTATCTCTATAAATACAGTTTGTATATCTGATTTCTAAACATCAATGAATAGCATGAGCTCTTAAGCTCATACTTTTTGACCCTTTGGTTCAGAATGCTCTTTGGTTCCATGGCTGGTGGCAACTCCGGAAATTCAATAAGAGGGTGCCTAGGCCTCACCGTAGGATCCAGACATAGCCTCAATAAGGAAACATGGAAAGTAGAATGAATTCTAGATTCCGGTGGCAATGCTAACTTATATGCAACAGCTCCAATCTTCTCTATCACCTGATAAGGTCCATAGAACCTAGGAGCCAACTTCTGAGAAACTTTTGTTGCTGTAGAGATTTGCCTATAAAATCCATGGTAATCGACTCCCACACCCTACTAGGTATAGGCAAAGGCTGCAACAACCCCGAAGCAGCTATAGTCTCATACTTGCACCTAGAGCATGTGCCACACCTTTTAACATTCTCCATCACATCATTCATTAACTTTTTCCACTAAAAGAGACCTTTAATACGATGATAAGTAGCTTGTATTCTCAAATGTCCTCCTTGAGGGCTTGAATGCAACCACTCAAGAATATGCAACCGAAGAGCTTCTACCTTACCTACAACCAATTTACCCTTCCTTTGCAGATTCTAATTGACAGTGGTAGCACTCATGATTTTTTAAACTTCAACACAGCCGTTAAACTTGGATGGCAGGTTCAAGAAACACCTCCATCATATGTTGAGATTGTAGGTGGTGGGAAGCTAAAGGTTCACGGGGTTTGGCATGGGTTCCGATGGAAAATGCAAGGGTTGGAATTCAAATTTGATCTGCGAATTATTGACTTGCATACGTATGACATAGTGCTGGGATTACAATGGCTTAAGAGCATCAGGAATGCTTTTTGGGATTATGAGTCATTATCCATGTATTTTTAGAAGGATGGTCAACTAGTGAAACTACAGGCTCATATTCCTCATTCTCTAAAGGTGGTCGAACCAAAGAAGGTGGCAACTAGCTGCCTCAAAGAGGAACAATTATATTTGATGCAGCTGGTGGAAGTTCAACATGATACGATGAGTTGTTTTGCCATTAAGAATGCTGATCCTAACTTGCCAGCAGAAATTCAGGGTGTCTTGGGAGCTTTTCAAGATGTGTTTGAGGAGCCAAAGAGCCTCCCACCTTGTAGAGAAAGCCATAATCACTCCATTGTCTTGGAAGAGGGCACAAATCCTACCTCCTTGAAGCCATACCAATATCCGGCTGCACAAAAGGATATCATTGAGAAATTAGTAGCTGAATTACTTGAAACAGGTGTTGTACAAGAAAGTTGTTCCCCATTTTCAGCTCCTATAGTCCTAATAAAGAAGAAAGATGGGTCTTGGCGTATGTGTGGATTACCAGGAGTTAAACAAGAAAACGATTAAGAATCAATATCCTATTCCTCTTATTGAGGACTTGTTTGATGAGCTAAGCAAGGCTAGATGGTTCAAAAAGCTTGATTTAAGGGCCGGTTATCACCAAATCAGGATGGTGCCAGAAGATGCATGCAAAACCGCCTTCAAGACTCACTCTGGACGCTATAAGTGGCTCGTAATGCCATTCGGTCTTATGAATGCACCGGCGACTTTCCAGGGAGCTATAAATGATATCTTTCGTCCTTTTTGTAGACAATTTATACTAGTCTTCTTCAATGATATACTGATTTATAGTCCCTCACTTGCAAATCATCAGGAGCACTTGAGGATTGCTTTGCAAACGTTGCAACAACATCACTACTTTGTGAAGGAAAGCAAGTGTACCTTTGCTACTACAAGTGTGGAGAATCTAGGGCATGTCCTAGGAAATGGTGTGGTAGCAACTCATCCTAAGATTTAAGCCGTTGCAAATTGGCCTCAACCAACTACAGTCAAACAATTGAGAGCATTTTTGGGGTTAGCTAGCTACTACCGACATTTTATGAAGAGCTATGGTATTATTGCAAGACCCTTGACTCTTTTGTTGAGAAGGAATGCCTTTGTGTGGTCTGAACCTACTAGTGAAGCCTTCCAACGTCTCAAGGATGCATTAGTTTCAGCTCCGGTTCTTGTTCTTCCTGATTTCACTAAGCAATTTGTGGTAGAATCTGATGCATGTGGGGTGGGAATTGGTGCAGAACTGAATCGGCTATTTCTTCCTTCAAGGCACCGACATATGCGTTGACCATGTAAGCCTCGGGAATGTCCAGCCGTGCCGTGATGGAGTCAAACTTGATGTTGAATTTTTGGAGCGACCCAATCTAACGCAGATGAGTTAGGTCGGTCATCGGCTTCTCATGTACCGGACTGAAGGTGTCCCATAATAATCTTGAGTATTCGGCACAGGTCGGTAGTTGCCCCTGCCAACGCCATTCAATCGCGACATGCTAGTGGAAGCCTTCATCATCGAGGTGCATCTACACCATATTGATTTTCGATGCTTCTAGAGTTCCGTCAAGGGTGAAATAGTGTTCAACCTTCAATAGCCAGGTATCCATATCTTTGATGGCATATCTTGGAAAATCCATCTTAGTAAACTGGGTCGGCCTGTGATACCTGCCCCTACCATTTCCTCAGTCCAGGTCTTCCTGAAATCTATGGTGTCCGTTCGGTGGGTTTCTTGGTGTTACTGCCAAAGTTCTCATTTCTTGCGTGAGATTCTCCAAATCTTACTGCATTCTGCATTGAACATCCTGAGCAAGAGTTTCTAAATTCTGCTGCATCCCACATCGAACCAATTGTAGTTCTTCCCTAAAACCTTGAACAACATCATGAAGGTCATTTACAAGCTCAAATCGTTGTTCCATAGCTTGTAGCCTTTCTTCCATATTTCTTGCGTTTTCTTGTAATCTTGTCTCAACCATTCAGTCAGAAGCGATAGGCCAATAACCAAGTCCAAGGTTCGATTGTCTCTGATACCATTGATATACCAGAATAATATGAATGTAGCAGAATTAGGGATTAGGGTAGAAGAGAAGAGGATTAGAGATTTTAAGGAGAGAATTTGAGAGATTAGGAAGATAGAAGAAGGGTAGGAGATAGTTTTGAATAGTACTGGAATTCTTATTAGCCAACAAATCAGTGCTTACAATGGATAGTCTGCCATATATATAGGCACTAGAACAGAATCGGGAAACAGAAACAGAATAATACCACAACAGGGATTAGGGGTTTCATTAATCAAGGACCTGTTAGTAATTAGACATGGATAAGACCATGTTTGGCTAGTGCTGCTCTTAAACAGCTAATGCCACTAATGGTTAATCCAACTCTTCTAATTAACTAACTAATCTATCTAACTTTTCAAATCATTTATTACAACATCATATCATATCATGTACCTTAATAGAGGAGGAACTTGGGTTACAAACACAAGAATGTGATCCTTCACTATGTCTTTATCACTCTGTAAGATCTTCCGCTGGGACTCTACATCATCCCAGAAAACAAAGATCAGCAAACAAAGGATTCAGTTTTCAAGCCCCACCAACGATTAGGACATACCAGAATCACGGGGAGACCAATTTTTGGCAATGAAGTTTTTGAAATGAATGCTTGCAACTTGGCGCACGCCCATGTCACCTTTGTTGTCTACAATGATTTGCAACAGCCTCACGAGATGTTGAGGTGCATACTGAAACTGTAAAAGAAAAAAACCATACATAATTCAGAAACCACGTTAAACCAATCCACAGTCGCATTCAAATCATTCCTGTAACACTAGAATCCTGAATTTACATCGAAAGCAGCACTACCCAGAAATTGAATCAACAAAAGCAAATATTAGTCAGAGCCGCGATATGTAGCAAAACAAAGAGCATCAATATCAAGAATCAAGTCAAAACAAACAACACTTCTGATCAAAAAGTGAAATTTGAATTGTTACTTAACAAAGTAGAGGAATTCCAATAACAAAAAGACGAACCTGATCCAAGCTTTGCTCAGCTGCCTTGCGTTCATCGTGATTTGGACTAAGAGCAGCTTGGAGTATAACAACTAGACTAGGGAGATCCATAATCAATCAAAATCCCAACTCTGATCAAAACCAACCTTGTGATGATATAGAACAAAACAAAAATTGAAAGATTGATCGACAATCTAAACCCTAACTCCCAGTTGGGAATGAAAAATGAAGTGTTGCGCAGGGTTTAGAGCAGCGCGAGCAATGGAGAATGAAACAGAGCTTCCAGTCTGCGGAGAGAACCTGTGAAAGAGAACGGGAGGCTATTTAAAGTATTAGGGTTTACGGGTTTTAACCATGTTCGACAGAGTACATGGGGCACCAAAGCGACGAAATAACCAATGGCCCGCCTGTTTGGTTTCACAAATGGATAATACCGCTCATGTCCTTCAACCTAGTGTGCGTTTGGCAAAGTTTTTTTTAATAACTTGTGGAAAAAAAGTGAAGAATAGCTTTTAGAGAATAGATTATGAGCATAATAGATTATGAAAAAAAAAAATAATTTTGATAAAGTAAGAGTGTTTTGATATTATGGTCAGAATAGCTTTTTTCATGGTCACATTACTAAAAAGGACATTAGTTTTTGTTGGGATAAATTTATATTATAAGCATTATTAAACATTAAATGTTTAATAAATACAAAAAAATTTGAAATAAATTTTAAAAAAAATTATAATTATAAAATTAGTCAAATATATAATATCAAAAAATATATAAAATTATTTTATAAATTATATTATTAGTCTATTACACAACTAGCTGAAGGGAAAGACAAAAATGGCAAGATGGAAGACACACAAGAGGAGCAAGCGATCCTGAGGTTCAGAGGAGGAAAATATCGAGTAACAAAAGACAAGGGAAAGAGGAGGAATGTCGAAGGGAAAAAGAGAAGGGAAAGAGAAAAGAAAGAGAGGGTCAGAGGGTAATAATTGCATCACAACGGTCATAAATTGCTGCACATAGGAGGAACAATCACGAAAAAATAGATTATCACCAAACCAAGGTTTCTGTAATACCCCGAATTTTGAGACTCGAGGTTAGAGAATAAGCCTGAGATTAGTGGATTGCTAAGCCCCAGTTTAGCAAGATCCCAAATTGTGATTAGGGGTTAATGACTACAAAAGTGGACATGGTTAGTGATTAATGAACCCTTTTAGAGAATATAAAGTGGATTGTAGTCGCGTGTGTTATGAGCAACGCCAAAACCCTGTATTTGAGTTCAATTGTGGATTAACATCCAAATTAACTTAGAATAGAGGGAAGAATTGAATGGGGTATTGTGATGGAAATGGTGTCATGTTGTGATATTTAATCATTGGAATTGATTTAAATTAGATTGGACACATTGGTTGCAAAATTGGAAATGCTGTCCAGTATGAATTCTGTCTGGACAGTCTTCTCGTGTGGACGTTTTTACTAGGCAAATGATGTCAGACAATTATGAAAATTTCCAGTCTTAAAGTTCACATCCCAAGCTTCAAAATGGACATATACTTTGTGCCATTTCATGTTGGGAACTAGGAGATATGACTGTCCAAAATTTGAGGTCGAAAATGGACTCTGTTTTGGGGCAGTGATGAAATTTGTTTAATTCTGGAATTTTGTGGTGATTTCTGGTAATGTATTATATTTTTCCAATGAATAGGACTTAAATACCTTTCATTTGGCTTTGGAATCACCTCATTTTGATTTTTCTAGAATTAGTTATGATTTTTCAAAGTTTGGGCAAAAAATCTGCCAGAAAATCCGAAAATGCCAATTTTGGGAATTATGACATCATCAAAAGGCAAGATGACATAAGCATGGAATTAAAACATCTTCTCATCATCTTCATCTCTCATTTCCGACGTTCTGCACAGCTGAATATGGAGAGAGGAGTTGAGAGAAAAATAGAGAGAAAGAGGAAGAAATCTCGCAAGGTAAGTCGATTTCTCCGACGATCTAGCTCCTAACGCGTATAACTCCGATACTAAGCTACTCCTTTATGTTCTTTAAGGTTTGGAAGCTCCTCTTTTGGTGTTTTGAAGTTAGGGTTTTCAGCCACAAGAAGGAAAAGCTAGTGGGAGCTTGAGGTAACTTCCAAACTCGTGCATATTGACTATTCTGGCTGTTATAGACAATTTAATCGGTGAAATTTCGCCGAATTGTCTTTGGTTCTAAAAATGGAAAACGGGTTTGTGGGGCTGTTATGCTGCCCAAATTGATACTAAATGGTAGTTGTAACCTAATGGAATAGTCAATAAAGTGGTTAGGAGTAGAAAGGAACGCGTTTACGGAGCCGAAACCGAAAAACCCCAATTTTCCCCTGAGTACTTGTATATTTCGGTTATGGCTATAAATGGGTCTTAGAGTTGGATTTTCAATGATTTGATGGTTCCATTGAGTTCAGGAGAAAAAATTATGTGGGGTTACCGTTGGTCACTTTTTCGAAACAGGCCGAAAAAGCATAATTACGAAAACGCCCCTGAAACCCTTAAAGTGGGGCTGTCAAGGGTAATTTTGTAATTGACATTGAATTTGATAATTCCGAGTCCGGAAATGGATTCCTTGGGCAAAAATATGTTAGAATAGCCCATGTCAAAATTTCAGGAAAAGTACAGTCGGATCGGGTACGGTGGGGCCGGACTAGGTCCCCGGGGGCATTTTAGCAAATTTTCAATATAGCTTCATATGACCCTCAGAAACACTATGGAAGTATCTAAATAGTACATTTGACATTGTAGGATCGAATGTGAAGCCCCGAGTTGTTGGCACGTAAATCAAGGAGAAAAGACTGGAGGTAGGGAACTTATCTCTCCTGCATGCTCTGATAACTGTATTAATGTGTTGATGCATGTTATTGCTTTGCTTGATTATGTGGAACATGTATGAATGATTTGAAGTTATGTTTCAATATATGCTATGGCCATATGTGTATCGTTCGAAGCATTGAGCTTATAGATTTGTCATTGTATGTGTGCATGAGTTATGCGATGCAAGCATGACATGCATTAAACACTTATCTTGCCTACATATTGATAATGTTTCCCTACTGAGATTCTCTCGAATCTCACCCTCCCTTACCAACAATTTAGACAGGGCAAGTGGGTCATGGAGGGAGCGGCAAGACTCATTCAAGATAAGATTGTGTAATCCCCATTTGAAGAATTGTAATGGGCAATTGTGCCCTGTATATCTTTAGCGAAGGTATGTACCCGAGATTGCCGGGATGATTATGTTGTGCACTCTGATATTTATATGAATGTGATTTATCTTCGCGTAGTAATTGTATTCGAAATGTGAATATGAGACCAAGTTTATAAATGATTTCGAAAGGTATTTTTGAAAACCCCATCATGTGATGGGTTAGTAAATGTTATTTGATTATTATTGGTCTTTATTTCATTTTAATCGTGTATTTCGGATATAATTACTGAGGGGGTTACAGTTTCGGCCTCTCAAACCAAGGTTTCAGCTGCAGAATAGATTTTGAAAAATTTTTTGAGTGTTTGGATGGTTTTTTCCCAAACCATGGTTTGGGCTCAAAATCAATTTTTTTCAGTGCATCCTAACAGGCTCCTAGGGGGTGTATGGATTCACAAATGTATAATACCCCTCATGATAATACTCCCATTTATTCTTAATATAAAGACTTATTTATCTAATTTGATTATATTAAAAAAATTAATTAAATTAATTAACATTACATATAGACAAAATTATTTCATTTTTTGTATTAATTATGAAATTTAATGTTAAATAATGGGTTAAGATGTATCATTTTTAATACTGTTAGAGGTTTTCTTCTCTTATAATTTAACATCGTTAAATTAAATTTAATGGTTTTGTTAAATTTACATCCTTTTTAATTGTTCATTGTTATTTTCCATCTTCCAAAATATGTTTGTACCAGACGGCCTCAGGAAAAACTTGGCTGTTAAATTTGGACATTAACCCTTAAATAATACATAAAATATAATCTTATTATTTATATGTAATTATCATAAAAGTTAATGTCCCTTTTAGTAATCAGATCATGAAAAAAGCTATTCTGTTCACAACATCCAAACACTCTCATTTTATCAAAACAATGGTTTCCTATAATCTATTCTTCTCATAATATATTCTCCAAAGTCTATTCTCCACTTTTTCTCCAGAAGCTATTCTCCAAAAGCTAGTCCAAACACACACCTAATTATAGAGTTAAAGTTGGTCATCAATGTTATTTTATATTTTTATCCATTTTTTAAATTAACCCTATTGATAATAATCAAGTAGAAAAGGGGAAGGGAATTATGAAAGATGATTTGGGAGTTTTTAAAAAAAATATCGTATTAACTAACTTAACTTACATATTGTATTTAATCAAATTAGTTAATTAGGTTTTATATTAAGGATTGGAGTAGTGGTCAAATATGCAATTTTAATTGAGATTAATTGATCCTCATATGGGAAGAATGAAGGTTCAAACAAATCAAACCAAACAAGACTGAACTGGTGGAGACAATGGTTCAAGAGTCAATAGGTCATATCGGGGTTTATTCAGGGTAAATTGGCCTCAATAAAAATAATATAATTTAACTTAAAATGTTGATATTTTTTATTATTTGTTATCTATTATCTACTATATATAATCTCTTACTATATAAAGTAGTTTTATATATACCAATAATAATATACATAATTCAAATATAGTTCATGATAATTATTTTAACTAACTAACCTTTAAAGTAGTTTTATAAAGGAATATCCTCCCATATCCCTTCATGATGATCGTTTCTTGTGCTATGTTCATTATCTGCTTCATCTTCTTCGTTCAATTCTGGTAGACCCTTAGAAAAAGAAGGAGTCTCAAGAAGATCATTCATTAAACAACTTTTCTGATTAATGTCAACGACCTTTTTTCCTTGGAGAGCTACATACCACCTTTTATTTGCTTGATCGGTAATATAGAACACTTGTTTCGCTTGATATGCCATAATAAAAGGTTCATCTCCAAAACTTCTACTAATCAGATCAACCAATGTAAATCCTAACTGATCAATCATCACACCATTGTTGACATCAACGCACTTGCATTTGAAAATGAGAAATTTAATTTTAACATAATCAACCACCCAAATCTCTTCAATAACCCCATAATAAGGTATTGTTGCCAATCTAGGATTCTTATCTTTCGAACTAGAGAAGTGTATAGATTCAACCACTAACATAACCCCATTGTTCTGGACGGTGCTCCTATCATCAAAGGACTTTGTGTAAAACGTATAACCATTGATCACAAATGAAGTCCAAGTTATGACATCAACCTCAGGACCACGTGCTAACCATTTAATTGTATCAGAAACACATTCTTCTCCGTCAACCTTTTGTTTGAACCAATGTGCAAAAGTTTTGTTATGCTCCTTAATTAACTTTTGTTCGGTCATTAGACTATTTTCTTTTCAGACAATTTCTTTATAAGCATTAATGTAATCTTGAACTTCATCAACATTATTCAAGATGTACAAGTGGACTTGTTGCAATTTATCAAGATCAACACTCTTTACTGTAGCTTTGCGTCTACCCCCTTCTTTATCCATGACGTTCAGGAAGCTCAATATGTCTTACATTTGACAGGTAATCTTGACAAAACTCCATGGCTTGTTCAGAAACATATTTCTGAATAATAGATGCTTCAAGCCGATTTACATTCTTCACATACCCTTTTAGGATTTTCATAGTTCTTTCAATTGGGTTCTAGGTAAACATCTATGTCATTTCCAGGTTGTTTTGGTCCTGAAATCAACATAGACAACATGATGTACTTTCATTTCATGCATAATAGAGGAGATAAGTTGTAAATTACCAACAAAACAGGCCATGAACTATGTATACTACTCAGGCTACTAAAAGGATTCATGTCATCCGTGCTAAGCCCAAGCCTAAGGTTCCTAGGTTCTTCACCGAAGGTAGGAAATAATTGATCGATTTTCTTCCATTGAGAAGAATCAACTGGATGTCGAAGCTTTCCATCGGATATGCTCTCATCCACATGCCATCTCAAATTTTTTGCATTATTTTTATTAGCAAACAAGCACTTGAACCTTGGTATGATTGGAAGATACCACAACACTTTTGTAGGGGCATTATTTGATTTGTACCTTGAGGTTTCATATACAATATACAATTATTAGGGCATGCATGGATTTTTTTATATTTCATCCCTAGTGGACACAGTATTTTCTTAGCATCATAGTATCGAGAAGGCAACGCATTTTTATCTGAAAGCATGTCCTTAAAAGTCTCAATCTTTACTAAAAAACTCTTATCACTCCATCCATGCCGTGCTTTCAAGCTTACCAATTTCAATACTACTTTCAACAATTGGTATTTTTGACACCCCAGGTACAACGGCATCTCAGTATCATTGCACATATTACCATATGCATGTGATTTCCTAAAAGCCTCTTCTCCTATATCTCAAATAATATCCTTTATCTGATCATCCGTATCCGTGTCATTATCATCAAAGGCCACTCCCCTTGTTGAGATGAACTTGACATTTCTAATTCTTCACCATGTCATACCCATACTGTATAACTCTTACAAAATCCTTCACAAATTAAATGTCTATATATATCTGCAGCACTTAGTCGCTTCTCATTCAAACATACTACAAAAGCAAAATAAAACTTTCCACTACCATCATCAGCATTTCTTCTAGCGAAGTCTAAAAAACCCCTCACCTCATTATCATATTCAATACTTATTCGTTTAGTATTTATCCAACTATAATCCATATATATCTCAACACTTGTAGCACCCTATATCCAACAGCAAAAGGATAGACAAAAAAACAACAACCATAAAGTTTTAGAGATTTCAATGAATTTTAACATGCACCATTTAAAACTAGTATTATTTCAACAAATCAATAACACTGACAATCAAATAATCACACTAAATTAAAACAGAACTTAGAATAGTATTACTCCAAGCCAAATATCACAAGTCAGAGCATCTTTTTTACTTTTGGTCCAAAACAAGAAAAACGTATATAGTAATAAAGTCATTACACAGTTTCCCCTTTCACCTTAATTACTTTTTTCTGCTATTATTTCGTGTCTAACTATATTGTTAGAGTTAACATTGTTGAGAATAAGCAAATAAAAACTGAAAGTTGAGGGCTTTAATTAACATAACACTAACCCGATTAAAGACTAAGGAGTGATCTTCTACCCAAAGTCACAGTGCCATCGACTGAGGTTAAAATGAAGTCCTCAAATTCATAGCACTGACAAAGGAAAGTCACAACATAGGAGAATGGTCACTACGGGGAATAGAGGTGGCGGCGGAGGAGAGTGACGATGATCAAAGAATTGTAATATCCTGAATTGTAATCAGGGATTAATAACTTCAAGGTGATGTAATTAATGATAATTAAGCACTTTTGAAGTATGTGTTGTGCAATGTGATGTAAAGGTGCTTAGTAATGGTTTAATGAGCATTGTGAGAATCAGGTGCAAAACGGTAAATTTACCGACTGACTGGTCAGTTACCGAAGAGGAAACTCATTGGTAATTAAGATCAATGGTTGGGATTAAATGTTGAGAGGTTAAATGGGTGGAATCATGTGTAATGAGTTTACATGAGTCCAAGAATAGAAAGAACTAGATCATGACAAGTGGCAAACTATGGACCATGGGATTGAAGTCAAAGATTCAACTCATTTCTCTTCCCTCCCACTCTCAAAGTCAGCTGTGTGTGTGTATGGGACAAGGAGAAACTGTTTCTTCATCATCTCTCATCTCCCTCCGAGCTAGGCAAGAAAGAGAAAGAAAGGGTTTGAAATTTATGTAGGTAAATGACTTCATATGCCTAAACACTCTTAGTGTTGCACTTCTTGGTGCTCGAGTGCACTTGAGGTCATTGCTCAAGTACAGCTTCTTGTGCTCGAGTGAGTGTGGGGAATATTTTGAGGATTGCTCTCGGGCAAACACTTTCTGTGCTCCACTCGCTGGTGCTCGAGTGCAATTGGGGGTGTCACTCGAGTGAGCCAACCCAAAATCAGAAATTCTCCCTAGAAGGAGGATCTTCGGGGTAGTTTCTCCCAACCTTTTAGGCATATGTTTAGACCTATAATAGCCACCTAAAGCGTTTAAATGATAACCAACTCAAATTATTATAGAATTAAGAACTTGGAAAAGAGGTTAATGGGTTGTTCCTAACTTGGTTTACAGGATTTGATATTTGCCGTCCTCGAGAGCCTGCAGTGCCAAGAAACGTTAGGAAAGGATCAGGTAGTGACTCTCTCTCTTATACTATGTGTAATGCACTGTATGTGTGTTGTATCACTGTTTTGTGATGATCTTTGATGCTGCTGTGGTTACAGCTGGTGATAGCTATCGTGTATAGCACAAGCTGTCATTTACAGTGCAAGCTATCATTTACAGTGTAAGCTGTCATTATTGTGATTACAACGCAAGCTGTTGTGATGGTGATTACAGCGTAGGTTGTCATGATTGTGATTACAGTGAGAGCTGTCGTGTTGTGTATACAGCTATGAGTGCTGTTGTTTGTGGTGAAAGCCATGTATCTTTGAGTTGTTGCTGCTGTTGCTGTTGTGATTTATATACATGCTTTATGTTTATGCATTGTGTGAGTGATTTGTTACTATTGGGATTCTCTCGAATCTCATTCTTTCTAACGACTAACATTTCAGACAGGGCATATGGCTCGAAAGAGAAGTGACAAACCCGGAGCTGTTAGGACTCTTAGGGGTTTATATTTGATTTGAAGATGTTGGTTATCCATTTTGAACTTGGGATTACTGTATATTTTGATATGCGAATTCTAGATTCAATTTTTGGTTGTGTAATCCCCATAGTGGAAACTTATAGACCCTCAGATTATATACGTATAGAACCCGGGAGTTGCCAGGGATTTGGTTATACACTCTGATATGAATGATTGTATATTAACTGTGCAGGTAATTATATTCGAACATTGAAATAGAGACAAGGATGGGAAAAAGATTTTTAAAGATTTTTGTGAAAATCTCATTGTAAGGCAGGAATTTAAAATGAGTTTAAATCATCCGATGGTCTCTAATCCGATTTAATTATACGTTATCGAATTATAATTACGTGTTTAAAATCACAGGGTTACATTTTGGTATCAGAGCTGTAGTTCCAGGAAAGGGTAGAGTTTGCTAGGATAGATCCCTTAGTTGGTTTTAGGGATAGGAAATTATCTATGAATTATTGTTGTGCATGCACATGTATGTTATATCGATATGGATATATATATGAGTTTTGTGAATATATGTGTATACTATCTCTGCTAAATTAATTGGGTAAGTTGTTTGTAGAATGAAGAAAACCAGAGGACTCCCCAATGTTCCGCATGTAGACCCAGAGGTGGAGGAATGATAATCCACCAGATCCTTTACAGGAATTAATGGGTCTAATCAAAGATCAGCGAGATATGATCACTGAGCTAAGAGAAGAGCTCAGAGTGGAGAAAGGAAAGAATAAAGCAGATCAAGGTCCATCAGTTGAGGAGGAAACCCAGGAGGGGACTCATAAAGAAGAGACTGCCGAAGGATCAGCACGACCACTGGAATCCCCATCACATGCTATTCCGAATCAAGAATCACACGGGGTGCCGATTAGAGAGGAAAGAGACCTTCAGTTTTGGGTTACTAGATTTTGCAAGCATCTGCCTCCGGCATTCAGAGGGAGGTTTGATCCTCAAGCAGCCGAAGATTGGTTGAACAGGCTGGAGAAAATATTTGAGGTTCTTGGGTGGCCGGATGAGGTGAAGCCACGGTTCGCTGTTTACAAGCTCGAGGGGGATGCAGATCGTTGGTGGCGGAATATCGCCCTAACATTGAAGAGCAAAGAGATGCCATTGACTTGGGAGTTATTTCAACAAGAATTCAACGAGAAGTATTTTCCCAAATCGGTGAGACTCGAGAAAGAAATAGAATTCCTGAATATCAAACAAGGGGACACAGAGAGCTTTGATGATTACTTGTCTCGTTTTATTTGGTTGTCTCAGTATTCCTCTTACCTTCGGTACAAGGATGATGAGGAATGGAGTTCTGATATGCTCATTGTAACCCTCTGCCTTAATTAGCGTAATTATAATTCGATATCACTTAATTAAATTGGTTTAGAGACCGTCGAATAGTTCAAAACTCATTTAAAACTCCCTTTTATAGTAGGGACTTTACAAAATTTTCAAAACTTCTTTTCTATTCCGGTCCCAAATTCAATTATCGAATATAATCACCTGTGCAGTTAATTTACATTCATTCATATCAGAATATCTAATAGCAAACTCGGCAACCCTCAGGTTCCGTTCATCCACTAGAAGGTTTACAATTCCCATATAGGGGATTATACAACTATATTCTGTTACTAAATACAGCCCAAAAATAATTTACAAGATCCCTGTCCAACAGGTTTAACCAACACATCCAAAAGTAAATGTCCCTATAGGGTTCTAACTGCTCCGGGTCGTACGCTTCTCCTTAGAGCCACTCACCCTGTCTGAAAGGTTAGTTAAAGGAAAGAATGAGATTCAAGAGAATCCCAGTAGTAACAAAATATTTATACCACACATAAGTACACAGCATGTAAGCAAATCATCATACAGCAACAGCAGCACAAATCACACTCCACCCTCATCCCCTTTCTCCGCCGGGAAGGCACACTGTCCTAACCCGAACCGTTGTTAGCTACTCAGGGACTATTGGCGTGGCAGTGCATACACATAGCCTTATAACTCATATATCTATCTGGCTTTTACAAATGGCCCGTCGGCCTTCACAAATAGTCTTTCGACCCACATAATCACATATACCACACCTCATCCTCATCCCCTTTCTCCGCCGGGAAGGCATACAACCTTGCCCGATCTGTTGTTAGCTACTTAGGGACTATTGGTATGGCGGTGTTTACACATATTCACAATGTCGTAGCATACGAGTTTATCACAAATCAATGATAATACACATATACAATGCATCACATATGGTACGAAAGAAAAGTTACTACCTCGTTCCTTCCTGACGTTTGCTGGCTCAGTGGGCTCACGAGGATGGCAAATGTCGAATCCTATAAACCAAATTAGGGACAATAAATCAATCTCTTTTCCAAGTTCTTAATTCCATAGTACTTAAGTTGGTTATCATTTAGACTCTTTAGGTGGCTATTAGAGGCCTAAACATATACCCAAAGGGTTGGGAAAGGCTATACCAAAAACTACCTTTAAAAAGTGTAAAATACTGATTTTTGGGGGTTGGCCGCGGCCCACAAATTCACTGGCCGCGGCCAAAAACTGCTCAGAAACATTTGGGCCGTGACCCAGAAACCGCTGGCCGCAGCCAAGAAAATCCAGTTTCTTGGCTGAATTTACAAAAATCATAACTAATTCAAGAAAAATCGAAATAAGGTGATTCTAAAGCCAAATGAAATTTATTTAAGTCCTCTTTCTAGGAAAAATATTGGTCATTACTGGAAATCACCACAAAAGTTCAGATTTACCAAAAACTTAACGTTGTACCAAAACAGGGTCCAGTTTTGATGCCAAACTTTGGATAGTTCAAACTCCTAGCTCACAAAGCTAAATGACACAAAATTTATGTCCATTTTGAAGCTTGGGAAGTGAACTTCAAAACTAGAAAGTTTCATAATTTTCTAACATCATTAGCCTTTTCAAAATGCCCACACAAAAAGATTGCCCAGCACAGACTTATATTGGGCAGATTTTCTAGATTTTCACATTTAATCCCAAATGATTCCCATTCCAACCCAAACACCATTCTCACACAATTTTGCTCAAGAAAACCATTGGAATCATCAAAATGACCAAATTCAACTCCCATTGACATATTACACAACAACCACAACATGTCTCACAGTGTCACAACATAATTCACACATTGCCACACTTTCCAACCCAAGTTCCCAAATCAATTCCAATGGCCAAAATGTTCAACAAAAGACCTAATTCTACACAACACATAAGCCAATTCATTCCATTCGAAAATTGCACAAAATCAGGGCAAATTCATAAATTCTCAATGCTCAACCAATGATTACAACAACTACACCAAAATGCTTCTAATTCTTACCTCTTCTTCTTCCTAAAGCCAATTCTTCAATTCTCCAACCTCCAAATTTCCACAAGTTCTCAAACTTCACCAACCAAAATTCTGAAACCATAGGAATATAGCCCTCAACCTCATGATCAATATTAATAAAAGACACTTAGCATATGAAGGCATTAACTTACCAAAAACTCAAGCTTTTCTCCTTCTCTTTCCTTAGCTTGTTCAGCGAAAAAATGGAAGAGGATGAGAGAGAGAAATGAGATATTGATGATGATGATTTCATTCCCTCACACATACACACATAAACCGACTAGGAAGAGAGAAGAAAGAGAAAAATGGTTTGAAAGTTTGACTTTAATCTAAGGGTCCTTATTTTGACACTTGGCACCATCTTGTTTTCCCTTCTATGCTTTTACATACATTTGCATGCACAAGATTCCACCTCTTGGTCTTTCAATCTTAGCCATTAATCTTGATTACTAAGGAGTGTTCTCAATGGTATCTAACCATTCGGTCTGTAAATTTACCATTTTGCCCCTGATTATCACAATGCACGATATATACTTCATAAGTGCTCAATTAATATTAATTACATTACTTTGAAGTCGCTAATCCTTGATCACAATCCAGGATATTACATTCATTCGTGGCCTGAAGCGAGAGTTGAGGAAACAGCTAGCTACCCACCAATTTACCAAGTTCAACAAGGCGGTTGAACAGTGCAGGATTACAGAGAATAATTTAAGAGAACTGTATCCTGCCAGAACTACTAGTCATCGTAATGAACCCAGTAAGGGTGCTACTTCACAGAAGCGAAAGGGGCAAGGATCTTCATCTGGGAATGGTAAAAAGCCCTACCAGTCTGGGAGCCGTGACCAGCAAAGAACTTCATTTACACCGTGGATTTGTCGTCGTTGTAATCAACCACAACAGGGTAGGACTTGTGATGGCAAAATAATATGCTTCAATTATAAGCGTGTGGGCCATACTGCTGCCGAATGCAAAGAGCCACAACCAGATCAGAAACTAAAGACACAGGGTCACGTATTCGCTGTGACCCACGAGGAGGCCCGCAAATATCCTGAGCTGATACAAGGTAAAATTCTTCTTAATGGCCATCTGTTGTAAGTTTTGTTTGACTCGGGTGCAAGTCAATCCTTCATTGCCTATGATTGTGTGAAGCGCCTGGGATTGCATGTACACAAATTGCCATTTGATTTGGTAGTGTCAACTCTGATGGGTGTTAAGGCCTTAACCACAGAAGTTTGCTTGAGTTGTGTCATAATTGTGGAAGGGCACCAATCTAGTATAGATTTGATATGTTTACTGCTTTACCAATTGGAAGTCATTTTGGGTTTTGATTGGTTAACATCAAATAATGTATTGCTTGATTGTGGGAACAAGAGAATAGTATATCCTGCTTCTCAGAGGGCTGAAGTTGTGGACGCTGGTATGAATTTTCTTTCTACAGCCAAAGCTGAAAAGTATCTTAAAAAGGGTTGCCAGGGGTATATGGTATTTTTCTTTGTGCAAGGGGAAACCGCTGATATCTTGAGTAATATACCCGTGGTAAATGAATTCCCTGAGGTATTTCCAGATGATCTTAATAGATTGCCTCCTGAGAGGGAAGTTCAGTTTCCTATTGACCTTGTGCATGGAGCTGGTTCTATTTCGAAGGCCCCATACCACATGGCCCCAAATGAAATGGCAGAGTTAAAGAAGCAGATTGAAAACTTGCTTGAGAAAGGATTTATTAGACCCAGCGTGTCACCTTGGGGAGCTCCATTGTTGTTTGTGAAGAAGAAAGATGGAAACCTTCGTTTGTGTATTGATTATAGAGAATTGAACAATATTACTATTAAAAACAAGTACCCTCTTCCCCGAATCGATGACCTTTTAGATCAACTCTCTGGTTCATGTGTTTTCGAAAATCGATATAAGGTTAGGGTATCATCAGCTGCGAGTGAAAGCAGAGGATGTTCCAAAGACTGCTTTCCGGACCAGGTATGGTCACTATGAGTTCTTGGTAATGCCATTTGGGCTAACCAATGCGCCTGCGGTTTTCATGGATTACATGAACCGTATCTTTTGACAATATCTGGATCAATTCGTTGTGGTGTTTATCAATGATATTTTGATATACTCCAAGAGTATGGAGGAGCATGAGAATCATTTGAGAATTATATTGAATACATTGCGTGAGAAGCAACTCTATGCCAAACTGAGTAAGTGTGAGTTTTGGCTATCTGAAGTAAAATTTTAGGCCATGTTATCTCGCAAGAAGGGGTCTCAGTAGATCCTAGTAAAGTGGAAGCAGTACTAGACTGGAAACGGCCAGAAACTGTGGCGGAGGTAAGCAGTTTTCTGGGTCTTGCTAGTTATTATCAGAGATTTATCCAAAATTTCTCTCGTATTGCATTGCCGATGACCAAGCTCACGAGAAAGGATCAGCCGTTTGTGTGGGATGAGAAATGTGAAAACTGTTTTGTGGAGCTAAAGGAGAGGTTGACTACGGCACCTGTGTTGATTTTGCCCGATCCTAGTTTGACATATGTTGTGTATTCTGATGCCAGTGGGCAGGGATTAGGGTATGTCCTTATGCAGCAGGGACATGTGGTGGCCTATGCCTCTCAATAGCTCAGACCTCATGAATTGAACTATCCCACTCATGATCTGGAGCTTGCAGCCATTGTGTTTGTTTTGAAGATTTGGTGTCATTACCTGTATGGTGTGACTGTGGAACTGTACTGCGACCACAAGAGTCTCAAATATCTGTATGATAAAAAAGAACTAAATATGAGACAGCGCCGCTGGATGGAATTGCTTAAGGACTGACCTAGAAATAATATATCATCCGGGTAAGGCAAATATAGTCGCTGATGCTCTTAGTCTAAAGACCGTGCTCGTGGCAGCTATGACGATACAAGAGGGGAAATTGATTGAAGATTTCCATGATTTGAATTTGACAAACCAGATCATCTGTGCCAATTACACTGTTTCTCAAGAGAAAAATGATCTAAGGGCTGAGATTTAAGAAGCTCAGAGGCAAGATGGCTGGATACAGCATAATTTGGCTCGAATCGAGCGGGGAGAAGTTCCGGGCTATGACCTATCACCTCGTGGATTGGTTCGCTATCAGAAGAGAGTCTGCGTTCCACTTAAGGCGGAGTTGAGGCAGAAAATTCTAGATGAGGCACACAAAAGCCGATATACTTTTCATCCTGGTATGACCAAAATGTACCATAATCTAAAATCAGTGTATTGGTGGCCTGGTTTAAAGAGTGATGTGACCAAATATGTAGCAAGGTGTCTCCCTTGCCATAAGGTAAAGATCGAGCACCAGAGACCGCCTGGTTTACTTTAGAGTCCTGAGTTTTCGGAGTAGAAATGGGAAAGTGTGACCATGGATTTGGTTGTGGGATTGCCCAGGATCAGGAACTATGATGTGATTTGGGTAATTGTGGATCAGTTAACGAAGTCAGCACATTTCATACCAATCAATGCTGGTTATTCTCCTGATAAACTAGCGGAGATTTATATCCGAGAAATTGTGAAACTTCATGATACACCAAAGAATATCATTTCCGACCGAGATCCACGATTTACTTCGAGATTCTGGAGAGCATTACATGAGGCATTGGGCACTCAGCTGAGATTCAGCACGGCTTATCATCCTCAGACGGATGGACAATCTGAGATAACTATTCAAACGCTGGAAGATATGTTGTGAGCGTGTGTCCTCGACTTTAAAGGGAGTTGGGATTGTTTTCTTCCACTTGCTGAGTTCGCTTACAACAATAGCTATCATGTGAGCATTCAAATGGCTCCGTATGAAGCGTTGTATGGAAGGAGGCGTCAATCCCCTTTATGCTGGAACGAGTTATCGGAAAGGAAGCTTTATGGATCGGATCTTTTTAATCAAACTTCATCTCATATTCAGATTATTCAAAGGAGGTTACTTGCAGCGCAGAGTCGACAGAAGAGCTACGCTGACAAGAGAAGACGACCTCTAGAATTTGAGGTGGGAGATCATATTTTTTTGAGAGTATCACCAATTACGGGCGTTGGTCGAGCTATCAAAAGAAAGAAGCTGAGCCCGAGATACATAGGTCCTTTCAAAATCCTTGAGAGGATTGGGCCTGTGGCTTACCGAGTAGCCCTACCTCCGAGCTTGAGTAGGCTCCATGACGTATTCCACATTTCTCAACTGAAGAAGTACCAACCGGATCCGTCTCACATCATTGAGTATGAGGATGTCGAACTACAAGACAATTTTATGTATTCGGTGAAGCTAGAGCAAATCATTGACCGAGAGGAGCAACGGCTCAGACATCGAAGTATTCCGTATGTGAAGCTAGTCTGGAATGGAATGACTCAGAGGGAAGTGACTTGGGAAGTAGAAGAAGATATGCGAAGACGATATCCAGAGTTTATGGCTCAAGTAGTGTAACAATTTCGAGGACGAAATTTAATTTTTGGGGGGAGAATTGTAATATCTTGAATTGTAATCAGGGATTAATATTTTCAAGGTCATGTAATTAATGATAATTAAGCACTTTTGAAGTATGTGTTGTGCAATGTGATGTAAAGGTGCTTAGTAATGGTTTAATGAGCATTATGAGAATCAGGGGCAAAACAGTAAATTTACCGACTGACTGGTCAGTTACCGAAGAGGAAACTCATTGGTAATTAAGATCAATGGTTGGGATTAAATGTTGAGAGGTTAAATGGGTGGAATCATGTGTAATGAGTTTACATGAGTCCAAGAATAGAAAGAACTAGATCATGACAAGTGGCAAACTATGGACCATGGGATTGAAGTCAAAGATTCAACTCATTTCTCTTCCCTCCCACTCTCAAAGTCGGCTGTGTGTGTGTGTGGGACAAGGAGAAACTGTTTCTTCATCATCTCTCATCTCCCTCCGAGCTAGGCAAGAAAGAGAAAGAAAGGGTTTGAAATTTATGTAGGTAAATGACTTCATATGCCTAAACACTCTTAGTGTTGCACTTCTTGGTGCTCGAGTGCACTTGAGGTCATTGCTCAAGTACAGCTTCTTGTGCTCGAGTGAGTGTGGGGAATATTTTGAGGATTGCTCTCGGGCAAACACTTTCTGTGCTCCACTCGCTGGTGCTCGAGTGCAATTGGGGGTGTCACTCGAGTGAGCCAACCCAAAATCAGAAATTCTCCCTAGAAGGAGGATCTTCGGGGTAGTTTCTCCCAACCCTTTAGGCATATGTTTAGACCTATAATAGCCACCTAAAGCGTTTAAATGATAACCAACTCAAATTATTATAGAATTAAGAACTTGGAAAAGAGGTTGACGGGTTGTTCCTAACTTGGTTTACAGGATTTGATATTTGCCTTCCTCGAGAGCCCGCAGTGCCAAGAAACGTCAGGAAAGGATCAGGTAGTGACTCTCTCTCTTATACTATGTGTAATGCACTGTATGTGTGTTGTATCACTATTTTGTGATGATCTTTGATGCTGCTGCGGTTACAGCTGGTGATAGCTATCGTTTACAGCGCAAGCTGTCATTTACAGTGTAAGCTGTCGTTATTGTGATTACAACGCAAGCTGTTGTGATGGTGATTACAGCGTAGGTTGTCGTGATTGTGATTACAGTGAGAGCTGTCATGTTGTATATATAGCCGTGAGTGCTGTCGTTTGTGGTGAAAGCCATGTATCTTTGAGTTGTTGCTGCTGTTGCTGTTGTGCTTTATATACATGCTTTATATTTATGCATTGTGTTTGTGATTTGTTACTATTGGGATTCTCTCGAATCTCATTCTTTCTAACGACTAACATTTCAAACAGAGCATGTGGCTCGAAAGAGAAGTGGCCAACCCGGAGTTGTTAGGACCCTTAAGGGTTTATATTTGATTTGGAGATGTTGGTTATCCATTTTGAACTTGGGATTACTGTATATTTTGAGATGCGAATTCTAGATTCGATTTTTGGTTGTGTAATCCCCTGGTGGAAACTTATAGACCCTCAAATTATATACGTATAGAACCCGGGAGTTGCCAGGGATTTGGTTATACACTCTGATATGAATGATTGTATATTAACTGCACAGGTAATTATATTCGAACATTGAAATAGAGACAAGGATGGGAAAAAGATTTTTAAAGATTTTTGTGAAAATCTCATTGTAAGGCAGGAAGTTAGAATGAGTTTAAATCATCCGATGGTCTCTAATCTGATTTAATTATACATTATCAAATTATAATTACTTGTTTAAAATCAGGGGGTTACAAGAACAACGACGAGGAACACAGCAACAACAGTGGAAATGACGAAGGAGAGTTGAGTAAATGAGGAACGGGGAGCAATGGAGGAGTTCAGAACAAGCAAGGACAGAGCTCATAGAGAAATGGCGACAAGAAAAGAAAGGGTTTAGGGCGCAAGAGTAAAAATATGGGCAAAACACTCACCTTTTAGACCGATTTTCCATAAAAACCGATCTTAAAAGGGTTAAAAAAAATTAATTTTTAGATTTTTCATCTTTAAGAACGGTTTTCATGAAAACCGGTCTTAAAGTTTTGATCTTTAAGACCGGTTATTATTAATAACCGGTCTTAAAAGTTTCAAATTTTTAATTTTTTAAATATTTTGATATTTTTAGACCAATTTTTTTTATAACCGGTCTAAATAATTTTTTTATGACCGGTTTTTTGGAGAATCGGTCTTAGAAGTTCTATATAATTATAAAACTGCCATTGGTCAAATTTTTTAGACCTTATCCGCTACAACCGGTCTAACTGTGGCGATCTAAAGAGGGAATTTTGTACTAGTGCTCCAACAACTTCCTAGCCGTATGATTAAAGCAAAATAAATAAATCCTGTGACTCCCTACATAAGAGGCCACTATCCCGTAGCCTCCCTTTAGCAATTTTCCTAAATATAAAAGATGTATTTTAAGAATCAATGTATCAAAAATAAATTTCAACAACTAAAATATATTCAAATGAGATATAATTTTAAGGTATAAAATAATAGAGATCAGAATATTTGATTCAAAATAAATATATCAAATGTAACCCTAAAAATAAATTAAAATATATTTGAATAAATATTTGAAAAATAAATAGAAATATGGGTGAGGTAGTTTCTAAGGACTTCCTAATTGTTTGATAAAAAAATAAATATAAATGTTTGTTTATATTATTCTAACTATTTATTTGCTTGGGTTCAATTATAGTCAAAAGTGGAGCCATGTTTCCGCTGGCCAACATGGTAGTGGGAGTTATGATGGCCCTTGCAATAGGAATATTCAAGTATATGTATTTAAATTCATTTTGCATCCATATACTTTCTCTACTACTTCTGCTCCTTATTTTTTCATTCTTTGCCTAAGGCACATCTACTTTCTTCGCTAATTGCCACAACCCTACTTAAGCATCTAATTTCTTCTTTCTCAATTCTTAGTCTCTGTTTTTTAAGAAACTTTTGAGTAAATAACTTATTTTATATGTAGCTTCTCTGTTTGATTTCTTACATAATTAGATGTTGTTCGATACGATAATATAATGAACAATGTATTTAATTTGCAATTAGGATTGTTGCAGGATGAGAAATTTGCAATATACAAATATGTTAATTTTTGACATTTGTACTCATGCATCGCACAAGATCTACGCTTGTTATCTATATAAAAGTAAAGTTCACTAGTATATGATCAAGCCGCGCGTGCCATTTAGCTAACCTACCTTTTTGCCACCGCGTTTTTTTTAATTAACTAACAAAGTAACTGTAACACCCCAATTTTTGATTAAAGGCTAATGGTAATTATTGAGGATAATTATAGAATTAAAGTGGAACAATTATGTGTTGTATGGCAATTTTAATTAATATGCCATAATTGTTGGGAAATTAAAAGAATGGCTCTAAATTAGTGATTAATGGAAGAGATTAATTACTAATTAAGAGAGTATGAGATGTGAAATTAAAATGGCTAATGCAGGGATTAGAGTAACTAATTTGGTTACTTACTTTATGAGAGCCAATAGATTTGAGACACTTGGCAAGCTTATATGAGATGGGAGTTGTTGGGAAAAAGTCAAATGGCTATTGTTTAATATTTTTCTCCCTCTCCCTCTCTTTTGTCTCTCTCATGCGCATGAAGTGGCTTTGTGGGGGCAGAAATTTCTGCTCCTCACCTTTATCATCATCATCAAACATTCATCTCTCTCATTCTCTCTCCCCTTCTCTTCATTTTCGCCATTGTTGCTCAAGAAAGAGGAAGTGAAAGCTGGATTTTGAGGTAAGCAAATGGCCTCAAATGCCAAAATGCTCTTCATTAATGTTGTTCCTTGAGCTAAGAGCTTTCATCCTTTGGTTTTAGATTCTCCATTGGTGGTGATTGAGGAATCACGAAATTATGAACTTGGGAGAATCATGAAGTGCCTTTGGGAAAGTTGTTGAGGTAAGTGAAAGCTTCCTTCTCATATAAGATTTGTGGCCATTTGTTGGGCCTTGAATTTCTGGAATTTAAGCCCTAATTTTCGTGATTTAGGGTCTTGGGGAGTATAACATGTGGTTGTCATGGAATTGGTGCCTTGTTTAGTATTTTGAATTGGTAGAAGGGAATTGAAGCTTAAATGTGAAGTTTGGCACTTTTGTGTTGGTTTTATGCTTTGGTCAAAACAGGGCATATAAATGGGTTGTGATTTTGGTCATTTTGAGGTTACCATTGTGTTCCTTGAGTGATTTTGTGAGGGAATAAGCTTGGTTATTAATTTTGGAGTTATTGAACACTTTGGTAGAAAATTGGAAATCTGTTTGGTTTAAGCTCTATGTTGTGCAGTAATTTTGTATGAGCGTTTTGAATGACCAAATGGTATTGGAAAATTCTGAAACTTTCCAGTATTAAAGTTCACATCCTAAGCTTCAAAATGGACACATAATTTGTGCCATTTCGTTTTGTCTACTGTGAGTTATAGCTGTCCAAAGTTTGAGGTCGAAAATGGATTCTGTTTTGGGACAGTCTTGAGTTTTTGGTGATTCTGTATTTTTGTGGTGATTTCCAGTGAAGGGCTATATTTTTCCTTGAAAGAGGACTCATATACCTTTCATTTGGCTTTGGAATCACTTCGTTTCAATTTTTCTAGATTTAGTTATGAATTTTGGAAGTTCGCCCAGAGTCAGGAAATTTCTGGGCCGCGGCCCAAGAGTGGCTGGACCGCGGCCCAAGACTTTCTGGCCTTATTGGGCCGAAGCCCAAGAGTGGTGGGCCGCAGCCCACGACCTTCTGACCATGTTTGGGCCGCGGCCCAAGGAATGGTGGGCCGGGGCCCACCCCTGTGTTCCAGCACTTTGTGATTTCAAAAAGTGACCTTCAACCTATTGTTTCCCAATCTTTTGGGGCTTTGATTAGAGGCATTTGGGGCCTCTTAAGGGTCAATTATGATAGCCAAATCTAAGTATTATGAAAGTGAGAATTTGGAAAAGAGAATGACCATATGTTCTTGATTTGGTTATAGGGTTGGGCATTCACCCTGATTATGATTCGATATCCGCTTGGATCGTGAGTAGCCGACGCTGGAGCATACGTGGAAAGAATAAGTGTAGGGAACTTACCTCTCCTGCATGTAGTGATAATTGTATTTGTGTAATGATGCATGTTATTGCTTTGCATGATTATGTGAGACATGTATGAATGATTGTAGCTCTGTTTCTAGTTATGCTATGGCCATGAGTATGTTGTTGAAACATTGAGCATGCGGAAATATCATTATGTGAACATGAGTTATTGTGATGCAAGCATGTCATGCATTAAATACTTATCTTGCATGCATATTGTTATGTGTTTCCTACTGAGATTCCCCAGAATCTCACCCTCCCCTATCAACATTTTAGATAGGGAAGGAAGATTGAGGATGAAGCAAGCATCCAAGGACAAAGAGGACTCGTTTCTGGGTGAGAGCTTAGTAGTTGGTTATCAATGCGTAATTGGGATTATGTATTTGTTTATATGGATCAATACTGGAGTATGTATTCGAGTAGGTTGTGTAATCCCTATTGGTTGAATTGTATGGGCTAATGTGCCCTATGATTATTGAGCAAAGATATGATTCCGGGATTGCCGGAAATTTATATTGCGTACTCTGATAATTGTATAAATGTAATTTATCTTCGCATAGTAATTATATTCGGAGTGTGAATGTGAGACCGTGTTTTAAATGATTTCGAAATGTATTTAGGAAAACCCCGTCTGGTTGATGGGTTTATAAATGTTGTTTTGTCTTATTGGTCTCTATTTCACATTAATCGTGTAATCCGGATATTAATTACGGCAGGGGGTTACAGTAACTCCCTTTATTTAGGATCTTTATTATTTCTTATATATGTAACATGTGATATATAATTCCCTTTATTATAATTTTTTAAACTTGTATTCTCTCTTAACTCCTTGTATTTAGGATTTTTCTTCTCAAACTTGCATTAGAGTAGATAACCATATATGATACTATCGTTGATGCAGTCTTTAATGGGGAGTGCTTCATCTATGGCTATAGACTATAGTAGAACCCAAAAAACATATATGTGGAACACACTATAGACATCATTGTGAGCACAAGGGAAGGTAGTCCTCAGTGTTGCTTCAAGTTGTTGGAAAATAGCCTAGTCCACCCTTGGTGGATTGGGCCCAAGCCTTATAGGATTGGGGTCAAAGTATAAATAATATAAATGCTTGGGTGGATATATGTAATATTTCCTAAAACATTATGAGTCATGTTGTTTAACCGATAGATTATGGGCCTGTTTGGTTCAATTGCAGACCCCTCTGGTAATGCAATGGACTGCAATGCAATGGGGTGCAATGCAATAATGATTACCATCATTATGTTTGGTTGCTTAATAATAAGATGTTGAGAAATTTTTTTTATATTTAAATTGAATTATAAAAGGTCCAAAATACCCCTTAAACATAAAAAAAACCTCCATCACCGATCATCTCCTTCAATTCAATCATTCTGAAACAAAACAAAAGCAGCCGTTGTGAAGGTTACAGAACTTCTAAAGTCGGGTATGGGAAATCAAAAGGAAATGTATATGCATACAAAAGACTTTGGCCATAAACAAAAAACGAGAGACATAAAAAGGAAAACGAGGAGAAATAGAATATTTAGAAAAGCACCTCCCTCTTAAGATGACAGATTCAATCAAGATACGTAAAGAAAAATTAGGTTTATGATGGAGGATTGGAAACTGGAAAGTGAATATCACAAATTACTGATTAGAGAAATGAAACTGGTACGACCGTATGAGCAAGAAGAGATGGCGAAAGAAGAGAGATTTACCTGGAAAATTCCTTTACGAAGCCGCCCTTCTTCGCCTACTATCTCTGCTGACGGGAGAAAAAGTAGAGTAAGGGCGAAGGGCTTAATCACAGGCCCGCGGGAGTGTTGAATGTTGATTGACGATGTTCTACGCTCACGTTAGGGCTTTTGTTTTTGAAAGGCAAATAAATTGAATACAAATTTTGATGTTTTGTCTATTGAGGGTATATATTGTCTTTTTATTATATTAGTAGGGTCAAAATTGAGATTTCATCAATGATTACAAGCCTTCAATGAGTTTTCATAGGGGTCTCCCTATGAATGGAGATTACTATAAAATATGCAATCTATTTTACAATTGTAATCTACATTACCATTAATAAGCCCAACCAAACAGGCCACCAATGGTAATGCAATCAAGATTACCATCGCATATGTGCAATGCAATCTAACCAAACGGGCCCTATGACTCTACAAGTGGTATTGTTTCACCGAAACTATATGTCTCTCAATCGAAAGGATATCTTGTCTCTCTGATGGAAGGACATGTTAGTAAAAGAGGAAGGGGTGCATAGAACCCTATAAATAGACATAGGGGATTCAGTTATGAAACACTAGATATAACATACAGAAACTCTGTCAAATTGACTCCTCATTTCCTCTACTATATTACTCTCTTCTTCTTGTCGGTGGTGTATTTGCTATGTGTCATAATCGCTTCCGCAACTGTGATCCGATTAGCGTGGATACAAGAGATAAATGGTCGCACTCCAAGTACGCCCAATAATTCTTACATGGTATTAGAGACAGGTTAGCCTGTAGGAAATTATGATCTCCATATTATGATAATATGATGTGCATATTATTATTTTCAAAGATCTATATATATATTATCAAATTGCTTCCATCGTGTATGAATGTATGTTCATGGGTGGAATAGGCCCAAGCCCAAAAGGATTGGGGTCAAAGTATAAATAATATAAATGCTTGGGTAGATATATGTAATATTTCCTAAAACATTATGAGTCATGTTGTTTAACTGATAGATTATGACTCTACAAGTGGTATTGTTTCACCAAAACTATATGTCTCTCGATCGAAAGGATGTCTTGTCTCTCTGACGGAAAGACATGTTAGTAGAAGAGGAAGGGGTGCGTAGAACCCTATAAATAGACATAAGGGATTCAGTTATAAAACACTGGATATAACATACAGAAACTCTATCAAACTGACTCCTCATTCCCTCTACTATATTACTCTCTTCTTCTTCTTGTTGGTGGTGTATTTGCTGTGCGTCATAATCGCTTCTGCAACTGTGATCCGATTAGCGTGGGTACAAGAGATAAATGGTTGCACTCCAGGTACGCCCAATAATTCTTACATTGTATCTCTTTGGATCTTAACTCCAAGTATATATTATGCTTCACCCATATCTTTCATTTCAAAATTTGATGAAAGCCATTCTTTAATAGCTATAATTGAATTTAGATTATTTCCAGTCAATAGTATATTATCTACATATAAGGATAATATAACAAAATTACCCTCAAACCGTTTGATGTAGACACAGTGGTCCTCTTCAATCATTTGGAAATTATAAGAGGTTATTGCTTTATGAATGTATGTATATGGAGGAGAGAAGGTTCCAGGCGACGGACCCGACCCACGCCTGTAACGGGGTTCGGGTCGACTCGGCTGGAGGTTGAAGACAGCCTCCAGCCTCCAAAACGATGACGTTTCGGTGATTATTAAAAAAAACGTTTTTCATTTTAAAAGGTGTCTGGGCAGAAAAAACAAACCAAAGGCTTAGTATTATTTTTTTTTCTCTGGCCCAATCTGGTAAGCCCAATAAGCAAGGCAAAAAAAACAAGATTTTTTTGGGCAGAAAAGCCATGTGGTGTGTGAGTCCATGTGGTAGACACATTCCGACAGTGCTCAGCGCGTGGAGTCTGATGATCCGGCGCGTGTCACCAGATTACCTCTGGAAGGTAGCGTGTGGTGTACACGCGCCACTATGTGCATGTGTCTTTTCTATTTTTTTTATTTTTCAGTTTTTCTAACTTCTTTCGGCACGTGGGGGCACGTGCCTGAGCCGAATGAGACCCGATTTGCTCCTAAAAATTCCTAAATTCATGATCTTTAATGTGATATGCTATTGGAGTAGTTTAGACGCCAATTATTATATGTTTATGATATTCTAAGTGCATTTATGAATGTTTTAAACCATTTCGAAACTTCTAAAATTCATTTGTTGATTTCAATATATTTTTCTTATATTTAAATGTGTTATAAACATGTTTTCATATATTATAGAGAGAATATTGTTTTATTTATATTATAATGAAGCATGATTTTGTTGATAATTCATTATATTATTATAAGTTTTTGACAAGTGGGAGCTTTTAGGAGTTGTTAGTCCTAAAAGTTAGAGTTGTAAAAGTACCTATATATAATTCTTGACAGAATTTTAGTGATGTTGCTAATATTTATGTGATGGTAGATACAAACGTATACTCCTGATCATGAATTTAGTAGTATTACTATTTTTTTTGATTAAGAATAATATAAGTACATGACATTGTATACTGTATTGTGCTATATATATTGTCGATGATATGTTCAATAGCTTAATTCCCTTAGAGAGACATATTAAATGTGGAATAGATTTGTTTCAGAATTAAAAATGGCAACTAAGAACATCATCACTGAGTTAAATAAAGGGGACAAATTAAATGGTGACAATTGGAATATTTGGCACCGAAAAAGTCCAATATATTTTGGAGGAACAAGAGGCAATGGAACCTCTAACAACAGTTGTAGCACAACCTGCTACTTGGAATATGGCCCAACATAGAAGAGACTAAGAGGTCTATGAGGCTTGGAAAAATAAAAATAGCATTGCAAGAATTACATTGCTAAGTACAATGACAGATGACCTCATGTGTGAATATGAGAAAAATGAAACAGCGCAAGCCATATGGTTAGCGTTGAAAGATAGGTTTGGTGGTACATCCACCTCTAAGCTTAGATAATTAACTATTAAGTTTGATACGTATAAGCTTAGGCCAAATACTTTCATGAAACAACATCTGAGAGAGATGGCAAATATGATTAGAGAATTGAAGGAAGCTGGGCATACTGTGTCTGATGAACAACAAGTTCAGACAGTGATAAGATCATTGCCATTTAGTTGGGAGCACATGAAGGTTAATCTAACCCATAATGAAGGCATTAAAAATTTTAATGATGTGGCTCAACACTTGGAACTTGAGGATGAGCTCTTGGAGGCATACAAGTCCTCTGGTCATGCCTACTACACAGAGGGTGCAGGTCCTTCTAATGCAAAACCCGATTCTAAGAAGGGGAATAAATTCCAAAAGAATGGAAAGAAGGACAAGAATGAATTTGTAAAAGGCAAAAAAGAATTCAAGAAGAAAGGAAAAAAGGGCGGGAAGAAGAAGAAAAATGACTTAAAGAAGGTCAAATGTTTTGCCTACCAAAAGATGGGTCATTTCGCACGGGATTGCATTAAGCGAAATAAGAGTGAAAAGGTACTAGTGGATTATTTAAATTCACATGTTTCCTATGTTTCTAGCACTGTTTTCCTAACAGAGAATATCTGTTCTTCTTGGATTTTGGACTCAGGTTCAACAGACCACGTGACGAGGGATCGAGGATCCTATGTAGAATACCGTCGGTTGCTTGACAAATGTAAGTGGCTTTATGTAGGCAACAATGCAAAGATTGAAGTTAAAGGCATTGGATCCTTCATGATGTGCTTCATGCTCCTGACATCCAACGGAATTTAGTTTCTGTAAAATGTCTTGTAAACTATGGGTTTAATGTAAACTTGCATGATAAAATTGCGAACATATTTTATAATTTTGTATTTTATGGTTTAACTTTCCTTTCAAAGAAGTTCTTTGTAGTGGATACTATTGATGATTATAATATACATGATTGCTTTGCTACTTCTTCTGATTCAACTATTGATATAGCTATTTGGCATGCTAGACTAGGGCATATTAATCAAAATAAAATGATTAAACTAGCAAAAGAAGGTTTGCTATGATCCATATCCAATGTGGAAATGTCCTTGTGTTAAAGTTGTCTAGCAGGTAAGGCAACTAGAAAACCTTTTGGTAAGGGAACCAGATCAGAACAACTATTGCAAATAATTTATTCTGATATTTGTGGTCCTATGAGTGTGAGGGCAAGGCATGAAGCTTGGTATTTTATCACTTTTATTGATGACTATTCACAATACGGTCATGTTTATCTAATCACACATAAGTCTGAAGCTCTTGAGTGCTTTAGATGATACGTAAATGAAGTTGAAAATCAAATGGACAATAAAGTTAAAGTATTACATACTGATCGAGGATGTGAATATTTGTCTGATCAATTTAAAGAGCTCTGTGAAGGAAAAGGGATAATTAGGCAGCTAACTATCCTTGGTACTCCACAACAGAACGGAGTTGTTGAAAGAAGAAATAGAGCACTTCTAGACATGGTTAGGTCAATGATGGCACAGACAAATCTACCAATTTCATATTGGGTGATGCTTTAATGATTGCTACCTTCATACTTAATCGTGTGCCCTCAAAATCGGTTACTTTAACACCTTATGAGTTATGGACAAAACGCAAGTCGGATCTTAGTATCCTTAGGCCATGGGGGTCAACTGCATACATTCATGATAATTCTCATAAGTATGGAAAGTTAGGTCCTAGAGGAAAGAAATGTATCTTTATAAGGTACTCTAAACAATCCAAAGGATATGTCTTTATAGGTGAAAATAAAGATGGAATAGTAACTGAAATTGAATATAGAGATGTTATATTTCTAGAAAATGAATTCCCTAAAAGGGGAGACATTGACCACACTATATCTCTTTATGAGACACAGGAACAAACAAGTATAGAACATGTTGGTATGCTTGAATCATCCCAAAATGTCGATCTAAGTGGGAGCTTAGAAAGGTCAATACAAAGACCTAGACAAAAGAAAAGACAAAGATAAGAAGCTCATACAAGAAAGAGTAACAGGGAAAGTATACCTAAAAGACGCTTCTAAATAGAAAGTGAAAAACTTATTGTTACTCCTGATGGGGATGATGAACCACATTCGGTACTAGAAGCCTTATCGAGTCCTGCTAAAGATAAATGGAAAAATGTAATAGATAAAGAAATGAACTCAATGAGAAAGAATAAAGTTTGGGAATTGGTTGACTTACCAAAAGGGCGAAAAGCCATTAGGAACAAGTGGGTTCTCAAAATTAAAAGAAAGGTGGATAGGTCAATTGATAAGTATAAGGCACGATTAGTTGCAAAGGGGTATACACTGCAAGAAGGTATAGATTATGAAGATACCTTCTCACCTATGGTACGATTTAATTCTATAAGAATTATTCTAGCAATAGTAAACATTTTAGACTTGGAATTACATCAAATGGATGTTAAAACTGCATTTCTAAATGGTAATCTGGATAAGGAAATCTATATGGAACAACAATTAGGTTTCATTGAAAAAGGAAAAGAGAACAAAGTTTGTAAACTTAAAATGTCTATTTATGGACTCAAGCAATCATCCAAATAGTGGTATTTGAGGTTTCATAAAGCAATAACCTCTTATGATTTCCATATGATTAAAGAGGACCATTGTCTACATCAAATGGTTTGAGGATAATTTTGTTATATTATCCTTATATGTAGATGATATACTATTGGCTAGAAATAATCTAAATTCAGTTATAGCTATTAAAGAATGGCTTTCATCGAATTTTGAAATGAAAGATATGGGTGAAGCAGAGTATATACTTGGAGTTAAGATCCAAAGAGATCATTCAACAAGAATATTATATCTTTCACAAGAAAATTACATTAAAAAGATTCTCGAACGATTCAACATGAGCAATTGCAATTCCTTAGATACCCCAGTGGCTTCTGGTGCAACCTTAAGCCATAAGATGTGTCCCAAAACTGAGTTAGATCAAAAGAAAATGATGAAAGTTCCCTATGCTAGTACTGTTGGTAGTTCAATGTACACAATGATGTGTACAAGACTAGATATCAGCTTTGTGGTAGAATTGGTAAGTAGGTTCCAATCCAACCCAGGTGAGCGTCACTGGAAAGTAGTAAAAAGGATCATGAGATACTTAAAAGGCACATCTGACTATGCACTATGTGTAACCCCCTCAGTAATTATATCCGAAATAAACGATTAAAGTGAAATAGAGACCAATAATAAGCAAATAACAAATTGCAAACCCATCTACCAGACGGGGTTTTCATAAATGCCTTTCAAAATCATTGATAACTTGGTCTCACAGTCACATTCCGAATACAATTACTACGCGGAATATCACATTCATGGGAAATCAGAGTACACAATATAATCCCGGCAATCCCGGGTTCCATACATTAACTCAAAGCCTTATAGGGCATATTCGCCCCTACAAGCCCTCATATGGGGATTACACAAATTCTCATATCAAATACATACTCGAATATACATTCCAACCTACACAATTATATATCCAAATATACTTAATCCCAATCATTCATTGATAACCACCTATCACAAGATTACAACCCGAACGAGTCCCGTCGCCTTTGATTGATTACTCCATCCTCGATCCACCTACCCTGTCTAAATTGTTGGTAGGGGAGGGTGAGATTCGAGAGAATCTCAGTAGGATAACAATATCAAAATGCATGTATGATAGATGTTTAATGCATGACATGCTTGCATCACACAACTCATGATAACACAATGACAATTTGCAAGCTCAATGCTTCGAACAATATACCTATGGCCATAGCATAAATTGAAACATAGCTTCAAATTACACATAATTATGCAAAGCTAAGACATGCACCAACACACTAACACATATATCAAATACAAGCAGAAGAGATATGTTCCCTACCTCCAGTCTTTTCTCCTCGATTTGCGTGCCAGCAACTCGGGGCTTCACATTCGATCCTACAATGTCAAATGTACCATTTAGACACTTCCATAGTGTTTCTGGGGGTTATATAAGGCTATATTGAAAATTTACTAAAATACCCCCGGGGACCCGGCCCGGCCCCGCCGTACCCGGTCCGGCTGTACTTTTCTTGAAACGTTGACATGGGCTATTCTTACATATTTTCGCCCAAGGAATCCATTTCCGGACTTGGAATTATCAAATTCAATGTCAAATTACGAAATTGCCCTTGGCAGCCCTACTTTTAGGGTTTTAGGGGCGTTTCCATAATTATGCTTTCTCGGCCTTTTCCGAAAAAGTGCCCAACTGTAACCCCACCTATTTTCGCCCACTGAATCCAATGGAATCATCAAATCATTGAAAATCCAACTCTAAGACCCATTTACAATGCTGGCCGAAATATATGGGTTTTAAGGGGAAAATTGGGGTTTTTCGGTTTCGGCTCCGTAAACGCGTTCCTTTATACTCCTAACCACTTTATTGACTATTCCATTAGGTTAAAACTACCATTTAGTATCAATTTGGGCAGCATAACCCCTAGGGAAACCCATTTTCCATTTTTACAACCAATGGCAATCCGGCGAAATTTCACCGATTAAATTGCCCACAGCAGCCAGAATAGTCAATATACAAGAGTTTGGAAGTTACCTCAAGCTCCCAATAGCTTTTACTCAATATGGCTGAACCCTAGCACCTTTTAAACCATGAAAATTGAGCTTCCAATACCTTAAAGAATATGAAAGAGAAGCTTAGAAGCAAGGTTATACGCGTTAGGAGCTAGATCGTCGGAGAAATCGGCTTACCTTGTGAGATTTCTCCTCTTTCTCTCTCTAAGAGCTCCCAAACGTCTCTCTCTCTTTTCAGCTGCAACTCACGACAGAAATGAGCTGAAGAAGATGAGCAATTTGATTAATAATCCATGCTGACATCATCTTTTAATGAGATGATGTCATAATTCCCATTTTCGGATTTTCTGGCAGATTTTCTGCCCAATCTTTGAAAAATCATAACTAATTCTAGAAAAATCAAAATGAGGTGATCCCAAAGCCAAATGAAAGGTATTGAAGTCCTCTTCATTGGAAAAATATGATCCATTACTAGAAATCACCACACAATTCCAGAATTACACAAATTTCATCACTGCCCCAAAACAGAGTCCATTTTCGACCTCAAACTTTGGACAGTCATATCTCCTAGTTCCCAACATGAAATGGCACAAATTATATGTCCATTTTGAAGCTTTGGATGTGAACTATAAGACTGGAAAGTTTCAGAATTTTTAGACACCATTTGGTCATTCAAAACGTTCACACAAACTGACAGCCCAGAATAGAGTTTCATTGGACAGCATTTCCAATTTTGCAACTAATGTGTCCAATCCAATTTAAATCAATTCCAATGATCAAATACCACAACATGACACCATTTCCATCACAATACCCCATTCAATTATTCCCTCTATTCTAAGTCAATTTGGATGTTAATCCACAATTGAACTCAAATACAGGGTTTTGGCGTTGCTCATAACACAAGTGACTACAATCCACTTTTCTCTAAAAGGGTTCATTAATCACTAACCACGTCCACTTTTGTAGTCATTAACCCACAATCACAATTTGGGTTCTTGCTAAACCGGGGCTTAGCAATCCACTAATCTCAGGCTTATTCTCTAGCCTCAAGTCTCGAAATTCGGGGTGTTACATTTCTCCCCCCGTTCAATAAATTTCGTCCTCGAAATTTGACGAACCACTTAATCCACAAACTACGGATGCTTCTTCACGACAGCTTCCGTTTCACAATTCATTTCATATTGGGACGGTCTCCTCTAGACCACCCACACACAAATTATACTCCACAAATCATATTCTAGCAAGAATCTCAAACAATGAATGCAACTCAGTTGCCATAAATTGCAATCGGCCCATTTCACGATTGCCGCACAAACATAATCACCACATGGTGTCAAACAAATATAATCGCCTCCACGCACGATTGCCACAAAACCATCATCACATAATCACAATCACCGCAAGCCCCCCAATTCATGAGTGGCTAGTGCATCTCGATGTCCGGAGGCTCTAACTCATGAGCCATATCATAAGATCTTGGCGGTTGGACAGCATAGGCCACCACTTTACTCAACTCAATTTAGTTACCCCTTTCGGGAGTACCCTACAACCTCAATACATCAAACGACAGCCTCAGCTGTATACACAAACATTCAGCTTCTGCTATATCCACTTTCACAGCTTTACCCTCACCCGTACACCCACCAGTAACTCCACTAGTGGTAACCGGGACTTTTGGGAATTCACAACAATATCACATCTGTATCAACTTTCACGGTGTCGCCCTCACCCGTACACCCACCAGTGACTCCGCTAGTGGTAACCGGGACTTTTGGGTCTCAACCACAATATCACATTGCAAGAATGCCTCAGCTTCTGCCGCTTGCACAAATACAACAGCTTCTCACTGTCTCACAAATACAAATTGCCCTTCCGGCATTCACATCATAGTTCACATTCACAACAATACACATCGCAGATTCTAATTTTACGCACCGCCTTTTGGCCTGGGGTTAACACCGGTGCAACCAGCGTGGTGGCTAGCCAGGCTGGCCATGCCGGGGTAATTGCCCTCACAAACAAGAACCCCCGATCATGTAGTCGAATTAGCCATCAGCTGAATTAGCTCTGCTCTACTAGACAACCATACCCATTCCCAGCTTGTCCACAATGTTCATAGGTTCATCATCACACTCCACTCTCATCCCCTTTCTCCGCCGAGAAGACACACAGTCTTGACCCGAACCATTGTTAGCTACTCAGGGACTATCGACGTGGCAGTGCACACACATAGCCATTCAGGCTTACAATAGTAGATCCACAATCACACCCTACCCTCATCCCCTTTTACCGCCGGAAAGACACACAGTCTAATCCGAACCGTTGCTAGCGACTCAGGGACTATTGGCGTAGCGGTGCTCACACATAGCCTTTCGGCTTCCACATCACACTCCACCCTCATCCCCTTTCTCCGCCGGGAAAACACACAGTCTTACCCGAACTGTTGTTAGCTACTCAGGGACTATTGGCGTGGCAGTGCATACAAATAGCCTTATAGCTCATACAGCTAACCGGCTTTCACAAACGGCCCGTCGGCCTTCACAAATAGCCTGTCCCCCGTAAATTACCGCCCCGAAGGCACGGTCCTCCGCCATAGGAATCACCCTATGCGGCCGCAGGTAAGAGACTCACAAATAGCCGTCACACCCCACCGCCGTCTCACCCCACCGGGCCACAACGGTTAGTGCCCTCTCCCACCAATCGGGTGCGGAGAGGCTGGGTACACTACGTCGACCCAGGACTCACAATGCACAATTGTAACAAGCTGGAACCGGGCGTCTTAACCACTTCACCTTCAACATCTCAAATTCTTTTCACATACTGAGATCCTTCAAGACCTCTCTTTACAATACGACTTGACCCCGAAGTTTTTCCTCCCGAAGCCATAGTTATCATATCATTCTCACATCAACCTCGAGCCTCTGCTCAACACGATTCTCAAACCTATTACATTCCCACGCTTCCGCTGCACACTCTGAGGTCTATCTCCTCATCTGTGCTATAACAATGTCAAGTTGATGTAACAGGAGTCCCATAGGAATCTCCTACTACAACTGACAACATTCACAATCTGTACCAAATCTTGGCTCGATTCAACTCGAATCATTGAAAGCCATTATCAACACATCGTTGAGATCCCATACTCCCAACGTTCCCAGAGCTCTATTCTACGATTCAATGTCACGGCGATTGCTCTCCACGGTTCATTATCAAGGTGGTTGCACTCTAGGGTTCATCGTCACAGTGGCTCCACTCTAGGGTTCATCGTCATGGTGGCTCCACACTACGCTACTGCACTCGGTGCTTCACTCAGTCCACTGACTGGTCAGCCCCTCCGGTCAGAGTTTTTCGTAGGTAGCCCTTTCCAATCGGATCTCACCGTAGGTAGCCCTTTCCGATCAGATCTCATCGTAGGTAGCCCTTTCCTATCAAAAGTCCCCGTAGATAGCGTTCTCCGATCTGAATCCTCCGTAGGTAACTCTTTCAAATTCAAACTCTCTGCAGAATCACTTTTCCCTGTGCTAGATTAACACTAGCAACCTCAGGATACCTGATACACATTTCAATTCCAATCTAGTACCACATCCTGGTACCACAGACCATATAGGTCATATCAACCTCCTAAGGACCAGCTTGACTATTGAGTCTGATCCTTGGATAACAGTTCATCTCGTAAACCTCAACCTTAGTTGAACTGGGAATTCACTTCCCCCATTTCCATAGAGCACCATCTGCCCTAACACACAGTCAAATATCTCAGCCAGCCGAAGGCACACAAGTCCCCTAGGTCTTAAGGCTTTTACACACATAAGATCAGTATGACATTACTACATGTAACATCATACCACTTTGGGTTACAAACCCAACATCTAGGTTAGTCCTGATACCTAGAGCATCAATATCAACCACCTCGGAAACCATCTTCCTCGGTTTCAAATCAGATGATGGGTTTGATTACAACCACCTCTGGGTTTACAGCTCAAATTCTAGGACGAATCACTATGTCTTTCGATTACACAATGATCCTCCACTCTAGAATAACCAACAATGTATACACATATTCCTCAAATCTCTTATGTCCACAATGACAAATCACACATGTGTATACATAATCACTATCACAAGACATCATCTACCACCAAGGTAGAGATCTAAGAGAGCCATCCTAGCAAATTCCCATGTTTGCCAGGAACTGTAGCTCTGATACCAAAATGTAACCCCCTGCCGTAATTAATATCCGGATTATGCAATTAACGTGAAATAGAGACCAATAAGACAAAACATCATTTATAAACCCATCGACCCAGACGGGATTTTCACAATTACATTTCGAAATCATTTACAACACGGTCTCATATTTTCACTCCGAATATAATTACTATGCGAAGATAAATTACATTTACACAATTATCAGAGTACGCAATATAAATTCCGGCAATCCCGGAATCATATCTTCGCTCGATAATCATAGGGCACATTAGCCCATACAACTCATCGATTAGGGATTACACAAACTACTCATATACATAACCAAATATTTATCCAAATATACACATATATTATCCCAATTACTTCTTGATAACCAACACTAAGCTCTCACCCAGAAACGAGTCCTCTTCGTCCTTGGATGCTTGCTTCATCCTCAATCTTCCTTCCCTGATTTCCATGGAGCATCACAACTCCAACACAAATCCAAATATCTCTGCCAGCCTAAGGCATCATGGTCCCCTAGGTCTTAAGGCCTTTATACACACCCCCTAGGTCTTAAGGCCTTTATACACACAAGCTCAGTATGACATCACTACATGTAACATCATACCACCTAGGGTTTCTCACCCAACGTCTAGGTTAGTCACGATACCTAGAATCTCAATATCACACATCTAGGAAATCATTTTCCTTAGTTCTCTAATCAGACGACGGGTCTGATTACCTCCACCTTCAAGTCTATATCTCAAATCCTTAGGTGAATCATACTGACTCACCATATCCACAACACAAATAATGTATACACACATCCCTTAAACTCATATATCCACAAACAACAGGGACCATAATGTGTATACCACAACAAACAAAGTCATCTCCTATGACTTAAGGCAGCAACTACTGCTATTATCCTAGCAAATTCCCATGTTTGCCAGGAACTGCAGCTCTGATACCAAAATGTAACCCCCTCAGTAATTATATCCGAAATAAACGATTAAAGTGAAATAGAGACCAATAATAAGCAAATAACAAATTGCAAACCCATCTACCAGACGGGGTTTTCATAAATGCCTTTCAAAATCATTGATAACTTGGTCTCACAGTCACATTCCGAATACAATTACTACGCGGAATATCACATTCATGGGAAATCAGAGTACACAATATAATCCCGGCAATCCCGGGTTCCATACATTAACTCAAAGCCTTATAGGGCATATTCGCCCCTACAAGCCCTCATATGGGGATTACACAAATTCTCATATCAAATACATACTCGAATATACATTCCAACCTACACAATTATATATCCAAATATACTTAATCCCAATCATTCATTGATAACCACCTATCACAAGATTACAACCCGAACGAGTCCCGTCGCCTTTGATTGATTACTCCATCCTCGATCCACCTACCCTGTCTAAATTGTTGGTAGGGGAGGGTGAGATTCGAGAGAATCTCAGTAGGATAACAATATCAAAATGCATGTATGATAGATGTTTAATGCATGACATGCTTGCATCACACAACTCATGATAACACAATGACAATTTGCAAGCTCAATGCTTCGAACAATATACCTATGGCCATAGCATAAATTGAAACATAGCTTCAAATTACACATAATTATGCAAAGCTAAGACATGCACCAACACACTAACACATATATCAAATACAAGCAGAAGAGATATGTTCCCTACCTCCAGTCTTTTCTCCTCGATTTGCGTGCCAGCAACTCGGGGCTTCACATTCGATCCTACAATGTCAAATGTACCATTTAGACACTTCCATAGTGTTTCTGGGGGTTATATAAGGCTATATTGAAAATTTACTAAAATACCCCCGGGGACCCGGCCCGGCCCCGCCGTACCCGGTCCGGCTGTACTTTTCTTGAAACGTTGACATGGGCTATTCTTACATATTTTCGCCCAAGGAATCCATTTCCGGACTTGGAATTATCAAATTCAATGTCAAATTACGAAATTGCCCTTGGCAGCCCTACTTTTAGGGTTTTAGGGGCGTTTCCATAATTATGCTTTCTCGGCCTTTTCCGAAAAAGTGCCCAACTGTAACCCCACCTATTTTCGCCCACTGAATCCAATGGAATCATCAAATCATTGAAAATCCAACTCTAAGACCCATTTACAATGCTGGCCGAAATATATGGGTTTTAAGGGGAAAATTGGGGTTTTTCGGTTTCGGCTCCGTAAACGCGTTCCTTTATACTCCTAACCACTTTATTGACTATTCCATTAGGTTAAAACTACCATTTAGTATCAATTTGGGCAGCATAACCCCTAGGGAAACCCATTTTCCATTTTTACAACCAATGGCAATCCGGCGAAATTTCACCGATTAAATTGCCCACAGCAGCCAGAATAGTCAATATACAAGAGTTTGGAAGTTACCTCAAGCTCCCAATAGCTTTTACTCAATATGGCTGAACCCTAGCACCTTTTAAACCATGAAAATTGAGCTTCCAATACCTTAAAGAATATGAAAGAGAAGCTTAGAAGCAAGGTTATACGCGTTAGGAGCTAGATCGTCGGAGAAATCGGCTTACCTTGTGAGATTTCTCCTCTTTCTCTCTCTAAGAGCTCCCAAACGTCTCAAAGCCTTATAGGGCATATTCGCCCCTACAAGCCCTCATATGGGGATTACACAAATTCTCATATCAAATACATACTCGAACATACATTCCAACCTACACAATTATATATCCAAATATACTTAATCCCAATCATGTATTGATAACCACCTATCACAAGATTACAACCCGAACGAGTCCTGTCGCCTTTGATTGATTACTCCATCCTCGATCCACCTACCCTGTCTAAATTGTTGGTAGGGGAGGGTGAGATTCGAGAGAATCTCAGTAGGATAACAATATCAAAATGCATGTATGATAGATGTTTAATGCATGACATGCTTGCATCACACAACTCATGATAACACAATGACAATTTGCAAGCTCAATGCTTCGAACAATATACTTATGGCCATAGCATAAATTGAAACATAGCTTCAAATTACACATAATTATGCAAAGCTAAGACATGCACCAACACACTAACACATATATCAAATACAAGCAGAAGAGATATGTTCCCTACCTTAACCCTTTTCCGCCTCGAAACGCGTGCCTCGATCTACGTGCAAACAGCTCGGGGCTCCATATTCGATCCTACAATGTCAAATGTACTATTTAGACACTTCCATAGTGTTTCTGGGGGTCATATGATTCTATCTTGAAAATTTACCAAAATGCCCCCGGGACCCCGGCCCGGCCCCGCCGTACCCGGTCCGGCTGTACTTTTCCCGAAATTTTGACATGGGCTATTCTGACATATTTTCGCCCAAGGAATCCATTTCCAGACTCGGAATTATCAAATTCAATGTCATATTACGAAATTGCCCTTGGCAGCCCTACTTTTAGGGTTTTAGGGGCGTTTCCGTAATTATGCTTTCTCGGCCTTTTCCGAAATAGTGCCCAACTGTAACCCCACCTAATTTTCCCTCCTGAACTCAATGGAATCATCAAATCATTGAAAATCCAACTCTAAGACCTATTTATAGCCAAGACCGAAATATATGGGTTTTCTAGGGAAAATCAGGGTTTTTCGGTTTCGGCTCCGTAAACACGTTCCTTTCTACTCCTAACCACTTTATTGACTATTCCATTAGGTTACAACTACCATTTAGTATCAATTTGGGCAGCATAACCCCTAGGGAAACCCATTTTCCATTTTTACAACCAATGGCAATCCGGCGAAATTTCACCGATTAAATTGCCCACAGCAGCCAGAATAGTCAATATACAAGAGTTTGGAAGTTACCTCAAGCTTCCAATAGCTTTTACTCAATATGGCTGAACCCTAGCCCCTTTTAAACCATGAAAATAGAGCTTCCAACACCTTAAAGAACATGAAAGAGAAGCTTAGAAGCAAGGTTATACGCGTTAGGAGCTAGATCGTCGGAGAAATCGGCTTACCTTGCGAGATTTCTCCTCTTTCTCTCTCTAAGAGCTCTCAACTTTCTCTCACTAGTTTCAGCTGGAAATGGCGTGAAATGGCTGAAGAAGATGAGCAATTTGATTAATAATCCATGCTGACATCATCTTTTAATGAGATGATGTCATAATTCCCATTTTTTCGGATTTTCTGGCAGATTTTCTGCCCAAACTTTGAAAAATCATAACTAATTCTAGAAAAATCGAAATGAGGTGATCCCAAAGCCAAATGAAAGGCATTTAAGTCTTCTTCATTGGAAAAATATGATCCATTACTAGAAATCACCACACAATTCCAGAATTACACAAATGTCATCACTGCCCCAAAACAGAGTCCATTTTCGACCTCAAACTTTGGACAGTCATATCTCCTAGTTCCCAACATGAAATGGCACAAATTATATGTTCATTTTGAAGCTTGGAATGTGAACTTCAAGACTGGAAAGTTTCATAATTTTCTGACATCATTTGCCTTGTCAAAACTTCCACACGATAAGACTGCCCAGACAGAATTCACACTGGACAACATTTCTAGTTTTGCAACCAATGTGTCCAATCCAATTTAAATCAATTCCAATGATTAAATACCACAACATGACACCATTTCCATCACAATACCTCATTCAATTATTCCCTCTATTCTAAGTCAATTTGGATATTAATCCACAATTGAACTCAAATACAGGGTTTTGGCGTTGCTCATAACACAAGCGACTACAATCCACTTTATATTCTCTAAAAGGGTTCATTAATCACTAACCACGTCCACTTTTGTAGTCATTAACCCCTAATCACAATTTGGGATCTTGCTAAACCAGGGCTTAGCAATCCACTAATCTCAGGCTTATTCTCTATCCTCGAGTCTCAAAATTCGGGGTGTTACATTACTCGCCAAGGCGAACTTGCCACGATGAACAGATGCTTCATCGAGGTGAATAATACAGAAGTGAGATTTAGTTTTTCGCCTTAACTTCGACCCCCTTTCTTCCAATGACCCTTTTGCCCCTATTATATCCGAAATACGCGATTGAAATGAAATAGAGACCAATAATAATCAAAACTCATTTAAAATCCCATCCTTGAGATAGGGTTTTCACAAATACCTTTTAAAATCTAATTAACTTGGTCTCATATTCACATTTCGAATACAATTACTACGCTAAGATAAATCACATTCATATAAATATTAGAGTACACAACATAATCATCCCGGCAATCCCGGGTACATACCTTCGCTTAAGATACACAGGGCACAATTGCCCATTACAATTCTTCAAATGGGGATTACACAATCTCATCTCAAATTTATAACCCTATATTCAACCGAATCATATACAGTCTTCGCAACTCATTGATAACCAACTACCAACTCTCATCTCGAAGGAGTCCTAGCCGCTCCTTCTATGAGCCACTTGCCCTGTCTAAATTGTTGGTAGGGGAGGGTGAGATTCAAGAGAATCTCAGTAGGGAAACATTATCAATATGCAGGCAAGATAAGTATTTAATGCATGACATGCTTGCATCACATATCTCATGCACACATACAATGACAAATCTATAAGCTCAATGCTTCGAACGATACACATATGGCCATAGCATATATTGGAACATAGCTTCAAATCATTCATACATGTTCCACATAATCAAGTAAAGCAATAACATGCATCAACACATTAATACAATTATCAAAGCATGCATGAGAGATAAGTTCCCTACCTCCAGTCTTTTCTCCTCGATTTATGTGCCAACAACTCGGGGCTTCACATTCGATCCTACAATGTTAAATGTACTATTTAGATACTTCCATAGTGTTTCTGGGGGTTATATGAAGCTATATTGAAAAATTACTAAAATACCCCCGGGGACCCGACCTGGGCCCGCTGTACCTGGTCCGGCTGTACTTTTCTTGAAATTTTGACATGGGCTATTCTGACATATTTTTGCCCAAGGAATCCATTTCCGGACTCGGAATTATCAAATTCAATGTCAATTTACAAATTTACCCTTGGCAGCCCCACTTTAAGGGTTTCAGGGGCGTTTTCGTAATTATGCTTTTTCAGCCTTTTCCGAAAAAGTGACCAACTGTAACCCCACCTAATTTTTGCTCCTGAACTCAGTGTAACCATCAAATCATTGAAAATACAACTCTAAGACCCATTTATAGCCATAACCAAAATATACAAGTACTCCGGGGAAAATTGGGGTTTTTTGGTTTCGGCTCCGTAAACGTGTTTCTTTCTACTCCTAACCACTTTATTAACCATTACATTGGGTTAGAACTACCATTTAGTATCAATTTGGGCAGAATAACACCTAGGCCAACCCATTTTCCAAATTTACAAACAAAGACAATCCGGTGAAATTTCACCGATTAAATCAACCACAGCAGCCAGAACAACAAAGATTAAAGTTTCGGAGGTTACCTTAAGCTCCTTCTGGCTTATCCTTCTTATGGCTGAACCCTAGCCTCTTTAAACAATGAAATTCCTTGCTTCAAGACCTTAATTCACATTGAGGAATAACTTAGGAGAAGGATTATACACGTTAGGTACGAATTCACTGAAGAAATCGACCTACCTTGTGAGATTTCTCCTCTCTTTCTCTCTCTAAAAGCTCTCAAACTTTCTCTCTCTCTTGGCTTCTGGTTCAGCACGAAAATGAGAGATGAAGATGATGAGAAAATGTTTTAATTTCCATGCTGATGTCATCTTTTATTTTGATGATGTCATAATTCCCATTTTCGGATTTTCTGGCAGATTTTCTGCCCAAATTATGGAAAATCATAACTAATTCTAGAAAACTCAAAATGAGGTGATTCCAAAGCCAAATGAAAGATATTTAAGTCCTCTTCATAGGAAAAATATTTTCCATTACTAAAAATCACCACACAATTCCAGAATTACATAGAACTCATCTCTGCCCCAAAACAGAGTTCAGTTTCCATCCCAAAGTTTAGACAGTCATATCTGTTAGTTCACAAAACGAAATGGCATAAATTATATATCCATTTTGAAGCTTGAGATGTGAACTATAAGATTGGAAAGTTTCAGAATTTCTAGACACCATTTGGTCATTCAAAACGTTCACACCAAATGACTTCCCAGAATAGAGTTTCACTGGACAGAATTTTAGATTTTGCATCTTTGCTTCAATTGGTTCCATTTTCATACCAAATATCATTCCCACATAAATTTTCACAAGGAATCCATTGGAAACACCAAATCAATCAAATTCACATCACATTGACATGCTTTCACAACAATCTCAACATGTCAACACAATTCACATTCAATTCTTCCTTATATTCTAAGTCAATTTGGATGTTAATCTATAATTGAACTCAAATACAAGGTTTCGGCGCTGCTCACAACACACACGAATCACATTCGAGTGCCAAATCACATCATATTCTCCAAAAGGGTTATTTATTACTAACCACATCCACTTTTGAAGTCATTAACCCTTAATCACAATTTGGGATCTTGCTAAAATGGGGCTTAGCAGTCCACTTCTCTCAGACTTATTCTCTAACCTCGAGTTTCAAAATTCGGGGTATTACATTTACCTCAAAATACCCATTTGATAAAAATAAAGCTCAGACAACATTCCAAACCAATTAAACCTGAACTCTAACTCATATTAACATAACACAAACATCAAACCTCATTTTCAAACATAACATTATCATAACTTTGCCAAAATCTCACTCTAGAGTCAAACCCTAGCTAAAAAATCTGTTTAACTTCAAATCCATCAAAACTAAACCGATTAAACCCTTTATCTAACCCAAATAACTCATTTAAACTAAAAAATTCAGTGAAAACATCATCATGTTTGAAACCCTTAAGAATCCCTAATATTCCACTATCTCAAATTCTAAAAACTCAAGAGAAAAGAATAGAAAATTGGTTAGGAACATTTATTGAAAAGTTTGAAAGCCCAAAAATACACCCCAATACTGAAAACACAAAACCCTAGAAGAGCACCCACAATATCTCTCCCTTCTAATTTTTCAAGTTTGTCCATGATAGACATATTTATAAAATCATACATTCGCTTTGGCAAGTGTGTTACTCGCCAAGGTTAACGACACAGAGAGAAGCTTCTAATTATGGAATTTTCACCTCGACGAATGCCATTGAGAGGCAACTCTTTACTTTCTCAAAATGCTCACTCGCCTCGGTGATTGACATGTTTGCCGAGGTTTTGACTCCCTTATTTCCATCATGATCTAATGAGCTTTTACACAATGTATTTGAACCACTAAGTCAGGTTTCAATCTTGGGACAACTACACCTTTGAAAATAAGTATAAATCTTCACTTTAACATAAGGTTTGAAGTTGCAATTGATTGGGCTTTTCTGCAAAATTTTAAACTTTCAAAACGGTTATCTAGTGGTTTGCAACTTCATTACAACTCATCAGTTCTTAGCTTCATTTACTAATATCAAAGTGCTTCCCTGCTTATAAACTATATCCAGCTCATTGGCTTTTGGGCCCTTATCATATGATTGCCCAATCCTAGTTCAATTATCGTGTAAAGGGAAAATATCGAGTCACTATGGATGTTATACCACTATCTCTATTACTGCTACCACTGGTACTATAATAATGTCTTTACATTATATACAATACATGTAGCACCATAAAGCTACCAAAACATCCCAAGTCTTAGCGAAATTAATAAACAGATAACCAACAAGAGACTTAAATCCTTCATCTCCACCTTTTACTTATCGGCGTTTACTTCTTTGCCTTTTGAGCAGCTTTCCTTCATTGTATGTCAATTATTGGAAACGGTGAGATTCACGAGAATCTCATTAGTAACAACAATCAATCATACTATATGCAAATTCACGAAGCATGCTAAACAAACCATCATATAGTTAGCATTCGGCAAACAAGATACAACTCAAATATCAATCACAAGACACACTGGTCTAATACCATAACACTTGGTAACATCAGGTCTTACATCCCAGGGTCATTGCCCCATGCAAACATGCACATCAGGTCTTGCTACCTCGAGTCATTGCCAGCCACAATTTTGAATGCATATTGGTTTAACTATCTCAGGACTCACTGGTCTAACATCATAGCCATATATTCATGAAACGAATTTATTCGATGGTACAAACATACATGCAGAACAATTATATAATATATGAGAGAAAGAGTTACTACTTAATCGCCTTTCTCGCACTTTACCTTTATCAGCAAACTTCTTTTCCGGGCTTGGGCAAATATCGAACCCTATGATTTAGAATTCACAAATAGATGGGTCATTACCTATTCAAATTCTATTGACATAATGAAAATTAGGTTATTCTTGACCCATCCCCATTCTTGTCCTTTACTTAACTTTTATTGGTTATTCTTAGTCCTATTTGCGCTATGTCTATGAATATATGATCCAAGACATGATATACGTTTTCCTCCCTTGAGATTTGGGTATTCAATGTGGTCACATTAGTCTCTAATCATATTTCTAATCCTCATATTCCTACTAATCTCGATATCCTTCAAAAGCTGAAAATTCCAGAATCAATCCTAATATGCTAAATTTCATTAGATAACTTTGAAAATTCATATCCTAATATGGAAAACTCCAAATAAGGTGGTTCAAGTTCCTATGCGAAGCTTTTTAAGTCCTCTATAAAGGAAAAAAACTCTCTCTGGTCCTATTTTTAAGCAACTTTCTCTCTCATGGGGCTGATCCCTTTTATAAGCAACTTTCACTTTTTGTCTGAAAATGTAAGCTTCTTTTTCCTATTTTACCCTTATTAAATACTCATTATTTCTCATATCTTATAATCATAATCTCTCATACTTTTTATCTATTCTCTCTCCTATACTCTTTTCATAAATAGGGGCATATATGGAAAAATATGGCATTTTTGACACACTTATTAAACTTATTCATTTGGCATGAAACTTAGATAGATAGATTAATCTCACTTACCTCTTTCATTTTGCCAAAGAGATTTCTTGATTCACCAACCTCCAAAATTTCCTATGGCACAAATCAACACCAAATAGGCCACTATACACATCAAAATGAAGCTCTCACTCCACGGATCAACATTAATGAAGTGAGTTTGAGTAATAGAGGCCATTTGATTACCTTAATCACAAGCTCTTCTTCCTCTTTCTTGAGCAACAATAGCCGAACCAAGAGAGAGAAAATGAGAGATAGAGAGAGAGATGGAGAGATGGAGTGTGAGAGATGAATGAAATAATGATGGTACCCCTCCCTCCATGTCCAGTTGAATTGAGAGAGAAGAGAGGAGAGAGAAACTATTATATTATCCCATTTGACTTACCCACACATGTACTTTCTCCCATACTCTCTATGCCACATGTCACAATGCTATTGGCTTACCCAAAATAAGTCACCAATTAACTTATCTAATCCATCCATTAGCCACTTAATCACACATTACATTTCCTCTTAGTTAGTAATTAATTTCTCCCTTAATTACCAACTCATGGCCAAAAATTCCATTCTTCCAATTTTCCACTAATTATGACATATTAATTAATATTGCCATAAAACACATAATTATTCCAACTAAACTCATAATTATCCATAATAATCATGATTAGCCCTTAATTAAAAATTGGGATATTACAGTCATCATCTCACCACTTCTTCCATGTGCTTGCAATCACACAATTATTCTCTCTTATTCTTTTTGGCAATTAATCTCTCCACTTAATCTTTGAGTGATTAGTGAATTCCCTTTTTGATTACTGACTAATTGATCAATAACTTTTCTTTTTTCCCTATTTTGCCCCTGACTATGGCAATTTCTTTTAAATCACCTCTTAACACATTTTATCATTCCATCATACCATACCATGCGCCCTCCCTATATTTTAATTTAATTTAGATGTTAATCCACAATTGAGCTTAAATATAAGGTTTGGGCTGTAATTATTACACATTCAGACCATAATACACAGCGTATTCTCCAAAAGTGTTTATTAACATTAATTACATTCCCTTTTGAAGTCATTATCCCTTAATCATAGTTTGGGGCATTACACTAGATGTCAGATTGGAATGTTCTTTATATGGATAAAAAGATAAGAAAAATCTCTACAACTTTTCTGTTGAGGCCACAACCTAGTTCTGTCTTCAAAGGTTTCAAATTTTTCTTGGAAGTTGAAAACATGAATTTGTCCCAATCTGACCTTGGCCCACTAATTTGACTATAACTTGAGTTGCAAGTATTGAAATAAGGAGATTTTACATGCATTTTCAAGCTAAGATCCAGAGCTACAACTTTCATGATGATCAAAATGTTAAACTCTACCATTTTGACTACCAAAATTAAGCTGCAATCAAGAAGCATGGTTTCCACAAGGTTAACATTGGTGGTTTAAGGCCAAGATTCATGCCTAACAAGTGGAAATCTTTCTACCCCACTTATCTATAAATAGAGGAGTGGAAGACACAAGGAGGACACACCATCTTAGAGTTAAATTTCATACATGGTGTTGCTTCTTGCATGCCTCCTTCACGATGGCTTGGGTAGTCCTCCTTTATGGTTGGTATAGGTTGCCACCTACATAGAAAGTTTTACCTCATATATGGAAGGCTAGATTTTTCCATTTTCATACATCTTGTAGTTGTATCTTTATGATGTACAATTTAATAATTATTTTTATGTAATGTTTATGAAGTTTTCAATTTATTTTGGTTTTATTTTTAATTTCATCGTGAGTTAAATTTCCATTTTCCTAGAGTGATGATGTAGCTTACTAATTGTAATCCCCTGCCTTGATAACCGTAATTAAGATTCGAAGATGCGTAATTTAAATGAATTAGAGACCGACGGATACATTTTTCTTAAATTTCTTTTTCTAAAATTCATTCAACATGGTCTCATATTCATATTCCGACTCTAATTACTCTGCGCAATTCAATCGCATCTATACATATCAGAGTGTACTACAAAATCTCGGCAACCTTCGGGTTTTAGATACATCTATATACACTAAGGTTTACAGTTTCCTTTATAAGGGATTACATAAAATCATTAAATATATATACAATAATTCCAAATAAAAATGGATAACCAAAAACCAACATCAAAGATCTCTAAGGAGTCCTAGCCACTCTTGGTTGTCCGCTTCCCTTTAGAGTCACTTGCCTCGTTTGTAGGTCAGTTAATGGAAAGAATAAGATTCAAAAGAATCTCAGTAGTAACATTCCACTCATACAATAGATAAGCACATAGCATGTAAGTAAATCACAATAGCAACAACAGCAGCAGCACAAAGATACATGGCTTTCACCATAAACTACAGCACTCACAGCTGTATACACGATGCCACAGCTTTCGCTGTAATCACAATCACGACAGCTTGCGCTGTAAATGACAGCTATAACCAGTTGTAACCGTAGTAGCATCAGAAATCATCACAAAACAGTGATACAACACACATACAGTGTATTACACATAGTATAAGAGAGAGAGTCACTACCTGGTTCTTTCTGAATGTGCCCTAGCACAGGTCGTTCACGATCAAGGCAATTGTCAAATCCTACAATTCCAAATGCACCATTTAGACACTTCCATAGTGTTTCTTGGGGTTATATGAGTCTATAATGAAAATTTACAAAAAAGCCCTCAGGGACCCGACCTGGGCCAGCCGTACCCGGTCCGGTTGCACTTTTCCTGAAAATTCTAACCTGGGCTATCCTATCATATTTCCACTTAAGAAATCCATTTCCAAACTCAGAATTATCAAATTCAATCTCAAATTACAAATTTATCCTTGGCAGCCCCACTTTAAGGGTTTTAGGGACGTTTTCGTAATTATGCTTTTTCAGCCTTTTCCAAAAAAGTGACCAACTGTAACCCCACCAAATTTTCACTCCTAAACTCAATGGAACCATCAAATCATTGAAAATCCAACTTTAAGACCCATTTCTAAAGCTAGCTGAGATTTATGAGTTCTCTGGGGAAAATCGGGGTTTTACGATTTCGGCTCCGTAAACGCATTTCTTTATACTCCTAGCCACTTAATTAACTATTATATTAGGTTATAACTACCATTTGGACCAAAATTGGGCAGCATAACCCTTAGGCAACTCAATTCCCAAAATTTAAAACCAACGGCAATCCGGTGAAATTTCACCGATTAAATTGCCTACAACAGCTAGAATAGTTAATATGCGAAGGTTTGGAAGTTACCTCAAACTCCCACAAGCTTTTCCCAAATATGGCTGAAAACCCTAGGTGTTCCACAACAGATCTTGAGCTTCCAAACCTTAAATAACAAATAGGAGTAGCTTAGGGTCATAGTTATACGCGTTAGGAGCTAAATCGTTAGAGAAATCGGCTTACCTTATGAGGTTTCTTCTCCTTTCTCTCTCTAGAAATCTGAATGTTCTCTCTCTCTTTCAACTGCTATTTTTTGCATGAAATGCTGAATGAAGAACATGAGAATGATATAGTATAATATCATATATCATTTTAATGATTTATGGAATTTTCCAACAATTCAAAAACTAATTTTTATTACATAACTTCCTACTTTCATGTTGTAACGCCCCAATTTTCGATTAAGGCCTAATATAATTATTGAGGATAATTATCGGATTAAAGTAGAATTAATGTATATTGGTGACAATATTAATTTTTATGTCATAATTGATGGAAAATTTAAAGAATGGAATTATTGGTTTAAGTTGGTGATAATGGGAAATTAATTACTAACTAAGAGAAAAATTAGAAGTGGGATTAAATGGCTAATGGAGGGATTAAAGTAGCTAATTGGTGGTTTACCTTTATGGGAGCCAATGAAGAATTGACATGTGTCAAGATGAGAGTATGAGAGGTAGAGAAAAGTCAAAACCCCCCAATTGTTAATGTTTTTTTTCTCTCTCCCTCCCTCCTTTTCGTTGGATGAAGCATGGGCTTGGAGAAGGAATCATCATTTCTTCTTCCTCACACACTCATCTCATCTCTCTCTTCACTCCATTTCTGTGCCATTTTTGAAGAAGCTAGGGGAAGGGAAAAGCTTGAAAAAGAGGTAAGCAAATGCCCTCCATTGCTCAAACTTCCTTCTCTAATATTGATCCTTGAATGAAGAGCTTCATTTTGATGGTTGTAATGTGTTTATTGGTGTTAGTTTGTGACCTCAAGAGATTGTGAAAGTTGGAGAATTGAAAAGTCACTTTGAGAAAGTTAAAGAGGTAAGTGAAACCTATCTACCCATCTAAGTTTTGTGCCATTTGAGGTAGCTTTGAATTTCTGGGATTTATTGGCCATTTTTGAAAATGAGTGTCATTGGTCATTTGGCATGTTAAAGGTATAGAAATGGTATATTTGGAATGTGTATGGATAGATAGGATTGATTGGGAAAGAGATGAGTGAGATTGGAAAGTTTGGAAAGTTAGTGTTTAGTGTGGCCATGAACCAAAGCATGCTAATGTAGTGGAAATTAGGTTGTTTAAATGGTTTTATTGGATTCCTTGAGTGTTTTAGTGTAAGGAATAGGCTTGGTTGTTGATTTTGGAGCCATTGGTCACTTTGGTAGAGAATTGGAAATGTTGCCATTGAAAGTCTATTCTGAGCAGTCTGTTTGTATTGGCGTTTTGAATGACCAAATGATTTCAGAAAATTGTGAAACTTTCCAGTATTAAATTTCACATCCCAAGCTTCAATATGGACATATATTTTGTGTCATTTCGTTTAGTATTCTGTGAGTTATGGTTGTCCAAAGTTTGAGATTGAAACAGAACTCTGTTTTGGGGTAGTGATGCGTTTTGTGAAATTCTGGGATTTTTATGGTGATTTCCAGTATTGGTTCATATTTTTCCTATGAAGAGGACTAAAATAGCTTTCAATGGGCTTTGGGATCACCTCATTTAGATTTTTTTACAATTAATTATGAATTTTTGAAGTTGCCTTGGCTGCAGCAGAAATTCTTGGCTGCAGCGCAAAAGTTTCTGTGAGCGTTTTGGCCGCAGCCAGAAATTCTTGGCTGCAGCCAGAAACCTTCTGTGCGTGTTTTGGCCACAGCCAGAGGTTTCTTGGCTGCAGCCAACCCCCTGTTTTCAGCACCTTGGGATTTTAAAAAGTGATTTCCAACCTAGTGTTTCCCAATCCTTTTAAGCGATTGTTAGAGACTTTCATAGCTACTTAAGAGACTTTAATGATAACCAAAACTAAGTGTTTTGAAGTCATTTGAGCATTGGAATACGTAATAACCTATCGTCCTTAATGATTATAGGATTTGATATTTGCCCGGAACATAGAAGGCATACGCCTGAACAAGAACGGAAAGAACAAGGTAGTAACACTTTATCCTATATCATGTGTATTGCATCGCTTGTTTGCATTAGTCATTGAATACAGTGAAAGTGAAGAGGACGTGGCGAAAGCCTGGACTCGATTACAGTGAAAGTGAAGGGGACGTGGCGAAAGCTCGGACTCGATTACAGTGAAAGTGAAGGGGACGTGGCGGAAGCCCGACCTAGTATATAGTGAAGGGAAAGTGGCGAAAGCTTGGTCTCGAATATTGATTGCTGCATTGTGATATATGTGACTTGCTTTGTATATATGCATCATATAAATAAACTGTTGCTACTGGGATTCTCTAGAATCTCATTCTTTCCAAATAACATTTTTAGACAGGGCAAGTGGATCGAAAAGCAAGCAAGTGCCAAAGGACGATTAGGACTGCCAGCGGTAGTCTTAGCTATATATTTTGGTTTTATATTGAACTGGTTATCATTTTGGATAAATGTATACATATTGAATAGAATTGTAGTGGTATAGTTTTGTGTAATCCCCGGTATGGATACTGAGATGGGCAATGATGCCCTATATAAACCTTTGGATTAATGTTATTATCCCGGGTAAACGTCGGGAATTGTGCTTACTCTGATATTGTATATGTAACAGACCAAACAGGCTATTTGTTTTAATGAATGAAATGAATGGAGATCCATTTGTACAGGTGTTTCAAAAAGTTTTTAATTGTCCCGGATTTCTTATTCGATAATTAAATGTGCTTAAACGCTAATCCCGGCCTGATTATCGAAGGGGGTTATACATGTAACCATGCCATCATGTGCAACAAATATTTCCTTATTTATGCCACATGTAGGAGACACCTAGGGGTCCCTCCCCATGGTCTCAATTGGCTTCACAACTTGTTTTGGTTACGTATACACGTAAACTCTCAATTTTGGTCAAAATTGCATTTTTGCTCAAATTTTCCATAAATTCATATTAAATTGACCAAAACATTCTAAATATATTTTTACTTTTATTTTCCTTAATTAATTGAAATTATCTTCAATTAATCGGAAAATAATTAATTTTGTTATAATTTGGCAAAATTACGATTTTGCCATTACCTTTCTAATCCAATTTCTTCTCTTATTTTTCTTTGGCCAATTTCTACCTATTTTTGGACCAAATATTTTCTCTAATATGTCTTCATTTTTGGACCTTAATATTGGGCTTTTTAAATTACCCAAATTAATTCCATATTCATTTTTGCCCAATTTCTCGTGAAATTGAACATTCATAAAATTCATAAATTCCAAATTCATGAATATTCACCATTTTATTGAATTTTCCAAATAATTACAATATATTTGGTGAATATAAAATTTGGGGTGTTACAGTTCTCCCCCATTTAAATAAATTTCGTCCTCAAAATTTGTCACACAACTTGAGCCATAAACTCCGGATATCGCCTACGCATATCCGCTTCCGCTTCTCAAGTTGCTTCTCTCTGAGTCATTCCCTTCCAGATCACCTTCACATACGGAATGCTTCGACGTCTGAGCCGTCGTTCTTCTCGATCGATAATCTGTTCTGGCTCTACCGCATAGGTGAAGTTGTCTTGTAACTCAACTTCTTCATACTCAACAATGTGAGATGGATTCGGTTGGTACTTCTTTAATTGGGAAACGTGAAACATATCATGGAGCCTGCTCAAATTTGGGAGTAGGGCTATTCGATACGCAATAGGCCCAATTCTTGCAAGAATCTCAAAAGGACCTATATAACTTGAGCTTAGCTTCTTTTGCTTGATAGCTCTCCCGATGCTAGTGACTAGTAACACTCTTAGAAACACATAATCACCAACCTCAAACTCGAGAGGTCTTCTTCTCTTGTCAGCATAGCTTTTCTGTCAAATCTGCACTACAAGGAGTCTCTTACGAATGATTTAAATCTATGCTGAGGTTTGATCAACAAGCTCCGGCCCATAAAGCTTCCTCTCAGATAACTCATTCCAACATAAAGGTGATTGGCACTTCCTCTTATACAATGCTTCATATGGAGCCATCTGGATACTCGCATGATAGCTATTGTTGTAGGCAAACTCAACAAGTAGAAGAAAGTAGTCCCAATTCCCTTTAAAATCAAGGACATAAGCTCATAGCATATCCTCTAGTGTCTGAATAGTCTTCTCTAGCTGTCCATCCGTCTGAGGATGATAGGTTGTACTAAATCTCAATTGAGTTCCTAGGGCCTCATGCAATGCCCTCTGGAATCTTAGGACTCTGCAACAAACCTGGTGGTTTCTGGTGCTCGATCTTTACCCTCTGACATGTAAGACACTAAGCCACATATTTCGTCACATCACTCTTTTATCCCGGCCACCAATACACATATTTCAAGTTATGGTACATTTTGGTCATTCCGGGGTGAAGAGTATACCAACTCTTGTGTGCCTCATCCAAAATCTTCTGTCTCAGCTCCACCTTAAGTGGAACAGAAATTCTCTTCTGATAACGAACTAGTCCACTAAGCAATAAATCATAGCCCTGAACTTATCCCTATTCAATTCTAGCCAGATTACGTTGTATCCAACCATCTTGCCATTGAGCTTCTTCAATCTCAGCTCTCAAGTCACTTTCCCTTTGGGAAATAGTATAATTGGCACAGGCGATCTGGTTGGACAGATTTAGATCTCAAAAATATTCTATCAATTTCCCCTCTTGTATCTTCATTGCTGCCATAAACACCGTCTTTCGACTAAGAGCATTCGTGACTACATTTGCCTTACCTAGATGGTATTTGATTTCCAGGTTGTAGTCTTTCAGCAACTCCATCCAATGACATTGTCTCATATTCAATTCTTTCGGGTCATACAAATAGTTGAGACTTTTGTGGTCACAGTACAGTTCTACCGTCCCACCATACAAATAATGCCACCAAATTTTCAAAACAAACACAATTGACGTAAGCTCCAAATCATGGGTGGGATAATTCATTTCATGAGGTTTGAGCTGTCGAGAGGCATAGGCCACCACACATCCCTCCTGCATAAGGACACACCCTAATCCCTGCTTACTCGCATCACTATACACAACATAAGTCAAGCTGAGATTAGGTATAATCAACACAAGTGCCGTAGTCAACCTCTCCTTCAGCTCCACAAAGCAATTTTCACATTTCTTATCCCACACAAACGACTAATCTTTTCTCGTGAGCTTGGTCATTGGCAAAGCAATACGGGAGAAATTCACAATGAATCTCCGGTAGTAACCAGCAAGACCCAGAAAACTACGTGCCTCAGCAACAGTTTCTGGCCTCTTCTAGTCCAGTACTGCTTGCACCTTACTGAGATCCATAGAAACCCATTCTTGCAAGATAACATGGCCGAAGAATTTTACTTCTGGCAGCCAAAATTCACATTTACTCAATTTGTTATAAAGCTGCTTCTCAGCAAGATGTTCAACACAATCCTCAAATGATGCTCATGCTCCTCCCTATTCTTGGAGTATATCAAAATATCACCAATAAATAGAACAACAAACTGATCCATATACTGTTAAAAGATACGGTTCATGTAATCCATGAATACCGCAGGTGCATTGGTTAGCCTAAATGGCATCACCAGAAACTCATAATGCCCACACCTCGTTCTGAAAGCAGTTTTTGGAACATCTTTTGCTTTCATACGTAGCGATGATATCCTAACCTTAGATCAATCTTCAAAAACACACACGTCCCAGATAGTTGATCTAAAAGGTCATCGATTCTTGGGAAAGGGTGCTTGTTCTTGATGGTAATCTTGTTTAACTCTCTATAATCAACACACAAATGTAGACTTCCGTCTTTCTTTTTAACGAATAACACTCACAGTGACACACTAGGTTCAATGAACCCTTTCTCAAGCAAGTCTTCAATTTGCTTCTTCAATTCTGCCATTTCATTTGGGGCCATGCGGTATAGGGCCTTTGATATAGAACCAGCTCCTGGCTCAATCTCGATTGGGAATTAAACTTCTCGTTCATGAGGCAATCCACTAAGATCATCTGGAAATACCTTAGGAAATTCTCGTACCACGGGTATACTACTTAAAGTTTCTTCGATCTCTCCTTGTACAGAAAAGAACACCATATACCCCTGACAACCCTTCTCCAAGTACTTCTCAGCTTTAGCCGTCGAGAGGAAATTTATACTGGCATTCACATCCTTAACACTTTGAGAAGCAGGATACATTATCCTCTTATTTCCACAATCAAGCAACACATTATTTATCGTTAACCAATCAAAACCCAAAATGACTTCTAATTGATAAAATGGCAGACAAATCAAATCCACAACGGATTGGTGCCCCCCCACAATTATAATGCAATTTAAACAAGCTTTAGTGGTCAAGGCTTTGACACCCATCTGGGTTGAGACAATCAGATCAAATGGCAACTTATGCACATGCATGCCCAGGAATTTAACACAATCATAAGCAATGAAAGAGTGACTTGTACTCGAATCAAATAACGCTTGTAACAAGTTACCATTGAGAACTATATTACCTTGAATCAGATCAGGGGATTCCTCGTGTGTCATGGTGAATACTCTCCCCTGAGTCCTTGGTCTCTGCTCTAGTCGGGGCCGTTTGCATTTACTCGAAATATGCTCGGGCTGCTTGCAGTTAAAATATATCACCAGACCCTCACAAGTTTTGCCATGATGTGACTGGTTACAACGAGGGCATATCCACAATGTAGGAGCTCTCTGCTGTTCATGACTCTCAGATTGATAGGGCTTTTTACCACTGCCCTTGGACGAAGAGAATCCCTGACCCTTGCGCTTCTGGGAACTATTACCCTTACTGGGTTCATTGTGGTTACTGGTAGCCTTGGCCAGATACAAGTCTCTCAAATTATTCTCAGTGATCCTGCATTCCTCAACTACCTTTTTAAATTTAGTAAATCGATGGGTGGCTAACCTCTTTCTCAACTCTTGCCTCAACCCACGAATCAACATTTCTGAACTCCACTCCTCATCATCCATTTTTCGTAGAAATGAGGAATACATGGATAGCTGGATGAAATGAGATGGGTAGTCATCGAAGGTGTCCGTGTCACCCTACTTAATGGAAAGGAATTCAATCTCCTTCTCGAGCAGCACCGACTTGGGAAAGTACTTCTCGTTGAATTGTTGCTGAAATAGTTCCCAGGTCAGTAGCACATTTCTATTTCTCAACGTTAAGGCAATATTCCACCACCAACGATCTGCATTTCCCTTGAGCTTGTATATTGCCAATTGTGCCTTCACCTCATCCGGCCACTTAAGGACCTTAAAGATCTTTTCTAGCTTGTTCAACCAGTGTTCGTGTAACCCCCTGCCGTAATTATATCCGAAATACACGATTAAAATGAAATAGAGACCAATAATAAACAAATAACAAATTGCAAACCCATCTACCAGACGGGGTTTTCATAAATGCCTTTCAAAATCATTGATAACTTGGTCTCACAGTCACATTCTGAATACAATTACTACGCGGAATATCACATTCATGGGAAATCAGAGTACACAATATAATCCCGGCAATCCCGGGTTCCATACATTAACTCAAAGCCTTATAGGGCACATTCGCCCCTACAAGCCCTCATATGGGGATTACACAAATTCTCATATCAAATACATACTCGAATATACATTCCAACCTACACAATTATATATCCAAATATACTTAATCCCAATCATGCATTGATAACCACCTATCACAAGATTACAACCCGAACGAGTCCTGTCGCCTTTGATTGATTACTCCATCCTCGATCCACCTACCCTGTCTAAATTGTTGGTAGGGGAGGGTGAGATTCGAGAGAATCTCAGTAGGATAACAATATCAAAATGCATGTATGATATATGTTTAATGCATGACATGCTTGCATCACACAACTCATGATAACACAATGACAATTTGCAAGCTCAATGCTTCGAACAATATACCTATGGCCATAGCATAAATTGAAACATAGCTTCAAATTACACATAATTATGCAAAGCTAAGACATGCACCAACACACTAACACATATATCAAATACAAGCAGAAGAGATATGTTCCCTACCTCTAGTCTTTTCTCCTCGATTTACGTGCCAGCAACTCGGGGCTTCACATTCGATCCTACAATGTCAAATATACTATTTAGACACTTCCATAGTGTTTCTGGGGGTTATATGATTCTATCTTGAAAATTTACCAAAATGCCCCCGGGACCCCGGCCCGGCCCCGCCGTACCCGGTCCGGCTGTACTTTTCCCGAAATTTTGACATGGGCTATTCTGACATATTTTCGCCCAAGGAATCCATTTCCGGACTCGGAATTATCAAATTCAATGTCATATTACGAAATTGCCCTTGGCAGCCCTACTTTTAGGGTTTTAGGGGCGTTTCCGTAATTATGCTTTCTCGGCCTTTTCCGAAAAAGTGCCCAACTGTAACCCCACCTAATTTTCCCTCCTGAACTCAATGGAATCATCAAATCATTGAAAATCCAACTCTAAGACCCATTTATAGCCCAGACCGAAATATACAAATACTCCGGGGAAAATTGGGGTTTTTCGGTTTCGGCTCCGTAAACGCGTTCCTTTCTACTCCTAACCACTTTATTGACTATCCCATTAGGTTACAACTACCATTTAGTATCAATTTGGGCAGCATAACCCCTAGGGAAACCCATTTTCCATTTTTACAACCAATGGCAATCCGGCGAAATTTCACCGATTAAATTGCCCACAGTAGCTAGAATAGTCAATATACAAGAGTTTGGAAGTTACCTCAAGCTCCCACTAGCTTTTCTCAAAGATGGCTGAAACCCTAGCTCTCTTGAACACCAAATTTGAGCTTCCAACCCTTGAATCACATAGAAGAATAGCTTAGGAGTGGAGTTATACGCGTTAGGAGCAAGATCGTCGGAGAAATCGGCTTACCTTGCGAGATTTCTCCTCTTTCTCTCTCTAAGAGCTCTCAACTTTCTCTCACAAGTTTCAGCTGCTGTGTGCGACAGAAATGAGCTGAAGAAGATGAGCAATTTGATTAATAATCCATGCTGACATCATCTTTTAATGAGATGATGTCATAATTCCCATTTTCGGATTTTCTGGCAGATTTTCTGCCCAAACTTTGAAAAATCATAACTAATTCTAGAAAAATCGAAATGAGGTGATCCCAAAGCCAAATGAAAGGTATTGAAGTCCTCTTCATTGGAAAAATATGATCCATTACTAGAAATCATCACACAATTCCAGAATTACACAAATTTCATCACTGCCCCAAAACAGAGTCCATTTTCGACCTCAAACTTTGGACAGTCATATCTCCCAGTTCCCAAAAGGAAATGGCACAAATTATATGTCCATTTTGAAGCTTGGGATGTGAACTTCAAGACTGGAAAGTTTCATAATTTTCTGACATCATTTGCCTTGTCAAAACATCCACACGAGAAGACTGCCCAGACAGAATTCACACTGGACAACATTTCTAGTTTTGCAACCAATGTGTCCAATCCAATTTAAATCAATTCCAATGATTAAATACCACAACATGACACCATTTCCATCACAATACCCCATTCAATTATTCCCTCTATTCTAAGTCAATTTGGATATTAATCCACAATTGAACTCAAATACAGGGTTTTGGCGTTGCTCATAACACAAGTGACTACAATCCACTTTTCTCTAAAAGGGTTCATTAATCACTAACCACGTCCACTTTTGTAGTCATTAACCCCCAATCACAATTTGGGATCTTGCTAAACCGGGGCTTAGCAATCCACTAATCTCAGGCTTATTCTCTAGCCTCGAGTCTCGAAATTCGGGGTGTTACAGTTCGACTGCTTGGGGATCAAACCTCCCTCTGAACACCGAAGGTAAGTGCTTGTAAAATCTTGAAACCCAATATGGAAGATCCCTTTCTTCTCTAACTGGAGCCTCGTGTGATTCTTGGTTTGGTCTAGTATGAGGACGTGATTCTAGTGGTCGTGCCGATCCTTCTGCAGTTTCTTCCAGTGGTGTCTCTTTTTGGGTCTCTTCCTATGTGGACTGACCCCGACCCTCATGCTGTTTAGCTTTCTCTTCTCTGAGTTCTTCTCTCAACTCAGCAATAATATCCCTATGATCTTTACTCAGACCCATCAGTTCTTGCATAAGGTCTGGTGGATTGTCATTGACCACCTCCACTTCAAGGTCTACTTACTATACTTTGGGGTGACCTTTTGTTGCTTTCTTCATTCTACAAATAACTCATCCTATCAATATCACAAAATAAGGTATACACTTATGTCCGCAAATGTCATATATATTCATAATAGCAAAGAGTATATAGGTATATACAACAACCATTCACAATCATGTTCTATCACTAAGACCAGACTAAGGGAATTATCCTAGCAAACTTTACCCTTGCCAGGAACTACAGCTGTGATACCATAAATGTAACCCCCTGCCACCACAAATGTAACCCCCTGCCTTGATGACAGTAATTAAGTTTCAAAAATGCATAATTTAAATGAATTAGAGACAACGGATACGTTTTTCTTAAATTTCTTTTTCTAAAATTTGTTCAACATGGTCTCAGATTCATCTTCCGAATCAAATTACTCTACGAAGTTCAATCGCATCCATATATATCAGAGTGTACAACAAAATCTTGGCAACCCTCGAGTTTCAAATACATCTGTATACACTAAGGCTTACAGTTTCCTGTATAAGGGATTACACAAAATTATTCCATATATATAGTAATCCCAAATCAAAATGGATAACCAAAAACCAACATCAAAGATCTCTAAGGAGTCCTAGCCGCTCTTGGTTGTCTGCTTCCCTTTAGAGTCACTTGCCCTATCTGTAGGTTAGTTAATGGAAAGAATGAGATTCAAAAGAATCTCAGTAGTAACATTCCACTCATACATTATATAAGCACATAGCATGTAAGTAAATCACAATAGCAACAACAACAGCAGCACAAAGATACATGGCTTTCACCACAAACGACAGCACTCATGGCTGTATACATAATGCCATAGCTTACGCTGTAATCACAATAACGACAGTTTGCGCTGTAAATGATAGCTATCACTAGCTGTAACCGCAGCGGCATCAGAAATCATCACAAAATAGTGATACAACACACATACAGTGCATTACACATAGTATAAGAGAGAGAGTCACTACCTGGTTCTTTCTGAATGTGCTCTGGCACAGGTCGTTCATGATCAAGGCAATTGTCAAATCCTACAATTCCAAATGCACCATTTAGACACTTCCATAGTATTTCTTGGGATTATATGAGTCTATAATAAAAATTTACATAAAAGCCCCCAAGAACCCGACTCGGGCCCGCCGTACCCAGTTCGGTTGCACTTTTCCCGAAAATTCTAACCTGGGCTATCCTATCATATTTCCACTCAAGGAATCCATTTCCAAACTTGGAATTATCAAATTCAATGTCAAATTACAAATTTACCCTTGGCAGCCCCACTTTAAGGGTTTTAGGGACGTTTTCGTAATTATGCTTTTTCAGCCTTTTCCAAAAAAGTGACCAACTGTAACCCCACCTAATTTTCACTCTTAAACTCAATGGAACCATCAAATCATTGAAAATCCAACTCTAAGACCCATTTCTAAAGCTGGTTGAGATTTATGAGTTCTCCGGGGAAAATTGGGGTTTTACGATTTCGGCTCCGTAAACGCATTTCTTTCTACTCCTAGCTACTTAATTAACTATTACATTAGGTTATAACTACCATTTGGACCAAAATTGGCCAGCATAACCCTTAGGCAACTCAATTCCCAAAATTTAAAACCAACGGCAATCCGGTAAAATTTCACCGATTAAATTGCCTACAACAGCCAGAATAGTTAATATACGAAGGTTTGGAAGTTACCTCAAATTCCCACAAGCTTTTCCCAAATATGGATGAAAACCTTAAGTGTTCCACAACAGATCTTGAGCTTCCAAACCTTAAAGAACAAATAGGAGTAGCTTAAGGTCCGAGTTATAGGAGTAGCTTAGGGTCGGAGTTATACGCGTTAGGAGCTAAATCGTCAGAGAAATCAGCTTACCTTGTGAGATTTCTTCTCCTTTCTCTCTCTAAAAATCTGAATGTTCTCTCTCTATCTCTCTCTCTCTCTTTCAGCTACTATTTTTTGCGTGAAATGCTGAATGAAGAATATGAGAATGATATAGTATAATATCATATATCATTTTAATGATTTATGGAATTTTCCAACAATTCAAAAACTAATTTTTATTACATAACTTCCCACTTTCATGTAACCATGCCATCATGTGCAACCAATATTTCCTTATTTATACGACATGTAGGAGACACCTAGGGGTCCATCCCCATGGTCTCATTTGGCTTCACAACTTGTTTTGGTTACGTATACACGTAAACTCTCAATTTTGGTCAAAATTGCATTTTTGCTCAAATTTTCCATAAATTCATATTAAATTGACCAAAACATTCTAAATATATTTTTCCTTTTACTTTCCTTAATTAATTGAAATTATCTTCAATTAATCAGAAAATAATTAATTATAATTTGGCAAAATTATGATTTTTCCATTACCTTTCTAATCCAATTTCTTCTCTTATTTTTCTTTGGCCAATTTCTATCTATTTCTGGACCAAATATTTTCTCTAATATGTCTTCATTTTTGGACCTTAATATTGGGCTTTTTAAACCACCCAAATTAATTCCATATTCATTTTTGCCCAATTTCTCGTGAAATTGAACATTTATAAAATTCATAAATTCCAAATTCATGAATATTCACCATTTTATTGTGTTTCCCAAATAATTACAATATATTTGGTGAATATAAAATTTGGGGTGTTACACTAATGATGGATTGAATATTAACTTATTAAATCTGATTTTAATTTTTAATTCATTATTGAGTTTTGATTATTGTTCTTAATGTTTTCGATTGATTGAACATCTTTTGAATGATTTCAATATGCATGTTGAGACCGGAAGGTGATGCATTTGTGTAAATCCTATAATTAAAACAATAACCTACATATGAAATAGAAATATCATATGGGTTGTGTAGTCTTAATGAGTTCTATATACCTTAATACATGATTAATTGCTTTAATTCATATAGGGATATATTGGATTAGAAATTAATTATAGAATTGATTGACCTTGGAAGAGGCTAGTAATCAAATAAGGGAAACTGAACTATCAATCATGTGGAATAAATTGGAATAGATAGGCGATGCAATTTGAAATTTGCTAAGGGAAATCTAATCCCTAGGGTTATTTCTCATAATTGTTTCATATTAATTGCATTCATATTTATTCATTTTTATTTTCTACTCTCAATACCAACTAATCAATCAACTAAATAAAATTAAGATTACCAATTTTGGTACTTAGTGATCAATCCTCGGGGGAACGATACTTTACTCACCTCTGTATTACTTATTGACGACAGTGTACACTTGTACTTTTTAATAAATCATTTACACACGTAACATGTTTTTGGTGCCGTTGTCAAGGATTGTTGTCATTAATATCAATACCAAGTAATTTTAATACTAATTTGGTCTTTATATTATATTTGTTTTTTCTTTTTGGTGTCTTATGTTTCTTTTCAAGCTTTTGATTAATGCATGACCAGATCAAAGGAGACTGAAATACAACCTGTTGATTCTGAGATCAAGAGAACTTGTTGAAGAAATTGAAGTGTTTGAAAGCAGTATACTTGAATCCTAAGAAATCTAATGGCAAGTACGGGGGGAGAAACAATAAATACCAAAACACTCCGTGACTATGCAACACCAATAGTCATAGGGACAAAGTCTGGAATCAGAAAACCACTAGTAGTAGCTAACAATTTTGAAATTAAGCCTCCAATTATCCAGATGGTGCAGGCAAATCAGTTTGGTGGTTTACCAACAGAAGATCTTAACACACATATAGCCAACTTTCTAGAAATATGTCATACATTCAAGCATAATGGTGTTACTGATTATGCCATTAGACTTTGACTTTTCCCTTTTTCACTCAAGGATAAGGCTAAGTGTAATATCCTAAATTGTAATTAAGGATTTATAACTTCAAAGTGATGTAATTAATGTTAATTAAGCACTTTTGAAGTATATGATGTGCAATGTGATACAAAATGTGCGGGTTGAAGGTTGAGTAAGCATTGTGATAATGAGGGGCAAAATGGCAAATTACCGACCGATTGGTCAGTTACTGAAGAAGAAACTCCTTGGTAATTGAGATCAATGGCTAGGATTGAAAAAGGGAGAGGCGGAATCCTACTCATGCAAGTCTATGTGAATCCATGGTAGGGAGAATAAAATGTTAACATGTGGCAAGTTGTTGACCATGGGATAAGGTCAAATTTTCAAACTCATTTTCTCTTCCCTCTCCTCTTCAAGTCGGTTGAAGCATGGGAAATGGGGAAAAATCTGTCATCATCATTCTCATCTCATTCTCTCTCTCATCTCCTCCATTTTCGCTGAACTAGCCAAGAAAGAGAAAAGCAAAGGTGAGTTTTTGACTTTGGAAATTATCTCTTTGGCCCAAATCTTGTGTTCTAAAGTTATTCATAATAGTAAGGGCTTCATGGCTATGGTTTCAGATTTTTGGAAGGTGTTGTTTTGGTGTTTGAACCAATTTGAAAGTGGTGAAATCATGAAGTTGGTTTTGGAAGAAATAAGAGGTGACTAGTTGATGCACTTTGGTATGATTATCTTTGTCATTGGTTAAGCTTTGAGAATTTTGTAGTATTGCCCTGATTTTGGCTTAAATTTGAAATGTATGGATTGAGTAGTATAATGTGGTGGAATAAATGCCAAATTGTGTTTTGGGGTTCATAGTTTTGGGTTGGATTGAAAAGAGGAAGTTTGATCATTAGGTGATTTTGGTTGTAATGTGGTTAGAAGTGTTGAATGTGTCATTGTGGTAAAATTTTGGTTGTTTTGAGTTTATCATTAGGTTTCTTATGGAATTTTAGAGGGGAATAAGTTTTGGTATAAGTTCTGGAATCATAGGAGCTAGTTTTAGTAAATCTGGAAAACCATTTTAGTTGCTGTGATCTGGCTTCTGATAAGCCTTACTCGAGTGAGGAAGGATCTTACTCGAGTGTAGTATGAAATTTTTGGTGTTTTGGTTAAGTCTTCAGGTAGAAATCATAAACGAACTTGTGTATCTGCGAGTGGCATATGTTATCACTCGAGTGTCTGGGATGTCACTCGAGTGCAAGTGCATGTAGCACTATGGGTGTATGTCTCGAGTTATCACTCGCAGGCAAATGGTCAAGAGTGTGTATGGGCACTCGCAAGCATTGGGAAGTCACTCAAGTGCTTGGGCTAGTACTCAAGTGCACTTGTCACCTGAGAGTTGTATTTGCTCTCGGGTTGTCACTTCTTGCACCTTACTCGATAGGACTCGGGTGACTAAAGTACCATCACTCGAGTGCTTATGTCTGTGCTCGAGTGAACTGACCACTCTAAGGAGTGTTGGTGCTCTCGAGTGCATACTTTCTGTGTCTCACTCGCTTGGACTCGAGTGCAATTGGGGCTAACACTTGAGTGAGGCCTTCTTCACTTGAGTGAGTCAGCCCAAAATTAGTGTTCTTTTTTCAAAAAAGGTATCTTCGGGGTAGTTTCTTTGATGAACCCATGTCGTGTGAGTTCACAAAATAAATCTAGGTTTGAAAATGTAGCGTAGTAGCTCAACCTAAGTCGTTCTTGTGAGGAGATTAATTTCCAAGTTTCTAAATAGTAAAGTGATAAAAACCTTAAAGTTGTGAAAAATCATTTAGAGGAAATGCATTCTTAAGCAAATGAAGTAATCTAAGCTAAAGCAATATTTTTGTATTTTTTGTGAGGTCTCTAAAACAAAGAAGCAAAAGGAATTGAAATTAACACTAACAACGAGATAAATTCAATTAACTAATATAATGATAAAATGATATTCCCTTGAGTTGAGGTTTTAGTTTTCCTCGCTTGCTAATGATTTGAATTCCATAATAAGCCAAAAGGATGGAACTAAGCTACCACTAGCTCCATACTTGCAATAAGCATTTAATTCATTCAACCGAAGCAATTAAATGAATACCACCTAATAAATCAGACTCAAGGAGATGAATAATCAACTTTCAATTCTAGCTTGTAATTACCATTACAAAAGTTCAAAGCATTCAGTTTAATCATTTAATTCCACTTAACCAAGTTGGAATAAACAATTCAACCTACTCCTAATATGAATCATACAAAGCTTAATTAATCAACTCCTAGCTCAAACACCAAGTTTATTCACTTGGCATAACAATCTAGATCACAATTACATACTTAACCAAGCTACATACTCATGAACTAAAAAGAGAGCTTAAAGAAATTTCATTGAAGTTTAGAAGCTCAAACCATTACCCAACTCAAGGAAATCATCAAGGATTAGCTACTCATGGAAGAGGAAAAGGAAACTTGATGAAAGAAAAGGAGAATAGCCATTGAAGTTGAAGCAGCCACCGATTGCTCTTCACACTCTATTTCAATTCTGTGCTTCCTTTTCTCATCTATTCGGTACTGCTCCTTTTCTTTATTCTCCCCTTTTCACACCAAGCCGCCACAGCTGCACTCTCCCTTCCACTCATTCATTCGGTTGTCTCTCTTTTTATTTCATGTGTTCCTTTTTCTCCAATCCACACTACAGCCGCCACACATCCTTCATTCTATCGTGCCCTCCTTTCTTCAACCCTCTCGGTCCAGCTTTCCCAATGGTTCAGCAAGCTTTTTTAATTCCAACCGGTCAACAATTTCGGCTGCAACCTCTCTTCCTAATAATCATTCGGTCTAGCTCTCATTTGATTCTTCCATTGATCACTTCGGTCCACTCTTCTCCTTGGTCAATTATTTCGGCTGCTTTCATTGTCTTTGCTTTCGGTTCTTCTTTTCTTTTATTCCCTCCCCCTTCAACTTGGTCCAGCTGCCTTTAATTAATCAATTCGGCTCACTCCCTTCTTGTCTTCAATAATTCCCTCACGATTCAGCAACTTCTGATTCTTCAAGTCGGTTCTCTTCAATTCTCCCAATTCAGCCGCCACTTTCACAAAAAACCAATGGTCCCCACTTCCTTTGCTTCTTCAATTGTCTTTAGGTTAAAATGTGAGTTGTGCCTTGTTTGGATAAAAGATAAAAATCTGTTCTGGCATTGGACACAAAATTGTGACCACCAAACAAGGCCCTTACTCATTTAACCTCTTCTTAGAAAAAATATGAAAATAAATTCTGCACTTGTGATGTTCTACTTTTGTCCTTCATTAAGCTCCAAAATAACATCTTTGATCTTGACCACTCAAGTTATGCCACATCATCACCTACAAAATTATATTCACAAAGGTAATATCTTTTGCTCACAATTAAAGAATAATGTGAATAAAAAATATTAATTAAAAATATAACAATTTAACCACTTTAACTGCCAAATTGTTCTTTCACTAAACTCTCACACTAACACTTGATTATGCCCAAAGTATTCAATTAAGTCCCACAAAAGCCTAAGATTAATTAATAAAAAGATATAAATATTGAGCTATATCATTCTCCCAACCCTTTTGGCATATGTTTAGGCCTATAATAGCCACCTAAAGAGTTTAAATGATAACCAACTTAACGTACTACAAAATTAAGAACTTGGAAAAGATATTGACGGGTGATCCCTAACTTGGTTTATAGGATTTGACATCTGCCGCCCTCGAGAGCCCACGGTGCCGAAGAACATCAAGAAAGAATGAGGTAGTGACTCTTTCTCTTATACTGTGTGTGAAACATTGTATGTATGTTTGTCATGCATTGAGAATACTTTGTGATACATTGTGATGCTTTGAGATCACAGCGAAAGTTGACGCATAGTAATACTTTGTGATACATAGAGATCACAGTGAAAGTTGACGCATAGAGTTTACAACCATGAGTGCTGTCTTTTATGGCGTGAGCCATGATACATTGTGATGCTGCTTAACATGATCATATATGCTATGTGTTTATATACTGTGTGAGTGATTTGTTACTACTGGGATTCTTTTGAATCTCATTCTTTCCAATGACTAACATTTTAGACAAGGCAAGTGGCTCTAAGGAGAAGCGGGCAACCCGGTGCAATTAGGACCCCTCTAGGGTATATTTAATTTTGGGGATGTTGGTTATCTACTGTTGAACTTGGGATTACTATATATTTTGATATGTAAATATTATATTTGATTTTGGTTATGTAATCCCCTAGTTGAGACTTGTAACCCCTTAGTTTATATATGTATAGGCCCCGGGAGTTGCCAGGGATTTGATTATACACTTTGATAGAATAAATGTAAATTAACTGCACAAGTAATTATATTCGAGTTTTGAAATTGAGACTAGGATAGGGAAAAGTTTTTGAAAAATTTTGTGAAAACACTACCATAAGTAGGAAGTTGAAATGAGTTTAAACTATCAGACGGTCTCTAATCAATTTTAATTATGAGTTATCAAATCATAATTATGCTAATCAAGGCAAGGGATTACACTAAGAGCTAGTTACACTCGCTACCAGTGGAAAGCATAACTATATAGGATGTCTTGGAGCAGAAATTTTGGCAAAATACTTTCCTTTAGGAAAAACTGCTAAATTGAGGAATAAAATTGCCTCATTTACCCAACATGAACTAGAAAGCCTTTATAAGGCCTGGGAGAGATATAAGGAGTTGCTAAGGAGATGTCCTTATCATGAGTTACCAGATTGGTGGCAACTACAAACTTTCTATAATGGGATGACGCACACCTCCAAAGTTCTTGTCGATACTGCAGTTAGAGGATCTTTAATGGGAAAAAGTCTAGATGATGCCTACAACCTACTTGAGAAGATGGCAGCCAATGCATACTAATGGCCTTCTGAATGTAACATTTCAAAGAAAGCACTTGGAGTGCACAAGCTGGATTTCATTACAACTTTGTCTTATCAAGTTGCATATATATATATATATATATATCTAAGCAAGTGAGCTCATTGACAACCCAAGGAAATGTAATCAACATTCCTACTGAAACCTATGATCAGTGCAGAGGATCTCATGTCAGCACGCAATGTCAAGAAGGATACCCATTTATGATAAAGCAAGCTAATTACATCAGAAATTAAGGAAATGACCCATTATCAAATACTTACAATCCAAGTTGGCAAAATCATCCAAACTTTGGTTGGAAGAATAATTAAAATTTTTTCAAGCTGTAAGGAAACTACCAACAACAAGCTTTTCAACCACTAAATCCATCATAGTAGAAAGTGAATGCAGAAGATGCACAGGCTCAACTAACCATGAATACATCTCAATTTATGGCTAGGACTGACGCAACACTTAAAAGCCAAGAAGCCTTAATAAAGAACTTAGCGATCCAAATAGGCCAATTTCCATATATGCTGAATTCCAGACAACAAGAACTCTACCAAGTGACACCGAAAGAAACCCAATAGAGCATGTAAAGGCCGTTGCACTAAGAAGTGGGAGATAATTGAAAGATCCTATAGTTGAAAAGAAAAATTATGGAGAAAAGAAGGAAAGAGGAGAAGAACAGAATGAGGAAGCACAGAAACCTAAAGAGGATGATGAGCTATCAAGAAGAATTGACTTTCTAGATAACCCTCCTCCATATGTACCACCAGTTCCATAGCCTCAGAGACTTATGAAGGCAAAGCTAAACAAGCAGTGTGGAAAGTTTCTGGAGGTTTTCAAAAAGTTATATATCAACATTCCTTTTGCAAACTTTATTGCCAAAATGCTCAGTTATGCAAAATTCATGAAGGATATTCTCTCAAATAAGTGTAAGCTTGAGGAATTTAAGACAGTTGCACTTATTGAGGAGTACAATGCTATTCTACAAAAGAATTTACCACCAAAGTTGAAAGATCCAGGAAGCTTTTGCATACATTGCACCATAGGTCAATGTCACTTTAAAAGAGCACTTTATGACCTAGGAGCAAGTGTAAATCTCATGCCTCTATTTGTCTACAAAAAACTCAGTCTTGGAGAGGTGAAACCTACCACAGTTTCATTACTTATAGTTGATCGATCAATAAAACATTGGAGGGGTGTCTTTGAAGATGTTCTGGTGAAGGTGGATAAACTCATATTTCCAATTGATTTCATAATACTCGACATAGAAGAAGACCAAGACATTCCTATCATTCTTGGAAGGCCATTCCTAGCAACTGGGAGAACTTTAATAGATGTGCAATAGGGAAAGTTAACCTTGCAAGTTCAAGATAATCAAGTATCTTTCAACATTTTTAAGATTTTGTCCTTTCTAAATAAAGGTGACACCTGTTACAGAGTAGATACATTGACCAACTACACAAAAGACATAGTGAGCAAAATCTGCATAGATCAACCATTAGCAATAGGAATGGTAGATGTATCAAAATCTACTATTCCCCAATTTAAAGATGTAATATACCAAATTTTGCAATACTAAAAATGTGTAAATATGGAAATAGTAGAATAAAATAAATATCGGTATTTACAATTAAAGGTAGAGTTACTTTCGGAATTCCCAGATGTCCATTGTGTCATTCTCAGAAATCGAGAAGTCAATATAGTAACAATACAAGTGTTAGAAGTCAGAGCAAAATTCATCGGTGGCTGCAAGGTTTAGGGGTGTCAGTTGTGAGATCGGAGGAATTTGGGCAATTCGTGATGTGCCTCGATATGCGTGTCACGGTCCCACGTGGGTCCCACATGGAATTCTGGGTAATGCACCAATGGAGCAACTTAATTAAAAAGAACTTCAGTAAAGTATGTAATGACAGCTCATTATGACTCATGATGACACATCTTTCGTGTTGGCCAAATAAGGAAATGACAAGTGTCCCGAAATAATTACAAAGTAAAAACATGTTTTTGTGTTGGCCAAATGAGGGGGTGACATGTGTCCCTCATCATTACACATCATTACACCCACTTTAAGCCTTTCCTGTTGTCATCTCCAGAGTACGCCATCTAGCGTCTGAGTCCGGGGAATTCACCGGTCTCCAGCCGGGTTGCTTACTTTACGAGTCGAGCACCGAACCTAGGAGTTCGGGGAAATTGTCAAGGCTTCCATTCCCCTGACCATTTATGACCCACCGAAGAAAGAGAAAAGTGGAAGACCAATGGTTGCATGACACGTGGCACTCTTAAGCATTAAACTTGTGACACGTGGCAAGATGAGATGAGATCATTTTATGTGATTAAATCACAACCATCCATGCCTAATTAAATGGAAAAATTTCGTGCAAGCATGGAAAGAGAAAGAGCAATCAGATTTCTTAAGCTTAAGAACACAAGAAGAGAGAAGGAGGAGTGAATAATGAGTTTTCTTGACTACCGGAGTTGATTTTAACCCTGAATCACCGTTATTGTCCGGTAAGTCCTTCATGAAACTTCCTCTACTCACTATAAGCTTCAATTCTATGGTCTTAGATTTCTCATCTGAGGTGTTTTGTGCCAATTAGTCTACCAGAGTGCCGCCGGAATACCGAACCACTTGTAGAAACGCGAAGAGGTAAGCGTTGGCTTTCTTTTGAACTGAATACTTTGTGATTTCATTGAGTTTTTCTTAGCTCTTCAACCACCCATGTATTTCATTCAAGGGGTGTTTTTGAAGAAGGAAGATGTTTTAATCATATATATAAGGTGATATATGATATTTGGAGAAGTATTAGACTTGTTGGTTGTTAAAATCACAAAGTGGAATTTTTGTTGTTTTGGGAGGCAGATTTCGGTTGGGGGCTAAATCTGGTAGAAATAATTTGATTTTGGTATTTTTGAGCTTTCCATTGGATTCTACACGAAAAATTGTGTGGGAATAGGCTCTAGTTATAATTTTTGACAGACTGGTTTAAAGAATCAAAAATTGGAAATTAAGTTTACTTGTGCAACAAAGTTGCCAGTGTGCGTTTTTGTCTGGCAGTTTTGTTGTGGCAAAACTTTCACTGTCCAAACTTCATCTGTTGATTATGATATTTTCCAGAATTAAATTACACTTATAGACCTTTAATTTGATAGGTATTATGAAGGATTTCGATAAGTATATTAGGAGTTATGAATTTTTGAAGTAGACCATTAAAACTGGTCAGATTTTCTGGCAGCAGGGAGAAAAAGAAAAACTAGGAAGTGTGCGCAGTCTTTCAGCTACTGAAAGTATTTTTCACTTAAAATAGACTTAATAAGGGTTATATAGAATTTTGGATCACCCCAATTTGATTTTTTTAGAATTAGTTATGATTTTTCAAAATTCAGTGAAAAATCTGCCAGCTTTTAGTAATTGTGTGAAAATTCAAAGCAAAGAGTTTTTGTAATAAAATTGGACATTTAACAGTTAAGTTAAGCATTTGGAGTAGCTTGAGCTCATTAGCTTCATATTGGGCCTAATGTAGTGACCCTAATGGTAACCAACATAAGAGAATAACTTTGGTTGACATGGCATGATATATGTGCATTTTATATGAGTGATATCTGTTATTACTGAGATTCATTGAATCTCACCCTATTTTTCCAAAACAAATTTTCAGCTCGGGCAAGTAGTTCCTCAGGCAAGAAGGTAAACACGGGCGAATGAAGCAAAGGACTTAGAATTTAGTTTCTTTTAGTTATCTATTTTGGAGATTGTATGTAATTTGTATTTAAGTGTGGTCAGTCTCGTACTGACATGTATGTAAGCGCCTGTATATAAGCGAACGCACAATGACATTCGTACCAGTAGTGGACAGCCGTCCACCTAGGGCCGTTAATTAAACATAGTAGCTTGGGTTTCAGCAGAGAACTTATTAGTAAACACTCTGATATGAAGAAATGAACCTAAAACGGATGGCTTAAAATAAATCATAAAATAATATGAGACCCAATCTGAAAATGATTTTTGAAAAGATTTTTGAAAACCCATTCAAGTATAGCTCCACACTCTGCTTGAAATTGGGACTTCCGTTGTTTACAAAAGATTACTGGTCTCCTTTTTAAAGATATTACTACACTTATGCCATCTATATGCTTTCAAAACATGGGTGTTACAAAAGATGTATCAAAACCTTGAAGCAAATCCCCCAATTTTTATCAAGAAATCATTTGAAGATTTGGGAAAAGGCCAAGTAAGCCGGTACCATCAATAAAGAAACCCGCAATACTGGAGTTGAAAACACTACCATCCTACTTAAAATATGCTTATCTAGGAGGAAATTCAACATTACTAGTAATTGTCTCTGTAGCTCTAACTCCTGATAATGAAGAAGAGTTATTAAGAGTTCAAAGGGAGTATAAAACAGCATTTGGATGGTCAATAGCTGATATAAGAGGAATTAGTCCTTCACTTTGTATGCATAAGATCCTAATAGAAGATAACTACAAGCCATTAGTTGAGCACCAGAGAAGACTCAATCCAAATATGAAAGAGGTGGTGAGAAAGGAGGTAATAAAGTGGCTGGATGATGGTATAATCTATCGAATCTTTGATAGTCAATAGGTAAGTCCAGTTTAAGTTGTGCTAAAGAAAGGTGGAATGACAATGGTGCCTAATGAGAAAAATGAACTGATTCCACAACGAATGGTGACTGACTGGAGAGTGTACATCGACTATAGAAAGTACAATAAAGCTACTAGAAAAGATCACTTCTCTTTGCCATTTATGGACCAGATGCTTGACAAACTATCTGGGAAAGCCTATTATTGTTTTATGGACAGGTACACAGGATATAATCAAATTACAATTGCACCGAAAGATCAAGAGAAAATAACTTTTACATGTCCATATGGTACATTTGCCTTTAGAAAGATGACATTTGGTTTATGTAATGCACCAACAACATTTTAAAGGAGTATAATGGCAATCTTGTTAGATATGGTGGAAAAGTTCATTAAGGTGTTCATGGATGATTTCTCAATTTTAAGAGAATCATATGATCATTTTCTTTTAAATCTAGTAAAAGTTTTGCAACATTGTGTAGAGACAAATTTGGTTGTAAATTAGGAGAAATGTCATTTCATAGTGAAAGAAGGAATCATACTGGGTCATAAGGTATCTTATCAAGGCATTGAAGTGGACTAAGCCAAGATTGAAACAATTGAAAGGCTACCACATCCCTCCTCAATTAAGGGCATTTAGAGTATTTTAGGACATACGGGCTTCTATAGAAGATTCATCAAGGACTTCTGAAAAATCACAAGCCACTTTGCATGATATTAGAGAAAGACACTCGTTCTATGTTTAATGAGGAATGTTTATCAGCTTTTTGAACTCTAAAGAGTAACTTGACTTCTACACCAGTTATCATAGCTCTAGATTGGAACCTTCCATTTGAAATGATGTGTGATGCAAGTGATTATGCAGTTGGAGCTATTTTAAGCCATCTATTTTGCTAGAAGGACACTCTAAGATGTACAGTTGAATTATGCAATAGTAGAAAAGGAGCTTTTAACAGTAGTGTTTGCATTCGACAAATTCTGAGCCTACTTAATCGGGTCAAAAGTCATCGTCTGGATGGACCACTCAACAATCAAATACTTGATTGAGAAGAAAAATGCTAAGCCTAGATTGATCAGATGGATATTTCTGCTACAAGAATTTGACTTGGGAATCAAAGATAAAAAAGGGACCAAGAATCTCATTGTAGATCATCTTTCTTGGTTAAAGTCATCTGAATAAAAGAGAGAATCACCAATCAAGGAGAATTTCCCAGATGAGCAACTTTTTTGTCATGCAATCACAACTTACCCCTTGGTATGTTGATTTTGTAAATTATTTGACAAGCGAAGTAGTGCCTTATAAACTTTCTAAAGTGCAAAAGAAGAAGTTTCTAGCTAATGTAAGGTATTACCTTTGGGAGGATCTTTTTTATATAAACAATGTCTAGATCTAATTATCAGGTAATATGTTCCTGAAGAAGAAATGGCCAGCATCTTAAATCACTGTCATTCATCCCTATATGGTGGTCATTTTGGAGCAAATAGAATAGCAACTAAAGTCTTTCAATCTGGGTTTGACTAGCCAATACTCTTCAAGCACTCCCATAGAATTGTGACAACCTATGACAGATGTCAAAGAACGAGAAATGTCTCAAAGAGATTAGAAGCCCTTTTAACTAATATATTATAAGTTGAGCTTTTAATGTATAGGGGATCGATTTTATGGGGCCCTTTCCATCATCATTTAGCAATTAGTTTATTTTAATAGCTGTTGACTATGTCTCCAAGTGGGTTGAAGTAGCTGCTTTTCCTATAAATGACTCTCAAGCGGTTGTGAAGTTTTTAAAGAAGAATATTTTTACAAGATTTGGAGTGCTTAGAGCTATTATAAGTGATGGAGGAAGGCCTTTTTGCAATCAATAGCTTCAATTAATGTTAGCTAAATATGGAGTAACTCATGAGGATGCAACTCCATATCATCCACAAACTAGCAGATAAGTGGAAATCTCAAACAGAGAACTGAAATGGATTATAGACAAGATGGTGAATTCCAATAGAAAGGATTGAGCAAGGAAATTAGATTATGCACTTTAGGCTTATAGAACTGCCTTCAAGACACTAATTGGTACATTCCCATATCAATTGGTCTACAGAAAAGCATGCCATCTTCCAGTAGAAATGGAGCACAAAGCATATTGGGCAATACAAGGCTTAAATTTGACTTAAAGGTAGCTACTGAGAAGAGACTTCTCCAACTCAATGAGCTCAAAGAATTCAAACAACAAGCTTATGAAAATGCCAAGTTATACAAAGAAAGGACAAAAATGCGGCATGATAGAAGACTTTTGAGGAAAGAGTTCACATCGGGACAAAAAATGCTTTTATATAACTCAAGGTTAAAGCTCTTTCCAGGAAAGCTGAAATCAAGGTAGTCAGGACCTTTTGCTATGATTCAAGTATAGCTATATAGAACCATGGAGATTCAAGATGGTGATCAAAAATTTAAAGTGAATAGGCAAAGGCTAAAGGAGTATAATGATGGTAAACTCAATACTTTGAAAACTATCATCACGTTTGAAGAACCAACAGGTAAGCCTTCCTCCTAACACAAAAAAAGGAAAAAGAAAAAAAGTCAATTGGTATGGTTTTTGTCTAGCTAAAGACATTAAAGAATGGCAGCTATTTAGGAGGCAACCTAAAACTTCTTTTCCTTACTCATTAATTTTTCTTTCCTACTCACTGATGCACACTACACTGCATCAAAAATTTTAGTTTTCATCATTTTCACTTTAAGTTAACATGGAGGAATTTCTTGCAAAGCTTAAAAACACAAGGAGGACACACCATCTTGAGTTAAATTTCATGCACGGTATTGCTTCTTGCATGCCTCCTTTATAAATGGTATAGGTTCCCACCTACATGGAAGGTTTTAGCTACTATATGGAAGGCTAGATTTTTTCATTTTCATACATCTTGTAGTTGTATCTTTATGATTTACAATTTAATAATTAATTTTTATGCAGTACTTATAAAGTTTTCAATTTATTTTGGTTTTTTTTAATTTCTTCATGAGCTAAATTTCCATTTTCCTAAGGTGATGATGTAGCTTACTAATGACAGAATGAATCTTAACTTATTAAATCTAATTTTAATTTTTCCTTCATAATTGAGTTTTGATTATTGTTCTTAATGCTTTCAATTGATTGACCATCTTTTGAATGATTTTAATATGCATGTTGAGACCGAAAAGATATGCATGTGAGTAGATCCTATAATTAAAACCATAACATGCAAATGAAATAGGAATATATTCATATGGGCTGTGTAGTCTTAATGAGTTCTATAAATCTTAATGCATGATTAATTGCTTTAATTCATATAGGGATATATTGGATTAGCAATTAATTATAGAATTGTTTGACCTTGAAAGAGGCTAGTAATCAACTAAGGGAAACTCGACTATCGATCATGTGGAATAAATTGGATTAGAATATATAGGTGATTCAATCCGAAATTTGCTAAGTGAAATCTAATCCCTAGAGCTTTTTCTCATAGTTGTTTTCATATTAATTGCATTCATATTTAATCATTTTTATTTTGTACTCTTAATCACCAACTAATCAATCAACTAAATAGAATTAAGATTACTAATTTTGGTACTTAGTGATCAATCCTCATGGGAATGATACTCTACTCACCTCTGTATTATTTGTTTATGACAGTGTACACTTGCATTTTTTAATAAATCATTTACATGCGTAACAAGATTCAATCCTAAATACATTGGATTCCAAAAGTTATGATCCAAATAATGACTGTTGTTTTGGATAGTGTTTGAATTCTCAAGCATCAACTTCCAGATGGCATAAAGCTTCATATATAACTTCAAATTTGACATAGGACCAATCCATAAAAAGATCTTTTAAGTCTAGTTTCCTATGAAAAATGTTTCATTTCAATTGGACTTTTAGTTTGAGAAATATGTCCAAAATACCGAACCTATTCTGAAATACGGTGTTGATTTTGAGTGTCATTTTCAAAATTCATATCTCTTTCATCTGAGCTCCTTTTACTATGATCTTGGTTTCAAAGTGACGCATTGAAGGTCTAGTTTCTTATGAATCAGGTTTCACCTCAATCGGAGTTGTGGTTTGGGAGATATGACAAAATTACTTAACCTCACTCATGCTGAAAGAAAATAGAGTACCACAAAGTATACTAAAATTTGATATTCACTCAAGTGATCCTTCAATTCACTCGAGTGAATCATAAAAAATTCACTTCTGGAGCTGCCACTCAAGTGAAAATGAAGTATCGCTCGAGTGATATTGAAATTTTACTCAATTGAACATGGAAAAGCTTCCATATTGGGTTTTTTAACTTTGAATTGAGTCATTCCAACTTCCATTTGATCATCAAGACTTCTAATATCAAATCTAAGAGCTTGAATTTTCATATTCCCGTTAGATCTTGCAAGTTCTTCTTTCTTCAATCTCTTGCTTCTTAATTTTCCTCTTGATGGTAATTATCCATGACCCAACTAGATATCTTCTTCCTTTTCTTGACTATTCTACAATATATTTCACATTAAACATAGTAGTCAGTAAATGTAGAAGATAAGTATATGATACAAACTTTTTGCTCTTAATATTTGGCATCTATATTTGATAGCATCAAAACTAATCATATCTAACAATTATCTCCTAGGCTACCTGGTAAATGGATGAAGACATGCGAAGATGTTACCCAAAATTTATGAATATGTTCATATAGAAAATTTCTGAGATGAAATTTTATTAGGATGGAAGGCTGTAATATCCTAAATTTTGTTCACCAACATTCCTTGTACATTTGTTACATTAAATAGAATATAATGGTGGGGTTTTTGTGCACTTGAAATAGCAAGATATTAGAAGTAGATATTACATGAAATTTGGATAAGTTGAGACATAAAAGTTCAACTTTTGTCTTCTTAAAGGCCTAATTTTGTAGCCCAAAATGGAGAAAGGAAGAGCACAAATCTTGACCCAATGTAATATGAAATTTTTGGCCAAGAATAAAAATGCGAAGAAGGAAGTCAACTCTTAATTCAAAAATTGAAGAAATGTAAGGGAAAAATGGTCATTTGGCTAATAAATCAAGAAGCCTCTTACTTCTTCATAATTATGGAACCAAGCGGAAGCTTATGGAAACAAGTGGAAAAGAAGGAATAAAATATTCAAGACATGTGCAAAAGTTCCATTAAATATTATTATTTTAAGGAGGTGGAAGGAGATATTTCAAGAAGCTCTTAGACACTTCCAAGGGGCCAAAATTTTGGCCAAATAGAGAGAGAAGAGAGAGAGCAACATCTTGAAGAAGAGAAAGAGCAAAAGAAGATGCAAGGATTCAAGAAACAAACCTAGGTAAGTTTGCAAGCAAAACTCACTTGTTCTTGTCTCTAAATCCTTATAAACCTTTTCAAATCCTCTTATCCTTCTTGAAATCACATGAAGCAAGAAGAAAATCAAGGAGAAGAAGAAGGAGAGGGGACAATTTTCAAAGGAAAGAAGAGAGAATCAAGAGGTAATTCAAGAAACCTTGTTTTACTTGTTGATTCATGGTTGTTGTTGGTGATTTGTTGATTGTTTGGCTTGGTTATCATGATTTTGTGATTTGGGAGTCATAAACCCTAATAAGGGGAGGTGTTGTCCAAATTTTGATGAATCATGTGGAAAGTGTAATTAAAGCATTTAAGAAGTGAATTAGGGTGAAAAGAAGGTGTTTTGTTGAATGAAATCATGAAACTCCAATTTTTGCAATTTTTTCTTGAATTTTGGCTTGAGTATTTTTCTGTGTTTGGGCTAGAATTTAATGGATTTGATGTTCCAATTGTGTTTAGAATGAAAAATTATGAAGGGAACATGTGAAAAATGAAGTATAAAGGCTTTAGGGTGTGGAATGACAATTTTATCCCTAAAACCCTAACATCTGTGGCTGCAAAGAGTAAATTGGGAAAAGGAGTTTAATTTTGGCAAAACTAAAGAAAAAAATGGATTCTAAATGCAAATTTGAGTAGGAATAGCCTAGATCATAATTTTTGATAAAGTACATTTATACCGGGTAAAAAGGGAAATTAGACCGGATTCCTAAGGCTATTTTGGTAATTATGCGTTTTGGTAGAGATAACCAACTATATGAATTTAGAAATGAGACATGAATAAGTAATAACTCATTTATTATAAATTTGAAACTTTAGGATTTGATATTTGCCCAAGTCGAACCAAGAATCATTAGCCTAGAGTAGTTAGGCTATTGGAAAGGATTTCAAGTATTAACTCTATATTTCATACACTTGTGATTGTTTGTATGCTTTGTGTTGCCATATTCTATGATATGAATTATTTGTTACAAAACCTAGCTATGGTGTGAGAAAAGCACAAGTACCACCTGGTGGGAAAAGCATAAGTACCATCAGGCCAAGTGGGACCCAGCTGAGGTAGTGAGATAAGTACAAAAAGACAGTTATCTGCTTCCGAACATTACAACAAGTAAGGATCAAACTATCATTTGATCCTAAATAGTGTACACAGTGTGCCCAGTAGGGATAAACAGTCATTTGATCCTAATGCCGAATAAACAGACATGTTTTCGATATATTTGTTGTTACATTATATGGTGCATTGCATGTTTATTTATCAGATTTTATATGATTAATTGTGTGTTACTACTCAGATTCATATGAATCTCACCCCTTTCCAAACATTTAAAAATTTATTCAGTGAGAGATAGCGGCTTTAAGGGCAAAGAAGTAAATGCCAACAACTGAAGATCCCAGATCTGTCCAAGAAAGCAATAGTGTTGGCTATCTATAGTTTTTATGTAAGTGTGGGTTTTATAAATATTATGTATAAACCCTATGAGGATACCTATAACATAATGAAGTACTTTATTTTAGTACGTTTATGCTATTTCTATTTGGCTATTAATTGGGCATTAATACTCTGATAAATATCAAAATATTAAAGATGTTTGACAATTTTGGCATCAGAGCAAGCGGTTCTTGTAGTAGCACAATAGTGTATTGATATGATCTTGGTTATAAGGTAGCAGGAAATATGCACGGTAGGAGGCATCAGAGGAGTGGATCACCACCATATGTGAACTAGTCCCCAGAGAGTCAACAAATACCTGACGAGCAATGAGTACTACAATACCAGACTGAGGATAGTGCAAGGATGTTTATGAACCCTGAGGAAGTGGGTGCAACTAAGGCCAATTTTGACCTTCATCCTAGACCGGCACCATCAGTTAGCTCATTAGTAGGGGACGCCGATCAACAGCAGACTAATGAGATAGAGTCGGATCCGGATTCTTTTACCAATTCCAGAGCCAGAATTGTATACGTGCCCAGGGTAACTACCTCTGCAACTTGCACTTATGGGTCTTACTACCTTGGCACGAACTGTCCCATCATTTCTCAGCCTTTATAACCTCTTCAGGACATTGCTAGAAATCTCATGCATTGGGTCATTCTTGGAATCTCATGCATCGAGTTACTGGCCAGAATCTCAAATTTTGATTGCACAGCAGGTCTTACAACCCTACTCTGAATGCATACTAGGTCTTACGGCCTAAGGACACACTGGTCCAATAGGTCTTACTACCCACCATATATTCATAACATGAATGTACTCTATGGTAAACACATACATGCAGAATCATTACATAAGACATGAGAGCAAGAGTTGCTTGATTTTCTCTATCTCGTTTATTTTACCTTAGTCACTCTTCTATTTTTCTGTCAACAAAAAGCACTAAAGCACCCCATGGCGATACACTAGGTCATACAAACCCTTCCTTTTTAGGGGAACTCTCCCGTGTTGGGCTTCATTACAATACACCATTCTCGAAAGTCGACATCCCAATAGCTCTACTCTACAATGCTTCACTCAACCTTCTATTGGTCAACCCCTCCATAGATAGCCCTCTTCGGTTAGCCACTTCTCAATCTAAGTACCACTGTAATGAAAACCCAAAGCCCATAAAGTCCCTCTTCTCTAGCAATTCTATAATCTGCTTTCTTTAATTTTGTCATCTCATCTAAGGTCATTCTATATGGACTTTTGATATCAGTCTAGCTCCAGGCATATTTGCAAATTCAACTTTCTATACCCGGTAATCTACCTATGCCATAGGGGAATTCATAAGCCACTTGTGCATTCTATTCTTTGTCTCGACTATGAGACCATAAACCATGCACTACTACGAAGAATATAATTAACGACACTAATTAACAACTATTTTCAAATAATAGTAGTAGAAAAGCATCAGAAGGCATCTGTGAAATTGAGGCTAATGTTTCAACACCTGTTATTGAGAAAAGAGTTGTTGAAACTGAACATTCAATGACTGTTAACAAGAACAATCTTTAAAAGAAGCTTTCAACAACTGTTATTCTTAACAGTTGTTGAAATCTTGATTTCAACAACTGTTCTTGTTAACAGTCGTTGAAAGCAAGCTTTCAACGATTGTTTTCATTAACAGTCATTGAAACATGCTAAATTAATTCCCCTGTGCGCACTTCTAAGCTTTCTACTTTCCCATTCCCACCCCGTCCCACCTTACAACACTCTGTCATTTATATTTGGTTTGTTGCGCCTCTACTCAATTCTCCTTAGGTCTCTCAGATATCATTCTTTGGCCCCCTCTCCACCCCGTCAACCACCTCTATCACATCCTGCCTCTCCGCCCCTGCGACTTCCTGCTTCTCTGTCAGTTCACGCCTGCACCAACGACTTCTGAGTTTGGTCTCGTTGGTACTCCACTCCCTTCTTTTTCCTAGTAATTCCCCGAATCCCCTCTTAGCCTGTACATTCTTGGCCTGTTCTATTCTATCTTTGTGGAAATTAAATTTGAATGCTTGCATATATTATGTTCTATCTTTGTAATTTTAAAAAGAAAAAACTAAATGACAATAGCTTATGGAATTGTTATTTTAAAGGAGAAGAGATTTAGTTTTGCTTTCATTTTTTGTGACCTGACCCCTAGATTCATTACCCCAAAACCATAATTAGTCACTTTCACTAATTATTCAGAATATCCAGTGATAAGGGTTTGCTTGGGTATCAAAATATAGAGTTATATGCCTCTATATAGATAGATCTCATCGCGTTGTTTTCTTTTGATAAGTTAAGGTTGTTAAACTATTATTAGTCAAACTATTATTATCATTTCATTTTTTTTTCATTTTTCATATTTTAAATTAGAGGCTGTGTAAATCATTTTATTATAAAATGTAATCCCAGACTGGGTTCTAGGCACATTACAGTGATTAATTAGTTCATTTTAACTATATTTTTCTGTCTTTCTCACTTATTATATATATTTTGCCAACCCTTTTTTCCAATCGTTTACACAATTTTATGTATATGTCTAAAGTCATAAATAATTGAATTGAGGTCGTAAGTAGTTGAATTTGATGTCTATGCTTGGTTGGTCCACAAAATAGAATGAAAATGAAACTAATTTTAAATGATTTTATAAATATAATATCTTTTGAACCTTTTCTTTTGGGCCACCTTTTGTGCCATTACTTTAAACATATCAAAATATTATTATGTATTCTCTAGCTCTATCACTCTCCATTGTGGGAGGCAAGATTCCACATGTAACACTATAATCTAATATAAGTAAGCCCCATAAGCCTCTTCCTGCCTTTGAAGTTCATTTAGGCAAAATCAATCATTACATGGTGATTGTTTGATTCTAGGTCAGTTATTGAAAATAATTTCCTCTGGTTTGCCATGTTGATATAATGTTACAAAATAATCACGAATAGGCATCCATTTTTGCTATTGTCTATAAGGCTTAGTTAGCAAACGGAAGTTAGAAAGTATAGAACTAGCTAGGAATAGATGCTGCTGTAATGTTGAAACAGAGAAGGTAAAAAATGCCAGCTCTTATATATATAAATAAATACTATATTGTCATTGTTATTGTTGAATTTTGGGAGATAAAACCTTATTAAAAGTTTTTTGTTTAATGCCTCCATATGCTAAACAATTATTCTAGGTGGTTAAGCCTTAGTGCATGTTTGGGAAACCCCCACACCATGGTTTTATACCTTATGGGAAATGTTGCTATCTTTGAGGCTTATAGTTTCAAGGCTCTTGAATCTATTTGGGCAGACCTAATATATACTAATGTCAGAGTTAGACATAGGAGATAGACATAGGATGGGTCATATTTACAATTATGTGAGTTTATTTATAATTTTTAACTTTAATTAATGCACTGATATTTAGGAGTTTTAGGTTTATACATTTACTAAGTCATTTCTCATTTCATTTATGTGGTAGATGCTTCCACAAAATGTGTGTCTAACGAGAGCTCAGCACTACGTATGGCTTCTTATGTCCTGGCAATATGTCACGGTGTAATAACCATAGGTTGGAAGATCGGATGAGCTATGTAGGTTATACAATAGGTGAGACTCAGCTGCCTTGTTATCTAGCACCAATTGTTGAAGGGCAAGTAACTTAATTTGATAGATTTATACACATTCATTTTGCTAAGAAGTATCATGTTATTAACCTCATTTTAATCTATATATGTTATTATAGTTATCATTGGAGTCTTTGTGTTCCTTGCCCCTCGATTAATGTTATCTTTTAGTTTGACTCATTGAGTCGCAAGCCAGACGGAGATATCAAAAATATTTTTAACACGTAAGTTAATTTGTTTGTCAGTCATTGATTTTTGAGTTTACTCAATTGTTTTAATGTCTTCTGTTTATCACATTTTAATTATTACAGTACACTGAAGACATATTATATAATAGGTGGGAAGCGTGAAGGTAAAAGTGGTCCGACAAAGTGGTTCCAGCCAAAGGTAAGTTCTTTACATTCAAGTTCTTTGATTGACTATTGCTTTACATAGGCCTTTATTCTATTTTACCGTTTGCTTTTGATGTATAGTGCCCTCAGCAAGCAGAGAAAACTGAGTGTGGCTTCTATGTTATACTAAATATGTATAACATCATTTTAAGTGGCCTTACTACTAATTTTGAACAGGTAATCATTTATTGATTCTCAATTGAATTTCATTTCTTTTCTTGTAATTGAATTGTTAGTTATTTCATTCAATTTATTGATTTATGTTAACATATTCTTCATTTTGCACACAGATTTTTGGTGATCAGGACCCCTACATAATCAAAGACATTAATTTGATCTCAGACCTTTTGTTAGGACATCTTCTAGAACACATAGAGGGGTGATGATTTGTAGAGGATTTTTTACATAGTGTAGTAGTTTTGTACAGTGCTATATAAGTTTGCATATTCGAATACTTTTCCAAATTTCTTATTTATGAGTCTTTGAATTTGTTAAGGCATTATTAGAGAACACTTTGGAAAATGATGATGAAGCATAGAGATTTCATAGAAGCATGTCATCTCTTTGGCTATATGATTGTCATGATTTACATTGAAAGTTGAAGTTTGAACATTGAAATGATATTATGATGATATATGCGCTATATGTCATGATAGAATTTTGAAGATTCAAAATGTAATTGTCTGGGTTAGTGCTTTTCCAATGGCATTGGTAGTTGTAAGGAGTAAAATGTAAAATAAAATAAAAACCTATAGTTAAAACGACTGTTTTACACAAAACAGTCGTTGTATCTCTAATACTACTATTGTTTAACAACAGTTGTCTTTTTTTGAATTTTCAACGACACTCACATAAACGTCCCCCTGAAAACAGTCTTCTAAAGGGCATAAAAATGGTCGTTAAAAGTCCCTTCTGTAGTGGTGGCAGCTTTTATTGTTCTTTCTATCACTGTATTCCATTAGGGAACAAACTCTCTTTCATTTTTTCTAGGGGAATATTCTATGATCAAGATCTTTCCCTATGCTAGATTAGCAACTAGCAACCTTAAGAAACCTTAGATATATATGTACCATATCCTAATACCTCAAATCATTCAAATCAATTCAAATATTGTTCACGAGGTTCTAATTCTATCTCATCCCTTGATATCATAAAGGCATATTTAGATCAACATTCTTTCAAATCAAACACAATCGCCGCTAGCTTGAATTCATTAGTGGGGTATTCTATCTTGTGAGACTTTAGCTGTCAAGAGGCATCTACCACCATTCTACCCTACTATACTAGGGCACATCCAAATCCTATTTACCCATTACATTGCAACCTTTATAGGTCGCTTCACTTGCAGACCTTATAGGTCGCATCACTGCAACCACTCTGGTCGCATCACTGTAAACCATACCAGCTGCACTAGGATCTAGGATCATTAATACTAGTGTGAATTTTAATCTCTTCTACAGCTCTGTGAAGCTCCTCTCACGGACATCATCTCACAACATAACTCATTCTTTTATTCACATGAGCTCTATCAGTGGCAAGGTGATTTAGGAGTCAGGATATCTCCTTTATAATATATGGTAAGACCTAGAACACTGCATATTTTTGTACCAGTTCCCGGCTTCTTCCAATTCTATACTTTCTATCATACCTGTATGCCTTCAAATACAATTCATCTAACTAAGATGATCATTAATCATGGAGAAATCTTAAGGGCTTGTTTGGTTCAAAAGGAGGGAATGGAAGGGGAGGGGCTCATTTTTCATCCCCTTGAAAACCTCCCCAATTTAGAGGGAATAAAAATGAGGGGATGAGAGGGATTTGCAACCCCTTCTTTAGGGTCGCTCCCCTCTAATTTTTCACACCAAACAAGGGGATGGGCTTATTTTTCATCCCCTCCCCTCCAACCAAACAAGCCCTAAGGCAATCACTATTCCTTAAATCTCCATAACCATACCAACTTAACTTCCCAGGGGGTCACCTATCCCAAGATTACTCTTGTCTAAGCACACTTAACCACGGAGTTTTCATAAAACCCGGGGAACTAGTATTGGCACAAATCCATATATCACTAGGCATCGGTATCTCATACATACCTCAATCCCAATATAACGCATCAACCTTCCCTGAAATGCTAAATACTAACCTCACTAGGAAGTACAAACAGTACCAACTTCTTAGTACTTCCCCTCTATGTATTTTTATAACATAAGGGGGTTCTAAATCATATTTCAATTTAATAAGAGAAACTCTAGCGTTAACAATAGAATCTCAATCCTGTATTACCTCATCTATCTTTAGAGCCTCAATCCCTGAGGTAGAAGATTCTTCCGTCAATAACTTACTATCACCGAAGCCTAAACCCGCTTCGTCGGGGTATATATAACTGCTACTCCGATTCTTCCCCTAACACAGCTCTGGCCCTTCCTTTGGCAGGTTGCTTAATTGACAAACGTGATCTAATTCCTTAGTTTCCTCTACTACCTATAACTTCCAATTATAGTAGCACTAATAAAGGATTACTATACTGGTCACATGAGTAGAGAATATAGCCTATAGTTAGAACCTTTTGTTTTGACTGAACCATTAGCTCTGAGCAGACAATTCTATTGCCAAAATCTCTACTCTAATAACATCAAATGTAATCTTGTTTCTATAATCAACTTGATGAGTTTTACGTAATGAATTTGAACCACTAGGCAATATTCTTTTTCAAAACTCTTTCTATTCCCAACTTCAAGACAGGATTTGAACCTGTAGTTGAGTGGGTTTTTTTGAAAATTCAAAATCTTGCGGAAGTGTGTTCTAGTGGTTTGCAACTTTGTTATTACTCATCAATTCTTATCTTCTCTTTTAATTCAATCAAAGTGATTCTCTGCTCATTTATTTAGCCTATCAAATTTTAGGCCAATCTGTCAACTCTCGTATTGCTTTTTCATTCTTGTATACATATTCCACAACACTATTCAACTTAACATGTTTATACAAGTATTCACATACAATGATAATTTACATATAACCAATTATCACATATTAATCCTTAATTCACCATCGCATTTCCCTCTTGTATATCTTCATGTATTCCTCTTCAGTGCTCACTGTACCCATATGATTGGGGGAGGGAGAGTGAGATTCGAGGGAATCTCAGTAGCAAATAATGCTTAGTGTATGACATACTTGCTTACATAAATTTATGCCAACATAATGACATATGCATGCTCAATGTTTTACATATTATACCTATGGCCACAATATAAGTAAAAATAAAGCTTCAATCATTCATGTATATTCCACACAATTCATCAAAGCAGTAGCACACACCAATACACCAGCATACACATATCAAATACATTTAAGTCAGGAAAGCTTAACTATCTCTTGTCTTTATGTCCTTGATAAATCACAATTTTAATATATTTTATCCCAACTTATTCATTTATTTTGGAGATTATTTTAGGCTAATTTGGATTTATTAGATAATATTTGGATTATTAGCCAATTATAGGAAATAATATAAATTTGAATGGATTATGATATTTTTGGGCTTAAATTGATAATATTTTAATTGTTATATTATGATTGGAAAATATTTCCAATTATATGATAAATCAAGATTTTATTATATCTTGCAGGATAAGGAAAAGCATATTGAAAGATCCTACGGTGCAGAAATTTTCTGAAAAGCTAAAAGAATATCCAACGGTTGAATATTATTGGGCTTCTTAGATTTTAATGGGCTCGAGTTGGTACCCAAAAAGCTCTCTTCTCCTCCTTTTTAATTACCTTAGCCGTCACATATGCGATGGGGCTGAGACGGACGGACGCTGCTGGAGAGGGAGGCACGGACAGACACACCCTGGCAGCAATTATCTCCATTCCAATTCTTCCTCTGAACCGCAGACGTGCACACACAGCAAGGTGATTGTGCGATTCATTACCTCCAATCACCGCGGGTCCCACGTCCATTCTCCTATTCTCATGGCTGTGGTGACGTGTTTGGGGCTTGGAAGGAGAACAAATTTCATGGAAGCTTAAATTCTTTTGGGAGGCAACTTGGAAGGAGCATGGAGGAAGCTAGAGCCTAGGAGCTTACACTTGAAGACTATAAGGGAGTGTCTTTCTTTTTATCTTTTTGATTCAAGACTTGAGATTGTTTAGTTTTAAATGATTTTGGGTTGTATTAATTGAGAACGATCTAGTTTTAGATTGTAGACTTATTATTAATTTGGATTGAATTGATATTTTAGATTTGATTTGTTCTTAATTGATTATTGGGATTTTTGTTTGCAAACCTATGATTGTCAATTAAATTATTAATTGAGTTTTCATTATTAATTTAATTGTCAATTTGGGTTTAATCTCTTGATTGTTTAATTAGGTGATTAATTGTCGAATTGTTTAATTAGGCAATTGTAAACATAATTTCCAAAACTATCTTAAGCAATTGTGATTGGTTTTCAATGGATTTAATTAACCACCATTTTTTCCATTATGAGTTTTCTAGTGGATTAGGTGTAATTGAGCATGAGGGTTTCCCATGTCTTGATTAGGTGATTAAGTTTATTAATTCCAATTTTTCATGAATCTCCCTTTGGTCTAATAAATTAAATGGCTAAGAAAGCTAAATCCATGTGAATCCTGAGTTGTCCCCTTCATCATCATAATTGAATTAAACCTTTGTTATTTGTCTCACTTTTTCTTGATCTTTTTGATTAGCATCTTAATTCCTTTTTCATAAAAACCCCCCCCAAAGATTGCATTCCAATTCATTTAGGTTAGTTTCATTCTCATATAGATTTTAGAGTCTTTCACAGTTAGGTAGTAGAGTCTTGCATTTTAGTTTAGGTTCATTCCATTGCATTTTTTATCACCTAAATTCCATTCTAAAGAAAACCCACAGATTGCTCCTTGGGAGAATGACCTAGGTTGCCACTATATTGCATTAGTAGGTTGTCCAAGTTATTAATTGATTGCTTTAGTGACAAAAGCACGCATCAGCCCTCCTCTTCACTAGTACAAAAAACGTCTTTTAGACCAGCACATTTAGACTGATTATAGCGGATAAGGTCTAAAAAGTATAGGCGGTGGCAGTTTTGTAATTATGAAAAACTTGTAAGACCGGTTCCCTTAATATAAGGTCTAAAATATATTATTTAGACTGGTTGTCCTGACAATCGGTCTAAAATACCAAACTTTTTAGACCGGTTGTTATTAGGAACCGGTCTAAAAAGTTAAACAGTAAAAAAAATAAAAATTTTCTTATTTTTAAGACCGGTTATTTGAAACACCTGGTCTAAAATATGATGTTTTTAGACCAGTTGTTGTCTGAAACCGGTCTAAAAGAATCCGCCTTTCACTGCTCGCGCCTAATTCTCACTCTCTGAATCTCAATCCTCTCTTCTTTGCACGATTTGTTCTTGTAGACTCGTCCCTCGCTCTCTCTCAGAGGAGTAGCTCTATTTGTTCATCGTCATCGTCTTCGTCTTCTGGGCGGAGAAATGAGGATTACGTCGCTTGCTTCACTATTCATGAAGATTAGGGTTCTGCTCTCAGAAATGGCATCTCATGTAAGTCTCTCTTGAGCCCTCCAACTTCTGCACCTTGTCTTTCTGAGTATTTTTATAGCACTAATCTTACTCTGAACACAAATCACAATGCAGTATCTAAACATTACGGATACTTTCTATAGGCCTGACAAAGGTCTAGGAATGAAAGCAAAATCTAGGGATCTGACATTGAAGTATTTGATATTAGAATGGATCCTTAGAATTGTAGAAATTTGTTGAGCCGGGAATTCAATTTCAAGTCATCTATATTATGTTGATAGTTTTATCCTGTAGTCTGAAACGGCTGGTTGGATACCTAGTTGGCTTATTTTAATTATTTAATTCTTCTGGGAAATGGGGTCTAAATCTGAGGTATCTGTTTGTTGTTCTTTCATATCTGTTTAAAACACTAGTTTTCGCACTTCTGAATTCTGACAGCTATGAATTCACTTCCACAAGTAGAATTTCGGTTAAGGTTTGAATGTTAATTGTTGGCTAATAAATTGAGCCAAGGTGTCTCCAGTATCTAGATCCATTTCTGCTTAGTTATGATTTTCCAAGTATGACCCCTTAGCAGCTTCTAGTGAGGGACGCAGGGATTAGAGAAGTTAGTATTCAATAAGACTATGAAGACAAATGCTCAAACATAAGGTATGCAGAACAGAGGTTTATACTTTATACTACAGGACAGAAACTAAAATAATCATTATATAAAGTGACATGATTTCATGTTTCTTGATAAGATATTTTTTCTCTTAAATGTATAGACAAGAGATATTTATTGCTTTGAGTTTTGTGCTTTTTCTTCTATCCATGCACTACCTGTTCTTCAGACTTTTTTTTTGAACCCTTAAGCATTTTTCCCTTGATTCATTGAATCTGAAGATATCTGACCACTAGTTTAAGTGAAATGGGCTTTTGATTACATAATTAGTAGAAAGGTTTACCCTAATAAGCTTGTATTGGAAAAAATGGTGATTACATCATAATAATATTGTTATGAAGTTTAGCTCTTGGCCTTATCTGATACTACCCCTGACTATAGTTTTGTTCATTTGTTGTTATTACTTGCTGTAATGTTGCTCACACAATAAAAGTTCTTGTCTATGCCATAATAAATGGCTTTGTCATTTTCTTCTATCAAGACACTTCTGTTTCTGATTGCCAATTGCAAAAAACTAATTGTAATTGCTTTATGTTTGCCAAAATTGCACCTTCCTCTTAGGGGTGCTATGTGTGCATCATTATAGGTTATTGTGAGGGTGGAGATATGTAAGTTTCTTTCTAAAATACCTTTAGTTTACAAAACTTGTCTATCATAAATTGTGACATTATCTTTTAATACATACATTATTGATTTTAAACAGGGCAGAAGCTATAAAGAAGGCTAATGGTGTTTTTTTCTCCTGAGGAGGTATATCTATTTCTTTTGTCCTAGCAGACATTAGAATGTTGTGATATGTAATCAAATTCTCTGAATGAGAATGTGTTTGAGTATATTAGATTACATCTTGTTATTTGCACTTCAAATCTAAGGGTCCTTTATCTGCAGAAACTTTGTAAGTGGCTCGTTCAACTTCTTATGGCCCTCGAGTACTTACACCTTAACCATATTCTTCATCGTGATGTCAAGGTTTGCAGCAGGTTTCACTTTGCACTTGACAAATGGTATTTATGTTTGCACATAAATATTTTTAGCCCTATGCTAGTAAGAATATTGCATGATTCTTTCAGTGTTCAAATATATTTTTGACAAAAGATCAAGACATACGCCTTGGTAAGTTATTCTACTGTTTTCATTTAAATATGTCATTTGAGGGTTGAAATTTACTTACAAGTGGTTGATGGTGAAGCAGGTGATTTTGGACTTGCCAAAATATTGACTTCAGATGATCTTGCTTCCTCTGTAAGAAACATGCAATCTATAATTTGGATTGATGTTCCAATCTATAACTAAATTTTGGCCTCTTGTCATAATAAAAAAGAAAACAAATTAGAGTAGTTGTCTATTGGTCTTGTAACTTAGGTTGTCGGAACTCCTAGTTACATGTGCCCTGAGCTCTTGGCTGATATGCCTTATGGTTCTAAATAAGATATTTGGTCCTTGGGTAAGTATTCTTGTGTTATGATTTTCAGTCCATTATAAGGGCTTTGTCATCTGGATAAACATGTATTTATTATTTCTTATATTCGCTGCCTAGGATGCTGTATATATGAAATGGCAGCTCATAAGCCAGCATTTAAAGCATTCGTAAGTTTCTTACCTTTTTCTGATCTCCTTGACTATGTTAAAATGACTTGTTCTTTTCAATTTTTGTTCAAATTGATCTTGTCCTTAGACTTTGTTTCTCTCTTGGACGTCATGTTCAATATGCCATGCATACCATTTTTGTCAAATAAAATGGTTTAGCGGTCACGATTAATGTTGTTGACGATAGGGGCAACATTGCCTTATTGTGGACCAGTTAAAGGCGACATTGCACCATTTTAGAGTTTAGGATACTAGATGCTTCTGAGAAAATAGTTGAAGGGCAAAAAAGCCCTTTAGTCCTTTAGGAAAATTCATAAACTATTTAGCTTATCTTCTCGATTAATTGTTAACATGCATTAGGTTGCTTGCTTTAATATCTCTAAAAGACTCAAATTAATCTATTTATGTGAAATGGTATTGCTAACACTGAAATAATGTTTTTCACACATTGTCCAAGATATGTCTTTTTTAACCCCCAAAAAAATTATGCAATACCTTTCCCCAAGGCTCTAATTGATGATTGCACGTTTGTGGCTTTATTTTTTTCAAGTTCTGACTAAAGAGTACCCAAAAGGCATTGACATCATCTATGAGTTTGTTGGTGACATCATCTAGAGCTATTGGAATTTTTGGTCGGCTGGTTTTTAAGGAGGAAGAAAAGAACAACTATTTGGAGTATGTATTCGGTTGAAATTTCAAGTCCTGGTGGTTATTGGAACATTAGTCACAATGATATTATGAAGCTTTTCCTGAATTTAGGTTTTCTTTTCCCGAAGCAAGACTGTGGATGGCATGAATTATGTCTTTATGTACACATGGTTGTATATTTCTCACAAAGCAAGAGAAATTCTTACTTTCTAGTTTTTTGTTGTTTTATTTGTTTCGTTTTTTTTTTTGGGAATAAGGTGGTTCTCATAGCTCTCACAGAATTTATATAATGATAAAAATTATAAAGCATTTTTTTCTATTGGAGGAGATTATTTTTAAAAATAATCTCTAATAAAAAAGGGCCTGTTTATTTTTTTAAAAAAAACGCTACTTTTTAGACCGGTTCTAATTACAATCAGTCTAAAAAGTCACTTTTTAGACCAGTTCTAATTACGACCGGTCTTAAAAGTCACTTTTTAGACCAATTGTAATTAGAACCTGTCTAAAAAGTGACTTTTAAGACCGGTCGTGATTAGAACCGGTCTAAAAAGTGACTTTTAAGACCGGTTGCAATTAGAACCAGTCTAAAAAATCACACTTTTTAGACTGGTCGCAATTAGAACTGGTCTAAAAACTCACACTTTTTTGATCGGTCACAATTAGAACCGATCTAAAAAGTGTGACTTTTTAGACCAGTTGTATAACCAGTCTAAAAAATATTAGATTTTGTATACTAGTTGTATTTATACCTATTCCAAAACCGGTCTAAAAAGTGAATTTTGCACTAATGCTTGTACCTTTTCTTCCAACCTTTGGAGTTGATCAGGAAACCTTCCATTTCCTATTCCTTGTCATCTCATGACCTTAGATATATAATCACATAATTAGAGTCATGATAATTGAATATCCAAGGTGTCTACACTAGCCTCAAGTGCTTATTTCTAGCATTGGAATGTAACTTTATTACACTTAGACCTTAATTTCTTAAATTGACATGTTCTCCAAAAAGCTGGCAGAATTTTCAACAAACTTTGAAAATTCATATCTTTTTCTAGGAATTTCGAATTCAGGTGGTTCAAAGTTCTATATGACATTTATTAAGTCTATTCTTAAGGAAAAATATCTCCCTCAGCCAATTACATGCACAGAATTCCAAAACCACAATTCAATTTACCCTGCCACATAATCATTCCAGTTTTTAATGCCTAATTTCAAAAATTTATAACTCCTAGGGCCTGTTTGGTTCAAAGGGAGGGGATGGAAGGGGAGGGGCTCATTTTTCATCCCCTCTAAAACACCCTCAGTTTGGAGGGAATAAAAATAAGGGAATGTGAGGGATTTGGGGCCCCTCCCCTTCAATTTTTCATACCAAACAAAGGGATGGGCTCATTTTTCATCCCCTCCCCTCCAACCAAATAAGCCCCTACTGTACATATCCAAATGACACAAATGACATCAAATTAAAGCTTGACATATCTACTTTTGTTCTGGAAAGTTTCATGGCCATTGGATCACATTTGGTTAATAAAAAACATGCCACAATCAACCTGCCATGAATCTAGCAACGCTAAACCTAGGCCACATTGAGTTCCAATTTTTATATTTTCTATCCTACTTATCCAAAATCACAACCACAAGCTACCCCAGTAATTCCCAATTTTTGATTAAGGGCAAATCCTGATTATTGTGGATAATTATGAATCTAAATTGAATTATTACGTGTTTTATGGCAATATTAATTAATATGTCATAATTAGTGAAAAATTGGAAGAATGGAATTATGGGCCATAAATTAGTAATTAATAGAGAAATTAATTACTAACTATGGGAAAAATGAGAAGTGTGATTAAATGGCTAATGGAGGGATTAAAGTGATTAATTGGATGATTACTTTATGAGAACAAACCAAATTCTGACATGTGTCAAGTGGAGATGAGGAGAGAGGTAATGGGAAGTCAATTAACCATAAAATATTCAATTTCTCTCTCTCTTTCTTCCCTCCATTTTGCTGACAAGAGAGTATGGGAGGGTGTGTGCCATCATCATTTCATCTTCAACCTCCTTCTCTCTCTCATTTTCCTCTCTCATGCGTCCTCCATTTCTGCAGAAGAAGAAGAAGAAGCTTGTGAAAAAAAAGGTGTGCATTTGACCCTCTTAATGGCCTCTAATGGAAAAATATTCTTCTATAAAGTTGTTCCTTGTGTTGAGAGCTTCATTTTCATGGTTTTAGTTTGTCCATTTGATGGTGTTTGAGCTCTCACGAAATTCTTGACTTGGGTGAATCAAGAAACTCCTTTGGAAAAGTTATAGAGGTGAGTAAGACAAACCTTTCTATATAGGTTTTCTAGCCATTGGTTAAGTTTGAATTTTCTAGAATTTTTGGCCCTTTTTCGAAAAGGAGGGCCATTGGGAGTTTGGTATGTGTTTGGCATGAGAATGGTATTTTGGGATGAGTTTAGGATAGATAGATTGATTGGTGATTGGAATTTGATGTTTAGATGAGATTGGAATTTTGATGTTTGTATTGCCCAAAACCAAAGCATGATAAAGGAGTAGGATTTTGGTCATTTTGAGATTTCCATTGTGTTCCTTGTGGAAAATTGTGTGGGAGAAGTGTTGAATATGAATTTTGAACCATTGGGAACTTAGTGTTAAAAGTGGCAAGTTTTGGTTAGTAAGAAACTCTGTTTTGGCAGTGATCTTGCATGGACGTTTTAAAATACCAAATGGTGTTGGAAAATTATGAAACTTTCCAGTCTTAAATTTTACATCTCAAGCTTCAAAATGGACATATGTTTTGTGTCATTTCGATTTTTGGGCTAGGAGTTATGACTGTCCAAAGTTTGATGTTAAATCTGGGAACAATCCTGGAATAGTGTGGACTTTTCTTGAAATCTGTATTTTTGTGGTGATTTTCAGTAATGACCCATATTTTTCCTATGAAGAGGACTTAAATACCTTTCATTTGGCTTTGGGATTACCTCATTTCGATTTTTCTAGAATTAGTTATAAATTTTCGAAGTTGCCTTGGCTGCAGCAGAAAAATCTTGGCTGCAGCGCAAAACTTTCTGTGCTGCTTCTGGCCGTAGGCAGCCAGAGGTTTTTTTGGCTGTAGCAAGCCCCTGTTTTCAGCACCTTGTGATTTTGAAAAGTGGTTTCCAACCCGATGTTTCCCAATCCTTTAGGGCTTTTATTAGAGCCAATTGTAACTACTTAAAGGACATAAATGATAACCAAATCTAAGTATTGTGAAGTCAATTGAGTATTGGAATAGAGAATAACTCTTCGTCCCTAATTATAACTATAGGATACGATATTTGCCCTCCTCGGGAGAGACCTACGACAAAGCATGCACGGAACAAACCAGGTAGTGACTTTTCTCTCATGTTGTGTATGATGTTTTGGTATGCATAACTTATCATTGAACTGTGAAATGCATGTACCATGGTCCATTACAGTGCGAGCAGGTCAGCGTGAGCCGTGTAGGGATTGATGTTGGTCATCTCTAGGTTGGCCGTTGAACTGCCGTTGTAATCGACATGGAACTTTGTGAATCCGACCCGTGGGGCGGCGTTTGTTAATCCAGCCGTGGGCTGTGAGTTTTGAATCTTGCCTGTATGGCTTGTGTGATGAAATGCTTTATATGAATCCCAGCTGTGGTGAAATATATTGTGTGGATTGTGTTGTGCAATGCAGCGTGAGTAATCGTAAGGGATGACATGTGTCATACTAACCATTACCGTTGTAACTGCCGTTGTAGTTGCTTTATGTGGATAATGATTTGATTTCATGCCTTATTATTGTACATACTATGATTGATTTGACACTACGGGGATTCTTTAGAATCTCACTCTCCCAAAAACCATGTTTTAGACAGGGCAGAAAGATCAAAGGGAAAGCGGGCAACGAAGAGCGGGTAGAGCTCATTGATAGGAGTCTATTTTGGAAAAACTTGGTTATCATTTTGTAAATCATTTGGATATTTTTTGTTGGGAATTACATGTATATATTGGATAGTAGTTATGTAATCCTCTTGTATGGGAAACTACTTGGGCTTTGTGCCTTATATAGACCCTGCATTAGTAATTGAACCCTGAGTGCGTCGGGAATTTACTGAGTACTCTAATATTTATAAATGGAATCAAATTGTTTAGGTTATTTGTGTATTGAAATGTGATTAGGAGACCATTGTGAACATGTTTTAGAAAAGGTTTTATAAAAGCATGTTTTGGGCAAAACTTGTTGTATTAAGTCTCAAATCATTTATGGTCTCTAATTCCACATTAATTACGTGTTTATGAACTAAATCTCGGCCTTAAGCGTGAAGGGGGTTACAACCCCCCACTCAATTTTTCATGTAGAATTCATTGCTGACCTCAAATTCACCAAATTCACATTCCTCCTACCTGCCTTACAACTGACCAAAAATCTGGCCCCAAACCAAAATTCACAAGTTTGCAAATTTCACTTCCAAATTATGCTAGAATCATCATTTAACATCATATATTACCATTTCCAAGACCAAATCAACATGAAACCCTAAAACCCTAAGATAACCAAAATTAGGACAGCAAAGAGAATTCCACAAAACTCAACCAATTAACAAGATATTTATTCCAAATCAAAGCTTATACTCACCTCTTGCCCTTTTTAGAGCTTGTTCTTTGTTTCTCCAACTTTGACACTTTGTAGACAGCACAAGACACTTCCTTTTGAGAAACAAAAACCATAGAATTGTAGCTCTTAGCAAGGGGAACAATGTTTATGAAGAGGTTTTAAGTTCAAGAGGTGATTTACAAGGTGAAAATTAACAAGAAGGCTTACCTTTGCTTCTTGATCCTACAAGTTCACTTTCTCTTTCCTTTTTCTTTTTCCAATTTTCTCTCTCTTCTTTTCTCACTTTGGATGACTTTTAAGAGTGATTGAGAGTGTGTACTTGTGTTTAATTCATTTAGCTTCAGCCCATGAATTTATTTGGCTGAAATTCACTCTAAAAAGCCAGAAAGGTGATGTGTCACAATTTCATGGTATCTTGAAAAAGTTATGTAGTTAATTAGCCAACTATGATTTGATTTGGTTGAATCAGCTCTTCTCCTCCCCTCTTCCTCTTGCTTGACCGAATTTGGGCACATAAAAAGGGGACAATTTTGTTGACCCAATTGCTCTCGTAAGCTTGCTTTTTAGTCAACCTACCAAGTTTTAACCAATTGCAAGTCTTGTTGACTTTTCTTCTCTTCTTCTTTCTTTGCTTTTAACTAATCAATGCCTATGATTAAATTTGAATTCCCTTCCTCCCCTTTTGAGAGTCTTGACTGAAATTAATACTCAAAAAAGGGGGTGGGCTTGTTGACCAAAGCTTATATGTTCATATGTCTAAGTTTGATCAAAGTCCTCTTACAAAATGCTTTCAAACTTTAACCAAACTTTTCTTTCTTCCTTTTTTTCACCCTTGGACCTTTTTTAACCATGTGTGAGGATGGTTAATTTGCTTTTTGGAACTCATGATTACTCTTACTTTTTTAGATCAAATCTTGACGTTTTTTTATCTTCCAATTTTAACCTCAAGATCAAGTAACAATTGTTTCTTTTGCCCTTGTTTTTTACAATATTAATTGTATTGCTATTATTTCTTTTATTTCTCTTTATTTCTTTTTTATAGACATCATTTCCGTTTTCTTTTGATTCCAATTAGGTTTTACATTATATTGGCGTAACCTAAAGGAATCAGGTGTTTTTCTTTAATTAATTCACACTAAAATTCATTCTTTATTCCGAGTGCGATTTCTATCCCTATTTACAACTGCTTTTAAGTCGTTTAGCCCTTGAATACATTTTGAAATTCTTACTAAATTGAGCTTAATTTTATACTTCATTCAGACTCTTTCTTAAGTTTCTAGTCCCAAAATTTAGGGATATTACATAATTTATGTGAAATTTTTTAATTTTATTAATATGCCAACTAATATTCAGGAAGTGTCAAATCAGCTCATGAATTATTATATTTTAACTAATTAGATCACAAATAATTTAATAAATCAGGTTTATATAAGAATTTCTGATAAAAATAATAGGCGTATGGACATTGGCCAAAAAAAAATAATAATAATAATAGAAATATCACACGGATACTGAATTACTGACTTTTAGATTTTGGTCGTTAGTTATTTGAATTTATTTATTTTTCCGTTTTTTTTTTACAACAAACAAAATCCCCAAATTCGCCATCCCTAAATTCCCAGCAAGCCTCTCGCCCTCATCCTCTCAATATCTGTCTGAAAATCGACCACCCTCCTTCAGCTTTTTGTTCTCTCTCTAATCCTCGTAAACCTTGTGCAGTCGGAAAGCTTCGCCACGTAAGAGATTGTAAGTACTTTATTGTTACTTCGCTTATCCATGCTCCTCATTTCCTTGTAGGCTTGCTTTCATCTGTAACTTTCTACTTGACTATGCTTTGTTTTGCTTCAAATTAATTGTCTGGCCATTAATGTTTCAGTTTTCACATTTTTCGCTGGTTTTTTTAAATTTTTTTGTATGTAATGGAATGTTCGACATGGTCAAGGTTAGTGCAATAGGTTTTTATTTTAACCAATTCATGGTTTGAGAAGTGGAAACAGTCTTTGGAAGGACGTCGAATTGAAATTTCATTAGAATTTAATTTTTGGATGTTATTTTGGTGCTATGTTTATTTATTCGTTGTGGTTTTTTATTTTTTTTTGGGTGGGTGGCTGAATACGTGCTGGAGAGTTATTTAAGCGTTTATTTGTGTTTTTTAATCTTTTTTACATATTCATATATGTTCTTAAATTTTCACACCCTAATTGGTTCCGATTGTAAAATGTTTTATATTCCTTAGAAAAATATGAATGAAGATTCAAAATTTTTACTCTGTTATTTCGTCATTATCCACGTGTTGTGCCTTCTTGTTTTGAATTTTATGCTGTCTATGTAATTTATTTCACTGTTTTTTTTCCCTGAACCTCTCAGCATTTATTTCTTCCGGCCATCGTGCTTTCTAATTGCTTCTTCATCTTGCTTTTCATCCTTCAAACTTTATAACTCTTGTTTCTCATCTGACTTTGTTTCTTAATTTCATTAATATTTTTATATCACTTCCAAGTTGAACGATTTTATTTGTGGACATACCTTTATACCATACTTCTAGTATTTCTGTAGGATTATTATGAGCATATGAAGAGTAATAAATTTAAGTATGGTTTTATTTTAAATGTTCAATGTAAGTTATCCAAAGGGTTGTGGATATTTACTTTCTTCTTGAACTAAATACACTGATAAGAACAAATCACATTCCTTACATCCAATACTTTGATTGCTGGAGATCATCTAATCACCAAAAGTTGAATTCATACTTGAAGACTTGAAGGCCATTGATAACTGATAATTACAATAAAAAACGAAGTTTATTGTCTCTGAGTTGGTGAAAAGTAAATTATGTGTAGTTATTAGATGACGGAGAAAACTTTTCTCTGTCATCTAATAACTACACAGTATCATTTGAATTTTAAAGAAACGTGAGTATAAGCTTCTAATCTTTTCTAACATGCCATCTCTTTTGTTTCTCTTTTGTCATTTGAATCAAAGTCTTGCCAAGATAAATATATATTGAATGGTTTTTCCTATTGGGTTTTATAAAATTTACTCTGAACATATGTTTTGTCTTCAGCATAACTGTTGTATTCAGATTTAACTACTTAATATATATAAATGCCAAGTTCCTTTCCAAAGGTTGGGGCCTACTGTGAGATATTCTGGAGACCCTTGCTGGTTATGCGTTTATTGAACTTCCCTTCACATTCTTTTTGGATCACTTCTTTACTAAGAACACCAGTTTTTTCATTTTTTATGTATTTTAAAGGAAATGCTACAATGCCTTAAGTTCCACATCAGTTGTTGTGGCTACCAAATGTGGAATTCCATTGTTGCCCTAAAAGAGCCAGTATCCTCGAGACCAATAGTAGAAGTACCGTATTATATGGACATCTCTACAGGTAGCCTTTTTCATAAAAGCTTGTGCAAGTCCAACTTTCATGTCAATTGATGGAGACTTAAGCAAGCATGAAGACTCCCTCTTAAAAGTTGGGCTGTGAGGGTGAAGAATCATGTCACATGAGTAACTCAAAACGAGTGCCTACCCAGTGTGGGACTTCATCATTGTCCCCATTCTCAATTAGAGATTCTTTCTCCTGGGTGTCTTTACCATTTGTCTTCAATCATACAACATTTCTAAACTTGCATCCCATATATTTCGGGTGACCATATTTATCATATTTTGTATGCTAGCTTGAGATTATATTAGATTGATATGTTTAGGCTTATAGATTTTTTGGCCTGTATCTGATTTTCATTTATGTTTTGTGGGTTAACATTACGAGGTTCTTCTGGATGTCAACTTAACTGGCATTGTATCTGTAGTATTTTCAATTTTCCACATGTTAAGAATTGAGCACTTTCTTGCTATGCAAACTTTTATTGCTTGATCTGTTCTAATTCTCTTAAATGCTTACATACTAATCGACATATTTTTACTTTCTCTCTGTCTGTTGAAAAAAAAAACCCCTTCTAGGTTTTCAGAGATGGAGCCTCATGGTTTTGCGGATGACCTCCTGAATTTCTCATCTGACATAGGTGAAGAAGATGATGAGGAAGATAAACCCAGGAAAGCCCTGTCTTCTCTTAGCCTTGAATGTAGTGGTCCAGCATCATTAAATGCTTTGGACGCAGATGACCCAACCCATTCCTTTTCTGTAAGTTTGATGGTGCATTTCACCATTTAATGTTTATGAGTGTAGAAAGTCAAGTTTTTTTTTTTTTTGAAATTTTTTATCAGGTGAAAGCAATAATTCATATATAGACTATAAAAGGGAGAATAGACTGCTAATCGTACCAAAACACGTAACTAAGAAAAATAATACAACCTGATGCTAATTAATACATGATAAAACTATCCTAATTAAAATAGATTAGGGCCTGTTTGGTACAAGGGATTTGGATTGGGGGGGGGGGAGAAAGGAAAATTTTATTAGTTGGATTTAAAAAAATTGGAGAAGTGGGGTTATAAAATTTTAATAAAGAGAAAATGTAGGATAAAAGAGTAAGAAAAATTTATTAAAATCTCTTAACTCCACTTCCCAAATTTTTTTAAATCCAACTCCAAAAAATTTTCCCTTTGCTCACTTTCCCTCCCCTCGTACCTTACCTTATTCTGTTAGAAACTGAACATCTAGGCTAATCTTTAAATCATACAGACACGTATCCAAAAAAACCTACTAAAATCAAATATGTATTAATTAAAACGAAATGTTAAGTAAAATAGATACATAATAACATAATATCCGTCATTCCTCATTCACCTAGGTATTCCTTGCTTAGATTTGAGTTTGACTAATTTAATCCTTGAAAAAGTCCTGGCCGTCTACCTGATCAACCAAGACATGATTTGATTGCTTTTCAGGCATCTGAACTTTTTACTTGTGGTTGTCAGTGCTTGATGGGCATGTTAGGAATATATGAGAATATAGTTTAGGCCATTCAAAGCCCATTATGCTTGGTCACATTAGTTGATTGATAAATTAGAAAAGTCAATGTATACAAGACTTTAGTAAAAGGGGTAAGAATAATTCGCTCTATGCTCACTGCATGGCTGTGTAATATATATAAGACTGTGTACTATGCATTTTATTTGAGAAGCAAGCATAACTTATCTCCACTATCTGTGTTTTCTCTACAAAACTCTAACACAGTGTCGTATTAGAGCCATTTCTCTTGCAAGCATGTTCCCATCCGTGTAAACCAAAGCCTTTGATCAGCAGAACAGCGAAGTAGGTCTTCAGTAGCCCTATGCATCCAGATCTCCTACTTCCTACTCATGCAAGAAAGTCATCTTCTATGAGATTGAACTATGTCAATTTGGAGAAGCCAATTTTGATTGTGCTTGAGCTGCATAGATATGTTTTTTGGAGCTTTCTTGTTCAATGCCCTGAGAAATTATGCATTGGAGAAGATAACAGAGAGCAACAATGGTAGTTGTCTGAGCAGATCAGTGGCATGAGATAAAGTTGTCTCAGAGAGTGGTTTGACATGGTGATGTGTGATCTGGAAAGAGGCAGCTATGGCTACTAGAACCAAACTGCCACTGCTGTGCAGGCTGTTTTTGTTTGAGATATTTCGTAAAATAGAAGACGAATTCTTTATTAGAAAGAGGAATCTTATTTCTGAATCCAGTGAGATAGTGTGTGTTAGCACCATAGATCGTAATATTGCAAGAAAACTAAAGCAGAGAGAAAGACAGAGGATGATGTGAAAACCTAGTTCTCGTTTTCCGCATTACAAAGATTGGGGAAAAAATTGAGAGATGATGTTGAAGAAAAAAGGGGGAAATAGTTCATGAAAAAGGAGGACAGAAAAGAATATGAAGAAGAAATAGTTTGATGATAATGATAAGAATAAGTTGAAAACAAAAATAGTGGATATAATTGAATTTGATCATTTTGACGGGATCATCATAAGAAAAGGGAAAGAAAAAAGTGTTGGATATCAGTAGAATGAAGATGAAGAAGACTGGATTGTTTCTCGTGACCAGATCAATGCTTGTGATTTCTATCCTGTATCTATCTTGTGTCCAATTCTACTGTTGCATTGTTGCTGCTGTCTTATTTAATGTTGGTATGCATCTTGTTTCTTCTTATTTGAAAAGGAGAAAGAAAGACCTCAGTAGGGTAAATGTTAGGAATATATGAGAATATAGTTTGGGCCACTCATAGCCCATTATACTTGAACTGTGTCAGTAGAAAGACCAGTGAGCAAAGTCAGCGCATATGGAGGACTTGATGTACTGTGCATTTCATTTGAGAAGGAGGGTATAATTTCTCCACTATATTCTGTCTTTTCTCTTCAAATCTCTGAGGGTGAAGCATCATCATTCAAGGTGGTTCAGACATGTATAAACAAAGTCATTAGGGGTGCTTGTGAGAAGGGTGGATTAGATAGTATGGAGTCCTCTAAAAAGGCAACGAGGAAGACCGAAAATAATACTCAATGAAGTTATTGAACAATTATTTTATTTTTTTGTTAACATTATATTCAAAGATTTGGTCTTTTGTAGAACACAATGGTGTTTGCTATCCATATAGCCGACCTCATGTAGTAGGATAAGACTTGTTATTGTTGTTGTTGTTTCAGTTGGCCCTCAAACTGCATGTCATCATTTCTTGCACAACAGGTTTGTCCTGTTGGATGCTTGCTGCGGCACTTATGTACTACTAGTATGCCATAATGAAATGCTGGAAGTCATAAAATAGCCACTAGAACCTAAATCTTTGTCTAACCTGTTTCTCAGAAATGTGGTCTACCATCATGCAATATTTGGTACTCAGAAAATTGTTTTCCTGATTTGGTCTACTATCATGCAATATTTGGTACACAGAAAATTGTTTTCCTGACAGGAAATGGGAAATGCACCTATCTCATTTCCTGTCTAGGTGAATTTCTCATATAGATTGTCGTTTTCGGCATATCTAACATTGCCTTATTAATGATATTTATCTTGTCAAGATTTGAATATTAGTTCCCCAGAGTTTCAGTTTCTATATTTTCCATCTATCATAGTATGAATACTCTTAGACAGACTAGAATAAGCATTCTGCATTACATATTCCATCTTACCAACATACTTCTAATTCAACTGGGGCTACTCTAATCTGCTGGTAACAATTGACGTCTGAGCCATGTTTTTGTCATCTCAAGAGTGACGTGAATATTAACTTTCCTTTCCCATGATTCAGGAATTTGCAGAAGAAGAGCTTGAATGGCTATCCAACAAAGATGCTTTCCCGGCGGTTGAAACATTTATTGACATGCTCTCTATTCAACCAAACTTACCGAAGCCCCAAACGCCAGTCTCAACACTTGAATATAGTGCAAGTAGTATCAACAGTAATAGCAGTGCTAACAATGTTACCCTCTTAGATGCCTTTAATCACATTAATGTTCCTGTCCGAGCACGAAGCAAGCGTCGTAATAGGCAACGTCGTGGTGTTGCTGACATATCCTGCTGGCAGTTTTGGTGGAACCAGCCAAGTAACTCGGTTACCAAACCTGAAGCAATGTTAAAAATCTCAGTAATAGGGAGGAAATGCCAGCACTGTGGAGCAGAGAAAACTCCACAGTGGCGGGCAGGACCCCTAGGGCCAAAAACTCTTTGCAATGCATGTGGGGTTAGGTATAAGTCCGGGCGACTTTTACCGGAATATCGACCTGCTAGCAGCCCTACATTTTGTAGTGAGTTGCATTCAAATTCTCACAGGAAGGTAATCGAGATGAGAAAGCAAAAACAAATGGGAAGCCAGGGATGATGGTCAATGGTAATGGTAGGTGTTGCTTTACAACATAGAAATTAGTGTCATTAGGACTTAGTCATTTCTTTTATTTTTTTCTAATTTAATTTAATAGTTATCTCTCTATGTGAGATGGGCTTAGGTTGCAGCTAAAATTCTTTGCTTTTATAGATGATCTGTTTAGGCGAGTCTTGAATTTGTAGTGTCTTGGTTTTGTCGGAAACAAGAAGTCAAACATTCCATTAGTTGTGGCTAATTTCATGGTCTTTATTTTAATCAGATTCAGGATTTAGGCTTAGAATGAGTCAGTGGAATGATGGATAATGTAATATACCGTCTAATGTTGAGGAATTGTAACATCATTTAGGTTGTCTTGAGACACTGTAATTTGTAACATTGATCATGTTGTATTTTTAAGGTAGATGTGTTGTGTGACTTGTCTTGAAAGACCAGAAAATATTTGTTTCCTAATTATCTGATCCTCTCTTGACTTATATGCCCTGCTTGATGAGAAAAATGAAACATGAATAGATGAAACTGAAAGCTTTCTTAATTCGTAATATTGACATATTTTAGGTTAGATATTTGTGCTCTATATGGACCTTTTATTATATTTTAGTGAATTGAGTAAATGTTAGCTGATTGAAGCGACTTGGTTATTCTGTTTTGCATTAATGGCTTGTCCTTTTCCATTTCTCCTTCTCAATATTTGCTAGGTTGACTATTTGATGAGATCAGTCTACCCAAGGATATTAATGCTCCTAGATGTATATTTCAATTCATTTTTTCTTGTATTTATTATTATTTTCAAACTAATTTATTTAACTTATTTGATCCATAATTTACACATTACACTAGGGTATTTTGGAGAGATCGTGCCACCTTGTCATAATTAAGTAATTTATCTCATTATCTTAATTTATTCAAATTTGTTAAATAACTCTTGTATTAAGGGCAGGAGGTAGTATAAATTAGGGAGAAAAGGTGGGGTGAAGGCTCACATTTAGTACAAAAGAGAATACTTATAAACATTTTATATGGCATTTGTCAATATGCTTATATCTGTATCCGTGCTCAAGGACAGCCATCACAATTGAGTTCACTGGCAATCTAACTTCAAATAAAGTAACTGGCCAAATATTACCGCAAGTCTTTTTTCTGCTTTTATTTGATGCAAGCGTTTAACCCAAATTTAAGTATTGTCAAAACTCAATTAAGAGTAGTTCTCCTAAGTGTGGCAGCAAATTTGAGTTCACCCAAAAAAAAATAATAAATCAAAAGCTCAAGCTTGATACTTTGTTGGAAAAGTTCACTTGACTAATCAATAGGGGTTAGTTTGAATCTCTGATGGGAGAGATGTCAATATTTTGTGTCTTGTGGTGCTTTGAATAGGATTGTTTCCAATAAGAGAATATATGTACCTAATAAAAAAAAGCATAGAAATAAAGGAAAAGAAAGAAAAGTTCACTTGACCCAATCATCAGTTTAATATTGTTATAAATTATATACAGCAAATTATTACGTCAAAACAAAGATATACACAACAAACTATATTTCCTTATTGTATGAAAGGTCATACATATGCATATGCATATATATATATATATATATATAGCCTCATCAAATGCTGATGATCTCCTCCAAAAGATCATCAAAAATCAAGTCATCAACCTCAAGCCCCACACATTCTGAATCAAACTGAAGATTCATCCACCCATCATTTCTTTCCAAGTCTCTGCTAACATAGTAATACAAAGATGGATATAACAAATCAGAAGAATTCAAATTCAGATGCCACTTTATAATTTTCCACACTTCCCTTAGAACTTGGTCTCCCACTGGCATTGGGTAAACATGACACAGAGAAGACAATGACTTTGGGTAATAACTATATGATCTCCCAAATATCTCAATCAATACCTCATTGATCAAATCAAACAAAACCAAATGGTTACAATGAGCACCACCATTACCAGATTCTTCAGAACTTTTTGGATCAAAAAGCAAGCACCCTTCTAGTTCATCATACACTGTTGGATCAACTGGTTGCTCATTGGAAAACCATGTGCTGAGGGATTCTTGGCTTGTGGATAACCCAGATAGCTCTAATACATCTTTCACATAGTTAAATTCTGCTATATTGTTCTTGTCCACTTCAAGGCAAGGAATATCCAAGATCAAATGCTTGTTCAAAGATCCAAATTTCTGGAAATCAGCTTCAGTACTATTTATCAGTTCATGATAGTTTGCAATGTCAAGATCTTGTACTTGCTCTGTGAAATGATCCAATCCATCTATTGGCCATGGCTTTATTATTGACTCTGTTCCATTCAACCATAACCAGATGATTAAGTGGGAAGTTTAGAATTATTGCTAGAACTTGAGTATACGATGGATAACAACTAAATATAGAACAAAGTAATTGAAAACAAAATTCTTTTTAGTACTTATTGTTTACTTCATGATTAATACTCCCCGGTCCTAAATGTAGGAGCTAGTTGAGGGGTTTGCTTTGGTCGTTAGACCTCAATTCGTTTTATTTTTCAAATTTATAATTTTTTTTCCAAAGTTATCCATATTAATTGCATATATTAAAGGGGGATTTCACATGGCGATAATAATTAAAGAGGGTGTTTTAGGAAAACTAACACACATTTGTTACAATATGGCTGCATTCATGTTAAAAGTTTCAAAGGGAAAATTGTGTATGTACTTTACCTAAAAATTTGAACAATTCAAATTAAAAAAATTTTTTAAAGCAAAATTTGACATGATCCGACACAAATTCCCAAATCAACATTATTTCCCTTTGTTCCTATGTTCTGTTACTCTAATATAATGCAGTCTCTTTTTTTTCTTAATTTTCCTTAGTACTCTTGCCATTTTCTTGAATCGATTCAACCTATTTGTACTATTAAATTAGATTAAACAAGTAAACAGAAACTAATAATTTACTAAGTCAGGGAAGATAAAAATGCAATCCATGATTATTAAATGACAACATATACCTTCTGGTAAAGATAGCTTATCATCAGAGCTAATCGAATCATCATCCAGGAAGCTGGAGCCAGAAAAGGAGATTGATTTTGTTTCAGCAACAATAGAAGTTGATTCATTCATATCACTGTCAGTTGATTTTCCAAAATAATTATCAATTCCTATACTTTCATTTTGATTTGATCCCTTGTCCTCATCTGATACCAACTCTGTATCACTTCTTATGGCTCTTCCTCTTTGGGCACATTTTAAAATACTTTCTGGGGTTGTAATGTTACCCACACAAGTGCTTGGACTAGCGAGTCTCCCTCCAAATTTCCCAACTGGAATCTGTGGAGGTATAATAGAAGAAGCCTCCTCATTTTGACCAAAGTAATCTTTAAGATTAGGTAGTGAAAGAAACCTTTGAAAGGATTTTGGGGCCTTTAATATAGAACTTTTCTCCACTGTTTTCAACTTTAAACTTTTAGATTTAGGGTACCTAGGTCCTTTGTTAAAGCAAGTCTCATAAAGTTGAGAATATTTCCAAACTGATTCATTTAAAGATGAACTCCTCATTGGAGATCTTTGACGCTTTTTAAAGCTTCCAAATTCAGTGTCTATGGAAACTTTGGGAATCTTCCACTTCAAATCCATGGGAGTTTTATTTCCATGAGGAACTTTGTCATACACAGCATCCATGGCTATTCGTCGTTTCTCATTTTTCATCTTCTGTCTAAGTTCCTTGAAACGCTTAATAGCTCTTGGATTATGAACCCTGGATGGTACTGGTGTATCATAATAAGAAGAGTCCAGTGACACAGGCTGCTGCTGGTCACTTTTTTCCAAAGATTCGGGCAGAGATATCGCTGTTTGTGTTTGACTATCATTTTGTACCTCTCCTGATTTGTCCATTTCATCTTCCATTTTGTTTGTGCCTTCTCCTTTAGCTTTAGGTGACGATGAGGAGGAGGCAAGAGCAGGAATTGAACTAGACTTGTTTAGTCTCATATTTCTTGTTGGTTCCTGTTGGTTAGGGAAGTGGCATGCCAAAGGAGAATGTTGATGCTGCAGAACTTTTAACATCAAATTCTTATTTGAATTTATCATATCCAGAGCATCCAAGAAATCCTTGAAGAGATAAGGTGACACATCAGTTGTGAGTAACTTGGCTTTCATTGACTTCTCCTCATAGTTCAATGCTTCCTTCATTAATGATCTGTGATATTCTGATACTGGTTTATGATGCTTATGAACCATACTATTATGTTCCATTGAATCACTAGAAAACATGGTTCCGCACTCTACACTGATCTCTTTATTGGCTGTTGAGCATTCTGGTGGCAAATCCTCAAATGTCTCACAAGAGTGTGGAACCATTTCGGGACTATGTTCAATTAGATGGTTAGATTCGGAGGCAAACTTGAGATATGGATGATCTGAATTGGGGATAGGAACCGGTTGGCTTGCTGGTTTTGGCTTTACAGGGTAGGTTGAACTTCTTTTATGATGACCCTTATTTCTGGCTATCTCGTGGGTAATAAGTGCTTTTAGTCTGGATTTAACAGAGTGTCTGGCTGGAGAAGTGGACTGTATCGCCATTTCTTCATATAATTTCAAGTTCGGCTCGTAGTCCTGCATGTTATTATCAGCTCCACCTGGAACATCAACTGCTACAATGTGAAAAAGAGCATGTGAGTTTTGATGTCTGTGAAATTGGATATGAGAAGGCATATATACAAACAAGACAACAATGTATAATTGTGTAGCTAATGAGAATACAACACTACTTTCAAACTTAACTTTCATTGTTTGGTAGTTTTTTCTAACTAGATATGTACAAGTGAGAGTTTAAAAAAAAAATCATAGAAAAATTTGTGAGTTTGTGAAAAAATTATGGCTTCAATCTTCATTGCATCATTTACAAATTTGCATGTCTCTTATAGCCAGTTCCAAGCCCAAATAAATAAAGAGAATTGTATTATGCCCTCAATAGCCAACGTAAAACTCTATTCAGTCTGTTATGAATAATCACAGACACAACCACACCAGTAACTGAAAACACTATAATCAACACTCTAGCTTTTATGAGTCCCATACAGAAATAAGAAAACCAATCTGAAACAGCTAGAGGAAGCAATAAGAATCCAATAGTCAGTTGTGAAGCAGATTATTTGAACAGTCTACAGAACACTTACCTTCATGATTTTTTACACCATCACTCTTCTTGTGTGTGAGTCTTTTCTTGACATTATGGGACCAATGATGATACTTCATAATATTAAGAATGCTCCAAGATCTTCTATGATGATGACTTGGATTAGCTCTAGCTCTAGCACTAGCACTGGCACTAGCGCTGGCGCTAGCACCAGAACTATTATTCTCCTCTGCTGTCACATCATGTTTCTTATAACGAACTTTTTTTCCCATTATTCCTCAGATTCAGCTACGAAAACTGCTTCAGTGCAGGAGTTAGTCATTAATGTGACAAAATTTTTGTTATTCTTTTCTCAAGTGGTTTAGAGATGCCCAAATGATTTAACTTATAACAAATTTGTTATTTTTTAGTATTAATTTTCTTATTCATTCATGTTCGAGAGTTAAACTAATAACTAGTATGAGCCTAATAGCTCCATTCAATCTTTAAATGCAAAAGCTAATAGAAGGGTCTTTTTTTTTTTTTTTTGATTAAGATAGAAGGGTCTTTTTTAATTCTAAATGAAAGACTTCAATCCACTTTGTCTTCCAAAATTATAATATTTTTCCTAAACTATACCTATTGATTGCCCATATTAAAAGGAGTTTTCATCAAGAGAGTAGTTTCCAATGCAAATGATTTAAATGGGTACTTTTGGGAAACGAACACACATTTTTACATATAATTAACTTAGATAATTTTTTATCTTTGTAAATTAGTTATGTAGCTCATATATTTAGGATTGAATGAAGTATTTGGGGACCAAATTATTTGAAAGTTTATTCAAGCAAATATGAATGAATACTAGATGAGAAATGAAATTCAATATGGTTGAACATCACATTTTACCTCAAGAACATTGTGTTGCTAACTTCATTATTTGATGAGTCTTCAATCCTATGGAGACTTCTCTTCTTTATTAATGGTACCAAAATTTACATAAATAATACCCATAAAAAAACTGTTGGTAAAGGAATTTTTTTTATATAAGAAGTGCAAAAGGGAATTTAAAATTTTCAAAAGGATCAATTTCATTTTGTCACAGTTCTTCAATTGATATCCTAGGTTCATCCCAAAGTACAATAATCTTTTCTTAATTCTCAACATGAATTGAAATATTTCTCCATTATTCCTAAAAGAATATGAAATTATTCTTTTGAATCCCAACCAAATGGCATTGTTCAGTTCCTGATGGGGCAAAAAAAAGGGGAATCGATATGAAACCTTGAAGACAAATATACATAATCTTTTCCCATCATTTAATATCTCATAAAATTGAATTTTGAAGTCTAAAATCAAAGAAGAACATCAGATCGAAGGGAATGTGAAAGGATTAAATTTAAAAAAAAAAACGGGGAAGAAAAATTAATTACCATTGTGAATTCTGTAACGAAATTCTTGTTGTGCTCATGCATTACCAGACTTGGATTGATCAGACGATAAAGAGAAATTAAAGTAACGTTTCTCATTGTTTTTTCCCTGTGAAAAGTTGGAATCTAAGGAGAAGAAAATGGTGGGAGATTGATATTAGGCAAAATCATGGAAACACTGACTCCACAAAATTTCCGCATTATTTTCCATTTGTGTTTTTTCCTAACAAATTTTTAATTGGAATTAGAGGATCTCTTTAAGTTTATTCTTTGATCACATTATATATTTGATATTGGGACCATTTGAAAATAACGATCGGATGACAAAATTATCAAAGATCGGCGTTTGCTATTTTTATTCAAAAACATTATAATAGTTCCATGAATGTGGCTAATTGTTTATTATTATTATTATTATTATTATTATTATTATTTTGCCTACAGGGAAATCAGGGTATATATTGAACTTCAGCATGAAGGTACAAAGTCTAAATAGTACAATAACATGGACAAAATTCTCAGAAAAAAAAATGATAACAAAAGACAAAATTCTGAAACTTGAGACAGAACAAAGCATATCGACAGAACAAACAATGAAGGAAATAGACTGATACTCAGCAAAGCAAACAAAAAGAGATACTACCTACGGCCATTAATATAAATTGCATTACAAACTATCTCGTATATTAAAGATAAGAGGTACTACGTTTTATCCTTAATATAAGAGTCAGTTGATTAATTTGGGCAGATTAAGAAAATTAATTATGTTAGTTATTTATAACAAATATAACTTGATTTTCCTAAAATATTACTCCCTCCGGTCCTAATTATAAGATAAAGTTGACTTTTTTGGAGAAATTAAGGAAGCCAATTAAATCACTTTAGAATATTTATATTTATATTTTTTCTTCAAACTAAGTAATTTGATTAATAAACTAATATATAATCCAAAGATACTAAAAATATAAATACTCTAAAGTGATTTAAATAGCTTCCTTAATTTCTCCAAAAAAGTCAACTTTATCTTATAATTAGGACCGGAGAGAATATCTTTTATCATGAGTACTTTTAAAGAGAAGCCCCTTAATGTGCGCATTTAATAGGGATATTTAGAGGGGGGATTATAAATTTTGGAGACAATGTGTATTGAAATATTATATTTATAACCAAATATTTAACTTTCAACTAGCTTTTATATTAAGGAGTAAACTGCTAGTTTTTATTTTATTATTTCTATATCTAAACAATCCTGAACTTTCATCCCAAATCTGAATAAGCTTTGCTGTTTTGCTTTCCTTATGATCAAATTCAATCAAAAATGGACAGTGGTCAGATCTACAATAGGTTCCAAAATTGGTGTTCCCTCCTCCTTTGCCCGAGCTATGTAAAATATCATTGAAATCACCATGAACTGGATTTATCACTCTTCCCCTCTGTACCTCCTTTTTTTTCCCTCTTTTTCTTCATTTCCTTTGGATTAAAAATTTCAATGGTCTATGCATCAAAAAATAATTTCAATGTCCTAGATTTAACATTTTATAAAACTATTATTATAATTTTACTTAAAAATGCAAAACTAAATTGAAACTAATAAAATTTGATTTGAAGAGCCGTAAATATTATCACTATAGGTATGAACCATTCAGGTCAAATTTTAGTAGTTTAAATTTTTTTATATATTTTGTAAACCCTTCAGACTAATGAATGGCAAACCAATCGTCCAACGGGGTTTGGTCAAGAGTTTTGGATGGATAAAACTGTTTGACTTTTATATTTTTTTTCCTTCCCTTACTCTGAGTTTAGAACAACATCATTTAAAGTAAAAAAAAAAAAAAATCAGTACATTAGATTTTTGCTTTAATAACTCATATTTAATGGATTATATGTAATCAATATATGAACCTGTTTGAGAAGTTTAATCAAATTTAATGAATTAATACATTTTTTATTTAAATATGGGAAAATTGTTTAAAAGAACATGTTTGAGAAGTTTATTGATCAGTGGTACCTCAACTTTTTAAAAAAATATTCGTCTTTTAGGGTGAATAGATATAAGGATTAAATGACTCAATTGCATTCCCTATATGCAATTCATCTTACCTAGATGTAATATATCTTCCCTACGTGCAAATATCTTCCCATGTGTTACAAAATTAAGTTCGAATATGCCAATTATTACATGTGCAAACGATAATATTCCTTACCAATAATTCATCTTAGTGCAAATGATATTCCTCTATATGCAAATAATCTTCTGTGTGTGCAATATATCTTTCCTACATACAATTTATTTTCCTTATGTGCAACTTAACTTCCTTTATATGCAATCTAACTTCCCTCATGTGCAAATGTCTTTCCTCATATCTCAAAATTAAGCCATACTATGCAAATTATGCTTTGTGCAAACAATCTTCTATGTGCAAATGATCTTCCCTTATGTGCAAATAATCTTCCCTATGTGTAATATATCTTCCCTAAATGCAATTTGTCTTCCCTATGTGCAACTTAACTTTTGTTGTAAGCAATCCATATTCTCCATGTGCAAATGCCTTCCCATGTGTCCCAAAATTAAGCCAGAATGCAAAAATTATGTTAGTGCAAACAATCTTCCCTTGTGTGTAAACAATCTTCCCCTATTACAAACATAAGCTTTCCAAGTTTCCTCATCATTAAAAATCTCAGCCACTTTCACCCATACCTCTAGAAATCAAACCCTTAAATCTAGATGTACAAATTAGTTGGTCGAATAGGGATTAATGATAGGCAGCAATAAGCTAAGGGTGTAACACCCAAATTTTATATTCACAAAAAATATATTGTAATCATTTGAGTAATTCAATAGAATGGTGAATATTCATGAAAATTAGATCTTGTGAATTTTGAAATATTCATATTCATAAGGAAATGGGCAAATAAATTTAAGAATTGAATTAAATTACAAGGGTGATAGCAAAATCATAATTTTGCCAATTTAGCCCAAGATTAATTATTTTCCAATTAATTGGAGTTAATTTCAATTAATTAAGGAAAATAAAGGAAAATGTATAAATTGAATATTCTTGGTGGAATAAATTAAGATTTGTGGAATAAAGTAAAAGCCCATATTTTTCTTTTATTGGTGGATATTTAGGAGAAGGGAAATATTTACTTGAAAGATAAATATGCCAAGTGGCATCATCTGAAGCCAAGAGATTAAATTATAATTGCTAAAGTTGAAGCACATGCTTAAATTGCAATAAAATATATTATGTTGACCAAAGGAATGAGATAATTGTAGAAAGCCCAATTGTTAATTGAAGGGATTGATTCAATTACAATGGGACTTATGACACAAGTTTGAAGTAGATAAGCACAAGTTGGAAGTGGATGAGATCAAGTGCACATGTGATGTCATAATTCATTATACCACCATTTATTAAATAGAGGTTATGAAGGATATTTTGTTAAAAGCTCTTCCTTCATCTTTTCCCTCATTCTCACATCCAAACAACAAAGATAGAGAGAGAGAGGGATAGCTTGGGAAATCTAGAGAGAAGGAGGAGAAATATTAAGGTAAGACCTTGTGGATCCAAGTTTTAAGGCTTCCAATTTGCATAATCTCCTCTCTAATCTCTTCTTCATGAAACACTATGTTTAGCAAGCAATCTCGAGGGAGAGAGAAAGAGGGTGGTAGGCTTTAAAGAGAGAAAGTGAAGAAAACCAAGGTAACTTCGAGAACATCAACTCTTGTGGTTTATTGTTGTTGCTATTGTTGTTCTTGGCTTGGTTTGGTATTGGTTGGTTGATTTTGTAAATTTGAAAAGTCCTAACCCTAAGGGGTTATGCTGCCTAAATTTCTTTGAATCATGATTAAGAAGTGTTTAAATGAGTTAATAAAGTATTAGAAGTGGAAAAGTACAAGTTTTGGAAGCTAGAACACAAATATTTTTCCATTTTTCTTGAATATTTCGGCCAGCACTCTTTCAGGGGGTTGGAGCTAGATTTTCATGAAATAAATGGTTCCATTGGATTCAGTGGGCAAAAATAGGTGGGGTTACAGTTAGGCACTTTTTCGGTAGAGGCCGAAAAAGCATAATTACGAAAACGCCACTGAAATCCCTAAATAGGGGCTGTCAAGGGTATTTTCGTAATTTGATAGTGAATTTGGTAATTTTGAGCCTGAAAATGGATTCCTTGGGTGAAAATTTGTCAGAATAGCCCTAGTCAAAATTTTGGGAAAACGTGCTATCGGGCCAGGGTCCCGGGGGCATTTTGGTAAATTTTCACCATAGACTAATATAACCACCAGAAACACTTGGAAATGTCTAAAATGCACATTTGACATTCTAGGATAGAGTAGATAGCCTGAGGGATTGGCACGCAAATCGAGGCATGTTATTCGAAGATCAGGGAAGGGCAATTAAAGTAGGGAACTTACCTCTCCTGTATGTATGTGATGTTTTTGTTGGTGTATTGATGCATGTTATTGCTTTGCTTGATTATGTGAAACATATATGAATAATTTTAGCTCTGTTCACTATTTTGCTATGGTCGTACGTATGATGTTTAAAACATTGAGCACACAGATATGTCATTGTGTGAACATGAATTATGTAATGCAAGCATATCATACATTAAGTACTTATCCCGCATGCATATTGGTATTGTTCTCCTACTGATATTCCCCAGAATATCACCCTCCCCTACCAACAATTTAAACAGCAGAAGACATAACGTATGCTGAGAACAAAGAAGAGAACCATACGAGGGGATTGTAGTGGTGGAACGAAGACGGGAAGATGTCTCCGTTTCACTGGGATGGATTTAGACCCCCACGTAGTGCTACGAGGCTACATTAATTGTAATTATCAAGTACGAACTTCTATAGGGAATTAATCATGCACATAATATCGATATGTTTATGCTATTCCTGTGTTGTCCACTGAACTGTGTATCTTTTCCGTAAATACTCTGAAATATGTGAAAATAAGATGAGGGTGTGACAAAGGGTAGTGAGGTAGGGTTGTAAAGGAGAAGAAGAAATGAAAGAGATGGTTAAAATATTCCATATTAGATCAAAGGTAGAAGAAATCATCGTCTTCTTGTTAGAAATTGTTATTGTTGTTAGAATATTAGGAAATAAATCAAGATCCCTTGATTGCTGCTCCTTGATTTTAGGATCTTGATTATAGGAACTTTATTATATCCTAGTCTTAATTGTAATCACTAATTCTTCTCCTATTTCTCTTCGTTAGCCTATATATTGTAATCTTCTTTCATATGAACACTATCACAAAATGAGTGTTTTCCCTATGTCCAATATGGTATCAGAGTGCTAGCCATACGCCCAAGGCTAGAAACAAAGGCTGAAATAGTGAGGGAGAGATAAAGACGAGAGAGAGAGCAAATAGGTGAATCCAAGATCTGGTGAAGGCTAGTGAGTGAGAGCACACTACCGGAACAGTGGAGATCGAAAACTGCCGATCAACAGATCCCAGAGGCACAACATCAATTGGAGCAATGTATGGTCCCCACAAGCCACTACAGCATCGACACGTGAACCCCACGTGCCATCATCTACAATGTTTTCTAGCCACTTTTTTCCCAGAACCTTGAATCCCTCCAAATTTCCTCCTCTTTTCGATTCTATCCCTAGAAATTCAACCAAAACTGAGGCCACTCCAATGACACTCATGTCCGGTACAAATTCTCAAATTCAAAACTCATCTTCTTCCTCCAATTCCTCCACTACCAGTAGTATAGTGATGACACTAGAACTCTCGGATAGTCAGATTATGGCTATTAATCATAGGTTCAATAGAAGAAACTATTTCCAGTGGTCCCAACACATGCTGAGATATATTCATGGCAAAAGGAGAAATATATTAATGGGGCAGCACCTAAACTTTAATGACTCAAATTTTAATACATGGTTTGTTGCAAATAACCAAGTTATGACTTGATTATGTAACTCTATGGCTATGGATATTAGTGAAGGTTATCTCCTAACAAATACTGCAAAAGAAATCTGGGATGTGGTGAGAAGAACATACGCTTCTCTTGATAACATTGCTCCCTTAATCCACTGGAAATGACAACTTCGAGATTTGTGATAAGGTAACATGACAGTGACTGATTATCATAATACCTCGTTAAAACTTTGGCAACAACAGAACCTATTTGAAGTGCACCCGTGGAAGAATGTTGAAGATGCTCAATTATATAAAAGATAGTAGAAGAAGGAAGAGTATATGACTTTCTTCTTAGATTCAATGATTCTTTTGAGGAGATAAGAGGCAGAATCATGGGGTTAAAACCCTTACCAAATATGTTTGATGTAGCCAACCATGTGTAATTCGAAGAAAGCAAAAAACTCTTGAATCGAAGTTGCTCAAGCCAAATTGAGAGTTTGGCTCTTGCAGCAAAAGGACCACAAGATGAACGGGGAAATAATAAATGATCGTCAAAGAGGAATGCTGGAAACTACATGGGAAACCATCAACTAGCAAACAACACATCCAACAAAGCCATCTCGCTACAACTGAGCAAAAGACTGAAGATACTAATTACCTAAGCTAGGAGGAACTACATATGTTTCATAAGATACTAGACAAATAGAATAAGTTAAACTCTATGCCCAATGTCAATCTAGTGCAATTAGGTAATTCTATTATAGCTCCCAATGTTATACGGGCTAGTGAAGATACATGGATTGTTGATTCAGGAGCTACATATCACATGACTGGTAATCAAACTTTATTTACAACTCTCAAATTGTGCCTTGAGAACCTTTGAGTCAAAGTTGCTAATGGCATGTTCACCAAAGTTGAAGGAATTGGCATAGTCATGCTATCTAATTCTCTAGGAGTTCACAATGCACTATTTGTGTTCGCACTTACTTGCAATCTAATATCGGTGAGTAAATTTACCAAATGGCATATATGCCGAGTGATCTTGATGATGATTGTTGTCTTTTTTAGGTTTTAAGCTTGGGAAAGACGATTGGGACTTCTAGAGAGTGGAATGAACTTTTCTACCTGGAGAGATCAGAATTGAAGAATAAAGATACTTGGAATGCACGAAAAAGTATTGATTAGCTCAAGTTCTTAAGAAAAAGATGTATTGTTATGGTATAGTCGCTCGGGCCACCCTAGTTTTGATTATATGAAACATGTGTTTCCAAGTTTATTCTATAAAAATTTTGTTCCTTTTCAATGTAAGATTTGTCAATATGTTAATAAACCCGATCCTCCTACTCAAAATAATCATACAAACCTTCCACTCCTTTCCAACAAATACATAGTGACATCTATGGTCCACTAAAAACAAAACCCTAACCAATGAAAAATGGTTTGTCACCTTCATCAATGATCATACTAGAATCACATGGGTTTACTTAATGAAGGAAAAATCTGAGATAGCCCAAGTTTTTCAAAGTTTCTATAACTTTGTGAAAAACCAATTTCAAACTTCCATCGAAGTCCTCCGAAGTGACAATGCTAGAGAATATCTAAGTGGCACCTTTAAAGAATTTCTTGATCAATAAGGAATTTATCATCAAACTTCCTATCCTTACACACCTCAGCAGAATAGGGTTGCTAAACAGAAGAACTGTCAATTATTGGAGGTAACCAAAACTTTACTAATGGAATTAAATGTGCCTACCGTATTCTAGGGTGATGCAATCCTAACCATCACCTATCTCAGCAACTAAATGCCTTCCAAAGTCCTCAACTATGCCACTCCTTGAAACCTTACCTAATTGTCCCCTTATCAATCCATTATCCCAAAGAGTGTTCAGATGTGTTGTCTTTGTCCATACACATGATAGAAGAAAATTTGATGCCCATGCCCAGAAGTGTATATTCCTTGGCAACTACTCCGCCAAAAAGAATACAAGTGCTACTATCCTACCTCAAAGAAATTGTTTGTCTCCAAAGATACCGTATTCTATGAGGAGGATGCCTATCATCCCAAATTACCATTCAAGGGGAGCACTTAGATATTGAATAAATAATTTCACATGAACCATCACATGATCATCCCGCTTCTAATACCCCTAATACCTTACACTCTCCTTCTAATTCCTTATAATCCCTAATACATTACCATCATCCCACTTCTCCAACTAACCAACCTGAACCTACACCTAACGAATTGGAAACATAGGTTGAAATCATTTCTGGGGTGGATAGAGGAGGCATTCCAGAAGGAGAGCCTAGACAAGAAGATAATGGTAGAAATGTCCCTTTTACTCAAAGGAATGACCATAACTTTGACCCAAGATTAGATCTTGAAGAGATGAGATAGCCTATTACACTGAGAAAATGGTTAAGATCTTATACTTAGCATCCAATTCAATGGTTTGTCTCATATGGTAATCTGTCTACAAAAATGTAGAACTTTATCGTAAATAGAGCACAACTTAAAATGCCAACTACCTTCCAACAAGCTATGGCTTATATAAATTGGAAGCAAGCTGCAAAAGAAGAGTTAAAGGCACTTGAGGAAAGTAAAACTTAGGAAACCATAGCTCGTCCCACAGGAAAGAAACTAGTAGGACGCAAGTAGATCTTCACCCAAAAGTTCAATCCTAATAGAAGTATCAACAAATACAAAGCAAGATTGGTTCCAAAAGGGTATACTCAAACTTATGGGATTGATTACCAGGAGACCTTTCCTTTGGTAGCTAAATTCAATACAATCCAAGTATTGTTGTTGATTACAACTAACTTAGATTAGTCACTACATCAGTTAGACATCAAGAATGCATTTTTGAATGGTGACTTGGAGGAAGACGTCTATATGGAGCTTCCCGATGGAGTTCTAGCTCCAAATGACTCTGTCTGCAAACTCAACAAATGTTTATATGGGCTAAAACAATCTCCTAGGCATGGTTCGGACGATTGTCCAAAGCAGTAAAGAAACTTGGGTATGAACAAGGACAAGTAGATGACACACTGTTTATTAAACATGATAATGGAAAAATCACTATCTTGATTATCTATGTAGATGACATTGCTATTATAAGGAATGATGAAGATTCCATTACCCAACTAAAGAAGGACCTGTCAAGTGAGTTCCAAGTTTTTTTTTTCAGTGTAATAAATGAGATTGTGACAATTTTACCCCTATTTATTATATAAATGAAGAAATAATTTAAACATAGATAGAGAAGAAAAAGTTGAAAAGTACCCATTCATAAATGAAGTCATAGATGTAAATTTACCCCCATAATCATTGAGTTAACTACCTCTCCTTAATATGTGAGATTTAGTTAAAAGGAACTTATAAATAAGATCAGAATAGTAAATGTCATCATCCTCTTGGGAAAATGACCCAAAATCAAGACCTTTCAACTCCAATCTCAATGCTTTCAATTTCATCCTTAGCTTAAGGATGAACCTTATTGCCTTTTTTGTCAAAAGCATCTTTATAAAATAGTTGGCAACAAACCAAATTATTAAAATTAATAACATATAATATAAATAAAATAAAGTAACATGTCTAAAATTTATATACCATTTTTTTTATTTTTTTGCAGCATCAAATTTTTTTTTAAAAAAAAGATTTGTTTTTGCATTTCTATTGGGCCAAACGGTTTTTGAAAAACTACTCCAGTTTCTGGCCCAAAAACGGATAAATGACGACCCAAAATGGCTTCCTCAGAAAAACGGTCCAATAGATATATCCAACCCGCAATAACTGGCCGACGGTCTGACCATCCGGTCCGGTCTAATTCTCTAAACAGTGCTCAACGGCGCACCTGGTTTTCAGTAAATTTGGAAAAACAGTCAAACACAGCAGATTTTGAAAAGTATGTCTACATCTCAAGAGTCTTCACACTAGCCGGAAGTATTGTATACAAACATAGCCAACGATCAGATCTTGAATTTACGTTCACACTAAAACACACGCACGCACGAGATTTTGACAAATGAAGATAAAATATGTAAGAGCATAAGCAAAAGGAGGAGGAATTTTACTGATAAGGATGCCTATTGAGATTTGTATACAACTGAAACATTGGCTAATCAGCTTCATAAGTGCTCTGGAGCAAGAGATGAACAAAACTCTTCGCTCCCAGCCAATTCCTCAAAGTGAGTAACTACATTCTCCAGTTGAGAAAACTGACTCAAGAACTTGACATGAAGTTCATTGTTCCCCAACAGATTCTGATTCCATTGAGAAAGACCATCCCCAATAATCTCCAAGCCACTCTTAAGCAATTCCACACCTTTGATAATCCCATCACCAAGTTTCCTTTTCTTATTATCCGAACAGTTATTATTATGATCATCATCATCAACTTCCATGCTCTCACATTTTACCTCTTCTACTTCAGCAATTTTAGGTATTTTATGGACCATTTGCTTCAGCACAAGACCTTCTCTTGCAAGCAACTCAAACTGTTCAGTGTTTGGTGTAATTGCAAGAAGAGCCATTTCCTTGTTAAGAAATGCCTTGATCTCTTCTGTGAATCTGTCTTGGTCTGACTCTGTTCCTGAAACTATATCATATGAAAGGGCCGCATCAGGCGGAACGAACCTCCATAGCTTGTTGTACTTGGAATGCATGGCAAAATATCCAAACGCTGTTAATGCCAAATGGATGAAGGCCCAGTGCTTCTCTTTCAAGAGCATGTGAAACAAGTTTAAAACAGCATAGTTCTTTGAATCATCATCATCAGTTTCTGATAATTCTGTGTGGACAAGTCCTGCCATGAATTGAGCCAAATGTGGTTTGCATTTAAACAAGCATCCATCAGATGCTGTTGGCCCTGAGACAAGGGTATTTTCAATCTCCAACATGGCTTCTTCAATACCATTTGATGAGTACAGATGTCTCAGATTTGAGATTATCTGTAGGACTTCACCCAAAAGGGTAATGTAATGGTCCTTAATTACTTTGTCCTCAGAACCTCTTAAATTATGAGTAAGTGAAACCAAAAACTTTAAGGTCCTCGCATCAATATCAGGTATACTGGTCTGGCTGCAGGAAAAAGATAAGAATAGTTGGCACAGACATGGATTAAGTTTTGTTCACTAATTAGCAATAAATAAAAAATGAGAGAGATTAATTCCATTGGTTAATTTTCAAATCATATTGAACAAATCAGAAGTCTTGTGTCTATATGCGTGCACGTCTTGTGGGTGTTCATAGGTTCCTTTAGGTTTGGTTTTGGACTAAGCCAAATCAACCGGTTTTAGGACATTGCTGACCTATTTGTTCAGTCTACCAATCAATCTGGTTTTATTTTTTATCAGTTTGGCTAAGTTTATTTGTTCAGTTTGGCTAATTAACAATAAATAAAAAATGAGAGAAATTAATACCATTAGATTTTTCTTGGTAGACTAAATTTGAATGTATGAACTTCTTAAGATAAAAATTGTTATTCATGAAATTATTGAGTACTTTACAAAATATAATTTAATTGAAGCAAAATTTTTAAATCTTATTCCCAAAACATTTAACCAAATTAAAAAATTTTTTAAACAAGATTGGACTCAAGCTTAGCAATGGATTAGGCCTATAAAAAACTAATTATAAAAAAAAGGTCTAGTTCTGGGTGAACCAAACCGATCGCCAAATTGACTGAACCTGTCTACAAAGGCCCAAAATCAATTATCCCTTAGTCAGACTGGTTGCATTGATTCAGTTCAATTTTGAACGCCCCATATTATATGCTAAATGAATGCAAAAAATAAATAAATAAATAAAAATACCATTAATGAAACCGAGATCAACACAAGTTGATAACAGATATGGTAAGCCAGTAATTTTATCTAAAATAAGTAATTACAGACGAACAAATATAAACTAAACAAAATACTTACAGTGATTGCAAAGAAGCAGACAGAATAGATACTGGAATGCCAAATAGACCAGACGTGCTAGTCTTCAATGATGCTTCATCAAAGCTGTCGATGAAGTCGAAATAATCTGATATGACTCTTTGAACGGCAGTATTTCTCAACTTATCTGATAATAAATCCATTGGAAAACCTTCAATGAATAGGGCCAAACATAAAATTGACGACAACTGAGTTCCGGCATCTTCAACAAGAGACATATAGACCTCATTAACCATTGATTTTGCACCATACGTTAGCAAAAAGCTCATGGATCTTGCCAATATTCGTAATGAAGAATTAGGAAGCGCAACAGATTCTGAGGACGCCAGAAGCTTAAGTAACGAACATAGTTTACTAATCAAGCAATTTGCCATGTCTGTTTCAGCATGTCGCAGCATAAAACACCAGCATTCCATGACTATCTCCCAGCAAAGAGAGTGAGGATGAAAGAAATTCTCAAGTAAAAATGACTCCATAACCCCCCAAGCAGTGCTTGAAGAGACCACAATCATGAAGGTTTTGACTGCATGCAAGAGAGAAGTAAACAAAGGCTGCCAAACCAGCTGGACTGTCTTCCCAGAGCCACACAATAAAGGAAGTTGTAAAACAAGTATGTTAGAGTATACATCTTCAACTAAAATATCAAGAAACCATTGAAGTTTGTTGACAAGTCCCAATTTTAGATCTTCAGCAAGTTCAAGAGAACATCTCAGGAAATTAATAAACAAAGCAACTCGAGCAGTTATTAGTATTTTTCCTCTGTTTATGTCTTCACATCTGATGTGAAAGATTTCATTCATAGATGCTAAGCTACAATTTGCAAAGATAGGAGCATCAAGAGAAGCATAAGAATCCCCTTCATTAGTGAACAACCATTCCAGTACTTCACACTTCTGTTCAAATTTCAGTTCATCAGAATTTAGTAAAGACATTGCCAGATCCATGGTTGTTTGCTCCAAAAGCTCAGTACTTACAGCACATACACTTTTCAGAAAGTTTTCATTGCTCGTTGCAATTTTTAAAGTTGTGATCTTGATGACACAGAGCATAATCTCTCTGTATACTGCATAGGCTTGATGAGGATACAGTGAGGCTATTTTCACTACATTAATTAGATAAAATTTCACTGGCACCAGAATCCTTTTAGCTTCAGTTACAGAAACAGTATCCTTGGGCGAAGACCAAGTCACAGCCGCACATTTCAGAGGCTCAGTTACCAAGGCAATTAAATCTACCAGTAAATTTGCTATGCTCACTACTTCTGCCAAAGATTTCCGACCAATTTGAAGCAAAGAGACTACACCTTTCCATGTCACATTAAGAATGTTTACTGAATTGCCTCCATCATTAGCAGCAAGGACACCAATCTGAGATAAATTTTCTATTGCACATTTTGTTATGTTGATAACATGGACCATCTTTTTATTATCCTTGTCAAGGCTCACTAGTCTTACATCCCATGACTCCGAGTTTACTGATTCAGAAAATGCCTTGCAAAGTTTTATGACAGCATCAATCATCATGTGTGCAACCTTCAATATTTCTGATCCAAATGATTGAAGTTTCTGCTTAGGAACAGACAGTAAGTACCCTTAACAATAGATGCTAGATCGTGGGTCAATATAAATTAGATGAAACAGAAGAAAAGATTTTCCTCAATCTTCACTATTCCCTGAATAAACATTAGACAGACAATTTTTGAATGATCATTCACAGGGGATTTCTTTTTCTTTTCTATCAGTGAAAACTTGGGACCAAAAAAAAAAATTTACAAGGTCAAAAACAAATCATAACTAGACAATCAACTATATCTTCTTGAACACAAATCTGCAAGACAAATTTATTAGCCTTTAAAAAAAAGACACATCAATAAGAAATGGCAACCATTATGACGAAGTGAATAGCTCATTCCATTTGTTAAATAAGAAGGGATCAATTTCTTGCATCTCAAAAGTTGAAACCTCTGATGTCCTATTATATATATTTTTTTCTTTATTTAATAAAGCTCTTGATACCATCAACCGAAAAAATAAATAAAGCTCTCGACATTCAGTTTATATTCATGTTTCACTTCTAGACACTCAGGTAATTTAAAGCAGAGCAATATGAAGAAAATTCATTGCTTTGTTATGACTGCATTGAACCTAAAACTAAATCTATAGTCTATGATTACATAATTTAATCAGTATAAACCTATGAATAAAAAGTAATTTCATACTTGAATCATGGATTTTGCTTTTGATAGAACAGCAAAGTGATGCTAGTTCAATGATTGGTGCCACACATGCAAGCCCTAGGAATTTCATCATTCAGGTGTAACCTTCTTTCTATATTGTCTCTTCAAGTTGGAGACAGTACTGAATTTCGGTTTTGGAAGGACTAGGATTGGAGACACTTTCTCTAAAACTTTTCCGCATCTATATCAGTTATCTTCTCAGTAAATTCTCCCATCTCTGAATTTCTTAACGAGTCAAGGAAATATTGATTTGTGAATAATAGTTGAGGCTGAGTTAGTTCTAGTAGCTTAATTCACTTGCCAAGGGATTGTGAGATCTATAAATGTAGCATCAAGTGGTGAATACTTTTTTTCTCCTTATTTTTTTTTTTGGTTTCTTCTTTATGGGGAGGGGGATGGAGTCTGTTATTTAATGTTAGTACCAAATTACATTTCTCCATAAGTTTGCCGTTTACTAGAAATGTCATTGATGCACTTACCTCTGTCCAAAAAAAATGATAGACTTGTGAATGATATTACTTATTTGTTGGAAATTCATGGCATGTAATATTTTTTTGTATCAGGTATAAGGAATTGAGTTCAGAGTATTCAGAATTTTATAAATATATATGCCTTGTACTCATTCTTTTTTATTTATAAGAAACTATTCACACATTTGTCATGTTCCTATGTCACTAGATTCATATACAGAGAAAAGTATCTTACCTTAATATCTGATATGGAAGCTTTTGCTAAATTTAAAGCTTCCAAAACGAAGCTGGCAACAGCATCCATCAAGACCTTGTCACTAAAGACTGGAAATTTCATCAAGGCCAAGAAAGTTGATGCAGAAAACTTCATAGCCTCCATAAGCAGCTACACAATATAAATAAACCATCTCAAGTAAAACTTGATGTCAATAGGATAAGCAAGTGAAATTTTCAATAGTACATGAAAATTGAAAATTTGTTCAAACTGAATATTGAATAATACATGAAGTTAATCAGATGAATGAAAATAATTGTTCTGTATTATTCAGAGAGGGAATAGGTACATATATACATGAAAAGAGAATTGGATATTTTTTATAAGATCCGGATAAGATAATATTAAATCACTATATAATCAGGAAATAAATCTAAACTAATAATCCTAATTATCTGCTATAATCTTGGATTTAATTAATCCCTATAATCGTAGGATTATATGGGATTCTACACTCCCCCTCAAGTTGGACTATAGATATCTATCATGTTCAACTTGCCAATAAGATACTCAAACTTGTCCCTGGGTAGTCCTTTAGTAAGGATGTCTGCGGTTTGTTCCTTAGACGGTATGTATCGCAGATCAACAATTCCTTCATCAACCTTCTCTCTTATGAAATGTCTGTCTATCTCAACATGCTTGGTTCTGTCATGTTGAATCGGATTGTGGGCAATATTAATTGCAGCCATGTTATCACAATAGATCTTGATTGGCAGATTTATGCATACCCTTAAGTCTTCGAGGACACGCTTTATCCATATGCCTTCACAAATTCCAAGTGCTACAGCTCGGTATTCAGCCTCAGCACTGCTTCTTGCAACTACACTTTGCTTTTTACTCCTCCATGTAACCAAGTTACCCCACACATATGTACAATATCCAGATGTAGATTTCCTGTCATCTTGATCACCTGCCCAATCAGCATCTGTAAATAATTCTACTATTCGTTTATTAGTCTTCTTGAACAGTAAGCCACGCCCCGGAGATCCCTTTAAATAACAAAGGATCCGATATACTTCATTCAGATGCTTCTGTTTAGGATCATGAGAGTGTTGACTGACCACACTAACAGCAAATGCAATGTCTGGTCTGGTATGAGACAAGTATATTAGTTTGCCTACCATTCGCTGATAATTTCCTATGTCCACAGCTTTTCCAAGATCTGCTTCTTCATTTATTTTATCGATCCGAATAGGTGTGTCACTAGGTTTGCAACCTATCATTCCTGTTTCCTTTAGAAGATCCAGTATATACTTTCTTTGGGAAATATAGATTCCTCTTTTTGACTGAGCAACTTCCATCCCAAGAAAGTACTTCATCTCTCCAAGGTCTTTGATTTGGAATTCTCGTGTAAGAGCTCCCTTGATTTGATTGATTTCTACCTCATCATCTCCAGTAAGGACTATATCATCAACATATACTGCTAGAACAGCCATCTTACCCTTATGATGTTTAAAGAACAAGGTATGATCGCTCTGCCCTTGAGTGTATCCATGTCTCTTAAGGACCCGAGTAAATCTATCAAACCAAGCACGCGGAGATTGCTTCAACCCATATAATGATCTCTTGAGCTTGCATACTTGATTAGCTTTCTTCCCCGGGAACCCTGGAGGTAATTTCATATACACCTCTTCCTTGAGTTCTCCGTTGAGGAATGTATTCTTTACATCTAGTTGACTGCAATAGATAAGATCATTCTAATTGTATTCAGCTTGGCCACTGGTGCAAATGTTTCAGTGTAATCTTCCCCGTATACTTGAGTGAAACCTTTTGCAACCAATCTAGCTTTATATTTCTCAAGAGTTCCATCTGCTTTATATTTAGAAGTGAATACCCATTTACATCCAACAGGCTTCTTCCCTTGTGGTAGATCTACTACATCCCATGTCTTATTACGCTTAAGGCTTCCATTTCCTCCCGCACAGCTTGCCGCCATTCAGTTATAGCCATGGCTTCGTCAATTGTGTCTGGTACCCTGATACTGTCCAGATGAGAGGCAAATGCCTTGTATTTGGATGACAAGGCATTATAAGAAACAAACCTTTCAATAGGATGTCAGGTACAAGATTTGGGCTTCTTTCTTACTGCAATGGGAAGATCAAGATCAGACTCCTCTGTTATCACTGTTTCCTCTTGACCTGCCTCCGGTTCTGACTCTTGGTGAGTGCTAATAGCTGATGGCTTATTACCTCTTTTGTGACGTCGTATGTAGGTTTTACCCCACTTGTTTGTGTCCCCCCCTGGAACTAGATCATCCAAGATATCAAGGTGATTAAAGGTATCGGGATTAGGTTCTAATTGGGTAGGTGTATAAACCGTAAAGGTCAGGTCATCTTTTGGTGTTTGTGTCTGGAATTCCCTATCTCTCTCCCCCTGAATTGCAGACAGGGAATAATAAGGAGTGTTCTCATGGAAGGTGACATCATAGGTAGTGAAGAGACGTTTGGAAACCGGGTCATAACACTTATATCCTTTTTGAGAATTGGAGTAGCTAAGGAAGATACATCGAAGGGCTTTGGGATCAAGTTTGTTGGTGTGATGGAGATGGACATAGGATGTGCATCCAAACACCCTGAGTGGTAGAGTGTTTTCGAGGTATGGTAGGTTATAATATTTATGCAGGAGCTGAAGTGGTGTTTTGTAAGACAGTGGTCGGCTTGGCATTCGGTTAATGAGGAAGGTGGCAGTGAGGACAGCATCATCCCAATGATATTTCGGAACATTACTACTAAACAAAATGGCTCTGGCTGTCTCGAGAATATGACGATTTTTCCGTTCGGCTATGCCATTTTGCTGGGGTGTATTGGGACAAGTGCTTTTATGAACAATGCCATTTTTAGTTAGGAAGGTGGACAGGGCCTGATTGAAGTATTCAGTCCCGTTGTCAGTGTATAGGATCTGGATTTGGGTTTGGAATTGGGTCTGAATCATATTATGAGTTAAGGAAGGTTTGGTACACCTCTGTTTAATCTTTTAAATGGTAAACCCAACTGACCTGTGTATGGTCATCAATAAATGTGATGAACCATTTGGAGTTTGATTTGTTTGGTGTGCGTGATGGTCCCCATAAATCACTATGGACTAAGGAAAAGGGCTTAGATGCTTGATATGGATGTTTTGAAAATGAAGTCCGATGATGCTTAGCTTTTTCACATGAATCACAATGAAAATCAAATGCTTTTTTATTAGAAATAAGAGACGGAAACATGTGAAACATATAATTGAAATTTGGATGACCTAAACGTTTGTGCCATAACTCTAAGTCACTAGTCTTAGGGAGAGACACATTATTGCAAGACTTAATTCTATGACTATCACTGTCATCAAGGTAGTAGAGACCATCATGCTCCTTTGCACTCCCAATCGTCATCCCCATCAGCAGATCTTGAAAAAGACAGTAATTAACAAAGAAGTTAGCATGACATCGTTCATCATGTGCTAATTGACTTACTGATAGTAAGTTACACTTTAACTTTGGAACATGTAATATAGAATGCAAAGTGTAGTAGAAATTTTAATAGATCCAATTCCAGTCACAATAGTTTCGGAGTTATCAGCAATCCGTACAGTCATTCCCTTAGAAATAGGAGTATAGGATGAGAAGAGAGTCTTATTGTCAATCATGTGATCCGAGGCACCTGAGTCAACAATCCAGCAATTACCTGCACATAGACCTGTTACTATAGCCAAGGCTTGCAAGAAATTACCTCTCCTTACTACAGTGGCAATAGGCTGTTTTGTAGTTTGAAGAGCTACAAGCATTTCCATGATCTTGCTCAGTTGATCACTTTGGGATGTCTCACCTCCTTTTGAAGCTTCAGCCATATGGCCTCTTCCTCTCCCTTTTTTGGGTTTCCAATCAGCAGGTTTACCATGGAGGTCCCAACAAGTATCTTTCGTATGCCCCTGTTTCTTACAATGATCACAAAATGGTCGGCCTTTGGAGCTTTTTGATTTCGTGGATCGAATAGTAAGAGCTGAGGCCTCAAGAGGTGCAGGAGTAGCAGCGGAAGTATTTTGAAGCATTGATTTTCGCCTATCTTCTTCATTGCGTAGAATGGAGTACACTTCACGCACCGAAGGCAAGGGTTCTTGACTAAGAATCCGAGCCCGAACATCATCATAAATCACATTAAGACCGGCCAACAGTTCATATACTCTCTCTTCTTCTTTCTCTTTGCGATCTTCTGAAGCATCAGCTCGGCAATGATGAGTTTTGTTCTTTAGGGCATCAAACTCTTGCCAAAGAGCAAACTTTTCGAGATAATACTCATCCAGTGACATGAGTTCTTGTTTCAACTGCCACAACTTTTTCTTAACATCAAATATGCGGGACCGGTTCCCAACAGTACTATATGTCTCTCGAAAGGCCTCCCAAATCTCTCGAGCTGAAGAAAGATACATGAAACTCTTTTTAATTGATGAAGACATTGCATTAATCAGCCAGGATAATACCAATGCATTCTCAGACTTCCAAACTCGAAACGCCTTGGTTTCTGATTCAGGGGGCCTCTTTGCTTCGCCAGTGATATATTCAAGTTTGTCTCTTCCATCGAGAGCGAGGATCATGGATTGAGACCATTCTTGATAATGTCACTAGTAAGTTTCTCAGAGACAATAAGGACAGTAGAGATGTCGTTAGACCGTGAAACAAAGGAAGATCCTTCAGATGACATACTGGTATTAAAAATGACAGATTTGTTCCACCAATTCAGTCCGCCGAATTTCGAAAATGACAGATTGGTTCTTTGAATTTCAGAAATACCTGTTCAGTCTTCCGAATTTCGAAAATGACGGATTGGTTCTTCGAATTTCAGAAATACCTGTTCAGTCCTCCGAATTTCCAAAAAAGGAAGATTGATTCTCGATTCAGAAATGCCACTTAAATCCCGAATCTTATCTAAAACTTGATAGATGATACAGCTGTCTCTGGGTCTCGGCTGCAACAGCTTCGACGGTGGCTATGGCAGAGGATGAACGACAATGGTGACAGCTTCGACGGTGGCGGCGGCTTCGACAACGATGAGCTGCGGATGGAAGTCGAGCGACGGTTTCGACAGTAGCGCCGGCTCGACAGTGGCGACAACTCGACGGTACGGGGATGTTAGTGCTGTAGGCAAATCGGCGAGCACACGTCGACTTCGTGGTGTCCTTGATACGACGGAGAGACAGACGTCGCTGGAGAGGCCTGAACTCAACAGTGGGAATTACAGGCGATGCTCGACAGGTAAAAAAAAAACTCTCGCAATTTTCTTCAACTCTTTGATTAATTTCTGTAACGCTCTGATATCATGAAGTTAATCAGATGAATGAAAATAATTGTTCTGTATTATTCAGAGAGGGAATAGGTACATATATACATGAAAAGAGAATCGGATATTTTTTATAAGATCCAGATAAGATAATATTAAATCACTATATAATCAAGAAATAAATCTAAACTAATAATCGTAATTATCTGCTATAATCTTGGATTTAATTAATCCCTATAATCGTGGGATTATATGGGATTCTACAATACATATTTTTTGTTTTGTTACTGGAGGTCAAATCACTATCTCTAAGCAAATCACTGTGCATAGGGCAAACTGTGGACACATGTTTTATTCTTGCTACTGGTCCACGTCCAGCTAACACTCATTAATTTACATTTCTTCAAGAAACCAAGTCATCCCATCACTAGCATTTGCGGGAACCACACGACACAGCCAATGATATAATTTTTCTTCCTTTTCCCTCAGATGAACATTAAAAAGAGGTAATTGTTACCACCCAGTTAATGGCCAATAATTAGGATAAAGGACAGCAATGTTGCCCCAGTGAAATGACATGTATGAGTTAAAACTTGGCGTCCTGAATGTAGAGCCAAGAGCTTTGAACCATGGCACCAATACCATACGAAAAATTACAGTTGACACTTTCCTATCTGATATTATTATTGTACTATAAGATGCATCTTATATGGAACTAATGCTAACAATTTGATTTAATTAGATCCCAAGAGATAAGCTTACAAAAAATAAATACAACTTATACTAACAGCAGCAGACAATAGCAATAGAAATGCAAGACAAAAGACCTTAATTAAAAATAATCATGTAAGGAATAAAATTGAAAAAATTAAAAGCAACATCGACATATAATAACCAGCCAAACAGATCCCCTAGCAAGCGACCTTGAACATGAATAGTGTGCAATTATGTGTAATTTGGGACCTTGATATAAAAGAAAAACAAAAGTAAATTAATGACTGTAGTGCTAATCGTTTTGTTTAGTTGGAGATCAAATGTGTAGTGAATACCCTACCCGACAAATAGAAAGGAAAGGAGTAGAGGGCTACTTAAAGGTAGGTTGAAAACTTTCAGTAGCTATGTAAACATGTTATACAAGTGACCAAAGGGGCTGGAAAAATGCTAAAAGAGTTACTCATGGGAAGATGGATGACAACTTCTGGCAGATTCAATCATAGATATTGAAGAGATCATTAATTGCTAAAGTTCATGGCTTGATGATATTGATAAACAAGCTACTGAATCATGATTTTTTTGCTCAACAATTATATTTGCTTTTGGTCAACAAACTGCTGAATCATGATTCAGTAGGCAGTTATGTGAAGTTTTAGGTTTATATTTGTTTTTAATTGGGTTTTATAACAAGGTATAGTGTGAGTCTCATGTCTAAGATTATAATTTTGCAATGCTTGCTAGTAAGATAGCCTTGTCTAGTTGTACCTCTCTTTACTTCGCCTGATTTGTAATCCCAAACAGAAAAATCGCAGAACAAGGAAGTCAATGATTCTATTCTGATTACTCTTCCTCATTCTTTGTAGAGGATAACTTGAAACGTTGACATGACAAGTCCTTTGTCTTTTCCTACCCTCTTGATATTTCAAATATCCTTTTTTATGGTCAGTTGAGTAATTTCACACCACATTTATCACCCTTGATAATGACTGAAATAAATTCTTGTAGCATATTATAGCATATATTGAAAATGGTAGTATATTTAATTTGTGTTCAGGTACACTTTCCCTAAACTCAAGAGCTGATGATACATTGGTATTTCACATTCTCTCATTCATTTCCATATCTGAGCCTAAAAATACACTATCTAGAACGAACATGCTGAATTCTCAAAAGAAATACAACAACAACAACAACAACAACAACAAATAAGGAGCATTTTAACAAATTAAGACCATGAAAATATTTTAAACCTCAGTTGGTGACATATAACTCCTACCTGATAAAACAGAGAGGCATGTTCCTCTTCCTCAGAATCTTGGTCTGACAAAAGAGTCATTATCAGATGCTTACTGCACCAAGAGTTTGCCTAATAGAAGAATGCATGACAAAGAAACATTTTACCAGAATGCTAGGAATTAACCATTGTGCGATCATATGGATCTGGATAAAGATCAAATGCAAATAACAGATAAAAGCCAATGACCTTAATTCCAATGTTGAGAATCTTTAATACGTTGCTGCTATGAAGGTCAAACTCAACATACTTTAACGCCACTTGTATAATACTTCTGTTTAGCATGCACTGTGAGACATCCAAGCATGTGAAATCCTCCCAAAATGTCGAGCTTGTAGTTAAGGTGGAAGAGAAAAAAGCACACATTTAAAATAGCATTGAAATAGTACGCTAATAAATATAGGTCACCGAGTGTTGACTGGAAAGCAATTGTACGGTTCCTTTTCCAAAAAACTAGGGGAAAAAAAGCTGTCAAAGTTGATTTCACATGATCGTCATTTAATTTAACCTTTATTCTTTCCAAGCATAAACATAACTACCAACAAATTACTTGGCATTTGAAATGGAGAACACTAAACTGATAATGTTGTTAACTTAAAATGGTCAAATATCACTTAAATCTTCAATTCCTTAAATGTTAAACAAGGCATTATAATTATAGTCCAATTTGTTGATAATATGTTTATATCAAAACTTCTAATTTTAATTGTGTACAGACACACATACAAACTTTCATCGTTTCATTGTAATGCAGAATAAAGGAAACGTCCAACAAAATTTGCTTAAAGTGGCAGTTTCCACTTACAGCATTGCCTTCAATTCACCGACCTTGTTTTCAATCAACCATATTCTAAATCATGTTAATGTAGCATAAACTTAAAGCAATCTACGATCATTTCAAATTCAAAACACAAAAAGGGTTACAAAAATAATGAAGACATTAAAAATCAGAAAGATATAATAGAACTTTGAGTTGTTCCAGCATTCCAGCATAAACATTTATTCTTCCAATGGGTTGGAACTTGGATATTTCCTCCCTAATCTCAACGACACCTTAGGAGAACAAAATTCCATCGGGCCATACACCTAAAACACTCACACATCTTGGAAGACTCTACTCAGATTAAAAACCTCATTATTCAATAGCATTTTAAAACTAAAAATACTGTAAATTATCTATGCATTTTGATTTGCCAGAAAAGGCCGTTCACATTTATTAAAAAATACAATAGGAAGAGAAAATAGGCCCTGGAAGGTGCTAGTTCACAATCATGTCAAATATAAGATTCTAACTTTTAGCCTAGCTTGCATGCTTTATTAGTCAAAACAAGCATTAGTTCTTACATGTTGCATGCATTCATTCAGATGATTTCTTAATCAACATCATTTAAATTCTGAATTAGGAACAAAAGACAGGGCATAAGAATTTAACAAGCACATGAGATACCAAATAACTAAGAAGAAATTACAAGTGACCAAGCGCAAAGCCTGCAAAACTTTTATGCAAGCCTTACTTTAAAAAACATTTGTTTTTTCTTACCAAAACAACATTTGTTCTTTTATTTTTATGTAAGAACATCAATGACGGTTCTCAAAAGCGAATGCCAAAAGACCTTATACAACAAATATAGTTAAGTTGGAAATCCCAGAAATCAATTCCAATGGACAGATAAAAGCATCCATCTTTTGGGAGCTGAAGGTAGTTAATGTCAAGGATACTGTGAGGCTGTCCACAAGTGAAGTGAAGTTGGATACAGCCTTGAAATCTAGATTTCCAAGCTCGGTAAACAGCTGAACTCGATTCTCAACAATCTGCATCCATGTGTCACCAAAAAAAAAATCTATTTAATCACAAACTAATAATGCTAGAAGCATTTGCAAGAAATCCGATGTAAAATATCACAACATTGGCCAAAAACAGGATATGCTACCAGCGCTAACCAAGATATATATTACCATAAGGGTAGCAATCTGGAAACAAAGCAGCTTCAGACTCAGACGTTCACCGAAATATCAAATAAATGGCCAAAATAGAACGAGAATACCAAACATTTGCGCAAAGCTTCATTCATTTCAATAATCAATTTCTGGATGCATAGAAAAGAATAGGTTTCGTGTTCCTTTGTCAATAAAACTCTCAATATCAATGGTTTTCTCTGAAACCTGACACTTCCAACCAAAAAAAAAATCCACTGTAACCCTAAACTTCATAACCGCAATCAACGGGACCCAATAAAGATTTCGGTAATGCAAACAATTGGGGGCACAATTGGTGCATTATACTGAGAGAACACGCTATTCAGAGTTGGATCAAAAAGAGAGGGGAAAACCCACAGATACATTCCCAACGCATAGTTCTAGAAAACCCAAGGTTTTACAAGAAATAGTTATCGGAATGAAGTAAATGGCTAAAGTAAGCTTGCCTCGGAGGATTTAATGGCTCCTAAGATCCTCAGCAAATCGCTATTGGAGCTACCTTCCAACATTTTCCTGTGTCAAAATCTAAATGCCCTGTGATTGTATTTCGAAGAGTTTCTGTGTTACTTCATATCTCTCAGCTTTCCCGCCAAAGCGCCAGTCAGAAAGAAAAAAGTATGGCGCTAACCTGACATACTCCTGACATTTATTATTGGGAAATCCTTGGAGAAGTACTTTAAAATCGTTCATAGATAATAAAATTGTATTTCGAATATTCACAGTATTATAAAGGTGTTGAGGGTCTGATTTATCTTTTCAAAATTAAATAAAAATAATAAAAATATCTCTCTAAGTTTAAAAACATAACAGAGCATTCTGATTAGATTTAATAAATTCTGATAAAATTTTCATAAATTTCACTTCAAAAATTATCATTTGTTTTAATGGTAAGGTATTGATTCCCATTTCTGATAAAGATTTCACAAGTTTATATAAGGTTTTAACAAATTCTAATAAAATTTTCATAAATTCTAATTAAAAAATCACCACTTGTTGCTAAGGTATTGATTCCACTTTTAATAAAAGTTTCACAAGTTCATGTAAATTTTAACAAGTTTTCATAAGATTTTTATAGATTCTATTTCAAAAATCACCACTTACTACAATGAAAAGATATTAATTTCCACATCTAATAAAGGTTTCACAAGTTCATATAAGATTTTAACAAGTTCTAATAAGATTTTTTCAAATTTCAATTCAAAATTCATCACTTGCTATAATGTCAAAGTATTAGTTCTCACTTCTAATAAGGGTTTCACAAGTTTTACTAAAATTTTTATAAATTCTAATTCAATAAGTAAGATGTAAGGAACCCTATCAAACAAAAAAAAACGCTAATTACCAAATTATACAAGGAACCCTATCAACCCACTTTCCTTCACACAAGCTTTTGTAACAAATTTTCTCTGAAACCCAAACCACTTCTATGAGTTCTATCACAGCATTGGAAATTTTCTCTGCTCCGACAGATTGGTCATCGGAAACAACTTGAAACTTGAATAGGTGAAAGGAAGAGAGAAAACAAAGGGAGGCTCAAGCTTCTACAGTGATAACCAAAGATGAATATATATAAGAGTATTTGTGTCATTTTATTTAATTTCAAAAAGGACAAATCAGGTATTAATACCTCTTTTGTATTATGAACATTCGAAGCATGATTTTGTGCTTTACTATTTTTCAAGTTCTTTTTGTGTCTTTTTTCCTTTATTATTCTTATTAAATTCTTACAATGATTTTTTTCTGTCCTTTTCTTTAAAATATTCTTTAAAATATTATTTTAATAATAATATTTTAATAATATATTAAATCTGAAACGTTGAGATCTTAATCCGACGGCCCCGATGAAGAAAAGGACCATCCTTTTCTTTTGAAGAAAAAAATGGTTGCCAATTCTAGTAGGTTTATGAATAAAAAATTTCCTGTTGAAAGAGCTATTCTCACTAAAATCAATGGTTGAATATGACTAAATATTCACAAATACTTATCGTATTCTTAATATAAGAGAAAATTGACTTTTTTGTTGAAAACATTAAAGAAGTTAAATAAATTATTTAATTACATAAGATATTATATATCATTACATTATATATCAATTTTATGAAGCAAGGAAATTAGGTTGGAAAAAAACTATAAACATAAATACTTTAATATAACTTATTTAGTTTTTTTAATCTATTAAAAAAAAAGTCAATTAGCTATTATAACCGTTTTTGCATGCTTTGCACAATCCTGTTAAAAGAAAATTAAGAATGTAAATCCAAAAATAATAAATCAAATTTTTTAATTAGAATAATTATACAAAATGGTAATTATATATCATTTCGTTGTAAAATACTAATTGAGGTGGATGTCCATAAACTCTCAACTCTTGGCCTTTCATTTTCTATATTCCATAATCTCTCCAATGAATAGTCTTTAGGAGTTTTCATGCTCATAATTCAAAAGGTTACAATGTGTGGACTCATGAAGATTAAAGTTTGCCATTTACTTTGTGTAACTCTTGGTTGTGGTTGAAGGCCTATAAATAAAGTATTATATATTACACTTTGTATCCAAATGAATAAAATATTACTTCATCTTTCTCTCAAGTTCTCTCTTCATTTCTTTCTTTACATATCTTCTATTTTCCCATTTTTATAACACGTTATCAGCACGACGGTCAAACCAAGGTTTTTTTTTCCGTCATCGTTGCCTCAACCATTTCCCCTATCTTCTTTTACCATATCTCTATTTAATCTATCTGGGATAATCTGAGCCATTGTATGGAATTAAAAAGACCCTTTTACCGATTGTTTTATACATTGGCTTCCATAACTGAGATTGGAGATTATTGTTTTTTTTTCCATTTATATTTCTTTATTTTAGATCCTATTGTTATTTACATTTTATACCAATTCATTTTATTTATATTTTATTTGTCTATCATTTTGATTTTTTTTGTTGGCACAACTTTCTAGTATTTCATTCTATTTCATTTGGCTTTGTTATTCACATTTACATTTAATTATTTCCGTTTGTTTATCTTCTCCTCATACATTTTGTTGTTTTGCATGGGCTTCTTTTAGTTCATTTTCCGGTTCATTTCTTATAGTTATTTTATTTATGTGTCATTTTATTTACATTTCATGCTATATTCTATTATTTATATTTCTTTCTTTTACATTAATCATTTCATTTTGTTGTTATTTTATTTTTCATTTACTTATGTTGTTATATTATTTCATTTTATTAAGCCATTTCATTTTGTTTATTTATTGTTTATAATATTTTATTATTTACTTGTATTGTGTTTTAAATTATTCCTTTTACATTTTTCATTTTATTTCATCACCACATTTATTATTTTGTTTGTTTCTTATTTATAATTTGTTTGTTTATTTATTTTATTTATTTTCCATTTTACCCTTATTGTTGCTATCTTTATGTTAAATTTTTATATTTTATATTTGTTTACATTTACTCTTATTTACATTTATTACCTTATTATTGTCATTTTATTTATAGTATTATATATGACTATATAGTGTGATCTATATGATAGTGGATTTATCTTTTATTCTTTACACTATTTTTATTGCTATAATTTCCTCCTAACTCTATACACCATTTATATTCTCCCTCCATCTTTCTACTTTTCTCCTTTATATATGTTGTTTTATGTTATTTATTCATGATTTTAATGGTAAAATGTTTATATGAACAATATTTTCAAGAAAATTTGTTTCTTGAATTATATGTTGGCTACTCATGAAATTTTGCTCCCTTTAATTATGTTGTTTACCAATATGTTGATTAAGATCTATGAATTATAATGTTTTAATTCATAATGATGCTTTATGTTTCATCAAGTTTACCGTGATTCTAATTGTTATCATTATTTTTAGTTTGAATCATGGCCAACCTTACCAAACTCTAGTTTACAGCTCTTGATATCATGGGAAAGAATTATCTATCCTAGGTCTTAGGCTCTGAAATCCATCTAGATGCTAAGGGTCTAAGAAAGGCTATTTTTCTAGGAAATGAAACAACTAGTCAATATAAGGCCAAGGCCATGATTTTGCTTCACCACCATCTCCATGAAGGACTGAAAGTTGAATACCTAACAAAAAAAGATCCACTAGAATTGTGGACTAATTTGAAGGAAAGGTATGATCACCAAAAAATAGTGATTTTGCCTCGAGCTCGTTATGAATGGATACACCTTAGACTACAAGATTTTAAGACTGTTAGTGGTGTGGTATGAAGGGGCATTGGTCACGTACCTGTTGTATGCTTGAGCATCTGGCAAAACTTTATCAAGCCTCAATGAAAAAGAGTGCGAACAATGTGGAAGCATATTTGATTTTTCAAGATGATAATGTTAAGGCACACAAGAATGATGGTGTCAATAAACTAGATGGTATTTATGGCTTTGATGCTATGGCACACTTGGAGGTGGCTGATTTTTTTGAGAATCATAGTTAGATGAGTTTGGTTGGAAGAACAATAAAAATGTTTTAATTTATGGTGTTTTTTTAATCTAGTTTATGCTTTACTTTCATTTTCCCTTTTCATATGTAATAAGGCTAGTATTGCTCATAATGTATTTTTGATTTTGTTTTAATGCATTTCATTTCTTTTAGTGAAGACTATAGATGTTTTGATCATTGGACACAATAATGAAGATATATGTCTCATAAATAGTGCTACAACACACACCATACTTAGAGATAAAAAATATTTATCACATCTAACAATAATTAATGCAAGGATCAATGCTATAGCGGGTAATACAAAACTAATTGAAGGCTTCGGAAGAGTAATTATAATATTACCCAAATGAACGAAATTTGTTATTAATGATGCTTTATATTCCCCCAAGTCTCTCAAAAATTTATTGAGTTTTAAAGATATCTGCCAAAATGGGTATCATATTGAGACTGTAAATGAGAAGAATATGGAATATTTATAAATTATAATTGTTAGATTTGGTGAAAAATGTGTCCTAAAAAAATTACCAACATTATCTTTTGGTTTGTACTATAGAAATATTAGTACAATTGAAACAAATGCTATAGTAAACCAGAAGTTTGTCAACACCCGTTTCCATTTTGATAATCAAAGAGTAATAAAGACGAAATTCCATGAGCATATAGAAAAGTACAATTATACTGATAACAATATTCATTTACAATCCAAAGTCGTTCGTCGACAAAATACAAAAATACAGCGGAAATTCTAATATATACAGGATTCCCAAAATATCTTAAGAATAGACTAATTATAACCATCGTCCTTGACCATGCCTCGAGACACATGCAAATCACTTCTCCGATATGTACCTTTGCTTTTCGTCCCATTGGCACCCATTGAGATGTTTATTTTTTAAAAAAAATGGTGAAATTCCAAGGAATCCCAGTAGAAACATGCGAAAAGTAAATATAATATGCGCCAAAGTATGCACCAATTAATGAACAATATAAATACATCATCATCATGTATACATGAGTAGAGCCCAACCCACTATCTACACCTAGTTGGACTGTCACCAACTCCCAGTGTAAGTGCACCTCTGGCACTAACTGCCCTTCTCTAAGCAAATCATGTTGATTAATAAAACTCATTTATAAATAATGTTTTCCACATAAGCATATAACTATGGCATGATGTTAAAGGATAATGTTCCTACCTTGAAGTTCTTTTAATCCCTTTTTAGTGTGCCTCGTAAAACATGTCTCTTTTGGCTTCCGACTCGGTCCTAAAATATTAAATGTATAAGAAATATATCATAACCTATCCAAGTATCATTTTAGACTCTTCCATAGTGTTTCTTGTGGTTATATTAGTGTATGGTGAAAATTTACCAAAATGCCCCCGGGACTGGCCTGGCCCGTCGTACCCGGCTCGATGGTATGTTTTCTCAAAATTTTGACTAGGTTTATTTTTTATGTATTTTCACCCAAGGAATCCATTTTCAGACTCGAAATTACCAAATTCAATTTCAAATTATGAAAATACCCTTGACAACCCCAATTTAGGGTTTTATGGGCATTTTCGTAATTATGCTTTTCTGACCTTTTCTGAAAAAGTGATCAACTGTAAACCCACCTATTTTTGCCCATTGAATCCAATGGAACCATCTATTTCATGAAAATCCATATCCTTCCCCCTGTTCTTGTTATGGCCAAAACTTAGGTAAAAAATAGAAAAATGCTCTTTTGTGTTTTAGCTTCGAAAACTTGTACTTTTCCACTTCTAATCCTTTATTAACTCATTTAAACACATCTTAACCATGATTTAAATAAATTTGGGCAGCATAACCCCTTAGGGTTAGGACTTTTCCAAATTTACAAACTTGACAAAAATCACCAAATCCAACAACATTCACCAACCACAACTTCTTAATTGTATAGATCTAAGATTTATGAAGTTACCTCTTGAGATCTTGGATTTTCTCTCTCTAGGCGTCATCTTCTCTCTCCCCTTGAGCTCAAGATGTGTCTTCAAGATCATGGATTCCATGAAGAGAAAGGTTTAGAGGAGGTTTTCTAAGCAAGATTACAAGAAAAAGGTACAAGAGATCACTATATACCGTAAGCTTTCTCTCCTTCTCTCTAGAACTTCAAGACTCTCTCACTCTCTCTCTTCTTTCCTCTTATGCTAGCCAAAATGTATGAAGGAAAGAAGGAAGAGTCTTCATAAAATTTCTCCCTTCATCCTACACCATTTGATTTTATCAAGGGTTATTATTGTGACACTTGTCACAATCCTCTCCTCCTTCAAGTTTATGTCATGATGGCTCCATTTAGCTTCCCTTAGCATGGAACTAATTTTTCTCTCCATTTGGTTGGCTCAAAACCGTCCCCTCTTACATGCTTCACTAACCAAATTGCCTCTTCCAACTAAACCAACCATGCACTCAAGTAGTGAAATAAGTTTTCTCCAACCATGCACTCAAGCTTGCACCCAACCTTACACTCAACCTTGCACTCAAGTAGTCCAACTAATCCAACTTCACACTGAAAGTAGTGTACCATTTCATCATTAACCTTAATTACTATGTCCATGTAGCATTATTTTAATGAAATTTAACATGTGCTCATACAAATCCATTATAATTTAATCCCTTCCTCATATGATCCTGACACTTGGCATCTTTAATTCCATTAATCAATTTCTAATACATTTTATTTTCAATTTTTGGAATAATGTCAATTCTGGCAGATTTTCTGCCCTAACTTTGAAAAATCATAACTAATTTTATAGACATAATTTCAAAGTGATTCTAAAGGCAATGGAACCCTTATTGAATCTAGTTTCAAGGAAAAATATGAACTTTAGCCAGTTGGAAGCATATCATTCCCAGATTTTAGTTCTTTGACCGTTGCTCTAGAGACTTTCCAGATTTTTGGGACTAATTTCAAAAATTCATATATTTTTGCATATAGCTTCAAATGATTCAGATGACCTATCAAATTAAAGCTTGGGATGCCTAATTTCACCCTATACAATTTCATAATTTTTGATTATCATTTGGTCTTCCAAAACCATATAACAAACTCACTGCCTCGTAGGCGATTTCACTAAAAACACTATTCACCTTTCAATTTTCAATACTTAATTCCTCTGGCCTTAAATATTCACCATTTTATTGAATATATAAAATAATCACAATATACTATTAGTGAATAAAATTTGGGGTGTTACAAAGTTTGCTGATAAAAATATATTATTGTTTGGAATGACTGATTAGGCCATCCCAAATCAACTATGATGCGAAGAATTATTGAAAATTCACATGGACATCCATTGGAGAGCCAGAAGATTCTTCAATTTAAGGATTTCCCATGTGATGCTTGTTTTTAAGGCAAATTAATTACAAGACCTTCTTTGACAAAGGTTGGGCTTAAATCCCCTGTTTTTTTTAGAGTGTATTCAAGGGGACATATGTGGGCCTATTCATCCACCATATGGACCATTTAGATATTTTATGGTTTTAATAGATGCATCTACAAGATGGTCATATGTGTGTTTGTTGTCAACACATAATTTAGCATTTGCTAGATTACTCGCTTAAATAATTCAGCTAAGAGCACAATTTCCATATCATACAATTAAGACAATTCGTCTTGATAATGTTAGCGAGTTTTCATCTCAAGCTTTTAATGATTATTGCATGGCAACTAGAATAACACTAGAAAAATCTGTTGCTCATGTTCATACTCAAAATGGTCTAGTAGAATCGTTCATTAAACGCCTCCAATTGATAGCTAGACCAATGCTTTTGAGAACAAAGCTTCCTATATTAGCTTGGGGGCATGCAATTTTACATGCGGTAGCAATTATATGTATCAGGCCAACAAGTTATTATGAATTCTCCCCATTACAATTGGCTTTTCGTCAAGAGCCAAATATTTCCCATCTTAGAATTTTTGGATGTGCGATATTTGTTCCTATTGCTCCACCACAACGCACAAAGATGGGACCTCAAAGGAGGTTAGGAATATATGTTGGCTATGAATCTCCTTCTAAAATAAAGTATTTAGAGTCTCCAATTGGAGATTTGTTTATGGCACGTTTTGATGATTGCCGTTTTGATGATTGCCATTTTGATGAGGCAATTTTTCCAACATTATGGGGAGATAATAAGCAGCTAAATAAAGAAATTACATGGAAAACAATGTCACTATCACATATAGATCCTCATACACAACAATTTGAGCTTGAAGTTCAAAAAATAATTCATTTGCAAAATATTGCAAATCAACTACCAGATGCATTTACTGACCTTAATAGAATTACCAAATCTCACATTTCAGCTGAAAATGCTCCAATTAGAATAGATATCCTAGTTGGGGACAACCATCAATTGCAAATGAAACTAAGCCACGCTTGAAATGTGGTAGGCCAATTGGTCCCAAAGATAAAAATCCTAAAAAGAAAAAGAAAGTGATTAACTAAGATAGTCAAGTTGAGGAGGCAGACATAACTAATCAAAAGACCCCATAAGAGGTCCACGTACTTGAAAATAATGAAGAGATCTCGATGAATTATGTCACTACAGGGAAAATATGGAACCGAGAAAGTATAGTTGTCGACAATGTATTTTCATATAATGTTGCGGTTGAAATAATTAATCAGAATAAGGATCTTAAACCTAGCTTAGTTGAAGAATGTAGAAATAGAAATGACTGACCAAAATGGAAAGACACAATTCAAGCAGAGTTAAATTCACTCTCAAAATGTGAGGTTTTTGAACTTATAGGCCAAATACCAAATGGTGTAAAGCCTGTTGGGTATAAATGGGTATTTGTGCGAAAACAAAATGAGCAAAATGAGGTCGTTAGATATGAAGCACGATTGGTAGCACAAGGATTTTCACAAAGATCTGGCATTGATTATGAAGAGACATATTCTTCTATGGTAGATGCAATCACTTTAAGGTACTTAATTAGTTTGGTAGTGAGTAGAAAACTGGATATGTGTCTAATGGATATTGTTATAGCCTACTTATATGGTACTTTATGTAACACCCCAATTTTCGATTAAAGGCTAATAGTAATTATTGAGGATAATTATCAAATTAAAGTGGAATAATTATGTGTTGTATGGCAATTTTAATTAATATGCCATAATTGTTAGGAAAATTGAAAGAATGGCTCTAAATTAGTGATTAATGGAAGTGATTAATTACTAATTAAAAGGGTATGAGATGGGAAATTAATTGGCTAATGGAGGGATTAAATTGGCTAATTGGTGATTTATTGTGTGTGAGCCAATGACCTTGTGACATGTGGCAAGAAGAGATGAAGCATGAGAGTGAGAAAAGTCTAATGTAGTATTTTAATAGTTTCTCTCTCTCTCTCTTTCTCTCTTTGTTCAGCTGAATGGAGGGAGTACTATCATCATCTTCTTCCTCCTCTCTCTCCATCTCTCTCACGTCCTCTCTCTTCTCTCTTCATTTTCACCATTGTTGAAGGAAGATGAAGAAGGAAAAGCTTGTAAAAAAGGTAAGATCTTGACCTCTAATGCCAAAACTTACTTCTATAAAGTTGTTCCTTAGAGTGAGAGCTTCAATTTGATGGTTGTAGTTTCTCCAGTTGTGGTGATTTGAGGAATCACGAAAATGTACAAGTTGGAGAATCATGAAGTGCCTTTGGGAAAGTTGTTGAGGTAAGTGAAAGCTTCATTTTCATATAAGTTTTGTGGCCATTGGTTAGGCCTTGAATTTCTGGAATTTTAGCCCTAATTTTCGTGATTTAGGGTCTTGGGGAGTATGGTATGTTGTTGCTATGGAAATGGTGCCTTGTTTAGTGTTTTGAATTGATAGAATTGCATTGAAGCTTAAATGTGAAGTTTGGCACCTTTTGTGTTGGTTTTGTGCTTTGGTCAAAACAGGGCATGTAAATGGGTTGTGATTTTGGTCATTTTGAGATTGCCATTGTGTTCCTTGTAGACAATTGTATGGGAATAGGTTTAGTTAATGATTTTGGAGTCATTGGACACTTTGGTAGAAAATTGGAAAATCTGTCCCTTGGAACTCTGTTCTGGGCAGTTTATTTGTGTGGATGTTTTTAATGACCAAATGATTTCATAAAATTGTGAAACTTTCCATTCTTAAAGTTCACATCTCAAGCTTCAAAATGGACATATATTTTGTGTCATTTCATTTAGTATTCTGTGAGTTATGGTTGTCCAAAGTTTGGGATTGAAACAGAATTCTGTTTTGGGGTAGTGATGCGTTTTGTGTAATTCTGGGATTTGTATGGTGATTTCCAGTATTGGTTCGTATTTTTCCTATGAAGAGGACTAAAATAGCTTTCAATGGGCTTTTGGATCACCTCATTTCGATTTTTCTAGAATTAGTTATGAATTTCCGAAGTTGCCTTGGCTGCAACAGAAAAGTCTTGGCTGCAGCACAAAAGTTTCTGTGCGTGTTTTGGCCGCAGCCAGAAATTCTTGGCTGCAGCTAGAAACCTTCTGTGAGTGTTTTGGCTGCAGCCAGAGGATTCTTGGCTGCAACCAACCCCCATTTTCATCATTTTGGGATTTTTAAAGGTGATTTCCAACCTAGTACTTCCCAATCCTTTAGGCTTTCATTGACCTTATTATAGCCACCTAAAGGTCATGAATGGTAACCAACTTTAAGTGTTATGAAAATGAGAATTTCGAAAAGAGAATGATCCTATGTCCTTGATTTGGTTATAGGGTTGGGTATTCGCCCTAATCATGGTTTGTTATCCGCTTGGATCGTGAGTAGCCGATACTGGAGCATACGTGGAAAGAATAAGTGTAGGGAACTTACCTTTCCTGCATGTATTGATATTTGTGTTTGTGTATTGATGCATGTTATTGCTTTGCTTGATTATGTGAAACATATATGAATGATTGGAGCTCTGTTTCTATTTATGGTATGGCCATGAGTATGTTGTTGAAACATTGAGCATGCGGATATATCATTATGTGAGCACTAGTTATTGTGATGCAAGCATGTCATGCATTAAACACTTATCTTGCATGCATATTGGTATCTGTTTCCTACTGGGATTCTCTAGAATCTTACCCTCCCCTACCAACATTTTAGACAGGACAAGTGGCTCGAGGAAGGAGCAAGCGACTAGGGGCAGCGAGAATCCCTTATGGGCATTTGGATTTGGTAGTTGGTTATTGTTATATGCTGGGATAATTGTATATGTTCGGATGATATATTAGAATGTATAATTGGATATTGGATGTATATGTGCTTGGATGTCTATTGGGTTATTTGGTTATGTATTAGAGATGGATTTGTGTAATCCCCATCGAGGAATTGTAAAGGGCGTTTGTGCCCCATGAATCTTCAGTGAAGGTATGAATCCGGGTTTGCCGGTATTATTATTGTGCACTCTGATATTTATATAAATATGATTTATCTTCACGAAGTAATTGTATTTGAAATATGAATGTGAGATCAGGTTAAAGTGTTTGATAAATGTATTTGTGAACATCCTATCTTAAGGATGGGAACGTAAATGAATTTTGATTATTATTGGTCTCTATTTCATTTTTAATCATGTGTTTCGAATATAATTACAGAGGGGGTTACACTTTATATACTGAAATTTATATGAAAATCCCTGAAGGATTCAAATTGCCAGAATGATGTAAGAATTCTAGAGAAAATTATGCAATTTGTTTGCATAAATCCTTATATAGATTGAAACAATCTGGAAGAATGTGGTATAACCGTCTCAATGAATGTTTGTTAAAAGAAGGTTAAAAAAATGATCCTATTTGCCCATGTGTTTTCATAAAAGGAAATGGATTAGAGTTTGTAATGATTGCTGTATATGTGGATGATTTGAATATAATTAAAACCCTTGAAGAGCTTCAAAAAGTTGTTTATTGTTTAAAGAGAGAATTTGAGATGAAGGATCTTAGAAGAACAAAGTTTTGTCTCGGCCTGCAAGTTGAACACTTGACAAATGGAATTCTCCTTCATCAATCAACTCATGTTGAAAAATTATTAAAGTGATTCTATATGGATAAAGCACATCCATTATCTACTCTAATGGTTGTAAGATCACTTGATAAGAAGAAGGATCCTTTCGTCCTTAAGAGAAAACAGAAGAATTCTTGGTTCAGAAGTACCATATCTTAGTGCTGTAGGTACACTAATGTATCTTGCCAGTACAACATGACCCGATATTGCATTTGCTGTGAATTTATTGGTAAGATTTAGTTCTTCTCCAACAAGAAGGCATTGGAACAGAATTAAACATATATTCTAATAACTTAGAGGAACAAATGATATATGATTATTTTATTCTAACGAATCTGGATCACAATTGATTGGTTTGCAAATGCAGGGTTTTTATAAGATCTGCACAATAGTATATCTCAAATAGGATATTTATTTACTTGTGGAGGTACAACTGTATCTTGGCTATCAACAAAATAGACTTTAGCAGCTATCTCATCAAATTATGTAAAGATAATTGCAGTTCACGAGGCAAGTCAAGGATGTGTTTGGCTAAGGTCAGTGACTCAACATATCCAATCAATATGTGGTCTGTTTCCTAAGCAAAAGATTCCAACAACACTATATGAAGATAATACGGCACGTATAGCTCAATTGAAAGGAGGATACATCAAATGAGATAGAACAAAACATATTTCTCCAAAATTCATTTTTACTCATGATCTTATGAAGAGTGGTGACATAGATGTTTAGTAAATTCGCTCATGTGACAACCTTGTAGATTTGTTTGCCAAGATACTGCCAACTAGAACATTTAAGAAGTTAGTGCATGTATTGGAATGCGTATGCTCAAAGACATAAAGTGATGTTGTCATCAGGGGAGAAAATAATGTGTACTCTTTTTCCTTCACTAGGTTTTTGTCTCAATGGGTTTTTCCCAGTAAGGTTTTAATGAAGTACAATATTTGTTCATGGACATCCAAGGGGGAGTGTTGTAAAATACTAATTAAGGTAGATGTCCATAAACTTTCAACTCTTGGCCTTTCATTTTCTACATCCCATTACCTCTCCAATGATAGTCTTTAAGAGTTTTCATGCCCATAACTCAAAGGTTACAATGTGTGCATTCATGAGGATTAAAGTTTGCAATTTATTTTGTGTAACTCTCTTGGTTGTGGTTGAGGGCCTATAAATAGAGTACTATATACTACACTTTGGTTGTATCCAAATGAATAAGATATTGCTCCATCTTTCTTTCTAATTCTCTCTTCATTTCTTTCTCTACATCTCTTGTATTTCCTCATTTTTATAACAATTTTTAATTTTTAAAAAATTTGATTTACAATTTTTGGATTTTTTGGATTTACATTCTTAATTTTCTTTTAACATGATTGTACTGGGGGTATTTTAGGTGGTATATATTATCTACTTTACAAAAAAAAAATACCGTCACGACAATAATATAATTGAAAATAAAAATAAAAATAATCTTAAGAAATATAAATGATTATTTAAATATTATTTCAAAGAATTTTCAATTTAAAATTTCTCAATTATAATTAATAATTAATACGTTCAACATTAAACTTCTTGAAATTATTATCCATTTATAAAAAATTTATTATATTTTGGCTAGCACCCAAAATGAATGTTTAATTTTAACATATGGACCATACTTATATCAAGTTCCTTGTATCCATTTCGTCAAGTTCTCCAATCACACTTGATCATGTGTCATCTTTTTTTTACATATAGGTTTATAGTTAAATGTCAATAAGTCAAAAACATTACACATGTCATGTGTGATTGAAGAACTTGATGAGATGGATATAAGGAACTTGACATAAGTATTTTCCTTAATATATTACCTCATATACACTAGAGCCGGTAAAATGGGTTCAACCCGTAGCCCGTGGGTTTTGACAGGGTTACAGTTGGGGTTTTTCAGGCCTTAAAAAATGTGGGCTGCATAGGCTCGCACCGCTCAACCCACGGGCTAATGAGGGTTGACCCGCGGGTTTACAAGCTGGCTCACAATTTTTTTTATATAACACGGTTGCCTATTGGACTTTGGACTTTGGCTTATTAGACTTGGATAGTTAGGCTTATACAGTGCAATAGTTTGAGTAGGCCCGCAATTTTTTTTGTTAAGCATTTGACTCATTCTCAATTTCTCACTCCATCAATAATCTAACTCAGCAATGATATGTGAAGCAATCTCATCATCTTGAATCTCAATCTCCCAAACTCTCTTCTAGAGGCCAGAGCCTTAACCTAATCGGCCTTGCAGACTTACGGCTTCCACTACAAAAAAACACTCAATTTTTTATGGAATTTGCCATAGAATTTTTTCTGTGGAAAAGTTAGTCAGAAATCTATCAGAAAATTAGCCACGTAATTTTGTTGCAAATTTTTTTACCACCAAACTTTTCAGTGGCAAGAATTAAAAATTTATAAAATTTTATATTAAAAATAATATTTATAATGTTATAACATTAATTATTAATTAAAAATAAAAATATTATTAGTAATGAATATTATATTATAATTTATTAATATTATATTCATGAATTTATAAAAATAATATTTAAAACATTAAAATATTATTTATTAATTAATTATATTTAATCTTAATTATTAAAATTATATTATTATTTATTAATATTATATTTAAAATTTTCTATTAAAATAATATTTATAATATTATTATATTAGTCATTATTTAAAAATAAATTATTAGTCATTAATATTGCATTTATCATTTTATATTAAAAATAATATTTATAATATTAAATTATTAGTTATTGATTAATTTTAATTAAAAATATAATTCAGTTTTAAAAAAAAGTGATTAAAAATATAGTTATAAGAAGATTTATTAAAGATTTAAAAATTATTGAATTTGAAATTAATTAATCATAAATATATAAATATTTTTTGAATTTTTATTTAATTTATTATTATTTTAAATAATATTATATATAATATTATGTAATAATATAACACAGGTTCATTTCGGCACAACTAGCAAAGGCTCGCACGTAAAGGCATTAGGAGCATGAGGTGGAGATTGAAACGGGAGGAGAGGCATTTTAAGGAATTAAGAGGTACGGATGCATGGCAGCGCCAGGAGGTGACACGTGGCAGTGCGAGGATTAGAAACTTGGCGTACTGTGAGAAGGAACTATGGCATACTGTGGAGTTGACATGTGACTACGTTAGCAATAAGGTGGCTCCTATGGACATGACATGTGGCTTCTCTGAGGACGCCTACGTGGCATTCAAAAATTTTAAAAAATAAAAAATTAAATTTGTGATGGAATCAATTTCGTTAGAAATTTGCAACAGAAATTCATTTGTAATGCATTTACTTGCAACGAAACAGATTCCATAGGAAAAGCTGAATTCCATGGCAAATTCCATCAGAAATTCAAATTTTTTTGTAGTGGTCGGCTCTCACCGGCTCACCGCGTCTTCCTCCATCATCTCAGTCCTCAACCGGTCACTCCTCCTCCGATGTCATCTCATTCTTGTCTCAGTCAAGGTTTCTCTTTTCTTGACTCTCATCTAACTGAAAAAAGCCCTAACCCTAATCGGCCGTATATAGCACTAACAACCTCACCCTAATCACGAGTTGTCTCCACCGTCGCCATCATGGGCCTTAGCCTATCGCTTTGTATGCTACTTCACCTTCGCTGTCGTCATCCTTAGCCTTAGCCCATCACCTTCTCTGCTGCTCTGCCTTTATTACCGTGGTCCTTAGATCATTACCTTCTCCAGTGGTTTGTGGTGGTTGACTACTCATCGCCGTGGTGCTTAGCTTACCGCCTTCTCTGCTACTTCGTGGTGCTGGACTGCTCGTCGCTAGCTCCTTTGTATCTGACTTCTAAGTTTTGACCTTCTAGTTTTACAGCCTATAATCCTAGGTAAACTCAATGACTGTACATGAATTTCCTTGCCTTAACTCAATGACTTATGAGTTCTGACTGACTGAGGAAGCCAACATCTCCTTTACTAGATGTTGATCCGTGCCTTAAGGACAGAACTATAAAAGTCTAGAGTCTTGTGTTTTAGATATGTTATCCATATGCATTTGGATCTCATAAGTAGACCCTTGAAAGAATTCTTTCATGGTGGCTAGTCCTTCTGGTGAAATGTTGTTGGTAAATCTAGAGGAATTATATATTGGTAGTTAAAAAAATTACTTGATGACTTTTCAAGAGTGTCTATAAGGCTTGTTTGATGGATTTAATGATAAAGGAGTCATACTTGAGAATTATTGGAGATCAATTGAGCATTGGTATTTGTTGAAGAACTTGTGATTTTGCAAATATCAAACTTTAAGCCTTGAATAAAGTATGATGAGCAGAGTATAGCAATTAAAGTATGTTAGTGGATAAATAGACCATGCATGATGAGGGAATAAGGTTGAAAGTTAAGTGATTAGAAACATTACTTATGGCTTGGAGAGAAATTTATGAGATAATACAGCCTAATTGGAATTGTAGGACTTAAGAAGCGATAATGCATGTTAAATGATCATTTTGAGTTGTTGGGCTAGTTTTATATAGTGAACCCCTTTTTAATGTTACGTGAATGGTTAAAAATAGGTTTATGGTGAAGAATTTCAAAGGAATGCAAGTCCAATCATTTGAACCTAGAAAAGTGGACGAATGAGCAGTAAAAAGTATGTCTTTACTTGAAAGCCTTAAAGGTTGCGGTTGGAGATGAAATTTGGTGGGATTTTAGAGGGCATACAGGAGTTTCATTCAACCAAGGGTGGTAACTTTTGAAGCTCTAGGGAATATTTTCTAAATTTTTGAATTTAATTAATGACTTGTCAAGAACCAGCACTGTATTTTTGTATCAGATTTGATGTTTTATTATTTTTCTTGACTAAAGTGAACTCCAATGACTTTGAAATTTTGCAAGTGTATAGTACACGATCATAGCTTTGTAGAAAGTCCTAATTTGCTTTATTTGGATGTTGACGTTGTCTTTGTGTCATTGGTAAACTTTTTGCAGTATATTATAAAAAGAAAGGATGGATTCATGTGCTGTAAAGGAAGGTTGAGGACTTGATGTTAATCCATAAAGTAGTGAAGAAACTATTATGGAAGGCCTAGCTACACAATCACAAGCACAACTGGTAAGGGCAGTACCTATCTCTATTGTCTCTATATTGGATTTTAAAGATGATTCAAGTAGAAAGGGGAAAATGAGAACCACATATGAGGTTTAGAAGTATTTTACTAGAGCTACAGTAGAAGGTAAAGAAAAGGAAAAATGTAGGGGGTGTGGGGAAGAATATTTAGTAAGAAGTAGGGATTATGGGACTTCAACCCTTAAGCACCATACAAATATGAACAATTCACTCTTAAAGTATAAAGACATTGGTTCTATGATGATAGACCAAGAAGGGAAACTTAAAGCTTGACAAATTATGTAATGACCCAATTTAGGATTAAGGGTTAATTATGTTAGCAGTGATGTAATTATTGTTAAATACAATGTGAATGTGTTTTAGTCAATGCTTAAGCTTTATGTTTATGCTTAAATGTGGGCTAATGTTTAAATGGATTGAATTATGTGGGAGGACGCATAGTGGTGTTATTGGAGTGGTATAAATGAATTTGGAAGTGATTTTAGCGAAATTGCCATTATCAGGGGCAAAAGGGTAAAATTGGAAAGTTACCGAATAACTGGACAATTACCGTAGAGGAAACTCATAGGTAACTTGAGATCAATGGTTATGATTTGTTGAGCAAGGGGCGGAATTGTATGTGAATATGCATATGTGAGCTCATAGTTGGGAGAATGGGATGATAACACATGGCAATATGAGGGTTATTGATCTTGGTCAAAATGTCAAAAGTTTTCCCTCTCTCCTCTCCTCTTCAAGGTCGGCTAGGGCGCTTTGGGGCAAGGGAAAATCTGACTTCCTTCATCATTCTCACTCTCTCCCCCATCCTCCATTGCTGTCCAAGCTTGAGCAAGAAAGAGAAAGAAGAAGCTTGAGTTCTAGGTGAGTATTTGACCCTCGATGCTCAAGTATCCTTTATTAATCTTGCTCATAATGTTAATAGCTTTATTCCTATAGTGTTAGATTTTTTATTGGTAGTGTTTGATGTAATATCCTAAATTGTGATTAAGGGCTAATAACTTCAAAGTGATGTAATTAATGATAATTAAGCACTTTTGAAGTATATGAGGTGAATTGTGATGCAAATGTGTTTGATGATGGTTTAGTATATGTTATGATAGTCAGGGGTAAAATGGTAAATTTACCGACAGATTGGTCAGTTATCGAAGAGGAAACTCATAGACAACTTGAGATTAATAGCTAGGATTTGTTAAGCAAGAGGTGGAATCAAGTGTGCATGGGTTATATGGATTCATGAAGGGAGGCATGAGATCTTGCCAAGTGTCATTATGATGGCCATAGGATTGGTCAAAGTTTCAAAAACACTCTCCTCTCTCCCTCTAAGTCGGTTTATGCATGGGAAAAGGGAAGAAATTGGATTATCATCTTTTTATCTCATTTCTCTCTCATCATTCTCCATTTTCGCTGAAGTTCAAGTAAGAAAGAGAAAGCAAAAAGTTTGATTTTGAGTAGGTAATTGTCGCCCTATGCTTAAAGCCTCTTCATTAAGCTTGTTCAAGAGGTTGAGAACTTTTTTGCTATGTTTTCAGAATTTTGAAAAGTGGTGACTTGATGTTTGCATAAATTTGAAAGATGGGAAAATAGAGATTTGATCTTGTCAAGATTAAAAGGCAAGCATTTGATGCATTTCGGTATATTATGGTGATTTTTGGTTGAGCTTTGTAAATTCTAGAATTTTTACCCTAATTTCATAGGAATTGGATAATGAAAGTGTTTGAAATAGTATTGTGTAGAAGATGGTGTTAGGATGTGTTATAATGTCATTAGTTTTGATTTAGGAATTGAATGAGGAAGTTTGGCAAATTGTGGTTTTGTGTGGCCTTGTGAACTAGAGTTGAGAATGTGTTGATTGAGTGGAAGTTGGGTGTTTTGTAGTTACCAAGAGGTTCCTTGTGTCAAAATGAGTGAGAATGAACTTTGGCACAAGTTTTAGGACTATTGGTAGTGAAATGGGTAAATCTGGGAACATATATCAGTTGTTACGATTTTTGGCTTCTGATGAATAACACTCAAGTGAAGGAGGGATCACTCGAGTGCTACTTGATATTTTCCCCTTTTTCCCTTTAGTTTCGCTTGGATTCTCAAGCAAAGCTCAAGAGTGCATTTTCGTTTCCTCGAGTGATATATGTCATCACTCGAGTGATCTTGGTTTCACTCGAGTGAGGGAGTAAGTTTAAGCTTTTGAGATTTATGGTTGCTCTCGGGTAGTTACTCGCTGTGTCTTACTTTTTGGTGCTCGAGTGCATTTGAGGTCATCACTTGAGTGCATCTTCCTGTGCTCGAGTGAGGGTGTAAGACATGTTGAGGTTTGATCTCAGGCAAACACTTCTAATGTGTCACTTTTGGGAACTCGAGTGAATTTAGAGGTCATCACTCGAGTGAGGTCATCTCCACTCGAGTGAGCCAACCAAAAATCAGTGCCTTTGCTTCCAAAAAGGCATCTTTGGGGTGGTTTCCCCCAATCCTTTAGGCATATGTTTTGGCATTTAATAGCCACCTAAAGAGTTTACATGAATACCAACTTAAAGTATTATGGAATTAAGAACTTAGAAAAGAGATTGATTGGTTGTCCCTAATTTGCTTTATAGGATTTGATATTTGCCGCCCTTATGAGTCCACTGTGCCAACGAACGTCAGGAAGGAATAAGGTAGTGACTCCTTCTTTTATATCTTATGTGATGCATTGTATGTGTGTTATATCATTGATTTATGTTGGATTCGAATGCTGTAATATTTATGAAATTGTGTTTGCACCGCCATGCCAATAGTCCTTGAGTCGCTAACAACGGTTCGAGTAAGGGTTGCATACCTTCCCGACGGTAAAAGGGGATAAGGATGGGCTGTGATATTTGTGATTATGTGGGCCGAAAGGCTATATTGTGGGTCGAAAGGCTATTTGTATGTATTGCCATACCAACAATCCCTGAGTCGCTAACAATGGTTCGGGTTAGGACGGTGTGCCTTCCTGGTGGTAAAAGGGGATGAGGGTGGAGTGTGATTTGTGTTGCTACTGTTTAATGATGATTTGCTTACATGCTATGTGTTTATGTGTGGTATAAATGATTTGTTACTACTGGAATTCTCTTGAATCTCATTCTTTCCATTGACTAACATTTCAGACAGGGTAAGTGGCTCTAAGGAAAAGCAAACGACCCGAAGCAGTTAGAACCCTATAGGGACATTTGATACGGGCCATGTTGGTTATTCATTTTGGATAGGGATTACTATATGATATTTTTGAGTTGTAAATAGTTTTGAATACATGATGATGTAATCCCCTAATTGGAAACTGGAACCCTATAGTTCTATATATAGATGAAACCCGGGGGTTGCCAGGAATTCAGTTGTACACTCTGATATGTATAAATGTGAATTAACTGCACAGGTAATTATATTCAAAATTTGAAATTGAGACCAAGATAAGGAAAAGTTGTGAAAGATTTTGGGAAAACCCTACTGAAAGGTAGGAAGTAACAATGAGTTTAAGTTATCCGATGGTCTCTAATCTGTTTTAAATATGCGTTATCGAATTATAATTATGCTAATCAAGGCAGGGGGTTACATTTGAGAATTGGTGAAAATTTGGGAGTTGTGAAATCAATAAAATACTTTGAGAAAAGAAAGAGGTAAGCATTTGATGCATTTTGGTATATTTGTTATGACTTTCAGTTAAGTTTTGTAAATTCTGGAATTTTGCCCTGAATATGGTATCAATTTGGAATGTAGGAATTGGATAGAGTCTTATGGTTGAATTGGTAGCCTATTGTGTCTTTGAGTTACTAGGATTGGTTTGGAAATGGGAAGTGGAAGTTTTGATGATTGAGTGTTTTGGGTGTAATTTAGAGACCCAATAGCAAAATTGTTGTTAGGATGTGATTCTAAGTGTTTTAAGGTTACTAATAGGTTCCTTATGGAATTTTAGGTGAGAATGAGCTTTGGTATAAGTTTTGAAACCATTGAGATTAGTTTTGGCAAATCTGGGAAGTTATATCATTTGCTACGTTTTTGGCTTCTGATAAGCCTCACTCGAGTGAGGAGGGGTCTCACTCAAGTGTAGCAGTAGATTTCCCTTTTCCTTCAGCATTTCAGTGGTGTTCTTGGGTAGGATATAAGAATGCACTCCCTCGCTCGCGAGTGATATGGGTTATCACTCGAGTGATCATAGTTTCACTCGAGTGTAGAGGTATGTTCATTTTGAGGTTTGCTCTCAGGTCAACACTCATGGGCCAATTTCTAACGGTGTGTCTTGACACTCGCAAGTGCTATGTCCTTACTCGAGTGCCAAGGGTATTACTCGAGTAAGCTTTCTCCTTTAAGTTTGTTGTGCTCTTGGGTAAACACTTCATGTGCTTCACTTTTGGGGACTCACGTGATTTTGGGGTCATCACTCGAGTGCAAATCCTTATACTCGAGTGCAGTGAGCACTTTCTGGCCGTTGGTGTTGCTCTTTGCCAATTACTCACAAGTGAGAACCATTTTCACTTAAGTGTAAGCATAACTTGAGTGAGTTAGCTCAAAACTAGTGTTTTCTTTTGAAAAAGGGATCTTTTGGGTAGTTTTTCTAACCCTTTAGGCATATGTCTAGGCTTTTAAGAGCCACCTAAAGAGTTCTAATGATAACCAACTCTTAGTGTTTTGAAAGTAAGTAATTGGAATAGAGTTTTAATCCACTGTTCTTGGCATTGGTTATAGAATTTGACATTTGACGGACTCGTGAGCCTACTATGACAAGGAACGTCAAGAAAGAACAAGGTAGTGATTATTTTTCTTATATTATGTATAAAGCATTGTATGTATGCTTGTCATACATTGTGATACATTGTGATGCTTTGAGATTACAGCAAAAGTTGGCATAGTGATTACAGCATAAGCTGTTGCATTGAGATCGTAGCAAAAGCTGACGCATAGTGTTTATAGCTATGAGTTCTGTCGTATGTGGCGTGAGCCATATATCATTGTGATGCTGCTGAACATGATCATATATGCTATGTGTTTATACACTGTATGAGTGATTTGTTACTACTTGGATTCTCTTGAATCTCATTCTTTCCATTGACTAACATTTCAGATAAGGTAAGTGGCTCCAAGGAGAAATGAACCACCAGGAGAGGCTAGGACTTAGTAGAGATGTATAGTTTGAATCGTTGGTTATCACTTTTGGACGAGATTACTATATATTCTTTTTGAGATGCAAATAATATTGTGAATATGGTTATGTAATCCCCTATTTAGGAAGCTTTAAATCCTTTAGTATATAAATTAAACCCGGGGGTTGCTGAGGATTTTTGCTATACACTCTGATATGTATAAATGTGATATAACTGCACAAGGTAATTATATTCGAAACGTGAATTTGAAACCAGGATAAGGCGAAAAGTTTTGAAAGAATTTGCGAAAACCCTCCCATAAGGAAGGGATTGTAAATGACCTTTGATGATTATTCGTCTCTATTTCATTTTAATTACAAATTTCGAATTATAATTACAGTTTTTAAGAAAGGGGGTTACAAATTGATAATAACATAGTTAGGGAAAAGCTTGCTTTTGCTATCATTAAGCATGATCTCCCCTATTCCTTTGTTGCGTATGATGCAATTAAGGATTTCCATACTTATCTTAATCCTAATTATAAATGCATTTCTAGAAAAAATGATGTTATGGATGTATGGAATTTCTATCTTAACCAGAAAGAGATCTTAACAAAAACAATAATGAAAAGCATTGGTAGAGTATGTTTAACTTCTGATTGTTGGACTTCAATAACTAGTGAATGATATTTTTGTTGGACTACTCATTTTGTTGATGATAAATGGAAACTGAATAGCAAAATTATTGCTTTCTCTAAGATGGATCCTCCTCACTCCAGTGTTGAATTGGCTATAAGGGCATATGAGACATTGATTGAGTATGGTATTAATAAGAATGTTTTTTCTATCACTCTTGACAATGCTTCTGCAAATGACAATATGCAAAATTCATTCAAAGAAAGGTTGCCTTTGGGTAATAGCTTGATATGAAATGGAAAAGTTTTGTTTCATGTGAGGTGTTGTGCCCATATCTTAAATCTCATAGTTCAAGAGGGCTTAAAAGTAACTAGTGAAGCTATTCAAAAGATTAGGGAGAGTGTTAGATATGTGAAGCAATCTCGAGCGCGCTTGATAAATTTTGAAAAAAGTATTGATCAAATTGGAGGTATTGATACATTAGTTGGTTTGAGGTTAGATGTTGCAACTAGATGTAATTTCACCCATATAATGCTTGAAAGTACCCTTAAATATCGTTGTGCTTTTGCTTATTTATGTATCATTGATGTCATTATCGTCATTGTCCAACAAACTAGTAGTGGTCTAGAGAAAAGGCCATGTGCTCATTCTTGGAGCCATTTGTGTAACCCCCTACCTTAATAGCCATAATTATAGTTCAAAAATATGTCATTAAGTTAAATTAGAGACCAACGGATAATTCAAAACTTATTAGAAGTCCAGACTTTAAGACAGGGTTTAGCCCTATGATAAAGTAGGTTTCAAACCTTTTCCAAAATCTATTAAATGCGGTCTCACATTTACTTTTCAAGTCTATAAACCTGTGCAATTCCATTCCATTCAAGAATATCATAGTGTATAGCGAAATTCCCAATGACTCTTGGGTTTCATTTATTTACCACAAGGATTTACAGGGCTTATTTGCCCATATCAGATTTCCATACCGGGGAGTACATCACACTAACCAAATTTACAACATAATGTGTACAATAATCCCAAAAATACGATATCCATCTAACAAAGTACAAATCTCCTTATTGGGAACTCTAGCCACCCTTAGTCACTTGTTTTTCCTTCGATCCGCTAGCCCTGGTTATAAGTTAGTCATCGGAAAGAGTGAGATTCATAAGAATATCAGTAGTAACAATTCACTCATGATATATACCAATAAAGCATGTGAACAATTATCACAAAGCAATAACACAACAGTATCCACAACAATTTCCACATTGATGAGTGATGAGTGTCACAACAGCTTTTGCTGTATTCACCTACTACATTGATGCATGACTCGCAAGTCACAAAACTATAGCATTCGCTGTTTTCATAACGGTATAAACAATAATAGCTTTCACCGTATTTACTTCCATGGCATCACAACAGCTTTTACTCTGTTCGCAACGGCATAAACAATAACAGCTTTTGCCATATTTACTTCTATGGCATTACAAAAGCTTTCGTTGTGTTCACAACAGCATATACAACAACAGATTTCACCGTATTCACTTCCATGGAATTATGACAGCTTTCGCTGTGTTCACAACGGCAAATACAACAATAGCTTTTGTCATATTCACTTCCATAACATTACGATAGCTTTCGTTGTGTTTGTAACGGCATAAACAATAACATTTACATTCATCACAATTTCACAATGGCATAACAATAGTATTCACATTCATCACAATGCAATGATAAGCACAAAGCATTCAAGTATTATATAGGATACAAGAGAAATAGTCATTACCTTATTCTTTCTGCCCGTGCTCAAGTACCATTTTCATATGCTCCGGGTGGATATCAAGTCCTATAAATCATAATTAAGGATGACGAGTTATTCCCTATTCAATTCTTAACTCCAGAATACTTAAGGCTAGTTATCATTTGAGACATTTATGTGGCTACTAAAAGCTCAAACAAAAGCTTAAAGGATTAGGAAGAACTGGATCGGAAACAATCCTTTAAAAATTCAAAATGCAAAATTTTGGGGGTTGGCCGTGGCCAAGACCTTCTCTGGCCATGGCCAAGAGGAGGACAGAAAGTTTTAGGCTGCAGCTAGGAACCACTGGCCGCAGCCAAAATCAGGTTAGAAACTTTTGGACCGCGACCAAGAATAGGTCAGTAACATTTAGACTGCGGCCAAATTCTCTTGGGCCACGGCCAATAATTGGTCTGAAACTTTTTGGCTGTAGTGAACAATGCCTGGCCGTGGCAAAAAAATGGTCTGATTCTTGGCTGATTTCAACTGACTGTAACTCTTAACAAACAACCCTAAATGACACAAACTTTATACCATTTTAAAGCTTGCAATGTCTACTACAAAACTTGAAAGTTTCAAAACTTTTTAACTCCATTTACTATTTGAAAACACTATGCAAAGTTGGTCCCCTACACAGAATTTTAATATGACAGAATTTCCAGTTTTTGCATAAATGTTCCCAGTAGTCCAAAATTCACAACCAACACTACTCCCACACAATTTTTCACAAGGAATCCAATGGAAACATCAAAACACCCAAATTCCCATTACTTTCTCATGTTCTATTTTGACCACATTTCAACATAAAACTCACAATTACTAACATTTCACATTCAAGACTCCAAACCAAGTCCATTGTCCAAAACACAACTCAAGATACCATAACCATCAACAAAACACCATGACACTCCACAACCCTTATGTACACAAAACACAACCCTAATGTACATAAAAATTAGGACATAAATCTAGAAATCAAAGCACTCAACTAATGTCCACAACATATATACCAAAAGGCAGCTTTTGCTCACCTCTTTCACTATCTCTAGCTTGTTCTTTGATTCCTCCACCATTAACTTTTCTTGAGCTTTTAAACACCTCCTCTTGAAAATATAAAACCATATAACTAAAGCTCTCATCAAGATGATCAAGATTAGAGAAGAGGTTTTTGGCATTTAAGGTCATTCACAAGATCAAATAGAGCTCACTTACCTTGATTTCACTTTCTCTTTCCTCCTTTTGCTATGGCCGACTAAGAGCTTGAGAGAGAATAGAAGATGAAGATGAAGTCAGATTTTTAATTCCCTCCCATGCCTTGGCCGACCTTAAGAAGAGAGTGGGAAGAAAAGAGTTGAAACTTTTGACTTTGATCAATGGTGTTAGATGATGCCATGTGTCCAATTCTAGTGGCTACTTCCATGTGCATGTAGCCATGTGATTATTCTCTCTCGTTCCCTTGGAAATTAGTCACACCACTTAATCTTTAGTTATTAGTGGATTCCTTTTTCGATCGCTGACTAATTGGTCAATAAATTTCTTTCGTCCCCTTTTGCCCCTGGCTATATCAATTCCTATTGAATCACCATTGAGCATATTATATACTTCCATTTCTTCATGTCATGTGCCCTCCCCTCACTTTTAATTCAAGTTAGCTTTTAATACCACAATTGAGATTAAATACAGGGTTAGGGCACTGGTTACTTCCACTTCAGTCATAATTCGCATTGTATTCTCCAAAGGTGTTTATTTAATATTAATTACATTCACCTTTGGAGTCATTAGCGCTTAATCATATTTTGGGGCATTAAAATTCTTCCCTCGTACAATAAATTTTTCCCTCAAAAGTTGTTACACAACTTGAGCCATAAACTCCAGATAACGCCTCTGCATGTCTACTCCCGCTTCCCAAGTTGCTTCTCTCTAAGACATTCCCTTCCATACCACCTTCACAAATGGAATACTTCAGTACCTGAGCTACCTTTCTTCCCTATCAATGATATGTTCTGGCTCTACCACAAAGATGAAGTTGTCTTGCAAGTCGACATCTTCATACTCGATAATGAGAGTAGGATCCAGTTGGTACTTCTTCAGTTGGGAAACATGAAACACATCATGGAGCCTACTCAAATTTGGGGGTAGGGCTACTCGATATGATATAGGTTTGATTCTCATAAGAATCTCAAATGGACCAATATATCATGCTCTTAGCTTCTTACACTTGATTGCTCTTCCAATACCTATGACTGGAGACACTCTCAAGAACACATGATCACCAACTTCAAACTCTATGTTCTGATCAACAAGATCTAGCCCATACAAACTTCTCTCAGACAGCTCTATCCAGCATAAAGGTAACTGGTACTTCCTCCTATATAACACTTCATACGGAGCCATTTGAATGCTCGAATGATAGCTATTGTTGTAGGCAAACTCAACTAGTGGAAAAACGTATCCCCAATTCCCTTTAAAGTCTAGGACACATGCCTTTAGCATATCTTCTAGTGTCTGGATGGTCCTTTCTGACTGTCCATCTGTCTGTGGATGATAGGCCATACTAAACCTCAATTTCGTACCCAGAGCTTTATGTAAAGCCCTCTAGAATCTCGAAGTAAAATGAGGATCTCTATCTAAAATATGATCTTCGGCGTGCCATGAAGTCTCACTATCTCCCGTATATATATTTTTGTTAGTTTTTCTGGAGAGTAACTAGCGTTGATCAGTATAAAATGCGCCGACTTCATGAACCGATCAACAATCACCTAACTCGCATCATAGTTTCTGATCCTGGGCAATCCCACAACGAGGTCTATGTCACACTTTCCCACTTTCCTACTTTCATTCTAGAATCTTAGGACTCTGTAGTAATCCTGACAGCCTTTAGTATTCAATCTTTACTTTCTGATAAGTAAGATACCATGACATATATTTGGTCACATCGCTCTTCAATCCTGGCTACCAATACATAAACTTCAAACTGTGATACATTTTGATCATTCCGGGGTGAAGAGTATACCGAATCTTGTATGCCTCTTCCAAGATTATCTACCTCAAGTTAGCCTTTAGTGGAACACAAATTCTCTTCCTGTATCGAACTAAGCCATTAGGCGACAAATTATATTCCCGAGTTTCTCCTCGTTCGATCATAGTCCGAAGGAACTGCACTCGATCATCTTGCCTCTGAGCCTCTTCAATTTCAACCCTTAGATTACTTTCCCCTTGGGAAACAATATAATTAGCACTTAAGATCTAGTTTGAAAAATTCAAATCTTGATAGTTTTATATCAATTTTTCCTCCTGTATCATCATTGCTGTCACTAGCACCACCTTTCAACTAAGCGTGTCTCCGACGACATTTGCTTTACCCAGATGATATTTGATCTCCAGGTTGTAATCTTTCAGTAACTCCATCTACCGACGTTGTCTCATATTTAACTCTTTCAGATCATACAAGTACTTGAGACTCTCTTGGTCGCAATACAGTTCTATCGTCACCTCATATAGGTAATGGTGCCATATTTTCAATGCAAACACAATCGCCGTAAACTCTAGATAATAAGTAGGATAGTTCATTTGATGAGGCTTCAGCTGTTAGAAGGCGTAGGCCACCACTCGTCCATGTTGCATAAGGGCACACTTCAACCCCTGCTTACTCAAATAACTGTACATAACATAAGTCAAGCTGGGATCAGGTACAATCAATACTAGCGCCGTAGTCAACCTCTCCTTCAACTTAATAAAAATTTTTTCATAACGTTCATCCTACTTAAATAGTTGATCTTTTTGTGTGAGCTTGGTCATCGGCAAGGCAATTTGGGTGAAATTCTGAATAAATCTCCGATAGTAACCAGAAAAACCTAGAAAACTGAGTATCTCAGTAACAGTTTCTGGCCTCTTCCACTCTAGCATTGCTTCCACTTTACTGGGATCCACTGAGACCCCTTCTCATGAAATAACATGGCCTAGGAACTTACTTCCGAAACCTAGAACTCACACTTACTCAATTTGGCATAAAGTTTCTTTTTATGCAATATCTCCAGCACTATTCACAAATGATACTCGTGCTCTTCACTGCTCTTGCAGTATATCATAATGTCATCGATAAACACTACCACAAATTGGTCTAGGTACTGTCAAAAGATGCGAGTCATGTAATCCATGAATACAACAGGTGTAATAGTTAGGCCAAAAGGCATTACCAGAAATTCATAGTGCCCATAACTAGTTCTGAAGGTAGTCTTTGGTACATCTTTTGCTTTCACTTGTAGTTGATGATAACCAGACCTTAGATCAATCTTAGAAAACACACAAGAACTAGACAATTGATCTAAAAGGTCATCGATTCTCAGAAGTAGATACTTGTTTTTTACTGTTATCTTGTTCAGTTCTCTGTAATCCACACACAGTCTTAGACTCCCATCTTTCTTCTTGACAAACAATACTGGAGCTCCCTATGGTGAAATATTGGGTCGAATGAACCCTTTCTCAAGTAACTCTTCATCTTTAGTTCTGCCATCTTATTTGGGGCCATTTAGTATGGGGCCTATGAAATAGAACAAGCTCCAGGCACAATTTAAATTGGAAATTCTACTTCCCTTTTCGGAGCCATCCACTAAGATCATCTGGAAACACCTCAGGGAACTCTTTTACCATGGGTATATTGTTTAGAGTTTCTTCTGTCTCTCCCTACATGAAAAAGAATACTATATACCCTTAAAACCCCTTCTCTAGCCATTTCTTAGACTTAGCGATTGAGAGGAAGTTCAATTTTGCATTCACATCATCATTCCTCTATGGAGTAAGATATACTATTCTTTTATTCCCATAATCCAACAACACATTATTCGCCATCAACCAATTGAAACCCAATATGACTTCTAATTGATCGAGTAGAAAACAAATCAAATCCACCGTGGACTCTTGCCCCTCAATGGTTATTACACAATTCAAACAAGCATTAGCAGTTGTAGCCTTAACAACCATCGACATTGATGCAATCAAATCAATTGGCAATTTATGAACTTGCAATCCTAGGCGCTTCACATAGTCATAGGCAATGAAGGAGTAACTTTCACCCATATCAAATAAAGCTTGCAGTAAACTTTCTTTGAGAAGGATTTTACCTTGAATCAGGTTGGGAGATTTCCATGCTTCTTTGTGTGTCATCGCAAATACCCTACCCTGATTCCCGGGCCTTTGCTCTGTCGGCGACCATCTACATTCAATAGCAATGTGTCCTTGCTATATGCAATTATAACAAACTACTTGCAACATACACATTCTGGCAGGATATTCCCTCCCACAATGAGTGCATGTCAATACTGTTAAGGATTTCTGATTGTCATGATCCTCAGATTGATAGTTTCTTATTGACGCCTTTGGATGAGGATCCCTGGCCCTTCTGTTATGAGGAGTACTTCCCTTACTAGGCTTACCATGACCACTACCCTTAGTTAGGTTCAAATCTCTTAAATTATTTTCTGTGATTCTGCACTCCTCCACATCCTTGTTGAATACAGTAAACAAGCGGTGACTAATCTTTACCTCAACTCACATCACAAACCTCGAATCAGCATATCAAAAATCTACTCCTCATCATCCATACGTCGTAGATAAGAGGAGTTTCGGCTAGCCGGATAAAGCTGGAAAGGTAGTCATCAAATGTCTTAACATCACCCTGCTTAATGGATAGGAATTCTGATTCTTTCTCTATTCTCATAGACCTTGGGAAGTACTTGTCATTAAACTGTTCCTGGAACAGCTCCCAGGTTAGAGGCTAATTCCGGTTGCGCAATGTCATAGCAATATTCTACCACCATCGATCGGTATCCCCCTCTAGTTTGTAAATGGCTAATCGTGCCTTCACTTCAGTTGGGCAGTCTAGTACTTCAAAAATCTTCTCCAGTTAGATTAGCTAATCTTTAGCCACTTGGGGATCAAACCTTCCCCTAAACACTAGAGGTAGATGTTTATAGAATTTAAAGACCCAATACTGTAAATCTCTCTCATCTCGGGCGGGTACCCCATGTGATTCCTGGTTCAGTGCTGTATGAGGCGGGGACTCTTGAGATCGAATTGACCCTTCTGCTTTTTCTTCATGATGTGTCTCCTCTTGGGTCTCCTCTTGGGTCGATTAGACTCTATTAACATTACATTTTTCCTTCTCCTCTTAAAGCTCTTCCCTTAGCTCGTTGATCATAGCCCGTTGTTTCATTATCATTCCCATCATCAGTTGTATGGGATCAGGTGGGTTCTCATGTACTTCTTCTACCTCTGGTTATACACGTCAAACCTTTGGATGAACTATTGTTTCTTTTCACTCTACAAATGATTCACCACGTCAATACATAGTAAATATATATACATATTCCTTAAAACTCATATACCAGCAATAACAGGAATATTCATTTGTATACCACAAACATTTATAGGTTATCAATTATCACTAAGCCAAGAAACTAAGGCAACTATCCTAGCAAAACCTACCCTTGCCAGGAACTACAGCTCTAATACCAAAAATGTAACCCCCTACCTTAATAGCCGTAATTATAGTTCAAAAATGCGTCATTAAGTTAAATTACAAACCAATGGATAATTCAAAATTTATTAGAAGTTCTGACTTTAAGACAGGGTTCGGCCCTATGATAAAGTAGGTTTTCAAAACTTTTCTAAAATCTATTAAATGCGGTCTCACATTCACTTTTCAAGTTTATAAACTTGTGCAGTTCGGTTCCATTCAAGAATATCAGAGTGTATAGCAAAATTCCCGATGACTCTCAAGTTTCATCTATTTACCACAAGGATTTACAGGGCGTATTCGCCCTTATCAGATTTCCATACCGGGGATTATATCACACTAACCAAATTTATAATATGTACAATAATCCCAAAAATACGATATCTAGCTAACAAAGTACAAATCTCCTTGCTGGGAACTCTAGCCACCCTTAGTCACTTGTTTCTCCTTCGATCCGCTAGCCCTGGCCATAGGTTAGTCATTAGAAAGAGTGAGATTCATAAGAATCTCAGTAGTAACAATTCACTCATATGATATATACCAACAAAGTATGTAAGCAATTATCATAAAGCAATAACACAACAACATCCATAGCAGTTTCCATATTGATGCATGACGAGTGTCACAACAGCTTTCGCTATATTTAGTTACCACATTGATGCATGACTTGCAAGTCACAAAATGACAATTTTTACTATATTTACAACAGCATAAACAACAACAGCTTTTGCCATATTCACTTCCATGGCATCACGACAGCTTTCGTTGTGTTCACAATGGCATGAACAACAACAACTTTAGCCGTATTCACTTCTATAGCATTATGACAACTTTCAATGTGTTCATAACGGCATATACAACAACAGATTTCATCGTATTATTTCCACGACATTACGTCAACTTTCGCTGTGTTCGCAATGGTATAAACAACAACATTCGTATTCATCACAATTTCACAACGGCATAGCAGCAGCATTCATGTTCATCACAATGCAATGATAAGCATAAACATGTAAGTATTATATAGGATGCAAGAGAAAGAATCACTACCTTGTTCTTTCCACCAGTGCTCAGGCACTGTTTTCACATGCTCAGGGTGGATATCAAGTCCTATAAATCATAATTAAGGATGACGAGTTATTCCCTATTCAATTCTTAACTCCAGAATACTTAGGGCTAGTTATCATTTGAGACCTTTAGGTGACTATTAAAAGCTCAAACAAAAGCCTAAAAGGGTTAAGAAGAACTAGACTAGAAACCATCCTTCAAAAATTCAAAATGCAGAATTTTGGGGGTTGGTTGTGGTCAAGACCCTCCTGGCTGTGGCCAAAAAGAGGTTAGAAAGTTTTGGATTGTGGCTAGAAACTATTGGCCGTGGCCAAAATCAGGTTAGAAACTTTTGACACGGCTAAGATCCACTAGTAGCGACCAAGAATAGGTCAGTAACTTTTTGGTGCGTCGAACAATGCCTAATTCTTGCCTGATTTCAATTGGCCATAACTCTTAACACATAACCCCAAATGACACAAACTTTATACAAATTTAAAGCATGCAATGTCTACGACAAAACTTGAAAGTTTCACAACTTTTTGACTCTATTTTTTATTTGAAAACACTATGCAATATTTGTCCCTTGCACAGAATTTTAACTTGACAAAATTTTCCAGTTTTTGCATAAATGTTCCTAGTGGTCCAAAATTCACAACCAACACTACTCCCACACAATTTTCCACAAGGAATCCAATGGAAACATCAAAACACCCAAATTCCCATTACTTTCTCATGTTCTAGTTTGACCACATTTCAACATAAAACTAACAATTACTAACATTTACATTCAAGACTCCAAACCAATGCCATTATCCAAAACACAACCCAAGACACCATAACCATCAACAAATCACCATGACACTCCATAACCCTAATGTACACAAAAATTAGGGCATGAATCCAGAAATCAAGGCACTTAACTAATGACCACAACATATATACCAAAAGGTAACTTTTGCTCACCTCTTTCACTATCTCTAGCTTGTTCTTTGATTCCTCCACCACTAACTTTCCTTGAACTCCCAAACACCTCTTCTTGAAAATATAAAACCCTAGAAATAAAGCTCTCATCAAGATGATCAAGATTAGAGAAAAGGTTTTTAGAATTTAAGGTCATTCACAAGATCAAATAGAGCTCACTTACCTTGATTTCACTTTCTCTTTCCTCCTCTTGCTATGGCCGACTAAGAGCTTGAGAGAGAATAGACGATGAAGATGAAGTCAGATTTTTAATTCCCTCCCATGCCTTGGCTGACCTTGAGAAGAGAGAGGGAAGAAAAGAGTTGAAATTTTGACTTTGATCAATGGTGTTAGATGATGCCATGTGTCCAATTCTAGTGGTTACTTCCATATGCATGCAGCCATATGATTATTCTCTTGTTCCCTTGGCAATTAGTCATACCACTTAATCTTTAGTTATTAGTGGATTCTTTCTTTGGTCGTTGACTAATTGGCCAATAAATTTCTTTCTTCCTATTTTGCCCCTAGCTATATCAATTCCTACTGAATCACCATTGAGCACATTATATACTTCCATTTCTTCATGTCATGCGCCCTCTGTAACCCCCTTCACGCTTAAGGCCTAGATTTAGTTCATAACACGTAATTAATGTGGAATTAGAGACCGTAAATGATTTGGGACTTAATACAACAAGTTTTACCCAAAACATGCTTTTATAAAACCTTTTCTAAAACATGTTCGCAATGGTCTCCTAATCACATTTCAATACAAAAATGGCCTGAACAATTTGATTCCATTTATAAATATCAGAGTACTCAGCAAATTCTCGACACACTCGGGGTTCAATTACTAATGCAGGGTCTATACAAGGCACAAAGCCCAAGTAGTTTCCCATACAAGGGGATTACATAACTACTATCCAATATATACATGTAATTCCCAACAAAATATATCCAAATGATTTACAAAATGATAACCAAGTTTTTTCCAAAACAGACTCCTATCAATGAGCTCTACCCACTATTCGTCACCCGCTTTCCCTTCTATCCTTCTGCCCTGTCTAAAACATGGTTTTTAGGAGAGTGAGATTCTAAGGAATCCCCGTAGTGTCAAATCAATCATAGTATGTACAATAATAAGGCATGAAATCAAATCATTATCCACATAAAGCAACTACAACGGCAGTTACAACGGCAATGGTTAGTATGACACATGTCATCCCTTACGATTGCTCACGCTGAATTGCTTATGCTGCATTGCACAACACAATCCACATAATATATTTCACCACAGCTAGGATTCATATAAAGCATTTCATCACACAAGCCATACAAGCAATATTCAAAACTGACAGCCCATGGCTGGATTAACAAACGCCACCCCACGGGTTGGATTCACAAAGTTCCATGTCGATTACAACAGCAGTTCAACGGCCGACCTAGAGACGACCAACGTCAATCCCTACACGGGTCACACTGACCTGCTCGCGCTGCAATGGACCATGGCACATTCACAATTCACAGTTCAATGATAAGTTATGCATACCAAAACATCATACACAACATGAGAGAAAAGTCACTACCTGGTTCGTTCAGTGCGTGCTTTGTCACAGGTCTCTCTCGAGGAGGGCAAATATCGTATCCTATAATTATAATTAGGGACGAAGAGTTATTCTCTATTCCAATACTCAATTGACTTCACAATACTTAGATTTGGTTATCATTTATGTCCTTTAAGTAGTTAAAATTGGCTCTAATAAAAGCCCTAAAGGATTGGGAAACATCGGGTTGGAAACCACTTTTCAAAATCACAAGGTGCTGAAAACAGGGGCTGGCTGCAGCCAAAAAAAACCTCTGGCTGTGGCTAGAAACAGCACAGAAAGTTTCTGGCTGCAGCCAAGATTTTTTGGCTGCGGCCAGAACGTGCACATAAACTTTTGCGCTACTGCCAAGGAAACTTCAAAAATTCATAACTAATTCTAGAAAAATTGAAATGAGGTGATCCCAAAGCCAAATGAAAGGTATTTAAGTCCCATCCATAGGAAAAATATGGGTCATTACTGAAAATCACCACAAAAATACAGATTTCAAGAAAAGTCCACACTATTCCAGAATTGTTCCCAGATTTAACATCAAACTTTGGACAGTCTTAACTCCTAGCCCAAAAATCGAAATGACACAAAAAATATGTCCATTTTGAAGCTTGAGAGGTGACCTTTAATACTGGAAAGTTTCATAATTTTCCAACACCATTTGCTATTTTAAAACGTCCATGCAAGATCACTGCCAAAACAAAGTTTCTTACTAACCAAAACTTGCCACTTTTAACACTAAGTTCCCAATGGTTCAAAATTCATATTCAACACTTCTCCCACACAATTTTCCACAAGGAACACAATGGAAATCTCAAAATTACCAAAATCCTACTCCTTTATCATGCTTTGGTTTTGGGCAATACAAACATCAAAATTCTAATCTCATCTAAACATCAAATTTCAATCACCAATCAATCTATCGATCCTAAACTCATCCCAAAATACCATTCTCATGCCAAAACATACCAAATGAATAGTGGCACTCATTTTTGGATTCAAGGCCAAATTTTCAGAAATTACAAACTAATCCATTTGACACAAAACATAGATAGATAGATAGGTTTCACTCACCTTATCAACTTTCTCAAAGGGAGTTCTTGATTCTCCAACTTTCACAATTTCTCTAGAACTCAATCCAGCCCCAAATGCCAAACTATGACCATCAAATAAAAGCTCTTAATGCAAGGAACAACATTAATGAATGAAGTTTTGGCATTAGAGATCATTTTCCCTTACCTTTTCCAACTTTTCTTCCTTCCCTTGGTCTTCAATGGCTGACGGAGAGAGGGAGAAGAGAGAGAACGAGAGAGATGAGAGGGAAGAGTGATGAAGAAGGGAAATAATCATATTCCCTTCCTATTTCAGTTTTTCAGCGTAAAAGAGGGAAAGAGAGGAGAGAGAAATACTTAATAAAAACCTTTGACTTTTCTCTCTCTCACACACACAATCCAACTAGCCACATGTCTTCTTCTCTTTGGCTCTCTCACAATAAGCACCCAATTAGCTTATCTAATCCCTCCATTAACCATTTAATCACACTTGTCATTTTTCTTATAGTTAGTAATTAGTTTTCCCCATTAATCACCAACTAATTGTCCAATAATTCCATTCTTCCAATTTTTCAATAATTATGACATATTAATTAAAATAGCCATAAAACACATAATAATTCCCATTTAAATTCATAAATATCCACACTAATCATGATTAGCCCTTAATCAAAAAATTGGGATATTACACCCTCCCCTCACTTTTAATTCAAGTTAGCTTTTAATACCAAAATTGAGATTAAATGGGTCAGGGCACTTGTTACTACCACTTCGGTCATAATTCACATTGTATTCTCCAAAGGTGTTTATTTAATATTAATTACATTCACATTTGGAGTCATTAGCCCTTAATCATGTTTTGGGGCATTGCAATTTACACTTATAACAAACTTATTTTATGAGTCCTCATATCCTACATCTAACATGTATTTCATGCAAATATCAAGAATTGAGTTGATGTTGAAAGCTTATGTGGACCATGATGATCCTGTGATTAAAGATATAACTATGAGAATTCTTGAAAAGTTTGAAAAATATTGGAGTGATTATAGTGACATTCTTTCTCTTGCTATTGTTCTTGATCCTCGGATGAAGTTGAATGTCATTAAGTGTTGTTATGAAAAACTTGATCCCATAAATTGTGATGCCAAGGTTGAACATATTAAGAGGAAGTTATACTATATGTTTCATGAGTATAATGATGTGGGATCTTCATCATCATCTTCAGTCTCTTTTATTGGGTCCTCTTCAAGTTCCAGTTACCAAGCCTCGCGGTAAACATAATTGAGTTTATGTTGAAAGCTTATGTGGACCATGATGATCCTGTGATTAAAGATATGACTGTGAGAATTCTTGAAAAGTTTAAAATATTGGAGTGATTATAGTGACATTCTTTCTCTTGCTATTGTTCTTGATCCATGGATGAAGTTGAATGTCATTAAGTGTTGTTATGAAAAACTTGATCCCATAAATTGTGACGCCAAGGTTGAACATATTAAGAGGAAGTTATACTATACGTTTCATGAGTATAATGAAGTGGGATCTTCATCATCATCTTCAATCTCTTTTATTGGGTCCTCTTCAAGTTCCAGTTACCAAGCCTCACGGCAAACATATTCAGCAACCACTCATCCCTCTTCTTCTTCCTCCAAAAGTGATAAAGACAACTACTTGTTATGTTTTGTTGTAAGCTTCCAATTCTTAAATATTTTATTTTCTTTCTTTAATGTTATTTTGATTTGATTAGCACTATTCTAATACTCTACTTTTAAAATTATATGATGTAAGATTATCTTGGGAGCATGAGTAAACACACCACAACAATATGTAAATCTGAATTGGACAACTATTTAGAAGAACAACACTTGATCTCACCTTGTATGTAAAATTCAATGTTTTGGATTATTGGAGAACTAACTCACCTCATTTTCCATGTCTTGCAAGGATGGCTTGTGATATTCTTAGCATTCAAATTACTACACTTACTAGTGAATTAGCTTTTAGTATTGGTTCACGAGCTCTCACAAAGTATTGAAGTAGTCTCCTTCCAAAGAATGTTCAAGCTCTTATTTGTACTCATAATTGGATGCTTAGTTTCCTAGTAGTGGTAATATGTGCCAATTTAGTATTTACCTTATACATGCTAATTCTATAATTGAGGAATTTAGGAAAGTATGAACTATTAATCTAACATTTTTTTTTCATTTTGTGGGATATGGCAGATGGATCTGAGCCGAGGAAAAGGAGGAAACTATTAATGTTTTGGCTGCTTCAGATGCTGCTTCATACCATACCACATGAATGATGTTTTCATTTGTCAAATTTGCCCAATTTGAAGTTTTGAACCAGTTGTTTAAACTTTAAAGCATATTATAAAGACTCATTTTGATAATGAGTTTAATAACTAGACTTTTGGACTTTGAGTCATTTCCAGAATTCCAGTAAATGCCTAAATGGTTTTTTTTCTATGTTTTAAAGAATTTAAGGTGCTGCTGACGTTGTTTAATAGTGCTCATGTGTTGTATAATGGATATATACACTAGTGATTAGATTGTTTCTATCTTTTACTAGGTTCTGTTTGGTTAATTTGACAGCTTTCTCTCTTTTTGTAACCAACTTTTAATGGCTTATGGAAAAAATAAAAAAAATAGAAAAAGTAGAAAAAAAATTGTCCGGGCTACAGGCTAGCCCGCGAACTAGCACATGTGGGTTAGGGTTGGTGATTTCCAAACCCGTGAAATGTGGGCCTCATAAGCCCACACCGTACTAGCCCGTGGTTGGCCTGTATTACCAGCTTTAATACACACACATAGAGAAAGGCTATCAGAACCTTTTCTTCCCATTTTCTAAGTGCATGTTTGTAGAGCTGATAACTCGGGCTAGCTTATGGGCTGAACGGAGTTAGCTTATGCAACCTGCCCCTTGGCGAACTGGAATTTAGGTGGGCTCGCAACCTAAACGCCTATTAATTTTTCTTAAAAACAAACTTATACCATTTCCTTTTTTTAACTCTCACTCCCTTTCTTTTGTACGTTTGTGTTAGGTAGCCATTTTTACTCTCACTTTCCCTTTTCTTTACTTAATCATATTAAAAAAAATATATAAACACCTCTTTTTAATTTTAATAATAGTTGAATAAATAAACATAACATGAAAGTAAAAGAGTCAAATAAAAAAATATGAAAAAGTAGTTAAACACAGAATCAAAGGAAAGGGGATAAGGGCATTTGGGTTTATTTTTTAAGGAAAACTTAAAAAAATAAATAAAGAGTTTTAAGCAGGCTATAGCCCTCTAGCTCGCGGGCTAACCCGTTATAGCCCCACGGGTTGAACAGGGCAAGTCTGTGTAGCCTACCCCTTGGTGTGTTGGCATTTAGCCAACCTGAGCCCTCCAAACAGGTTGGGCCCTCTATAACATCCTGAACTTTAGGCCTAGTGACTTGAGGATAAGCCTGTATTAGACAGACGACTAAGCCCAATTTGAGAAGAGTCCCAAGAATGTCCAAGAGCCATAATAACTTTTAGAGACTAATTTGGAATAAAGTATGGGATTTAGTTCCAATTAGTTGAAGGAAAGTACCCAATTCTTTTATCTAAAGTCAAATATGATCTAAGGCCTAACTTGGATCCAAAAAGAAAGGGAATGGCATCTTGGAAGAATGACAACAAATTAAAGAAAAGAACTAATGGCAACTTAGATAATATTGCCATAATCAAGGGTAGAAGAGACAATTGCCACTTGATCTTAAGGTTAAAATTGGAAGACAAAATGAAGGACTAGGATTTGCTCTTGAAAAGCAAGAGATTAATGAAGATGAAAAATAAAATTAATTCCTTCCGTCATATTATTAAAAATGTCCAAAGAGGGCAAGGAAGGAAAAAAAAAGAGTTTGGTCAACATGTTCTCACCCTTTGGTCAAATATGGTGGTTAGAACATAAGAGCTCTTGGTCAACAAATTTTCTCTTCTAAAGGGCTCTTAAAATTTGGTTGAACCTAAGAAAAGAGAGAGAATTTAATTTGAAACCATCCTATATCTATTGAATAAGTCAAAAAGCAAAAAAGAAAGAAAGGGAGAAGGAAAAAGTCAACTTTTCCAACTTAGAAGTCTGACTAAAATGCAGGACAAAGGGACAAAATTGGTAAATAATTCCTCTCCCTTTTTGAGAGTGAATTTTAGTTAAGAAGGAGGAAGAGAGAGGGAAGGAGTTTGGTTAAAGTAACCGAAGTCAACATGGTTAATTAACTATACAATTATGGCCACATACTCTCTTGGCAATTTTTGTCCAAGTAAATTGCAAGAAGGCTATTAAGTGAATATTAAACATTACCTTGTCTCTCTCTTACTCAAATTTCATCCAACACCCATAAAAAATAGAGAAAAGAAGTGGAAAATGAGAAAGGACAGAGAAAGAAGACAAAGAAGCAAGGTAAGTGTTCTTGCTTGATTTTCACCTTGTAAATCACCTCTTTGGCTCAAATACTCTTCATAAACATTGTTCTCCTATCTAAGAGCTTCATTCCTATGGTTTTTGTTTTTTAAGAGGAGGTGTTTTGAGTCATCTAGCAAGAGCCAAAGTTAGAGAATCAAGAAAAGAGCTCAAGAAGAAGCAAAAGGTGAGCAAGAGCTTCATTTTGACATATATATTGTGTTAGTTGGTGGAGTTTTGTGAATTTGTTCTTGGTTCCCTAATTTCAACCATTTAGGGTTTTCTAGGGTTCATGAAGCTTTGGTCATATACATGTGGTTATATGATGTTTGGGAAACATATGAACCTAGTTTGATGGATACATTGTGAATTTGTGAATTGTTGCTTTGAATCTTAATTTCTAGTCTAAATAGGACATCAAGAAGGAATGAGAATTCAATTAATATGATGCTACAATTGTGTTCTACACAAAAAATTGTGTGGGAATAGCCCCCGGTTACAAATTCTGGAACATTGGAACACAATTTGTAAAATTGCATATTTGCTGCCAATTAGGATTTTCTGTGTGGCAGTTTGTTGCATTATGTTTTTGAGTGATTAAACAATGTCCAATGACCATGAGCTTTTCTAGAATAAATTAGACCAATCAAGTTTTAATTTGATAGGTCATATAGGTCAACTGGATCTATATATTATGAGTTATGCATTTTTGAAGTTGGTCATGTGAAAACTGACATATTTCTGGATAGTCTCCAATAACTTGTAATTCTGGATTGATGTGCATCCAATTGTCTAAGGACAATATTTTTCCTTGAAAATAGACTTAATAAGGATCACCTAACCTCTGGAACTACTGCAATTGGACATTTGTACAAAAAGATATGAATTTTCAAAGTTGTTTGAAAATTCTGCCAGCTTTTAGCAAATGTGCGAAATTAAAAAGGTAATGGCACAATGTAATTTACCTTGAACCCTAAGGGTGGAAGTAAGCCTATAAGGCTAATGTAGCACAATGAGAATTCATTTATCATGACACTAATCATATGATTATATATCTAGGGCCATGAGAAGTCAAGAAAGACGAAGATTGGAAGAATCTTCAAACTTCAATAATTGTAAGAAAAGGGGACAAGAAGAGTGTAACCCCCTTCCGTAATTATATCTGAAATACACGATTAAAATGAAATAGAGACCAATAATAAACAAAACTATTTTAAGATCCCATATTCACAATAGGGTTTTCACAAATACATTTTGAAATCTAATTAATCTAGTTTCATATTCAAATTTTGAATACAATCACTATGCGAAGATAAATCACATTCATATAAATATTAGAGTGCACAATATAATTCCTGGCAATTTCCGGGTTCATGCCTTTACAAAGGGCATACAAATTCCCTTATAGGGGATTACACAATATCATCTCAAATACATATCCCAATACTCATCCCAAATAGCCAAATATACATATGAAACCTGTACATATCCAAATATACATAATCCCAACTACAATGATGACCAACTACCACAAGATTACAACCCGAAGGAGTCCTCGCAGCCCCTGGTTGCTTGCTCCATCGTCGATCCACATACCCTGTCTAAAATGTTGGCAGGGGAGGGTGAAATTCGAGAGTATCTCAGTAGGAAACAGATACCAATGTGCACGTATGATATGTGTTTAATTCATGACATGCTTGCATAACTCATGCTCACACACAATAACAAATCTGCAAGCTCAATGCTTCGAATAACATACATATGGCCATAGCATAAATTGAAACATAGCTTCAAATTATTCATACATGTTTCACATAATCAAGCAAAGCAAAGACATGCATCAATACACCAAAACAAATATCATATACATGCATGGAGGTAAGTTCCCTACACTTGTTCTTTCCATGTAAGCTCCAGCACCGCTTACTCATGACCAGGCGAATATCAAACCACATTCAGGGCGAACATCAAACCTATAACTAAAGTAAGGACATAGGTTTATTCTCTATTCAAAATCTTTACTTTTATTACACTTAAAGTTAGTTACCATTCATGACCTTTAGGTGGCTATCAAAGCCTAAACACATGCCTAAAGGCATGGGAAACACTTGACCAAAGATCACCTTTTAAAAGTCCAAAATGCTGATTTTTGGGGGTTGGCCGTAGCCCACAAATCCACTGGCTGAACTTCTAAAACTCATAACTAATTCCAAAAAAATCAAAATGAGGTGATTCCAAAGCCAAATGAAATCTATTCAAGTCCTCTACACAGGAAAAATATGGGCTATTACTGGAAATCACCACAAAAATACAGAATTCCCCAAAATCCACTACTATCCCAAAACAGTGTTCAGTTTCAATCCCAAACTTTGGACAGTCATATCTCTAAGTTCCCAAAATGAAATGGCACAAATTATATGTCCATTTTGAAGCTTGGGATGTGAAATTTAAGAATGAAAAGTTTCATAATTTTCTAACATCATTTGATCAGCTAAAACATCCACACAACCAAACTGACCAAAACAGACTTTCAATGGACATCATTTCAGTTTTGGCTCAATTGCTTCCAATGGTCCCAATTTCATACCAAACTCCATTCCCAAACAAATTTTCACAAGGAATCCATTGAAAACACCAAAACAACAAAATTCACATTATATTGACATGTTTTACAGCAATCTCAACATGTCACACAATTTCACATTTCAACCTCTAACATTGCAACTTTTCCATTTCCAATGCCAAACCAATTCCAATGACCAACTTACACAACAAAACACCATTTTCAACACAAAACACATGAAAATTCATGCATTTCAAAATTCCACCAAAATCAAGGAAAAAACCAAAATTCACAATACTCAACCAATAACCACAATAGTTAGGTCAAAAGTCATCAAATACTCACCTCTTCCTCTTTCCCAAATAAATTCCTTGATTCTTTATCTTTCCACTTTTCCTCAAGCTATCAAACACCTCTAATCAAGAATCTAAAACCATAGGGATGAAGCTCTCATCACTGTGAACAACATTAAAGAAGAATGTTTGAGCTAAAAAGGTCACCAAGCAAGCTTAAAACTCTCCTCAAACTTTCTCTTTCCTCCCAAGCTTTGGGACGTCCATGGAGATGAAGGAGAGAGATGAGAGATGATGATGAAGATGAGGCAAGTCAGTTTTTTGGGTGCCCAAACTGACCTAAAGAGAAGAGAGGAGAGATGAAAGGCATTTTGACACTTTGACCAATCCAAGAGCTCACATTATGCGACTTGTCTCAATCTTGTTTCACCCCTATGAGAAATCTACCCTTTCAACTGCTTCTCTCGTAAGGAAATCTACCCTCTCAAGGTCCCAATACCTTGAGATCAAATAAACATAGAAATTGAATTGTATGAAGACTCTCTTACAGAGCAAATGAATAAACACTGAAGATCAATGTGTGTACAGAGAAAATGATGAATAGCAAAGACTCGTGTATAAGCTTGTGAATTCTTGTGATTCGTTGTTCTTGACTATCTCTGAATCTCTGTATGTATAGTCGCTTTAGTTTTTGCCTGTTTGGGTAATCACCGTTTGAGGAGCGGAGCTTTTGTAACTGTGGAAAGACACGCGCATGTTTGAATAATCTGAATGCGGTAGGTACGTGCGTGCTTGTAATGATGTTGTCTGCTGTTATTTGACTTTCTCCGTATCAACTAATTTCAAAAGTTCATCTTCCTGTATCACACTTATAATACATTCAAAATGGTGTTAAGCAGTGATAATAAGTAATGATGATATGAATAAATAACAATAAACCATATTCAGATTGAACGTTGTGAGACTTGGCATTTTTGGTGATCTGGCAGAGCATCACTCGAGCATGGATGGCTCACTCGAGTGATCTCCCTTACTTTCTCTTTGTACTTCAGTTTTCGGGTTGTGCTTGCATAGGAATTCAGAGAGACAGAATTCTCACTCGCGAGTGATGTGGGGTCTCACTCGAGCAGAACTCCTCCTGCTCGAGTGATCTTGCATTTTCCACTGGGAGTGTCTTCTCGGGTCATCACTCGCATATCATTTTAGCAAGAGTGAAATTTTGTACTCGCGGGTGATGTGGTCCCTCACTCGAGCACACATACTCCTGCTCGAGTGAGACGCATATTCTCAAGGAATATGCTCTCAATACCAACACTCGCATCAGTTTTTCAGAGGGATAAATTTATCACTCGCAGGTGATGTGGGCCCTCACTCGAGCACACAGACTCCTGCTCGAGTGAGAAGAATATTCTCAAGTAATATACCGTTTATACAAGCACTCGCATCAGATATGGAGAGGGATAGAATTTTCACTCGCAAGTACTGATGTGTCACTCGAGCATATGAGGTTGTGCTCGAGCACACTTGCACTTCCTTGAACTTCATGACTCTCGGCTAATCACTCGCAATACCTTGCTCGAGTACATAATGCTCATGCTCGAGCATTGATGTCTCTGCTCGAGTGCATCAAGAAAGAAATGATAATACTTGCTCTCGGCCAAGCACTCGCAAACCTTCACTCACATGTGCTCGAGTGAGAATGGCTTCTCTGCTCGAGTGTTGTCTCCAGTGCTCGAGTGAATCAGTGAATATAACAGTGGCATGCCTCTTAGGTGAACACTTTCTGGCTTTCACTCGCACCTGCTCGAGCACAGAAGGGATCTATGCTCGAGCACTCCAGTTCAATTTGACAGCAGATACCAGAAAACAATGCTATATGCATTTGGTAACTTTGGAAACATTTCTTAAACTTATAAAACCATGTTTTGTACACAATTATCTTTTTGTTATCATCAAAACTTGGGATCTAACAACACCCACGAGCTTCAACCCATTTTAGCGATTCTACTTGTTTGGATTGACGGTGGCAAAAGTAACTTATTTTCAATTTGAATTTTAGAAACTTAAGCTAGGGTAGAGGTTAGATAGGGCAATATGATTTATGTTTATATTAGTGGTGGCAGGAGTGACTTTTTTTCAAACTGAAACTTTTTGTGTGATTATTCAAAAAGCAAGTTTAAATGGAAAATGATGGAAAAATACATGAATATTATCAAATAATACATATATATTATAGGTATATATTGTGATAATTTGTGAAAAATTTAAATTATAAAAATGAAAATAGTTAATTTATTATTTAAAAAACTTGAAAGTACTAAAATACTTAATTAAATATATTTCATAGATAAAAATGTGTATATATAGTTAGGTGTATTCAATATATATATAATTAAAAACTAATATTAAAATTAATATGTAGCTGGTTTATAGTTTACTCAGGATTAAGCAGTAAAACTAACATGCGGTACCTACCATGCAGGATCAATAAAAATATTGTTTCACATTATACTACAAAAATTATAAATAATGTGGACGTAGTTCTTGCAAATATATTATGTAATCCGAGTCACGTCGAAGGAGTCCTTAAGAGCTTTTCTTCAACCACTGACAGATAGAAAAGGCACTCCCTAGCAAAAAATGGACCCTTCTTGTAGATATAAAGTGAACATAACAACAAAATACAAAAGCAACTAGCAGGCAGAGAGAATATGAGATGAAGAGCAGGCCCAAAAGCTTCAGAGGAGGAAGTTAATGCTCGAGGTTTCTATAGTAGGGTGCCTGAACCTCTTGCTCAACTCTCCTTATGTAGGCACAAACATGAGAGATGTTGGGCACAATTTGAACCACATAAAGACCATTAAATCATCGGTTACAATGGCAATGGAAACTTATTATGATCGTAGTTTTTGAATGTTGGAGGAACAAAACTATAATAGGGAGATAATGGTATTTAATAAAACGTTACTGGTAACTTAAAGGCAGTTAAAATCCCTAACGTTAAAACTTCAAAAACTAAAACCATAAAATAGGTGATTTTCTTTTAAGCATTTTCACAAAATAAATTTTGGATTTTCTCAAAAAAACTTTGATAAAAAGTGCCCGGTTCATATTTAACTCGTGCGCAGAGGGGGAGATCACCGAATTTCCACTGCTTTTGCCTCTTGGTGGTTCATTGTTATGTGCACGAGCCAAGTTCTCCTCTTGGCATATTTACTAGCCCAAACTCACAAGGTGTAATATATACACTCGTATTCTCTCTCCCCCAAGCAATGTGGGACTTGTTCCTATTTGACATACCCACATGCAATGCATTACTCCAACAATCCCCTATAGTGTCAAAAGGAATGCCATTAGCTAGTTGCACACATGGATATAACCAGTGTATTTGGTGGTCCTATGGACTTAAAACCAGACCTAGAATGATAATACTTAGTACACAAAGATGTTGATGGTCCTATGAACATAAAACCAACAGCTCTTAGGTGTATACTAGAGGTATTAAGAGTTAGATTATACCCCCACATTTTGCTGTTAACACGTGTTTGCATGTTAAGACAGCCTTGTACAAGGTTTATGCATAACGAATTCTCTAGAGATGTTGTCATGATCTCATAAGAGTAGCCCCACTCCATATTCGTAGAGGTGATTTCATGAAATGCACCTGCAATGAGTGTTAGTGCAAGCGTTTCACCCAAGAGGAGTGGTGAATTGGGTGATATCAGAAATTTCATTGCGTATAAGAAAAATGACAAAATATTTAAAGAAGTTGAGAGCAAGGAGAAATATCACCGAAGTATACACCGGAAGTTATACTTGTTTGGCCAACCCCACTTTGACCTACGTTCAGTCCTCAAAGCGTCTCTGAGAATTTCACTATATCTTTCAAGATTCAGTGGATTCTTGGCACTTTAGTACATAGCAAGTTCCTTCACTAGATAGTCACTCCCCCTTACACATTGTAATCAAATCCCGAACTCAAGGTTCCATAACCTTAAGTTGTCTCAATAACAAATATTGAGTTTGTAATGAAAAACTCTCTCACAGAGCAAATATATAATCACTGAAGTACAAAGAGTGAGTATAAGAAAAATAAAGCACAAAGAATGTATTGATCGATATGAGTTTGCATGTTCTTAGTTGTTGTGTTTTGTTCTTTGAATGCTCCATATATATAGATGATTTGTGGTGTCCGTTGGTAGCATTTCAAATATGTCCGCTAGAGTCGCGCAGCTATGATTGACCATTATTCGAATTTGAAAACTATCTGTTTGAGGTAGGTAGTGGTAGGTGAGATCTTGGACGTTTTATTTGACTTTTCTATCATTGCATGATTTCTTCATTACTTCTCTACAAATATACTTAAAATACTAATACAATGAAAGGTTAATCACATAGATAACAAACCAATAAACATACGATTAAAATCATGCTTTCTGGACTTCCTTACTCGAGTGGCTACTCGAGTGACCATGTCCATTACTTGAGTAGTCCCTCGAGTAATCTTATTAAAAATCAGTCAGAGAGTAAGTCAGTGTTTTCTCACTACATTACTCAATTAAAAGATGGAGTAACTTACTTCACAAAGCTTTTGAATACTTGGTTACTAGAGTGCTCCCTCAAGTAAGCATGCCTTTTCTTCACTGCTTACTCGAGTGGCCCCTCGAGTAATGAGACTCAAATCTTGACCGAGAGTTCTTGTTCTTTGCTTTACCTAATTACTCAAGTGAGCCCTCGAGTAATGCTTCAAATAACTCTGCAGATTACTCGAGTGCTCCTTCAAGTAATGCTTTTTTCTCACCTGGTTACTTGAGTGGTCACTTGAGTAAATTGTGCCATTTCTTGGCCGAGAGCTACTGGATGATTTCTGCTCAGGTTACTTAAGTGACTACTCGAGTAATAGTTCATATAACTTTGAAGATTACTCGAGCGGCCCCTCGAGTAACTTCATCCAAAAGTTGACAGTGCTTCTCTAGAAGATTTTCTCCAACATTACTCGAGTTACGCTTTGAGTAACTTGGTTCATTACTCGAGTAACTCCTTCAAAAATCTACCAGTGATGTTTTTCCTATGCTCTGTCTCTCAGTTCTTCTTCATCACTCTAGTGCTTACTTCAAGTAATGCTTTTAGTTACTTTGTTCAAATTCTTTTGTTTGTTATAAAATATTTTGTATTATAGATCCAATCTTTGTTATCATCAAAACACATGGGATCTAACATTCTCCCCCTTTTTTATGATGACAAAACTTGGTAATTTTGAACAAAGTTTTTGAAATTTAGTTTTTAATCAAATGCTTCTTGAAAACTTTTCATATGATATCTCTTTTCAATTTAAAGTTGAAAACTCTTTTGAAGTAATTTGGTAATGATTTTTTTCAAATGTCATGATCTTGAAATTTTGAGTTTTTGTTCTCAGCTCTGAGCTCCTCTCTAAGCTCAGCTATCATATCCTGCTGATCTTGTATCAAACCCATTAACTCTTGCATCTGGTCTGGTGGATTCTCATTGACAACCTCCACTTCGGGGTCTACTTGTTGTACTCTGGGGCGACCTTTTGATGTTATTTTCATTCTACAAAGAACTCACCCCATTAATCCAACAATTATGGTATACATATAATTTCTTAAAGCACATATATCCACATAACCAAACAGATATATGTATACGATGATTATTCACAGATGATTTACTATAACTAAGACCACACTATGGGAGCTATCCTAGCAAACTTTACCCTTGCCAGGAACTGCAGCTCTGATACAAAAAATGTATCCCCCTCACAGTAATTGGATCCGGACTACAAAATTTAAGTGAAATAAAGACCAATAAGACTAAATCATTTTTATAATCACTCATCTCAAGAGATAGGGTGTACCAACAAAACATTTAAAACAAAATTCATCTGGTCTAACATTCACTTTCGAATACAATTACCTGTGCAGTTATATCACATAATAAATATCATAGTGTGTAACCGAAATCCCGGCAACCTCGGGTTACTTATATATATAAAGGGTTTAAAGGTTTACCAAAATGGGGATTACTTTACCAAAATTCATATTTATATCTCATATACAAAGTAATCCCAAAATCCAAAATCCAAAACAGATAACCAATGGTCCGAATTCTAGTATGTCCCTACTAGCCCTAACTACTCTTGGTTGGCCGCTTATCCTTGGAACCACTCGCCCTGTCTGAAAATGTTAGTCATTTGGAAAGAGTGAGATTCTAAAGAATCCCAATAGTAACAAATCATTCATACCACATGTAATCACATAGCATGTAAGCAAATCATCATATAACAGCAACAACACAAATCACACTCTACCCTCATCCCCTTTTACCAACGGGAAGGCATACTACCCTAACCCGAACTATTGTTAGTGACTCAGGGACTGTTGGTATGGCAGTGCATACGAATAGCCTTACGGCTCACATATAGCCTTTCGGCCCACAAATAGCCTTTCGGCCCACAAATAGCCTTTTGGCTCACATAATCATAAATGTTACACCCTAACCTCATCCCCTTTTACCGTCGGGAAGGCACACAGCCCTTACCCGAACCATTATTAGCAACTCAGGGACTATTGGTATAGCGGCACATACACAATTTCATAAATATTGCAACATACGAATCCATCACAAACCAATGATATAACACACATACAATGCATCACATAAGATATAAAGGAAAAGTCACTGCTTGGATCTTTCTTGATTTTCTTTGGCTCCACAGGCTCACGAGGGCGACAGATATCAAATCCTATACCAAATTAGGGACAACCAATCAATTTCTTTTCCAAATGTATATTTCTATAATACTCTACATTGGTTATCATATAGGACTCTTTAGGTGGCTAATAGAGGCCTAAACATATGCCTTAAGGGTTGGAAGAACTACTCTGAAAACCCCTTATTCAAAAAGCAACGTAGTGACTTTAGACTGGCTCACTTGAGTGAAGATGACCTCACTCGAGTGATAAGGGACTCGTGCTCAAGTGAGAACGGCTCTCACTCGCGAGTGTTTGAATTGAGCAGCTACTTCAGCCAGAAAGTGCTCACATGACTCGAGCATAAAGCTTTGCACTAGGGTGATGACTCCAAATCTGCTCGAGTCCTTGGAAGTGCAATACAAAGAGTGACAACTCGAGAGCACATATAATCACCAGAAGGACAAGCTCACTCGACCATACCCCCCAATGCTCGGGTGAAACGGTTTCACTTGCAAGTGCTAGAACACACTCTTGAACATCAACCAGTGATTGACAACCCGAGACGCAGCCCTAACTAAGAACTCACGCCATCACTCGAGAGTCTCATGCTCACTTGAGTGATCACCAACATCACTCGCGGTGAAGGAAGTGCACTCGAGCCCTCATCATGAGAACCCAGGCAAAACAAAATCAGAAAAGGAAAATAGACACAGCACTCAAGTGAGTTCCTCCCTCACTGAAGTGAGGCTATCAGAATGCCCAGATCGCAGCACATGACAGAAATTTCCCAGATGGTCAAAACCAATCCCAATGGTTTCCAAACTTCTCATAAAGCTCATACACACTTACTCATGCCTAAGGAACACATTGGCAACTTCCAAAACACCCAAATACCATTCTAACCACAATCAAACACTTAGGTCTCTATGACACACCCAATGTCCAAATTTCATTCAACTCAATTCAAACTTTCCAGATTAACTCCAACAATCAAATAATTCCACAATAGACTAATTTCAACATCATCCACTATGAAATCCATATATTCAACATTGACACAAATGCAAGGCTAATTTCCAGATTTTACCCAACTTATCCAAAAATCACAAATAATATATCAAAATGCATCAAATCCTTACCTCTTTACTTTGCCAAAGTCAAATTCTTGATTCTCAAACTTCCAATTTCGTCCAACACCCAAATCAACACTATTCAATATTCTGAAATCACCATAATGAAGCTCTCAATGAGGTGCACAACATTAGAGAAGAGGATTTTAGCAAAGAAGGACCATTACTCACCCAAAATCAAAGCTTTTACTTTCTCTTCCCTTGCTCAAGGTCATTGAAAATGGATAAAGATGAGAGAGAATATGATAGGTGAGGAAGATGATGATGATGTACCAACTTTCCCCCCTTTTTTCCAACACACAAAAATGCATAGGAGAGAGAAGGGAGAGAAAAAGTGATTTTTTGTCCTTTTGTGCCATCCAAGGGACTACACAGTGCCATATGTCACCATCTACACACTCTTACATGAGCTCACATAGATGCAAAGCATGGGATTCTGACCCATAGTCAAAAGATCTCAACCATTGATCTCAAATCACCAATGAACATTTTTTTCAAACTTACATCATATTTCTCTAAAAGTGTTTAATTACACTAATTACAATCAATCCCATAATCCTTAGCCCTTAATCATAGATTGGGATATTACAAGTCATCAGGGGAATATCAATGTTCAGCTTTCCAATTTGATTTCTCCCCACTGGAGTTATCATCTCAATTAGTTCCTTACTCTCCAAGTACCATATCTTGTTCTTCTTTAAGAATAGAGATATAAGTTGAGGATAAGGCATTGGAGTAGTAGGTTTTCCTTCAAACCTATATCTTTTGATCTTAACAAAGATATATTCTCCTAAGTCCTTTTTGTTCTTTAAGAAGTAATGAGGCAAATTTTCTAAAGTCTCTCTCAATAAAATGAGTGTAGTTGTTGGATTTATTGACTATGGCTCTCGAATAGATATACCTTTGGACTCGACAAAAATCACTCATATCACTTGGGTTGAAATTGAGGGGTCCCACTATCTTACCAGGTCTTAGGATAGAAAACAACTGGTTTGAATCAAGGTTAGGATAGTTATCATTAGGAGGATCCTCTATCCCTAACCAGGTATTGATTTTGGAAGGTCAGATTAGAATTCTGTCCTCTAACCTTAGAAGTCATTTCTTCATCCATAGACTTTCTAATGGGATCATTTATGGGCTCTAGATTGCAATAAAAGTGCCTCACAACTTTGGTGCAAAATGGTAGTTTAATAGATAGCCAAGGCAAAAAGGAATCAAGATAAGGACTTGGGTCGAATTTCAATACCTCTTGAAGAACCTTGTAGTCAATATAGTACATCTTGCACACACTTCTTCTTGCAAAATGACTCAAGTACTTCTGTAATTCCTCAAGCTTGTTCACATTGAATCCTTATAGAGGGAATGTGATTTCTTCTTCCCTTTCTTCTGGTTGCTTTGAAGATTTCCCTTTCTTTGCTCCCTTAGATTGAATAGTTTCCTCTAGAATGTTTGCCATAACCTTTTTAATCTTCTCATCATACTTTGCCCTTTTAGATGATTTGGGAGAAAACATAGGTGTGTCGGATGAGTCAGAAGGAGGAGGAGATGGCTCTTTTGTTCCTTTGCCTCTTCCTGGAGGTGTATTCTTCTTGGTTTAAGCTCTTGTGGAACTGGTTCCTTGATGACAACCCCTTTCACCTTAGGCTTAGCTTGCGGCTTGGTTTTAGCTTTAGGTTTGGGAGATAGTTTTCTTTTCTTGCTAGGAGGAGAGGAAAGTGAATCAGAGGGTTGATATGGTTCATAGGACTCAGAAGGAGTGCTAAGATTAGGAGATTTTATCCTCACTATTGTGATTTGAGAAAACTGAGATTTTCTGAAAGAACTGGAATCGGAAGTCGTGAGTTAGGGCAGTTGATTTTGAGCAATCTGAGTTGTTTTTGAAGGTATAAAGTAGTAGGTTTTGATGGAAATGAGAAGACAAAATGTTTGTGAAAAATTTTTGCAGAGCACTAAGAGAATCACTCGAGGAGATTTATTAAAGAATGACGGAGTAGCAACTGAAATAGCCTTAAAGCTTGACATCACTTGAGGGCTTACTTGAGTTATCATGAGCTTCACTCGAGTAGCTACTCGAGTAATCATACCAGAAATTTAAAAATGCAGTAATTTCAAGTGCGTACTTGGCATGAATAATATTGTAATTATCCATGCATATTCCCTTAATCATTTGATGGCTCTTTAAGATAGATTTAAGCTGAAACTCAACAAATTTGTGATATGTAACCAGACTTACTCAAGGCCTTACTCAAGTAAGCTTGATCTTTACTCAAGGCCTCCCTCAGGTAATTTGTCTCCTTCACACTATGACTATTCATTTCCAATTGTTATGCTGTTTCATTTGAAATCATTGTGAATTAATGCTTTACTATCACATTTTCTAGGCCATTACTTGATTTTCTACTCAAGTAACCATTCATTTACTTCAAGGTGTTACTCCAGTAGTGATGGTTACTTGAAGTTGTCCCTCCAGTAATATTGTCCTCTGTTAACCTCTGCTTTTCATACCTCAAAACAGAATATCAAGATCCTGCAAAACAAATTACTAGAAACTTCGATGCTTAAGTTAGCAATCATCAAAACATCAATAAATAACATCATCTAATATTTTGTAAACACTAAATAATTTACAATTCATTGGCATTTACCATTCCCAATTCTCTTCTAATATATAACAATTGATCTTTTGCAAGAGGTTTTGTGAAGTTATCAGCTAGTTGAAGATGAGTTGGAATGAATATCACTTTGACATCTTTCTTTTGAACATGATCTCTGTTGAAGTGATGTCTAACATCAATATGTTTGGTTCTTGAATGTTGAATAGGATTCTTTGCCAAGCTTATTGTGCTAGTGTTGTCATAGTATATTGGTATCTCCTTTAGATAAATAGCAAGATCTTGGAGTTGTTGCTTAAGCCATAACACTTGTGCACAACAACTTGAAGCTGCAACATACTTATCTTCCGTTGATGAAAAAGACATTGTATTTTGTTTCTTGCTAAACCATGATACCATCGAACCTCCAAGAAACTGGCCTTGTCCACCAGTACTCTTTCTATCTTTCTTGTATCCTCCATTATCAGAATCTAAGTACACAACAGATATTCACTTCTTCGTTTAGGATAACAGAGACCTAATTCTGTTGTGTCAGTAAGATATCATAAGATAAGTTTGACAGTTTTATCATGTGACTCCTTTAGTGCTGATTGATATCTTGCACATATACCAACACTTAATTGAATATCAGGTCTACTTGCAGTGAGATAGAGTAATGATCCAATCATTCCTCTATATTTTGTGATGTTGTAATCTTTCCCTTTGACATCTGCATCAAGCAATGTGGTTGAGCTCATAGGCGTGTCCATTATATTTGCTTCTTCCATTCCATACTTCTTCAATAGTTATTTCAAATACTTCGTTTGAGATATGAAAATTCCATCCTTTCTTTGTTTGAGTTGCAAACCGAGAAAAAAATTCAATTTTCCCATCATTGACATCTCAAACTCCCCCTGCATTATCTCAGAAAATCCTTTACATATAAGGTTTCGTTAGTAGCACCGAAAACTATATCATCAACATAAATTTGTACGATTAAAATGTCATCTCGTTTTCATTTTGTAAAAAGTGTTGTATCTGTAACCCCCTGCCGTAATTAATATCCGGATTACGCGATTAAGGTGAAATAGAGACCAATAAGATAAAACATCATTTATAAACCCATCAACCAGACGGGGTTTTCACAATTACATTTCAAAATCATTTTAAACCCGGTCTCATATTTACACTCCGAATATAATTACTATGCGAAGATAAATTACATTTATACAATTATCAGAGTACGCAATATAAATTCCCGACAATTCCGGGGTCATATCTTCGCTCAATTCTCATAAGGCATAATAGCCCATACAACTCATTCAATAGGGATTACACAAATCTCTTTCGAATACATACTCCAAATACTGGTCCAAACATACACATACATAATCCCAACTACGTATTGATAACCAACTACTAAGCTCTCACCCAGAACGAGTCTTCTTCGTCCTTAGATGCTTGCTTCATCCTCAATCTTCCTTCCCTGTCTAAAATGTTGATAGGGGAGGGTGAGATTCTGGGGAATCTCAGTAGGAAACAGATACCAATATGCATGCAAGATAAGTATTTAATGCATGACATGCTTGCATCACAATAACACATGTTCACATAATGATATATCCGCATGCTCAATGTTCACACAACATACTCATGGCCATAGTATAAATAGAACAGAGCTACAATCATTCTCATATGTCTCACATAATCACGCAAAGCAATAACATGCATCAATACACAAATACAATTATCAATACATGCAGGAGAGGTAAGTTCCCTACACTCTTTCCACGTAAGCTCCAGATCCGGCTGCTCACGCTCAGGAAATCATCAAATCCTATAACCAAGATCAAGGACATAGGATTAATCCCTTTTCCAATTCCTTAACTTTTAGACATTCAGGTTGGTTATCATTATTGCCCTTTAAGTGCCCTCAAACACCTTAATCCATAGCTCTAAAGGGTTGGAAGACTATCCCCAAAGATCCCCTTTTGAACACTCAAACTTGATATTTTTCACTGTCTCACTCGAGCACAGAAGCTCTCACTCGAGCACAAATACGGACATCACTCGAGCACAAATGCTCTCACTCGAGCATTGGTACGGACAACACCCGAGCACAAGAGAGAGTGAGACAGAAAGCACATGCCCGAGAGCACAAACCCACTCCAGAAGCACAAGCTCACTCGAAGCACAAGGGGCTCACTCGAGCACGCTGCCCATACCCGCGAGCACAAGAGAAAGTGAGACCGCGAGTGAACACCCGAGAGCACAACTCTCACTTTCAGGAACTGGCTCACTCGAGCACAGATCCTCACTCGAGCACACACCTCCCACCCGCGAGTGAGAAGGCACACTTCTTGCACCTTGCCCGCGAGTGAAGACCAGAAAGCAACCCTTCACTCTGGACTCTCACTATCACTCGAGCAGACTATGCTCACTCGAGCATGTTCTTCGCTCACTCGAGCACAAAGCGATGTGCTCGAGCAGCGTTAATGAAAACCCAGGCGCACTCGCAGCAAAACAAAGGAAAACTCACATCACTCGAGCAGGATCTTCCTCACTCGAGCAACATTCATCCCTCACTCGAGCACACCCCTGTCTGCTCGAGTGAATCTATCAGATTCCAGGAAAACGCAGCAAACATACCACATTCCCCTAACTCTTGCCCAATTGATCCCAATGGACCCAAAACCTCTACCAAAGCTACTCCCACACAAAATCACTCACTGAATCCAATGGAATCAACAGAATTACCAAAATTCCATTCCATTAACAAGCTTTGGTCTAGGGCAATATAATCATCAATTCTCTAAATCAACAACCTCACACATTTCAATCCCAAACCCATTCTATCTATTCAAAACTCATACCAATATACCATTTCCAATGCCATATCATGCCAAACTACCCATTACCCATATTTTCGAAATTAGGGCAATAATTCCAGAAATTCATAACATAATCATTTGGCATGAAACATAGATAGAAGGATTGGTTTCACATACCTTATCCACTTTCTCAAAGACACTCTTTGATTCTCCAAGCTTCATATTTTCGTGATCCTCAAATCACCACCAATGGAGAAGCTACAACCACCACAATGAAGCTCTCAACTCAAGGATTAACATTAGAGAAGAGAGTTTGAGCTAAAGGGGCCATTTGCTTACCTCAAAAACCAAATTCTCCTTTCTCTCTCCCAAGCATATTCAGCGAAAATGGAGGAAGGAAGAGAAGAGAGAGAAACCGAGAGAGAGAGAAGAGAGGAGATGGAGATGATGATGATGTGTCACACTTATGACCCATCCAAGGGTCCACACTTTGCCACTTGTCACCATCTCACTCCAACTCTCATGGGCTCACATGCACACACATACACTTGATTATGCCCCTTGCTCAACTTCACAATCAATCCTAGCCATTGATCTTTTAATCACACACCTCATTTTCTCTTAGCTAGTAATTAATTTCTCTATTAATCACTAACTAATTCCCAACAATTTCACTCTTTCAATTTCCAATAATTATGGCTTATTAGCTATTATTGCCGTAACCCACATAATTATTCTCAATAATTATCATTAGTCCTTAATCGAAAATCGGGATGTTACAGTATCAACTTTTCCTCATACAAAACCTTGATCAATAAGACATTTCCTGAGCCTTTCATACCATGCTCTAGGAGCCTGTTTTAAACCGTATAAAGCTTTTCTTAGTTTAAAAACATGGTTAGGTTTGGTTACATCTTTAAAACCTGGGGGTTGATCTACATACACTTCTTCCATGATGTAGCCATTTAGAAATACACTTTTTACATCCATTTGATAGAGTTTGAATCCCTTGATGCATGTAAAGGCTAAGAGTACTCATACAGCTTCCAATCTAGCCACTGGAGCATTCATTTCCTCATAATTAGTTCCTTTTTCCTGATTATAGCCTTTGGCCACCAATCTTGCCTTGTTTCTGACAATGATTGCGGATTTATCAAGTTTGTTCTTGAATATCCATTTAGTGCCAATGATCATATGATCCTTAGGACGGGGTATCAAATCCTAAACTTGATTTCTTTCAAATTGGTTTAGTTCTTCTTGCATTGTTATTACCCAATCATTGTCTGATAGAGCTTTGTCAATGTTAGAAGGTTCAATCTCAGAAATAAAAGTAGAGAAACTAACTTCATTGAAAATTCTAGTTCTAGTTTTGACTCCTTCACTTACATCTCCTATGACTTGGTCTAGGGGATGACTTTTATTGTATTTCCAGGCTCTAGGTTGTCTTAGTGACTGATCTTCTTCCTTGGTTTAATCATCTTCTGGGATGAGAGATTTATAAATAGATTGACTATTTTCTTGATTTAAAATAACTTACTGCTCATCGTCAATAGTTTTGTTAGAGGATTCAAATTCATCGAATACAACATGAATTGATTCTACAACAACATATGTTCGTTTATTAAAAAATCTGTAAGCTTTACTCTGATTAGAATAGCCTAGGAAAATTCCTTCATCTGTTTTAGAATCAAATTTTCCAAAGTTATCTTTACCATTATTATGAATGAAACACTTACAATCGAAGATATGGAGATGAGCAAGATTTGGCTTCCTTCCTTTGTACAGTTCGTATAGTGTCTTTCCAAGTTTTGTTCTGATGTAGGCTCTATTTGAAATGTAGCATGCTGTGCTCATTGCATCGACCTAGAAAACTTAAGACACATTCTTTTCATTCAATATTTCTCTAGCCATTTTAGTGAGCACTCTATTCTTTCATTCTATGACTCCTTTTTCTAGGTGTCCTTGGAGTGGAGAAATTGTGATCAACGCCATTAGTATCACAATATTCTTCAAAGGCTTGATTTTCAAATTCCCCACCATGATCTGTCCTAATACTTGCAATGGACATACCTTTCTCATTTTGCACTTTCTTGGCAAAAACGATAAATTCTCCAAAGGTTTCATCCTTTGATGATAGAAAAATGGTCCATGTAAATCTAGAGAAATCATCAATAATGACCAATGAATATAAGTTGCCACCAAGACTCTTAACTCTTGCTGGTCCAACTAAATCCATGTGTAATAATTGAAGTGGTCTATTGGTTGATATCTCATTTTTAAATTTGAAAGAAGATTTATTTTGTTTACCCTTTTGACATGCGTCACAAATCAAATCATTTTTGAAATTTACTTTGGGTAATCCAATCACTAAATCCTTTTAATTAACTTGCCTAGTTGGTGCATGTTGACTTGAGCTAGTCTCTTATGCCATAACCAACTTTCATCGACATTACTCAAAAAATAGTTTTCAGAATCATTTCTACTGATATCAAGAGTATAGCAGTTGCCTTCCCTTTTTGCTCTGAGCTTTGCTTTGAGATTTTTCTTATCTAATTGTAAATCTTTCTTGTTTACAACGAGACATTCATTTGAGTCAAATATTACCCAGTTGTCTTTATCTGCACTTTGACATACGCTCAGCAAGTTATGACACAAGCCTTCAACATAGTAAATGTCTTTGACTTGTATGCCTTTATCATTTTTTATTTCACCAATTCTGGCTATCTTTCCGGATTGATTTCCTTCAAATTTTACCTTTACACCTTCTTTAGATTGCAATGTGGTAAAACTTTTGAAATCACCATTCATATGTCTAGAGCATCCGCTGTATATGTACCATTTATTTTTTTTAGATTCTTTAAGACATATTTGTAATCAAATACGATTAAGTCTTAGGTTCCCACATCTTTTTGGGTCCTTAGGTTAAAACATAATATTTTCTGAACATATGTACCTTTAGGTAACCATTTGTAGGTTCCTAGTTTTCCTTTCTTTTTATGAATGTATGATGAAGTATAATGACCCTTTCTATTACAGTAATTACAATATGCAAACGGATTTAATGTATGAACAGAATGCTGAAAGTAATTCAAGTATGACTTACCTCCTGCTTTCTTTCTTCCTTTCCTTCTATCTGATTTTGGATCATATCGAATTCTAGATCGGTCATTTACAAATCATTGAGCTTTTAAAATTACATTTAGCATCTCACTTCCTTTAGTAAATTTATCAAGAGTTTTCGTAAGATCGGTGTTTTTCTTTTTCAAAGAAGAACATTTTTCACAATCCTTTTCAAATTTCTCTTTAAGTTCTATTTCAAGAGCTTTGTTTTTCTTTTTGAAAACAACTAGTTCTTTAACTACTTTGATGAATTCAGAATGTAAAGAATTATATTCGGAAAGTAATTCATCATAGGTAGGTAGGATCAGAATTAGTTACCTTTTCTTCTGTTTCTTCTTGAGCAACTAGATAGATATTGGCTACTTCCTCATCATTGCTATTTTTGTCAGATGAACTATCTCACCATAACGCAGACAAAAAGGCTTTCTTATTGTTGTAGAACTTGCCTTTTCTCTTTTCTTTATTCTTCTGAGCTAGTTCTTGACATTTTGATTTTATATGTCCTGGGTTTCCACATATATAGTAGATGATGTGTTCTTTAATGCTTGTTCCTCCTTTCTAAAAGTTTTTGAATCCTTGGCCTTTCTTGTAAAAATTTCTGAATCATTTTATTATTAGGCCCATTTCATCATCGTCAAGCTCTTCATCTTCATCTTGATCTTCTTCTTTTGCTTTTAGTGCTATACCTCTATTCTTCTTATCACCAATATAATCTAGTTCTCATTTGAACTTTAATTTACTTTCATATTCAGAAAGGCTTCCAAATAGAGAAGCAAATGATCACATTGATTCACCTTTTACTTCCTCAATTGCAGTGACTTTGGCCTCCCAGTCTTTAGAAAGAATATTCAAAATCTTTCGTACTTGGGTATGTTGATCATAGACTTTCCCAAGTGCTGCAAGTTGATTAACAAGATGAGTATATCTAAGTTTGAATTCAGCTGTAAACTCACCTGATTTCATTCAAAGTAGATCAAACTCATTAACCAGAGTATTGATTTGGTTTTCTTTTATTCTCGAAGTTCCTTCATGTGCTACTTCCAGGGCTTCCTATATTTCTTTAGTCGTTGGAATTGTGCCGATCCTGAAATACTCATTTTGACTCAAGGCACTTTGAATCATTAGATTTTCCTTGCTGTTGAGTGTGATGATTTTCTTGTCATTCTTATCATATTCTGCTGGTATCTTAGGAATCCTCTGTGAATCTACAATCTTTTCAGGTTTGTAGTTTCCACTCTCAATCACGTCCCATAGTCCGTATTCTGTAGCCATTATGAACACTCTGAACTTGGCTTTCTAGAAAGAGAAGCGTTCACCACAGAAACCTAGAGGTCTAGTGATAGAAGCTCCATCGAGAAGAATTCCTTTACCCATGCTTGCTATTGGATCCTTCTTAGGTTGTTATACCTGAACAAGAAGACCTACACTCTAATACCAAATGTTAGTGCAAGTATTTCACCCAAGAGGGGATGAATTGGGTGATACCAGAAATTTTGTTGTGTATAAGAAAATTGACAGAATATTTAAAGCAGTTGAGAGCAAGGAGAAATATCACCGAAGTGTACACTAGGAGTTATACTAGTTCAACCACAACCACTTTGACCTACGTTGAGTCCTCAGAGCTTCTATGAGAGTTTCACTATATCTTCCAAGATTCAGTGGATTCTTGGCACCTTAGTACATAGCAAGTTCCTTCACTAGACACTCACTCCTCCTTACATGTTGTAATCAAATCCCCAACTCAAAGTTCCACAACCTTAAGTTGTCTTAATAACAAATATTGAGTTTGTAATGAAAAACTCTCTCGCAGAGCAAATATATAATCACTGAAATACAAAGAGTATAAGAAAAATAGAGCATAAAGAATGTATTGATCGATAGGAGTATGCTTGTTCTCAGTTGTTATGTTTTGTTCTTTGAATGCTCCATATATATGATGATTTATGGTGTCCGTTGGTAACATTTCAAATATGTTCGTTAAAGTCGCGCAGCTACAGTTGACCATTATTCAAATTTGAATACTATCCGTTTGTGGTAGGTAGTGGTAGGTGAGATCTCAGACGTTTTATTTGACCTTTCTATCATTGCATGATTTCTTCATTGCTTCTCTGTAAATATACTCAGAATACTAATACAATGAAAGGTTAATCATATAGATAATAAACCAATAAACATACAATTAAAATCATACTTTATAGACTTCCTTACCGAGTGGCTACTCGAGTGATCATGTCCATTACTCGAGTAGTCCCTCGAGTAATCTTATTAAAAATCAGGTAGAGAGTAAGTCAGTGTTTTCTCACCACATTACCCGATTAAAAGATGGAGTAACTTATTTCACAAAGCTTTTGAAAACTTGGTTACTAGAGTGCTCCCTTGAGTAAGCATGCCTTTTCTTCACTGGTTACTCGAGTGGCCCCTCGAGTAAACTTTCAAATAAGTTTGCAGATTACTCGAGTGGTCCCTTGAGTAATGAGACTCAAATCTTGGCTAAGAGTTCTTATTCTTTGCTTTACCTTATTACTCAAGTGAGCCCTTGAGAAAAGCTTCAAATAACTCTGCAGATTACTCGAGTGCTCCCTCGAGTAATGCCTTTTTCTTACCTGGTTACTCGAGTGGTCACTTGAGTAAATTGTGAAATTTCTTGGCCGAGAGTTGCTGGATGATTTCTGCTCTAGTTACTCGAGTGACTACTCAAGTAATAGTTCATATAACTTTACAGATTACTCGAGTGGCCCCTCGAGTAACTTCATCCAAAAGTTGACAATACTTCTCTGGAAGATTTTCTCCAACATTACTATAGTGATGCCTCAAGTAACTTGGTTCTTTACTCGAGTGCTTACTCAAGTAACTCCTTCAAAAATCTGCCAGTGATGATTTTCCTATGCTCTGTCTCTCAGTTCTTCTTCATCACTCTAGTGCTTACTTCAAGTAATGCTTTTGTCTGCCATTTTAGTTACTTTGTTCAAATTCTTTTGTTTGTTATCAAACCCTTTTGTATTATAGATCCAATCTTTGTTATTATCAAAACACATGGGATCTAACATTTTCCCCCTTTTTGATGACAACAAAACTTGATGATTTTGCTCATCCTCACCAAAATACATTTTAGCACTTTCTCGGCATCATTGGAAGGGACTAACAATTTTACTTTAGTGTTATCAAAACTAACACACGACTTGTTCTTACCCATTGAATATCCTTCATAGAATCACCAATCACAGAGGTTGGGTTGCCATCACTGTTAATTTCGTATCGGCTTAACTCCTATTCCCTTAGATGAATCAAAGATTTGTTTATTTCCCAGGGGTTTTGTAAACAGATCTACTAGGTTCCCTGTAACCCCCAACCTTAATCAGCGTAATTATAATTCGATAATGGGTAATTAAAGTGAAATAGAGACCAATAAAAAAATTAAACTTATTTTCTAATTCTTTTGTCTTAGATCTCACTTTCATACATATCAGAGTGTACAACAAAAATCCTAGCAACCCCCGGGTTCATATTTTTACCAAGGGTTCCATCTCCCGTATAGGGGATTACACTACCGTCTCCAAAATATTATTTACAACAGAAAAATAATTTACAATGATCCCAAATCCAAAGTTGATAACCAACCATTCTATATTTCCCGAAAATTCCCAGAATCCCTAACCGCTCTTGGTTGGCCGCTTCCCGAAAAAACCACATGCCCTGTCTGTAGGTTTAATAATGGAAAGAATGAGATTCAAAGGAATCCCAGTAGTAACAAATCACTTATATCATATATAATCACAAAGCATGCAAGCAAATCATCACACAATACAGCAACACGAACACAGCATACAAGCTGTCACATACACATGTTGCCTCATTGGCATACACATAACACATTGCCTCTCTGACAATGCACATAGCCACTCTGGCTTTCATATTGCCTCTCTGGCATTCACATAGTACATTGCCTTTCTGGAAATCACATAGCCACTCTGGCTTTCACATTCGGAATCATCGCAATATAATGACAAATCAAACATACAATGCATCATTTATAATATAAGAGCAAGAGTCACTACCTTGTTCCTTCTGATGGTGATCAGGCAGGGGCTACTTATGGCCAGGGCAAATATCGAATCCTATAATCACAATCAAGAACGGCAGATTAATTCCTTACTCCAATTCTTACTTTTGTCATTCTTAACGTTGGTTATCATTTGGACTCTTAAGGTAGCTATTAGAAGCCTAGACACATGCCTTAAGTGTTGGGATAACTACCTTCAAAGATCCCTTTTTCGAAAGATCAACACTGATTTTGGGCTGAATCACTCGAGTGAAGATAGTCTCACTCAAGTGTTTCCCCCTTCTTGCACTCGAGTCCCCGCGAGAGAAACACAGAAAGTGTGTACCCAAGAGCACCAACACCTCCTGGAGTGGCCAATGTACTCGAGCACTCATCTGGGCACTCGAGGGATGACACATAGTCACTTGAGTCCCATCGAGTGGGGTACAGGAAGTGACTACCCTAGAGCAACTAGGGCTCCAAGGTGACAAGTGCACTTGATTATTAACCCTATTACTCGAGTGACTTCCCAATACTTGCGAGTGCCCACGCGCACTCTTGACAATTTGCCTGTGAGTATTAACCCGAGATGCGTACCCATAGTGTTACATGCACATGCACTTGTGTGACACCCTATATACTCTAGTGAAAACGTACGACACTCGCGCTCACTTCCTGAAGACTTAACCAGAACACTAAAATATCATACCGCACTCAAGTGAGATCTTACCTCACTTGAGTGAGGCTTATCAGAAGCCAAATCGCAGCAACTGATATAACTTTCCAGATTTACCAAAACTGATTCCAATGGTTCCAAAAGCTTATACCAAAACTCATTCCCATCGAAAACCCCATAAGGAACCTATTAGTAACCTCTAAATACCCAAATTAACATCCAATCAACACATTTTCAACTTTAGCTCTCAAGGTCACACAAAACCATAAACTACCAAACTTCCTCATTCAATTCCAAATCAAACCTAATGACATTATAACACATCCTAGCGCCATTTTCTACATATCACCATTCCAAATTCTTCCATTATCCAATTTACATGAAATCAGAGTGAAATTCTAGAATTTAGAAAACTTAACCAAAATTCATAGCAAATATACCAAAATACACTAAATGTTTACTTCTTCAATTAGCTAAAATCAAAACCTTGATTCTCCAACCTTCAGATTTGTTCAAATACCAAAAACACCCCTTCTCCAGATTCTGAAACCATGGCAAGGAAGCTCTTAACACTATGAACCACTTTAATGAAGAGTATTTGAGCATTAGGAAGCATCTAGCTAATCAAAACTCACCTTAACACTTTCTCTTTCTTGCTCAAACTTGGACGGCAATGGAGGATGGGGGAGAGAGTAAGAAAATGAAGGAAGTCAGATTTTTCCCTTATTCCCATGCCCAAAACTGACTTGGAGGGAGAGAGAAGAGAGAAAATGGAGTTTGAACCTTTGACCATCATCAATGGTCCAAAACATGCCACTTGTCATGATCTTGGTTTACCTTCCATGATCACATATGAGCTCATATGCATAGAATTCTACCCCATTGATCACTCCATCCTAGCCATTGATTCCAATTACCTATGAGCCTCCCTCTTCGGTAACTGACCAATTGATCGGTAATTTACCATTTGTCCCTGATTATCACAATATGCATTAATCCATCATCAAACACATTCTATATCGCAATTCGCCTCATATACTTCAAAAGTGTTTAACTAACATTAATTACATCACTTTTGAGGTCATTAGCCCTTGATTACAATTTAAGATATTACATTCCCCACTAACCTTACATAATTGATTGAGATTACACCATCTTTTAACAACTGCCTTGTTATATTATGTCTCAATCGAATATGTCTGCTTTTACCATTAAAGGTTTTATTTTTAGCTGTAGCTATTGCAACTTGGCTATCACAAGGTAAAGACACTAAAGGTGTTGGGTTTCCACCTAGTGGGATATTTGCCAAGAAGGTTTTTAACCATTTAGCCTCAGTACTAGTCAACTCCATAGCAATAAACTCAGAATCCCTTGAGGAATGGGTTAATATAGTTTGTTTGACTGACTTCCATGTTATGGCCCCACCATTAAGAGTGAAAATATAGCCACTAGTGGATTTGGTCTCCTCTAAATCTGAGATCCAATTAGCATAACTATATCCTTCCAATACAATGAGAAATCCACTATAATGAATACCATAAGTCATGGCACCTCTCATGTATCTCAATACCCTTACTAGAGCCATCCAATTTTGCCTAGTGATAGGGGCAAAATATAGAGCCTAAGACTCCGTAAGTACACAAGCCGTGTCAAGTAATAAAGAGTAAGATATCATTGCCATGAGGACTTGGTACCAACAATGTACTTGAGCAATGACTTTACACTTTTTCTTAAGTTGAGTCAACACAATTTGGATAAAAGCTAGTTAAGTTAAAAGAAAATAAAACAAAATCTAAGTAAAGCTAAGGATAAAAGTGGTTCCAGAACTAAGCGGTGACTTGAATTATAATAGTCTTGATTACTTCCTAGTGTCTAATTGCTCCATTTAATTGCATTTAAAGTTATATTTTCTAGTTTAAGACTCTTAATTACCTAAGAGTGTCTTCTGATCCACTAAAAGGCTTTCTAATTATATTAATCCCTAATGTCTTAGGCGATTAATACTTAATTGGATTAATTTAAGTGCAAGCCTAATGATACTATGTAGGGTCGGTAGGTATATGCCTATCCTACAAGCAAAGTAAGTCAAAAAACTTAATCCTACACGATTTAATTGAAGTTCTAGTCTAAAATCTCTATGTCTAAGCTCCTTTAGAATACCAAAATAATCCCAATCAGATGTCTCTTGTTTCAGGATAATCAAGCACACAATTAAATCAATAAAAAAATATAATATTAAAGCAATTAAAAGAAGAAATCATCATCCACTAATCCATAGTCAAACTAAATAATCCAAATCAAAGGTTTAGCTACATAATTTGAACATTGTCATGACCAAAATAATAGCTAACTAAAGACAAAATTAAAAAACAAAAGAAAGAAGAGAAAGGAAAGGAGAAACAAAAACTTAATGCCAAATTTTCATCTTTTTTGTAGATCTTCTGCATTTCCAAACTTTAATATCCCTCCATCTAAATTCTAAACTCTTGTGTTGTCCTCACCCACCAAGGAAAATAGAATACCCTTGCCTTTTGCTACGCCTAACATATACCTAACATATATATAGGTATATATTGCCTCTTTGCGTGCATCTCTATCACAATATCTTGGTTTATCTCTTTTTTATCGATTAGCATATAATATAGATATATTATATGCTAATCGATAAAAAAGAGATAAAATATAGATATATTATATTTATATTTTATTCTCACTTGAATCTTTTAATATCTCCTATAAAATAATCAGGATATGAGTATATTTTATATCAAAATATCCTTTTATCCTAGAAAAATATATAACAGATAATTAAAAATAAGTATAAAATATTAATAAATTTAATCAAATATATCTTAAAATCTACACATACTTAATTATAAAATATATACTTATCACCTAGAAAATGAGTATATCTGCTTACTTTACATATAATTTGTGCATATTTATATTGAGCGATTTATATTGAGCGATTGGATCCCCTCCATTTTTCTTGCCTAGTATATCTTGCCTAGTATAGTTCATTAAATGCAACAGACTACCAATAATTTGTGCATATTTATATTGAGCGATTGGATCCCCTCCATTTTTCTTGAAATGCATATTAGGATAATAAAGAGTACTCATGGAGACTCATCAAACATTTCAAACTTTCTCAGAATTTTCTCAACATAATGTTCTTGAGAAAGTATGATCTTTCATATCAAAATTAGAAGAAAGAAAATATTTTGTCTCAAGTACAACACCCATTTTAGTACCAAAGATAAACATATCATCTGTAACCCCTTCTCCGTAACTCATCTGGTTTATGAAATTAAAGTGAAATAGAGACCAATAAGACAAAATCAACATTTATAATCCGTCATCTTCAAGATGGGGTGTTCAAAAAAAAATAGTTCAGAATATATTCAGCCTGGTCTCACATTCACGCTTTGAATATAATTACTTGAGAAATCAAATCACATTGATAAATAGCAAAGTGCACAACTAAAATCCCGGCATACCCCGGGTTACATGTATATATAATGGGTTTAAAGTTTCCCAAAATAGGGGATTACATATCCAAAAATAATATTTACAAACCAAAATATATACAGTAATCCCAAATCCAAAACAGATAACCAACAACCAAATAAAATATCTCTAAGAGATCTTAATCGCTCTGGGTTGTCTGCTTCCCTTTTGAGCCACTTGCCCTGTCTGAAATGTTAGTCATTGGAAATAATGAGATTCTAAAGAATCTCAGTTGTAACAAATCTCTCATACAGCATGTAAACACATAGCATGTAAGTTTATCATGTTTAGCATCAACATAATGATTCATGGCTCACGCCACAAATGACAGCATTCACAGCTGTAATCACAATGCACTATGCCCGCTTTTACGATAAACACAATGCCAGCTTTCGCTGTAATTACTATGCTCGTTTTCGCTGTAAACACTATGCAGCAGCATCACAAGGCACAAAGTATCATAAAGCTCCATAAAGCGTCACAAGGTATCACAAAGCTGTAGCAGCAACACAATGCATGACGACCATACATACAATACATTTACACAAAGTATAAGAGAAGAGTCACTACCTTGTTCTTTCCTGATGTTCTTTGGCACAGTGGGCTCATGCTTCTGGCAGATGTCAAATCCTATAACCAAATTAGGGACAACCGATCAATCTCTTTTCCAAATGCTTATTTCTATAATACTCTAAGTTGGTTATCCTTTAAACTCTTTAGGATGACCATTAGAGGTATAAACATATACTAAAAGGGTTGGAAGAAACTACCCTGAAGACGCCTTTTTCGGAAGCACAATACTGATTTTTGGCTGACTCACTCGAGTGAAGATGATCTCACTTGAGTGATAAGAAATTTGCACTCGAGTAAGAATGGCTCTCACTCGCGAGTATTTGATAGTAAGCAACAACCATGGCCAAAAAGTGCTCACAACACTTGAGCATAAGGATCCACACTTGGGTGATGACTCCAAATTCACCAAGTCCCTGAAAGTGCAACACAAAAAGTGCTTACCCGAGAGCACATGCAACTTCGGCGGAAAGGGCTCACTCGAGTACAACCCTTGACACTCGGGTGAGAACACTATACTTGCAAGTGTCAGAACACACTCTTGAAATTTGGCCAGCGAGTGCTTGGCTGAGATGTAGCCCTAAACATGAACTCACACCTTCACTCGAGTGAACCCATGCTCACTCGAGTGATCAACAATATCACTCGCTGTTAAGAAGTGCACTCGAGCTTCCTTCTTGGAAACTCAGGCAAAATACGAAGGAAAAAGGAAAGATCAGACTGATGCACTCGAGTGAACCCTCCTCACTCGAGTGATGTTCATCAGATTGCCAAATCGCAGCAACTGACAGAAATTCTCAGATTTACCAAAACTGATCCTAATGGTTCCCAAACTTAACACAAAGCTTATTCCCACTTAAAATTGCATAAGGAACCCATTGGTAACCTCCAAAACACTCACAACCCATCCTAACAACAATTCACACTCTTAAGTCTCTATAACACACACAATACCCAAATTCCTTTAATATACATCCAAAATCCAAAACCATATCCAACACTCAAATAACTTCACACTAAACCAAATCCCACATCATTTATCATATAGTCTATGCATTCCAAATTGGCATAAAACCAGGGAAAATTCTAGAATTTATCAACATTAATCAAAAATCACAATAAATATACCAAAAAGCATCAAATCCTTACCTCTTCAACTTGAGAAAGCCAAAACCTTGATTCTCAAACTTCCAAAATGCTCTAACACCCAAACTACCACCTTTCAAAATTCTGAAACCACCAAGATAAAGCTCTTAACACTATGAACAAGATTAGTGAAGAGTGTTTGAGTATATAAGGACCATTACTCACCAAAGATCAAGCTTTTCTTTCCCTCTTTCCTTCTCAAAGCCGCCAGAAATAGAGGATAGAGAGAGATGATGATTATAAGTGCATATTTTACCCTTCCCAAAGATCAAAACCGAATGGGAGAGAGAAGAGAGAGAAAAGTGAGTGTTGACTTATGACATGATCCATTGGCCCACAAAATGACACTTGGCATAATCTTGCTCACTCTCTCCATGAGCTCACATAATCTTAAAGCACATGATTCCGACCTATTGACAATAAATCTCAACCATTGATCTCTAATCACCAATGAGTTTCCTCTTTGGTAACTAACCAATTGGTCGGTAAATTTCTAATTTTACCATTTTGTCCCTGGTTTTCACTATGATTATTAAATTATCACCATGAACATTTATATCAAATCCATATCACATTTATCCAAAAGTGTTTAATTACACTAATTACAAGCAATTTGAAGTCATTAGTCCTTAATCTCAAATTGGGTTATTACATCATCCACATATAGACAAAAAATCACACAGTCACCATTTACAAGTTTTGTATAAGCACATCTTTCCACCTCAACAGTAGAAAAACCACCACTTAACAAAACTTGATCCAGTTTTTCATGCCATTGTTTAGGCACTTGTTTCAAACCATACAAAAATTTAAGTTTACAATTTGTTTTCTTGCCCAGGAACAATACAGCCTTCAAGTTCACCGTATAAATCTCCTCTTCTAAATCACCGTTCAAAAAAGCTATTTTAACTTCCATTTGATAAATGAAAGTTTATGAACATAAGTTAAGGCAATTAGGATTCTAACAGAAGAAATCCTAGTTACAGGAGAGAATGTATCATAATAGTCAACATTTTCTTAAGATTGTATACGTAGTTCCTATAAATACAATGTGTAATTTGAGTCACATCCGAGGATGCTATCCTTAAGGGCTATTCTGCACAAATTTGAGAGACATTGGGCATAATTTCAACCATATAAAGTGTAACCCCCTGCCGTAATTATATCTGAAATACGTGATTAAAGTGAAATAGAGACCAATAATGAACAAAACTCATTTTCAAACCCATATACCAGATAGGGTTTTTCAAATACTTTTTGAATATAATTAACCTAGTCCCATGTTCACATTTCGAATATAATTGCATGCAGCGCAGCTAATCACAATTATATATCAGAGTACACAATATAATTCCTGGCAATCCCGGGTTCCTTACATTAATCAAAGCTTTACAGGGCATATTCGCCTATTTACAAATTCTCATACGGGGATTACACAAATCCATCTCAATTACGTAATCAAATACTCATACGAACATATACAATTATCCCAACTAGCAATGATAACTAACTACCAAACTCAAATAACCAAAAGGAAGTCCTCACTGCCCTTGGTTGCCTGCTCCATCCTTGATCTACTACCCTGTCTAAAAGGTTAGTAGAGGAGGGTGAGATTCGAGAGAATCTCAGTAGGAAAACAATACTAATATACATGCAAGATATGTGTTTAATGCATGACATGCTTGCATTACATAACTCATGCTCACACAATGACATGTCTGCAAGCTCAATGCTTCAAACAACATACTTATGGTTATAGAATAAAACAGAAACATAGCTTCAAACATTCACATATGTTACATATAATCATGCAAAGCATTAACATGCATCAATAACACCAACATAAATATCAAATACATGCAGGAGAGGTAAGTTCCCTACTCTTATTCCTTCCACGTATGCTCCAGCACCAGCAGCTCACGACCAGGGCAAATATCCAACCCTATAACCAAAATCAAGGACATAGGGTTATTCCCTTTTCCAATTCTTTAACTTTCAAATGCTTAAGTTGGTTATCATTCAAGACCTTTAGGTGTCTATTCAAAACCTAAACACATGCCTAAAGGGTTGGGAGAAAATTAACCAAACATCTTTTGAAACCTCAAAATCCCATTTTTGACTGCATCACTCGAGTGATGGGTGACTTAAACTCAAGCATGAAAGCTTGCTCGTGTGAGTGCTTGACTAAAAGCACAGACGGAGACCAGAAATGCTCGTTATACTCGAGCACCAAGATCAACACTAGAGTGATAGCCCCACACTCACCCGAGTCCTACAAAGTATGGCACAGGAAGTGCTCACCCGAGAGCACAGAAAACCCAGAGCCAGAAGTGCACTTAAGCACTAGCTCTGGAACTCGAGTGAGGGCACAAAACTCTGAGTGCACACACACACTCTTGAAAAACTGATTGCGAGTGCCATCCCAAGAAGTGAGCTCACAGTGTAAAAATACATATGCACTCAAGTGAGAACCCTCCCACTCAAGTGATAACCCACTTCACTCGCAGGTGTGGAAATGCACTCTCACTTTTTGGCACGGAAGTGCAACCGAAAACTGAAGGAAAAAGAGGGAATATAATGATGCACTCAAGTGACACCCCTGTGCACTCGAGTGAGGCTTATCAGAAGCCAAAAAATGCAATAGATGACAAAATTTTCCCTAACTTCCAACATATATTTCCAATGGTTCCAAACTCTAACACAAAGTTACTCCCACATAATTTTCCACAAGGAACCCATTGGAAACCTCAAAACACCCAAAATCACATCACAATGACATTTTCCACACACATTGAAACCCAAAACCACAAAATGACTATCTTGGCTTCCAAGATTTCAAACCACTTCTAATGGCACCAAAACACAATATGACACTATTGTAACTATAATACAACATGCAATTCTCCCAATTACATGTCACACAAAATCAGGGCAAAATCCACAATTCACAAAACTCAACCAAAAGTCACAATATATAGATCAAAAGGGAGCTACCACTCACCTCTTCCTCTTTCTCAGGCTTGATTCTTGATTCATCATCTTTCAACTTTCCTCAAGCTCTCAAACACCTTTCACAAATCTAAAACCATAGCAATGAAGTTCTCATCACTAGGAACAACATTAAAGAAGAGTGTTTAAACTAAAGAGGACAAGACCAAGGCTAAAACATCACATTTCATATTCTCTTTCTTCCCTTAAGCTTGGCGCCATGGAGAATGAAGGAGAGAGAGAATAAGATCAGTTTTTGGCCCTTCAATACTCCCTTGGCCGACCTATAAGGAAGAGAGGAGAGAGGGAACAGTTGAAATCTTAACCAAATCTAATGGCCCATGTGTTGCCACTTGTCACAATCTTGTGCTATCTCTCATGAGCTCACATAGGCACACACACACACATGATTCCACCCTTTGATATCTTGTACAAATCAATCCTAACCATTGATCTTGAAGTTACCAATGAGTTTTCTCTCCGGTAACTTTACCATTTTGCCGTTAATTATGGCAATTGCTCTAAAATCACCATCAAACATATTTTCTCATTCTATCACACCAATCATGTGCTCTCCCTCTATTTAAGCCAATTTAGATATTAATCCATAATTCAACTTAAATACAGGGTTCGGCACTACTCATAACACATTCAAATCACTATTCACATCGTATGCTCCAAAAGTGTTATTCAACAATAATCACATACACTTTTGGAGTCAGAGTCCCTTAATCAAAAATTGGGATATTACATAAAGACCATTAAATCACCAGTTACAATGGAAATGAAAACATATTATGATGGCAATTTTTGAATGTTGGGGGAACAAAGTGATAATGGGGAGATAATGGTATTTAACAAAACATTACTGGTGACTTAAAGGCAGTTAAAATCCCTAATTTTAAGACTTCAAAAACTGAAACCATAAAACAAGTAATTTTTTTGTAAGCATTTTCACAAAAGAAATTTTGGATTTTCTCAAAAAAATATTTGATAAAAAATGCCCAATCCATACCTAACTTATGTGCGTTTCCTCAGTCCATACCCTTTCCAACCCTTCATTTTTCAGAGGTCTATTTAAACTCCTCATTTTCATTTGTTTTCCTTATCATCATCCTCTTTTTGTTCTCTCAATTGCAAAAATGAGATGCTATGCAGAAGAATTGCTCAAAATCTCTCTGCGTCATCCTCCACCGCCTGCTTCTCCTCCCCAACATCAGCGAATGTAGCCTCCTCCTCCCCGAACCATTGCTAGCGACTCAGGGACTATTGGCATGGTAGTGCATATACATAACCTCACGGCTCACAAATAGTCAATCCCCCGTAATCTACCGCCCCAGTGGAACGGTCCTCCACCATAGGAATCACCCCATGCGGCCGCAGGTGAGAAACTCATAATGCACAATTGCAACAAGCTGGAACTAGGCATTTTAATAATTCCACCCATCACAAATTCTTTTCACCAAACTAGGATCCTTCAAGACCCCTTTTTCACAAAATAATCCGGACTTCGAAGTTTTACCTCCCGAAGCAATGATTAACACATCATTCTCACGGTAACCTCAAGCTTTTGTTCAACGCAATTCTCAAACATATCTCATTCTCACGCTTCCGCTGCACACTCTGAGGTCAATCTCCTCATCTGTGCTTTAACAATGTCAAGTTGATTTAACAGGAGTCCCATAGGAATCTCCTACTACAACTGACAACATTCACAATTTGTGCCAGACCTTGGCCCCATTCAACTCAAATCAATCAGAGCCATAACCAGCACTTCGTTGAGATCCCATACTCCCAACATTCCCAGAGCTATATTCTACGATTCAACGTCATGGAGAGTGCACACTAAGGTTCGTCATCACGGCAGCTGCACACTAGGGTTTGTCGTCACGGCGGCTGTCACAAATTTTTTTTATAAATATTGTCACACCCCTTCAGAGTGCCCACCTCCCTGGTCAACTACGTACCAGGGCTCCGCTGGCCGGCCCTTACACTGAGCCTGGCAGGCAGCTGGGTTACTCACATTTCACCCAAGACTCACATATCCCCCGCATCTCCACCGCCCCGAAGGCACGGTCCTCCCACTGTGTGCCATACACACCCCCAGTGGGCCGCAGGTGATAAACACACAAATAGCCGCTCCGATCAGACGTCATCGTAGGTAGCCCTCTCCAATCTGAACTCCCCGTAGGTTGCCTTCTCCGCTCCGAATCCTCGTAGGTAACTCTTTCAAATTCAAATTCTCTGCAGAATCACTTTTCCCCGTGCTAGATTAACACTAGCAACCTCAGGATACCTGATACAAATTTCAATTCCAATCTAGCACTACATCCTGGTACTATAGACCATATAGGTCATATCAACCTCCTAAGGACCAGCTTGACTATTGAGTCTGATCCTTGGATCTCAATTCATCTTTCAAACCTTCAACCACAGTTGAACCGGGAAATCACTTCCCTCATTTCCACGGAGTATCCACCACTCCAACACAATTCAAATATCTCTGCCAGCCTAAGGCATCATGGTCCCCTAGGTCTTAAGGCCTTTACACACACAAGCTCAATATGATATCACTACATGTAACATCATACCACCCTGGGATACTTACCCAACATCTAGGCTAGTTATGATACCTAGAACCTCAATATCACTAATCTAGGAAATCATTTTCCTTAGTTCTCTAATCAGACGATGGGTCTGATTACCTCCACCACTAGGTCTACACCTCAAATCCTCGAGTGAATCATACTGACTCACCATATCCACAACACAATTAATGTATACACATGGCCCTTAAACTCATATATCCATAAATAGCAAGGACCTTAATGTGTATACCACAACAAACAAAGTCATCTCCTATGACTTAAGGCAGCAACTATTGCCATTATCCTAGCAAATTCCCATGTTTGCCAAGAACTGCAGCTCTGATACCAAAATGTAACCCCCTCAGTAATTATATCCGAAATACACGATTAAAATGAAATAGAGACCAATAATAATCAAATAACATTTACTAACCCATCACATGATGGGGTTTTCAAAAATATCTTTCAAAATCATTTATAAACTTGGTCTCATATTCACATTTCGAATACAATTACTACACGAAGATAAATCACATTCATATAAATATCAAAGTGCACAACTTAATCATCCCGGCAATCTCGGGTACATACCTTCACTAAAGATACATAGGGCATAATTGCCCATTACAATTCTTCAAATGGGGATTACATATTCGCATCTCGAAGGAGTCCTAGCCGCTCCCTCCACGAGCCACTTGCCCTGTCTAAATTGTTGGTAGGGGAGAGTGAGATTCGAGAGAATCTCAGTAGGAAACAGATACCATAATGCATGCATGATAGATGCTATGTGTATGACATGTTAGCTTTATCTAGATGCATGCCCCATAATGACATTTCTGCATGCTCAATATTTTATGTAACAAAACTATGGCCATAGTAAAACAGAAATAGAGCTTCATTTATTCAAATATGCTCTACACAATCAAGTAAAGCAATCACATACATCACTACACAAGCAAAGATATCAAATACATGCAAGTAAGGCAAGTCCCCTACCTCCAGTCTTTTCTCCTCGATTTGCGTGCCAGCAACTCGGGGCTTCACATTCGATCCTACAATGTCAAATGTACCATTTAGACACTTCCATAGTGTTTCTGGGGGTTATATGAGGCTATATTGAAAATATACTAAAATACCCCTGGGGACCCGGCCGGCCCCGCCGTACCCGGTCCGACTGTACTTTTCTTGAAATTTTAACATGGGCTATTCTGACATATTTTCGCCCAAGGAATCCATTTCCGGACTTGAAATTATCAAATTCAATTTCAATTTACAAATTTACCCTTGGCAGCCCCACTTTAAGGGTTTCAAGGGCGTTTTCGTAATTATGCTTTTTCGGCTTTTTCCGAAAAAGTGACCAACTGTAATCCCCACCTAATTTTCGCTCCTGAACTCAATGGAATCATCAAATCATTGAAAATCCAACTCTAAGACCCATTTATAGCCCAGACCGAAATATATGGGTTTTCCGGGAAAAATCGGGGTTTTGCGATTTCGGCTCCGTAAACGCGTTCCTTTATACTCCTAACCACTTTATTGACTATTCCATTAGGTTACAACTACCATTTAGTACCAATTTGGGCAGCATAACAGCCCCACACACCCATTTTCCATTTTTGAAACCAATGACAATCCGGCGAAATTTCACCGATTAAATTGTCCACAACAGCCAGAATAGTCAATACACAAGAGTTTGGAAGTTACCTCAAGCTCCCACTAGCTTTTCCTTGTCTTGGCTGAAACCCTTGCTGTTTTAACACCAAAGGAAGAGCTTCCAAACCTTAAAGAATATAAAGGAGTAGCTTAGGATCGAAGTTATACGCGTTAGGAGCTAGATCGTCGGAGAAATCGGCTTACCTTACGAGTTCTCTTATCCTTTTCTCCCAAAACCCTCTCAACTCTTTTCTTTATTTTGGTTGCAGAATGGCGTCGGAATGCTGTAGGAGAAAGATGATGTTTCTTTAATAATCTTATGCTTATGTCATTGCTTATGTCATCAACAATTTTCCATTTTCGGATTTTTCAGAAATTTTGGCAGATTTCTGCCCAAACTTTGAAAAAGCATAACTAATTCTAGAAAAATCGAATTGGAGTGATTTCAAAGCCTATAGAACCCTTATTGAGTCTAGTTTCAAGGAAAAATATAGAATTTTGCTTTATGGAATCACAAAATTCCCAGAATTTCAATCTTTGCATATTATTCAAGAAATTTCACAGTTTATCTGTGCTGACTTCAAAAATTCATATCTTTTTGTGTATAGCTCTAATTGAGTCATATGACCTATCAAATTAAATCTTAGGATGTCTACTTTCATCCTGTAAAATTTCATAATTTTTGATCATCATTTGTTCATTTAAATGAACATGAAAAGCTTACTACCTCATAGGCGATTTCACCAAAAACATAATTACTTTCTCCAAAATTCATCATTTTACTTTCTTAATACCCCAAAGATATTAGAATCATTAGGGGATAAATTTGGGACACCTGTTAAATTGGGGCTTAGCAGTCTACTTAATTTAGGCTTATTCCCAAGCCTCCAATCCCAAATTTCGGGGTATTACAATTCAGATAACTCCTCTGAGGAAGATGGGTAGGTTTAATTTATTTCCGTTTTTAAGTTTTATATATAAAAATATATTAATGTAATGCCTCAAATATATATATATATATATATATAATAACATACCTTATGGTTGTTATTAAAGAATCGTGATAAACATATCTCTTGGTAAATTGATTAAAATAACCGTTATAAAGGTAAAAATGTAATTAGCGGTTTTTACCGACTAACCTTTATGTAAGACCTTAAAATCTATAATGAGCATTTGTTTGTAGACATCAAATCAGTTTGACATTTGAAAACTTTCGCACCAGATCAAAAGCTCTTTATGTTTCAGCTCTGAGAAAGACGTTCGTTCAACCTTAGAGTTTTCTTTCTTTAGCTTCCGGCTGGGTTGACATAAGGTTCATGGTTTTTTTCATTGTACATTTTTGTGAATTTATTATGGGCTTGGATGATTATTGGGTTTTGATTAAGATGTTTGTTTCTACATGATTTATGCTGATGGGGTCTTTGAATAAGTAGTGCATGTATGTTGATCAGCTAATGAGATACTAGTGGGACAGGGAAACAGATTTCCTTGAGTTTGCATTGTGCATAATGCCCCAAACAACGATTTGATTCTTTGCCATGTATAAAGTATGGCAATGTATAATGGTGTAATCAAGAAACTTGCATGTTGCACTTAGTTATTCATGAAATGAATCCTACTTATATATGTTGGATGAGGCATAGGGAGACAATAAGTGGGGTGGCTAAACATATGAAAATTTGTGCATCACCTGATTTTAACACAAGTGCATTTGACATGGACCATCTCGATGATATGGCCAAGGCATTAGAAGAGGACCTCCGTGATTGTCCTAAAATGAGGGAAACTTTGAAGGGCAATATGGTGAAGCCATTGTACGAGGGGAGCACTAAGTTTACATTATTGAGTGTTATGTTGATGTCTTGGCACACGGTCATATGCTTTTCCAAATTGATGAAAACCATATGCAAATCTTTTCCTTTGCTCCTATACTTCTCCATACACCCCCTTAATAAATAAATCACTTTTATTGTAGACCTTCCTGGCATGAATCCAAATTGGTTTTCAGCAATTTTAGTCTCCAACCTCAACCGGCATTCAATCACCTTTTCCCATAATTTTGTTGTGTGAATTATAATCTTAATTCCTCTATAGTTTGCACAATTTTGAATATCCCCTTCATTCTTATAAATAGGAATCAAAGTACTTTTCCTTCACTCATCCGGCATTTTCTTGAATCGTAAAATCTCATTAAATAATTTTGTGAGCCACAAAACACCCTCTTCACCCAAGCATTTCCAAACTTCAATAGGAATCCCATCAGGCCCAACAGCTTTACCATTTTCCATTTTCTTAAGAGCTTCCTTAACCTCGCCAACTCGAATTCTACGGTAAAATGACAAATTGAGATCACCTTCTCGAGTTGTCAAATCTTCACAATCACAAGGCCCTCCCCCTCCATCATTGAACAATTTATAAAAGTAGGCTTCCCACCTATTCTTAATATCTCCATCAGTAACCAAAACTTTGCCTTCTTTATCCTTTATACACCTCACTTGATCCAAGTCTCTCGATTTTCTCTCCTTGTTCTTTGCAATCTTGTAAATCTTACGCTCTCCTGCCTTTGTTCCTAACTTCTTATAAAACTCCTCATATGCTTTATTATGAGCTTCACTCACTGCCTTCTTAATCTCCTTTTTAGCCAAATGATACCTTTCCCAATTTTTCACATTATTACACAAGTGTATTGCTCTAAAACAATTTTTCTTATGCTTTATGCTTGACTTTCTCTTGAACAGTCTCATCCCACCACCAAGTCTCCTTATCTTCCGACCAAAACCTTTTGATTCTCCCAAAATTACTTTAGCAACCTTCTAGACCTTTTTAGACATATTCTCCCACATGATATTAGCACTTCCTTGTAACTCCCACTCACCCTCCACCAAAAGAGTTCTCTTAAAAATCTCCCACTTCTCTCCCTTTAACTGCCACCACCTGACCCTTGGATTTAAAACTTGTCGATGCTTTTGTTTTACACACTTAATATTCACATCAAGGACCCTATGTTGTGTTGTTACGCCATCCCCAGGGATCACTTTGCAATTAGTACAAAATCTTCTATCAGAATTCCTTACCAAAAAGAAGTCAATCTGTGTCTTGGCAGCTCCACTCTTATATGTTATTAAATGCTCCTCTCTCTTCTTAAAGCAAGTGTTGACAATCTTAAGATTATATGCGAGGGAGAAATCAATAATAGATTGACCTTCACTATTGAGCACTCCAAATCCAAAACCCCCATGAGCCCTGGCATGAGGTCCTGCCTCCTTACCGACATGTCCATTAAGATCACCTCCAATAAAAATCTTTTGGGTTATTGGGATACTCTTAATTATCCCCTCCAAATCTTCCCAGAACTTTTCCTTAAGATGTGCATCTGCCCCTACTTGAGGTGTATACACACTGATAATGTTTATACTATCCTTCCCAACAATCATTTTTAGGGAAATGATTCTGTCCCCAACCCTTTGAACTTCCACCACGTTCTCTCTCCATTCATTTCACTTTAAGAAATAATCACAGAAAAGTCCCTAGGGACTTTTCTGATATTGAAAGTTTTAAAGGGACTTGACTATTATTTTCTTTGGTCCTTAAGACCTTTGAGTGATTTTACCAATTTTCACTGACCATACACGTGTACGCATGGAGGATAAAACTTCAGGTGAACAAACTGCCCTGAGGTCTTTAATCTATTAAAAGTATTAATACTCCAATAATTAAAATTAAGTGTAAAGTAATGGGGCTGATTTGTATCCATGTAAGCAAACTCTTGCGTCTATCCGTTTCTTCCGCGTTGAAAATGACACATACAGCCACCAGCCCACCACCACATACGTTGCCAAAATATATTTCCACGTCACCACGTCGTGTCCTTTTTTCTTGTTTGATGAGTTTCCGACTAATAAAAAATAGAGAAAATGATACCAAAATCTAAATTAAAAGAAATAATATTATATAAGTCACATAATTTATCAATAATAAATGAAAGGGTAATAATTGACAAGTTAAAGAGCTACCATTAATAAGTTTGAAGATTTTTTTAATATTATTTTATTTAATTGAGACTTTAATATCATTTTCGTTATTGCAACTTGTACATATTACGTACACAAAGTTGAAACTTGAACTGTCAAGATATATTGAGACTTTAAAAGTGAGGGAAAATACCTAAATGTTTGTATTTTGTTTTTTCTTAATAAAGAAGTATTGCACATTAGAAAGGACTAAATTAATTTGACCACGCAATATGTTTAAGGGTAAAAAAAAGATAATCAATAATAACTGGGGCGATGAATCATTAGTGCCTAGGTGGCATGCCACGTCTACAAAGAGTAGGCTCACTACTCACAGAAGTTGCTATTTTACTCCTTATTTTATTTGTTTGTGCAGATTGCAGAACAAGTTGAGAAATCAGGGCCAGAGGGATGAGTAAAGTGGAGACATATGCATCCCAAACTTATGGGCGTTAAATAATTTCACCAATATTTTTGTTGGATTTAATATCTTTATGTATGGCAATTATTGGGAATGGATGACGTGGGCCTATGGTTTCATTCGACAATGAATTAAATTAATTGATGATAAGGATTTTTTTTTCTTTTTTCAAGCTCTTGTTCATGAACTGATGAACCCAATCTAGTTGATTGGGTTATCAGATGCAATTTTTTGTGACTCAAAATGATGATTCAACATAATGTTTGCATTGTATTGTGATGATTATTCATAACAAACAAAACACCCTGCTTTTTTTATTTTAATTTGCCACTTGCTATGCATTATACACGCCGTTTTGCAAGTTTTGGCTAATTCAACTACCATAGACTCAATAGTCAGTGATATTACTCGTATGCATTAAATGGCGATGTTACACTTCTGACTAGCTTCCAAATCGATTCGAACCCACACACTATAAGGAATGAGTTGTGAAATTTATATTGAAATTGTCGATTTTTTTTTAATAGAAAACTGGAATTCATTAAGTTTCTACAAGAAAACTTAATACAAAACAAAACAGAAAGCAAGGGGTAACCCTTTATCCTTCATCAATGACAGCCTTTTGTAAAGAAGGTGTTGGTTAATCAAAGAAAACAAAAATCCCCTAATTAGTATGCCCTAGCTTTGCTAGATGGTCTACAACCCCATGCTACTCCCTAGGAATATAGATCAACAAAATATGTCAATTCCTATATAATCATAACCTAGTTTCTAAAATAATAACATTGAACGGATGATTTTGATCTCTACTCCTAATTAATAAATTGATAGCCTCAATACAATCAATGAGAATCATAATATCCTTGTATCCTCTGCTCCAACAAATATGTAGCCCTTCAATGATTGCTATAATCTATGTGATTGCTGGGGGGATTGATAACAACTTACAAGTGAATCTTCCACGCCATGTTCCCTCCCCATCACGTAAAACTCCCTCGCAACTGCATTTGCCCAGGTACATAGCCGATCCATCCACATCCAAGTACAAGAAGCCCACTTGCCTATTTATAGCACCCTATCCTTCATAAGTCTGCTGAGAATAAAATTGGCAGTGTGCTAGAAGGTCCTCAACCCAACTAGCCCAAAAGAAACTAGACTATGCATCTAGTTTGAAATTCGAAATTGAAATTTGAATTTTAAATTGAGATAAATGAGGACAGATTTTGGTGGGATGTAGAATACAGGGGAGGGAAATTTGAACGAACCCTTGGGAAGCCCAACATTGATTAGCGGGTAGAGGAGGGAATAAATTATTAGACAAAATTCATCAGCCGTCCATTTGTTGTGAACAGTGTTTCGTTATGATTTTTGCCATCCATTTCCTTGTGAATAGTGTTTGGTGGAAGAGTATTATATTATATATTGATTGATATAATACTTGTTGATTTTTTTTGGAGATATTAAGAAAGCTAAATAAGTTATTTAATTATATCATGTGTTGTGTATCATTATATTATATATCAATTTATTAGTTAAATAAATTAGTTTGGAGAAAAACAATGAGTATGAATATTTTAAAGTAACTTATTTAGATTTCTTAACATTTTCAAAAAAGTCAACTGAATCTTATATTTAAGATTGAAGGTAGTATTGTCCAATTCATTGAAGCCTTTCAATTAGTTGAGCCAAATACCCCTTTAATCTCTTTTAATTTCTGTTCTCCCAACCCCTGCCCAATAAAAACTTAAAGAAAAGACAAAGAAGAAGGGTTCATGGCATTAAATTTAATTTGTTGGATTCATACTAAAAATATTAAAATTTTAAACTATTGGTGATTCAAGTAATTTTGTTAAATGGTAAGACTGTAAGAGTCTTAGAGATATAAGAAATATGTAACAGTACATTAAATAAAATCCCAATTTCAGGAAATTTAAATAGTAATTATTTGTTGCAAACAAAATTTCGTATGTCATAGCTTATGAATATTATACAAATTGTGTTAAATATGGTTAAAAAAAGTATACTAAAAATAAAATGATGAGAAGCATAAGTTTTATAACAGAAATATTTGAAAAAGCAGTAAAACGAACTAGGACGATTTAAGTATAAGGAACTGAATTTGAATTTATATATAAATACGTTATATCTCCAATTAAATTTGATAATATTTTATAATTAAATTTTTAAGGAAAAGTTGTTGAAAATTTACAAAATGAACGTAAGTTCTACACAGTTGAAGAAGAATTGTGCTCTATGATGGGGAAGAAATGTTGCACCGAGGTCCTTAAATAAATTATAGGTATTTTGTGCAACAAAGATTTTTCAATAATTTTTTCCATATTTTAATCCTTTTTTTTTTAATTACAAACTGGAAATCATCACCTATCTACCCTAGGTAGCAGGCAAGCACCTACAAGCGCCCTACATTCTTTCATCAACATGCCACTTATTGATCTGGTTCCGGGGTTAGAGGGTCTTATTAACCGGAATGAGAAGGTTGCAGATTATGTCCTCAGTAGTGGGGAATGGGATAGTCAGAAACTTCAGAGTTGGTTTTCACCAGCGATTACTAACCGAATCACCTGTGCTCATCCACCCTGTGAGGAGAGAGGAGAGGATATGTTCTTTTGGAGACCATCCTCTGATGGTAGATTTTCTGTTAAATCTGCATATTTTTCTCTTTTTGCAGGTTCAGATGGGAGGGCTGAGAATGTATGGAAACTTCTATGGGGATGCTCTGTTCTTGAGAAGATCAAGTCTTTTTTGTGGCTGTTTGCACATGGTAAGACCCATACAGCCCAAATTCGAGCAAGCAGAGGTATCCAATAATCAGATTCATGTCCTTTCTCTTGCAACCAGACGGAAGATTCCATGCATCTTCTTCGGGATTGTTCAAATGCTTTAGAGAGATGGAGAGCAGTGGTTTCACAGGATCAATGGAGTACTTTTGTTTCTCTAGAGGGTATAGATTGGATCAAATGGAACCTGACTCATGAAGTGGGTAAAGGCTTCACAAAGAAGGTTAAATGGCAAACTCTGTTTGGATATATGTGCTGGGATATTTGGGTATCAAGATGCAACAAGCTTTTTGGAGAGTTTAGTCCGGGTGAAGACCTTGGTGTAGCTTCTTCTTTCTTCAGAGCCTGCGCTGATCAAGGACTCCTTTCTTCGGGTGTTTTTGCTAGTGTGAGCCAGTCTTCTCATCTATCTTGCCGAGATGTGCCTCAAGATTTCTTTTCCTTGGAAATAGATGGGTTTGTTTTGAGAGATGGAAGGAGTGGTTGTGGTGGAGTGCTTAAGGGTCTCAACAACCAATGGGTTGTGGTTTTTCGTGTAAACTAATAGTTGTTCCTCCGGCTATAACGGAGCTTATTGGTAGGATTCATGGGTTGTATTTATGTTGGTCGAGGGGTATCTGTAAGATTTGTCTCCTCTCTGATTGCATAGAGGCGATTAATTTTGCAATTAGGGGGTGTGAACAGGCCTATCCCTTCCAAGATGTGGTTGATGAGATTAGGATTCTTATTTCCAGAGATTGGCAATGTAATTTTGCCTTGAACACCCGAAAGTCAGCCCATAAAGATTTCTTGTGCAAAAGAAATCCATATTCCAAGAATCATCCAACCAAGGTCCTACGCGTTCACGTGTACGTTTAAAAGTTAGGGTAGATTTAAAAAATTGGAGAAGTGGGGTTATAAAATTTTAATAAAGATAAGAAATAAAATAAAAGAGTAAGAAAAATTAATTAAAAACCTTCAACCTCACTCATATAATTTTTTTTTAAATTCAATTTATAAAAATTTTCTCTCCCCTTTCCTCCAATCCAAATCCTTCATACCAAACAGACCATAGGAGTTCTTGACAGAAAGTATCTCCTTAACCCTGGAGCCTTAGCATCAAATCATTTGGAGAACTTTCAAGAACCAAAAAAATTGGTCAAATTCCACTATAGCATCTGGTATATTGCAAAAGAATTTGTTACATTTTATTGATTGCAATTTGTTGCATTATCAATAATTCTCTTTTCTACCTCACCCCCTTCATCTTAAAAACTACATTTTATTGATTTTTTTAACCTCACCCGGCCCTTCATATTTATTGAACAATGTGGAAATATATAAATTTCTTAGATAAATATTTCCCCCATTCCTAAATATAAGCTTCAAATATGATAATATGTCTGTTAAAAAATATAAACTTCGGTTTAATTTTGTCTCAACATTTATCACTTTTTTTCCAACTTTACTTTTCACTGTATTTATTGCATTATTGTCTCTCTAAGTTATTTTCTTTAAAAATAAGGGTATAGTTGGAAAAAAAATGCATATTTATTGTACTTAATTAATTTTAATTATTTTCTTAATAAAAACATATCGGTTATTGGAAGCTTATATTTAAGGACGAAATGAATATATATTTTATGAAATTTTCAACGTATCATATTATTATTACAAAATTGTATAAAATATTCATTTCATGGAAGAGCCTGGTATCAAGTTACTTGTACACAACTCCCTCTTATACTTAATGTAACACTCTTTCCAGTCTTTTTTATAAGAGCCTAAAATTTAAATTATTTTGGTTTTTTTATAAGAGACCCTCAAGAGTTGTTTGAGCTTCTAATAAGTTTTTCCCTTTTTCCCCTTCATTAATTTTATATATTGAATTAATTAAAATGTTAATGATACTTATATATACTCTATTTCTCTCTCTTACCTGCCCCTTTATAAATAAGGGTATATTTGGAAAGAAAAGTTTATTTCAAATATATTTATTGTGTTAAATTAATTTTAACCAATTTTTTAAACCGCGTAGTTCGATTATCGAGTTCTTATAAGTGGAAGCGAAGGGAGTATTTAATTATGTAAGATTTAATTAACTAATTAGAGTAAATAATTAAGATTATTAATTATATTTAAAAAAACTTAATATACTGATTTCGGGACAGGATTCTCGAACGCTTGTCCGAATTCCGTCCTGATCTCAATTTGGCCCAAACTTTTTGGTCCCAATATTATTAGGACCGATGGCTGGGACCAGTGCCACATGAATCGCCCTACTTCACGCTTCAATCACAATGTTGCCGAATTTAATGAATATTATATGATATTATTAGTCTAACTGTAATTATTTGTAGGTTGGCAAAAAAAAAATTTATTTGTAGACCTTATTATTTGCAATAGCCAGAGTGTTCAAAGAATTGAAAGTTTACCAGAAATCAGAGTTGTCCATATGGTCCAAACTGATCTAATATAATCCATCCGTGCCACCATTTATGTACTAGCTATTTAACTTTTTTAAAAAAATAATGACATAATGTTAGAACCAGCTGACACTCAAGAGGGGGGTGAATTGGATGTAAGATAAAAATTTAAGGACTTTGGAAAACTTTTTGTATCTTAATGAAAATAGTATGAAACTAATGAAACATAAATTAGTTAGATAATATATGCTGGAAATATAAGGGCAAATCATGATTATTGTGGTTAATTATGAATTTAATTTGAATGATTATGTATTTTATGGTAATATTAATTAATATGTCATAATTAGTGAAAAATTGAGAGAATGGCTAAGTTAGTGATTAATGAAGAAATTAATTACTAACTAGGAGAGAAATGAGATGTGTAATTAGAATGGCTAATGGAGGGATTAAAGTGATTAATTGAGTGATTACTTTATGAGAACAAACCAAATTCTGACATGTGTCAAGTGGAGATGAGGAGAGAGGTAGTGGGAAGCCAATTAACCATAAAATATTCAGTTTTTCTCTCTCTTTCTCCCCTCCATTTTGCTGACAAGAGAATACGGGAGTGTGTTTGCCATCATCATTTCATCTTCAACCTCCTTCTCTCTCTCATTTTCTCTCTCAAATTTGTTATCCATTTCTGCAGAAAAAAGAAGAAGAAGCTTGGTGAAATGACCTCTAATGGAAAAATGCTCTTTTATAAAGTTGTTCCTTGTGTTGAGAGCTTCATTTTCATAGTGTTAGCTTGTCCATTTGGTGTTGTTTGAGCTCTCACGAAATTTTGGACTTGGGTGAATCAAGGAACTCCTTTGGGGAAAGTTATAGAGCTGAGTAAGACAACCCTTTCTATGTAGGTTTTGTGGCCATTGGTTAAGTTTGAATTTTCTGGAAATTTTGCCTTGAATTTTGAAAATGAAGGTCATTGTGTTGTTGGCATGTTGTTGTCATGGAATTAGCGCCTTGTTTAGTGTTTTGAATGAATAGAATTGAATTGAAGCTTAAAGGTGAAATTTGGGAACTTTGTGTTGGTTTTGTGCATTGGGCAAAAATAGGACATGTAATTGGGTTGTGATTTTGGTCATTTTGAGGTTACCATTGTGTTCCTTGTGGAAATTTATGTGGGAATAGGCTTGATTGTTAATTTTGGAGTCATTGGACACTTTAGTAGAAAATTGGAAAATTTGTCTTGTGTGAACTCTGTCTAGGCAGTCAGTTTGCACGAGCGTTTTGAATGACCAAATGGTGTTGGTAAATTCTGAAAATTTTTAGTCTTAAATTTCACATCCCAAGCTTCAAAATGGATATATAAATTGTGTCATTTCATTTTGTTAACTGAGAGTTATGCTTTGCCAAAGTTTGGGATAAATATTGGACTCTGTTTTGGAGTAGTGTTGAGTTTTGGGTAATTCTGGAATTTTGTGGTGATTTTTGATTATGGTCCATATTTTTCTAAATAGGACTTAAATACCTTTCATTTGGCTTTGTAATCACATCGTTTCAATTTTTCTAGAATTAGTTATGAATTTTGGAAGTTCAGCCAAGAATCAGGGAATTTCTTGGCCGCGGCCCAAACCTTTCTGACCTGATTCTGGCCGCGGCCCATGGGTGGCTGGCCGCGGCCAGCCCCTGTGTTCCAGTACTTTGAGTTTTTGAAAGGAGATCTCTAACCTATTGTTTCCTAGCCTTTTAGGGCTTTTATTAGAGGCATTTGTAGTCTCTTAAAGGTCAATTATGATAACCAAATTTAAGTGTTATGAAGTAAATTAAGTCTTGGAATAGAGTATAATTCTTCATCCTTAATTATGATTCTAGGATTTGACATTTGCTCTACTCGGGAAAGACCGATGCTAGGACATGTGTAACCCCCTTCACGCTTAAGGCCGAGATTAATTCGTAAAAACATATTTAATGTGGAATTAGAAAGTAATTAGAGACCATAATTCAAGTTGGGACTTATCAAAGAAATCTTTTGCCCAAAAATTGGATTTGCAAAAACTTTTCTGAACTCAATTACAATGGTCTCCTATTCTCAATACAAATTAAGACTGGCCTGAACAGGTGGATTCCATTTACAATTATCAGAGTGCAAATAAGTTCCCGACTCACTCGGGTTCCATTCATATTAAAAGGGATTTACACAAGGCACAAAGCCTATAATTCATACCCTTTTACTTGGGGATTACACAAAATCCACTATATACAATTCCAAAATTTACAATGATAACCATAACCTCCAAAAATATACTCCTAAACAGGAGCTCTAACTACTCTTCGTCGCCCGCTTGCCTCTCGATCCTTCGGCCCTGTCTAAAAGGTTTAATTTTGGGAGAGTGAGATTCTAAAGAATCCCCGTAGTAACAAGTCAATCATATAATGTACAACAATAATGCATGTAATCAAATCACTATCCACACAAGCAACTACAACGGCAGTTACAACGGCAATGGTTAGTATGACACATGTCATCCCTGACGATTGCTCACGCTGAATTGCTCACGTTGTATTGCATCACAACCATCAACACAGTATAATTCACCACAGCTGGGATCCATATAAAGCATATCATATTCACAAGCCACATAGGCAAGATACACACACACAGCCCACGGCTGGTTTTCACATACGCCGCCCCCACGGGTCGGATTCACAAAGATCCATGTCGATTACGACGGCAGTCCAACAGCCGACTAGAGATGACCACTGTCACTCCCAATACGGCTCACGCTGACCTGCTCGCGCCGTAATGGACCATGGCACACATTTCACAAGTTCAATGATAAGATATGCATACCAAAACATCATACAAGATATGAGAGAAAAGTCACTACCTGAGCTCTTCCGGGCGTGTCCTAGCGCCGGTCTCTCCCGAGGAAGGTAAATATCAAATCCTATTTTCACAATTAGGGACGAAGAGTCAATCTCTATTCCAAGACTTAATCCACTTCATAATACTCAATTGGTTATCATTATTACTCTTTTGGAGTCACTAAATACTCCTAACAAAACTCCTAAAGGGTAGGAAAAACTATCCCAAAGATCCCCTTTTTGGAAGCACAAAACTGAGATTTTACTCTGTTTCACTCGAGCACAGATGACCATGCTCGAGCACAAGTACGGACATCACTCGAGCACAAATGCTCTCACTCGAGCATTGGTACGGACAGCACTCGAGCACAAGAGAAAGTGAAACCGCGAGTGAGCACCCGAGAGCACAAGAAAGCTTTCAGGAAGCACAAGGCCAAATGCCTCACTCGAGCACCCGCGAGAGAAGTCCAGGAAGTGAGGACCCGAGAGTACACAAAGCTCTCCAAGCACAAGATCACTCGAGCACAGCCATATGTGCTCGAGCACACACCTCACACCTGCGAGTGAGAAGGCACACTCGCGCACCTTACTCGCGAGTGACAACCCGAGAGCACCACCCCTCACCAGAGGCACAAGCTCACTCGAGCAGACACCCAGTGCTCGAGTGAGAAGGCTATGCTCGCGAGTGTCAGAGCACACTCTTGGCATCCACCAGCAAGTGAAGACCCGAAGCAACCCTTCACTCTGAACTCCCACTAACACTCGAGCAGCGCCAAGCTCACTCGAGCATGATCTTCCCTCACTCGAGCACAAAGCGATGTGCTCGAGCATTGCTCATAAAAACCCAGACAAACTAGAAGCACAAAGGGAAAAACCTCATATCACTCGAGCAGAGTTCATCCCTGCTCGGGTGAAACTCATCCCTCACTCGAGCAGACCCCTTCTGCTCGGGTGATATTCATCCTTCACTCGAGCATACCCCTCTCTGCTAGAGTGAATCCCACAGATAGCAGAAAAAGCAGAAACAGAGGCACTTTCCCTCACACTTGCCCAATTGCTTCCTATGGACTCAAAACTTAACCCAAAGCCATTCCCACACAAAAACACCCAACAAACTCAATGGAATACTCAAAATCATCAAAATCCTATTCCATTATCATGCTTTGGGTTTTGGGCAACAATTTCAACAAAACACCAATCTTAGCCAAACTTCACATTTCATTTACCAATCAATCTATCTATCATAAACTCATTCCAAAACACCATTCTCATGCCAAAAACATACCAAATAAACAGTGGCATCCAATTTTCGGATTCAAGCCCAAATTTCCAGAATTTAGAAACTATTCAAAAGGGTATGCAACATAGATAGATAGATTGGTTTTACTCACCTTATCAACTTCTCCAAAGAGAGTTCTTGATTCACTACTTTCCAAATTTTCGTGTAGCACAAATCAGCACCAAATGGCCACACTATACACACCAAAATAAAGCCCATGATTCAAGGATCAACATTTAAGAAGGGAACTTGAGCAATGGAGATCATTTTCTTACCAAAAAATCAAGCTTTTCCTTCCTTCCTTTGGCACAAAACTGACGAGAGAGAGAGAGCACGAGAGAGAGAGAGATGGGATGAAAAGATGGAGTGAGAGAGGAAAAGTGGACCTTTGTCCTCTTGTGTCTTCATCCGATGGCCACCACAGTGCCACATGTCAGCATCTCCTTCAATCCCACAATGAGCTCACACAAGCTTAATACACTAGATTCCGGCCCACGGTCAAGGAATCTCAACCCTTGATCTTAAATACCACACATATGCACCAATATTTCCAATTTCCACTAATTATGACATTAATTATTATAGCCATAAATCACATAATAATTCCAATAAATTCATAATTATCATTAATAATCATGATTATCCCTTAATCAAAAATTGGGATATTACAACATGCCCGGAAGGACCAAGGTAGTTACTCTTCTTTCATATTGTGTATGATATTTTGGTATGCATAACTTATCATTAAACTTTGTGAACTGTGTGCCATGGTCCATTACGGCGTGAGCACTTCAGCATGAGCCGTATAGGGATTGACGCTGGTCATCTCTAGGTCGGTCGTTGAACTGCCATCATAATCTACATGGATTTTTGTGTATCCGACCCGTGGGGCGGCTTTTGTGAATCCAGCCGTAAGCTGTGTTGATCTTTCCTATATGGCTTGTGTTATGAAATGCTTTATATGAATCCCAGCTGTGGTGAAATATATTGTGTGGATTGTTGTGATGCAATGCAGTATGAGCAATTCAACATGAGCAATCGTAAGGGATGACATGTGTCATACTAACCATTGCCGTTGTAGTTGCTTTGTGTGGATAATGATTTGATTTCATGCCTTATTGTTGTATATACTATGATTGATTTGACACTACGGGGATTCCTTAGAATCTCACTCTCCCAAAAACCATGTTTTAGACAGGGCAGAAGGATCGAAGGGAAAGCGGGTGACGAAGAGTAGTTAGAGCTCTGGTTTAGGAGTATACTTTGGTTATTGGTTATCATATAAATCATTTGAATATTTTTGGATCAATTGTATATGTATTGGGATAGATTGTATAGTTTTGTGTAATCCCCAAGATAAGGGAAAAGTATGTGGGCTTTGTGCCTTTGTATAAACCCTTATTAATGAATAGAACCTGAGTGTGTTGGAAATTTGCATTATACTCTGATATTTGTGAATGAAATCAACCTATACATGCCATTTAGTATTGAAATATGAGTATGAGACCGTCATGAACAGGTTTTGTAAAAGTCTTTGTAAGCCATGATTTTGGGAAGTTTGATTTTATTTAAGTCCCAAAATCATCTAAGGCTTCTAATTCTACATCAATTACGTGTTTATGAACTAAATCTCGGCCTTAAGGTGCGAAGGGGGTTACATGAAGCGTCTCATTGAAGAGCAGGATGATTCATTTTGAGCTATACGTCACGTTGTGGAGCGTTTGTGTTTCAGACATTCGTTTATGGTGGGTCAATCTGTTGTCGTGGTAGGTGGCCGATATTCTGTGTGTAATGATGCCGCCAGCCACAATTGACTTCCTCATTTGAATCTACAATATGAACATTCAAATTCCATGTTTGAGTTGATTGCTATGAGGCTCTGTTTTGTTTCTGGATTGAACATTCGTGAGTTTTGCTTCGTCACTCGAGTGCAATAGGTCTCACTCGAGTGCACTTCATGCTTTCAAGCTTCAGCTCACTCTCGAGCAAACACTTGCTAGTCCTCACTTGCAGAACTAGAGTACAAATCTAGGCATTATTCGAGTGCAACAATTCCTCGCTCGAGTATGCTTCTCATTTTCACATACTTGCTTCTTCTCGGATTAATACTTTTCATGTCAACACTTGCATGACTCAAGTGCAATTCTGATCCTCACTCAAGTGTGTTGGTCAATGCTCGAGTGTTGCTAAATTTCTCCACGCTTCAGCTGCTTCTGGACAACACTCGCATGACATTTTTCAAGAGTGCATTTTTGGACTCGTGAGTGATGTGGGGCGACGTTGGACTCAATTTATTTATTTGATTTTAAATATGAAAAATGATATATCATAAGAAAGCTCTTGTCATATGCATTCTAATGCAAAAAGAATCAAGTCTAAACTCCTTGTATTATGCAAGTTATGATCGAAAGAGTGTATGTCGCACTACACTACACAAACGTCAACTTCCAGAAGGCATAGCTCCTAGAATATAACTTCAAATTTGGAAAATTACCTATCCATGGAAAGCTCTGAGTCTAGTTTCATATGGCATCAGTTTCATTTCAATTCGATGTGTTGTTTGTGAGTTATGTCAAAATACTGAACCTGTCTTGAAAAGTGACGGTGATTTCAGTGTCAACTTCCACGGATCATATCTCCTTCATCCGATCTTCTTTTAATGTGATATTGGTGCACATTTTTCATGTTGTGAGTCTTCTTTCATATGCCACAGGTTTCAAGTCAATCCGATGTATGGTTTGAGAGATATGGTCAAAATACCGGACCTCTATCACGCAGAATGAAAAACAGAGCTGAACAGAGTAGCTTCGACACTTGAGTGTGTTCATCCTGCACTCGAGTGCAACACCTCTGGCACCCGAGTGTTGATCTCATACTCGAGTAAAACTCCTCTAGAAGTGCCATAACTCATATATAAGCTATCTTAGCTTAGTATTAACCCATTACAACCATCATTTGATCATAAAAGCCTTTGGCATCATCATAAAAACCTCCAGTATCACTTCTAAGAACTTGAATCTTGATATTCTCATTAGATCTTGAAATTTCTTCTCTCTTCAATATCTTTCTTCTTGATTTTCCTCTCGATAATAATTCTCCATAATCCAACAAGACAACTTCATTATTTTCTTAATTATCTTCAATCTTTGCTTGACTAATCTACAAGGTATGCAACATTAAACACAGTAATTAGTCAAAGTATTATATAAACTTTTTGCTCTTATCATTTGACATCATCAAAATTAATCATATCTAACACATATTTTTGAACATTAATAATTGCGTAAAAATAGAAATGCAAACTAACAATTAAATCATGTATTATTAATATCATAAAATAGTCTTACATCGTGGCAAAAAAGAAAAATTGTGTCCATATATTATGTGTCAGATATGTGTGTATATGTAATAATATAAAGTCAGGAGAAGACATGTTGTTTATATAATAGTAGTAACTAGCATATATAAGCAAAAAATTAAGGTACAATCTTAATAATGAAGTTTTTTTTCTTGAATTAACAAAAAATGAGATTATTTCTCTGTTTCAATTATAATGGCAGTGCATACTTTTGCACCCATGCTAACTTCACGGTGTTAAAAGCTCATGGCAAAAAGCTTCAGTGTTAAACTTGCACTTAGCCGTATAAATAGTGACGCCAGCATCTGTGGATGATCTATAATTATTGAGATGATAAATTTTAGGAAGAATTACACTGTAGTCCCATGAAACCAAAAATACGAAGAAATCATCCCCTGAAATGGCCAAATTATAGTGAAGTTCCATGGAACCATTTTGTAATAAATTGGAGTTGAGAAATGTCTGAAACACCCCTGATAGATAAATAAAGAGAGGGATGGAAAATGCTGTCAAATTACAAGGGAATAGCAATAGAGAAGACGGGAAAACAGTGTACGAAGATCAGCAACCATGGTTTAAGAGTAAGGTAGGAAATTGAAGTCATCCATTCTCTTGTCTTCATTATTCCATTTGATTCATGTTTTCAGTTGAGTAACTAAACATATGTTTATGTTTTGTTGATTTATGTTCGTTTTAGTCCTAAAAAATGGAAAAGGCTGTCTGCTTTTTGTGGGTATTGCCCCCATATGTTTGTAAACTAAAAAGGCAGACCTAGTAAATGCAATGGATATGGTTTGGCTGTGGTTTCAATGTGTTTGAGCATGATCTAATATGATCTATTTTACTGTCATTATGCTCTATTTTCTGGTTCATTATTCTGTGTTTCTATAATATAAAAGCTAAGAATGAAGATGAAGTGAAAGGTTTGGGGCTACATAACCTGATATGCGTAGGGAAAAATGTGATGTTAATGGGAGCAATGATAGTTGTCAATGGAGGCTACTGAACTTGTTAATGACAATTATAGGTCATATTTAAATATTTTTTGTGACAACTAAAGGTTTTGTTGATTGATCTTTGTCTTGGTCCTGATAAATGGAAAAAATTGTCTGATTTTTGTGGGTATTGTCCCCTATGTACTTGTAAACTATAAAGGCAAACCTAGTGAATGCAATGGATATGCTTTGGCTGAGTTTTCAATATGTTTGGGTATGATTTAGTATGCTCTGTTTTCCAATTCATTGTGCTGTGTTTTTGTAATAGAAGAGCTAAGGAATGAAGATGAGGGTGAAAGCTTTGGGGCTATATAACCTGATGTGCGTAGGGGAAAATGTGTTGTTAATGGGAGCAACGATAGTTGTCAATGGAGGCTGCTGAACTTGTTAATGATAACTACAGGTCATATTCATTATTGAAGCTTTGTTAGTTTTAGAAATATGTGATCATGACTTGTTATTTATAATAACTTGAGAAGATATTCTTTCATTTGTCATACCAGCATGTGTATAAAGAAAAGTTCACATATTTTGTGCCCATTTAAAATAAATAAAGTTCAAGGAATAGTTGTCACTTGCGAGACAATTCAATAATAAATGTTCAGATAAATGTTGCACGTTCTTAATGATGGCTAACTAATATATAATAATTTTTTTCTTTCTACCATCTTGCCAGGTAAATGTTCGCAAATGCAGTGAATATGGGCAGGAGCTCCCTGTAAGCTACTCACCTACTGCTGAAGATAGGGAAAGTTGTAAGTTAATTGTTGATCAATCTCATGCTATTAATTGTTTGTTTAGACTAACAGTCATTTATCAATAAATTTATCATAACTCTTATGAATGTCAAATATCTAGAAACAAAATGGAATTTTTGTGTATCTTGTGAATCCATAGTTCATACTTTTTTGAGACATATCATAATTAAGCATATTTTGGACCTTTAATCCTTATAAATTGAGAGGTTAATTTCTTCCATGAACCCTGCATTTTTGTTAAAAATTAAATTAGTCTTGAAAGGTGAATGAACTTACTAGATATTATCTAATTTTCATAGCATTTTTTGGAGTAGGACTTTGTTTTTCATGTATAAAATGTATATGTGGAACTATGTTGTTTAATGCTTTGATTAAGTTCCTGAATATGTGATTAGCCTGTTGGATCTAGAATTACCTTCGTGGTTTATTAGAATATTAGTGCAGAGACTAGTGTTAATGTTTGTCTTCAATTTGAGATCCTCTTTACCTCTTTACATTTGTTGATATAGATAATTATCTCTTTAGTAAGAAGACCATAATCTACACCATTCATATTACAAGGTTATTATTTCTTTTGAGAAAACTTGGGTTATAGCTTAAGGTAGTGGTTCTGATTAGCTAAGGCCATTTTTTGCTACACCTTAAAAATGTCTGTATGTGCTGGATTGGATTGATTTAATATATGTCCGTTTTAGCATGTTATTGTGATTATTGGTTTGAGGTTTGGTTTATTGAATTATACATTGCATATTACACAGCTGAAAAGTCTCAGTAGTTGAAGCTTTATGACAAGCTGAAACTGGTGAAAGTTTGTTTACGGAGATGATGGAAAAGGGATGCAATGCCAAAGTGGTGAAAAGTTTTTTTCCCAGGGAAGCAAGATGGACAAAGGAAAATTTGTCAAAGATAATGAAGGAAGAAAAAGCACAATACGACCAAGGCCACCAAGCTTTTCTGGGTACACTTTATTCATTGAAGAATTTTTCCGCCGAGGAGAAGCAGAAGAAAAAGGAGAAGCAAAAATAGAAGGGGAAGGGGAAGGGGAATCACTTGCAAATAGGATGCTGACTTGGATTGTACATTCCATTTGCGGCTCACTTTGACGTAGTATACCATGGCTTAGATTAGGATTCTAATTGTATGGACAGCATATTAGGGGATTGTATTGATCATATGCACACTAGTTATAAATATGATATCTTTTTTGTAATGATCAAGTGCAGTCACATTGTATAGATGTGATGTCTTTGGTTATGATCAACTTTAAACTTGTACTTGAGATATTTTAAATATTTATGAATTACAAAGTCATTTCCATGAGTTAAGTTATGTAATGTACATATGATACTCTTCCTTGCACATAGTTTCCCTCTATTGACATCTGCATGTGAGACTGATGACTAGTCAATGGTCTTTTAATGACAATAGGATGAGCTTCCCTTGAAAAGTGAAGGAGCATCTATTGACAATTCTAGGAGGCTCAACTGACAACTACAGGGGGCTCCATTGACAACTCAATGACCTTCCATTGAGAAGTTATTAGGCGCATCCATTGACAAGTCATTGTGCCTCTATTGTCAACTCAATGGCCTTCCATTAATAAGTCAAGGGGACTCTAATAAAAACACAATGGTCTTCCATTGACACATCAAATAGCCTCTAGTGACAACTCAATGTCCTTCCATTGATAAGTCAAGGAGCCTCCGCCTACAACTCCATGTGCATGCATTGACAAGTCATAGGGCGTCCAATGACAAGTCATTGCGCTACCATTGACAAGTGAAGGAGGCTCTATTGACAACTTTAGGGGTCTCCATTAACAACTCAATGTCGACATGTTAACAAGTCAAGGAGGCCCTACTGACATCTCTAGGAGCCTCAACTGACAACTTAATGGTCTTCCCTTGACAAGTAGTGGAGCATCCATTGACAACTCTAGGGCCTTCTATTGACAACTCGATGGCCTTCCGTTGACAAATCAACCAGCCTCCACTAACAACTTAATGGACTTCCATTAACAAGAGGCCTCCATTGACAATTCCAAGTGCCTCCACTGACAAGTCAATTAGCCTCCATTGACAAATCTTCAACCCTTACATTGATAAGTCAAGGAGGCAACAGTGACAAGTCAAATAATATAACCACCTAATTAATATTGAATATTAACAACATAGGTAATCTATAAAGATATGCACATAAACTTATTTTCCAATGTGATCATAACTGCATATATAAACTAACAACTTCATCTGTGTACATTGACAACTCTATGGTCCTCTACTGACCACTCCAGGTCTATGCATTGATAACATAATTTACATCAGATTACAACTTTCTATAAGTGACAATAGGATACACATATGTCAACATAACTGTATATATATTAACAACTGTATGGGCGTCCATTGACAACTCAATGGGCATCCAATGACAACTTCAAGTCCATACATTAACAACATAATTTATATCAGATTATAAATTTCCATAGATAAAAGTGGGATACAAAACCATATTATATCCAACCTTTATTTACATTTGAAAATGCATGTACAAGGAACTAACAAAAAAGTCACAGACCGTTGCTATTTTTCAAGTGGTATGAATTTCTATCTAATCAGATTTACAAAAATAGTATGACATGTACTTTTCAAAATCAAAAGAACCTAAGCCACCATGGAGGATATTATTGTTTTAAACTCTTCTAAACTTGTCACTTCCTTAATAGTTCTAGATTGGACCGTTCCACCAATATATGTTATATCACCATCTCTACTAACTTCAAACCTTCTCTCTATATAAAGGAAACATAGTAGATTCTTGTCAAAAGTGGTAGCCATCACCACTGTCCATCTGCAAAAAAAAATTGTCATCAACAATTTCACAAGCTTTATTAACAACTGTCTCAGCCCCTATTAACAACACATTTTTACTACATAATTAGGACTTTCAACTATACAACTTTCACACCTTATTCATTAAATCTCACTTCTAATGACTAAAAATAGCACAAAATACCAAAAAAACATAGCAAACTTTTCAAACTCATGTCAAACATCTTTACACCACAAACAAAACATTTAAATATGACATATAGTTATTATTAACAAGTTCAAAGCCTCCATTGCCAACTATTGCTGCTTCCATTACTAACACATTTTTCCCTACGCACATCAGGTTATGTAGCCCCAAACCTTTCACCCTCATCTTTATTCCTTAGCTCTTTTATTACAAAAACTCAACACAATAAACCAGAAAATAAAGCATAATGATAGCAAAAATATAGCATATTAAATCATACTCAAACACATTGAAATCTCAGCCAAAGTATATACATTGCATTCACTAGGTCTGCCTTTATAGTTTACAAGCATATGGAGGATAATACCCAAAAAAAATCAAACAGTTTTTTCCATTTATTAGGACCAAAATGAAGATCAATCAACAAAACCTTTAGTTGTCATAAAAAACATTTAAATATGACATATAGGTGTCATTAACAAATTCAGTAGGCTCCATTGACAACTATCGTTGCTCCCATTAATAACACATTTTTTCTACATATATCAAGTTATGTAGCCCAGAGCCTTTCACCCTCATCTTCATTCCTTAGCTCTTATATTGCAAAAACACACCACAATGAACCAGAAAACAGAGCATAATGATAGCAAAAATAGAGCATACTAGATCATACCTAAAGACATTGAAACCATAGTCAAATCATATCCATTGCATTTACTAAGTCTGCCTTTTTAGTTTACAAGCATATGGAGGGCAATACCTATAAAAAGCAGACAACTTTTTCCATTTTTAGGACTAAAACGAACATAAATTAACAAAACTTAAACATCTGTTTAGCTACTCAATTGAAAACATGAATAAAAGGAAATAATGAAAACAAGACAGTGGATGGCATCAATTTCATACCTTACTCTTCAACTATGGTTGTTGATCTTCGTACACTGTTTTCCCGTCTTCTTCAGGGCTATTCCCTTGTAATTTGACAACATTTTCCATCCCTCTTTCTATTTATCTATCAAGGGTGTTCCAAACATTTCTCAACTCCAATTTATTACAAAATGGTCCCATGGGACTTCATAGTAATTTGGCCATTTCCCAAGACCATTTCTACTTATTTTTCCTTCCATGGGACTACAGTGTGATTCTCCCTAAATTTTAATTACATATACTGCAATGTCTAGGTAAAACTCAAAAGATTAAAAAAAACACGGTAAAAGAAAGATGAAAAGAACCTTGCTAGTTACTATTGTATCACCCATGATTATATTTAATATGCATTACACGAATCTAAAATGTAATTTTATAATTAAAAAGCATAAGTTTTGTTTTTTTTCTTGCCAGTAAAAAAATATAAGTTTTGTTGGCCAATAGAAACTTGATGAAGTTGATAAAAATATATAAAAAATTATATTGATTTTAGTCTATATAATCTAGTGTAATCAGAATTGTTTTCATGGTAATAAAATAATAATAAAAATTTGACATTTTACCCCATCATTTTTTTCATGCTCTTTAGTTTTCTCGGGTGTTTTTCCTTCATTTTTATCTTCTAACCAATAGCTATCATCAGAAACTAGATATCCCTTTTTGTCATTAATTCTTCTTCCTAGATAATCTAGCGACCTTTAGCCTCAACTAGAGAGCTCTTATTATGTAAAAAAATAACATGAAACTAAAAACGTTAATTAAAAAAATGAAAGCTTACTTGAGGAATAATCACAAAAGGAAGGAATTGCGGAATGAAGATCCATGTTAGTGGTGGAGGAGAGAATCCGCAGCGGCAGGGCAAAACCCATAGAAAGAAGAGTATAAGGCTCATTAGGGAAGCTAAAAAACAGTGAGGAAATTGGAAGAGTTGTGTCAAATAAAATTTTTTTTCTAGAATCCCGCCTCCTTATATTTGATATTTTCATAACCCCACCTTTTTAGATGAAAGAATACTTAACAGTTCTTTGTGAAGAACCATAATGTATTATCCATAATATTAATTAATATATCAATAAATAATATATTAATATATTGTTAGTGGTAAAGGAGGGAACCTTTAGCGGCAGAGCAAAACCCATGGAAAGAAGAGTATGAGACTCACTAAGGAAGTTAAAAAACATTTTAAGAATGAATTGGAACAGTTGCATCAAATAAATATTTTTCAGAATCCCGCTTCCTTATATTTGATATTTTCATAATCCCACCTTGTTAGATGAAAGAATACTTAACGGTTCTTTGTGAAGAACCATAATGTATTATGCATAATCTTAATTAATATATCAATAAAAAATATATTAATATATTATTTGATTATTTAACAAGTGTTTACGAAGAATCGTAATGTATTGTTAAATATTTATTTGTATATTACTGATACTTAATGGTTCTTTATAAAAAGCTGTAATATATTGTCAAATAATTTTTTTTAGAAACCCACCTTTTTATTTGTATATTAACTTATACTTAACAGTTTTTTATGAAGAACTGTAATGTATTGTCAAATAACTTTTTTATAGAATATTGCCTCCTTATATTTGACATTTTTCAGAATTCCGCCATCTTATATATGACGGTTATCATTTTTAACCGTTTAGTAATCTTAAAGAATATATAATGGTTCTCTATGAAGTACTGCCAAGTATTGTGAAATATTTTTTTAATCCGTTTTTCTAATATATGATGGTTTTCATTGATAATTGTTAAGTATTCTTAAAGAATAAATAATTATTCTTTATAAAAAAATGTTAAGTATTGTTAAATAAATTTTTTTTTCAGAATCTTGCCTTTCCTACCTCATTAAGATATTAATAGATATTATATATTTGATTAATATCTTAACATATCATACTTATCTTAAAAGTATAAGTCTGATGTATTATCATATATAATTATATTTTAACATATTGTATTTATCTTGAAAGCATAAATATGAGATATTATTAGACATTATAAATATGAAATTTCGAATAATATCTTATATTTATAATCATACTGTACGGTTAATTATTATAACCATTATGTATTTTTTTTACTAATATAATATTAGAAGACGAATCATTTATAAGTGTTACATGATGGTTATTTCATGAAAATTGTTATTTGTCACTAAATAAATTACAGTTAGCAACTACAACCATTATTTTTATGTTTTTGTGAATTCCGCCTCTCAATAAATGATGATGTATATATTTAACCATTATATTTTAGCGTTATATATTCTTGTGCGATTTCCGCCTCGACATACATATCATTTACTCATTGTAACCGTTATGTGTTAAATGTTATATATGCCCAAATTTGTAATAGTGCCTCCTATCTTTAATGTAGAATATAGTTTATAGTGTAAAGTCCTACAAGGATAAGATGTAGTATCATATAAGTAACACACTTTAATTAATATATTTATGTAAAAACCTTTTTACAAAATGAGGTCCCCCCTTGAATTTCAACCGGGGGTCCTAATTTTGTATAGCTCGATATTTGTGTAATGAGTCCTACCTATCAACTTCATAAATCATAATAGAAGTGAAACTTTATAAAATAAAAAGGCTTTTTCTTAAAATATGATAGTCTTCTAAAGTGGATTTTTCTAATACATTTTTACTTAGAACATTGGCACTTTTTTTAAGAAGCCGACCCTATGAAAAATGAAGAGAGTTACCTATGAAGTGTTATGATAATTTTTTTGAGATGAGTGGTCACTTTAAGCTTGTTCCTATAACGAATAATTAACAAGTAATGTTGTAAATGATGAATTAGGAGTATTAAATAATGAAAATTAAAAGAAGAAATCAATTTATAGATATAAAAAACCACCAATTTCAATATAAATTGCGCAACTCATTCCTTATAGTGTGTGGGTCCGAATCAATATGGAAGCTAGTGAGAAGTGTAACATTGGTAATATAATTCAATAGTGAAGAGACCCAATTACCTTAGTAAATTTAAGAAAAGAGCATACTGAAACCCCAATTTTTCATTTTGACAAAAAAAAAACCCAATTCTTCTCTCACAGCAAAATGGCGGTGACAGGCATCTCCTGCCTCTCATTCTCGATTATCATTATTTTTCCCTTTTTGTTTTTAAATAATTCACTCTTTTAAGGGCCCGTTTGGTTCGATCTCATTACACCCTGCAATGCAGTGCAGTGCAATGTAATAGTAATGCAATACAATATTAATTACAGGGGTAATGTTTGGTTTGATTTTTAAGCAAGGTGCAATGTGTAACCCCCTTCGATAATCAAGCCGGGATTAGTGTTTAATCACATTTCATAATCGAATGAGAAATCCGGAACAATTAAAAACTTTTTACGGAAACTGTACAACTGGATCTCCATTCATTTCATTCATTAAAACAAATGGCCTGTTTGGTTTGTTACATATACAATATCAGAGTATCATCACAATTCCCAACGTTCACCCGGGATAATAACATTTAATCCAAAATATTGTTCAGGGCATCATCGCCCATCTCAGTATCCATACCGGGGATTATACAAAACTATAGTACTATGATCTATACAATATATTTACATTGATAAAAAATGATAACCAATTCGATATACAACCAAAATATCTAACTAAGACTATCGCTGGCAGCCCTAATCGCCCTTATCGACTTGCTTGCTTTTCGATCCACTTGCCCTGTCTAAAAATGTTAATTGGAAAGAATGAGATTCTAGAGAATCCCAGTCGCAACAGTTTATTTATATGATGCATATATACAAAGTAAGTCACATATATCACAATGCAGCAATCAATATTCGAGACCGGGGTTTCGCCACATTCCCTTCACTATATACGAGGTCGGCCTTACGCCACGCCCCCTTCACTTTATCTATATTCGAGTCCGGGCTTTCGCCACGTCCCCTTCACTTTCACTGTAATCGATGACTAATGCAAACAAGCAATGTAATACATATGATATAGGATAAAGTGTTACTACCTTTGTCTTTCCTTCCTTGAGCAGGCACATGCCTTCTATGCTCCGGGCAGATATCAAATCCTAAAGTCATAATTAAGGAAGAAGCATTATTCTCTATTCCAATACTCAATTGACTCTTCAACACTTAGATTTGGTTATCAATAATGACCCTTAAGAAGCTACAATTGGCTCTAATAAAGGCCCTAAAGGATTGGGAAACACCGGGTTGGAAACCACTTTTCAAAATCCCAAGGTGCTGAAAATAGGGGGTTGGCTGCAGCCAAGAAACCTCTGGCTACGGCCAAAACACGCACAGAAGGTTTCTGGCTGCGGCCAAGAATTTATGGCTGCGGCCAAAACACACACAAAAACTTTTGTGCTGCAGCCAATACTTTTCTGCTGCAGCCAAGGAAACTTCGGAAATTCATAACTAATTATAGGAAAATTGAAATGAGGTGATCCCAAAGCCCATTGAAAGCTATTTTAGTCCTCTTTATAGGAAAAATATGAACCAATACTGGAAATCACCATACAAATCCCAGAATTACACAAAACGCATCACTACCCCAAAACAGAGTTCTGTTTCAATCCCAAACTTTGGACAACCATAACTCACAGAATACTAAATGAAATGACACAAAAGATATGTCCATTTTGAAGCTTGGGATGTTAACTTTAATACTGGAAAGCTTCACAATTTTCTGAAATCATTTGGTCATTCAAAATGCCAATACAAACAGACTGCCTATAATAGACTTTCAATGGCAGCATTTCCAATTTTCTACCAAAGTGACCAATGGCTCCAAAATCAACAATCAAGCCTATTCCTTACACTAAAACACTAAAGGAATCCAATAAAACCATTTAAAAAACCTAATTTCCACTACATTAGCATGCTTTGGTCCATGGCCACACTAAACACTAACTTTCCAAACTTTCCAATCTCACTCATTTCTTTCCCAATCAATCCTATCTATCCATACACATTCCAAATATACCATTTCTATACCTTTAACATGCCAAATGACCAATGACACTCATTTTTGAAAATGGCCAATAAATCTCAGAAATTCAAAGCTACCTCAAATGGCACAAAACTTAGATGGGTAGATAGGTTTCACTTACCTCTTTAACTTTCTCAAAGTGACTTTTCAATTCTCCAACTTTCACAATCTCTTGAGGTCACAAACTAACACCAATGAACACATTACAACCATCAAAATGAAGCTCTTCATTCAAGGATCAATATTAGAGAATGAAGTTTGAGCATTTGGAGGCATTTCCCTTACCTTTTTGAAGCTTTTCTTCCTTCCCTTTGGCCTTCAATGGCTGACGAAAATGAGGAGAGAAGAGAGAGAGATGAGAGTGATAGAGTGAAGAGGAGTGAAGAAGAGAAATGTTGATCCAAACCCTCCCCCCATACCATGTCCAGCGCACAAAGAGGGAAGAGAGGAGAGAGAAACACTAAAATATTCACTGTGACTTTACTCCCTTCACACACACCCACAACCTTGACACATGTCATTCTCCTATTGGCTCTCCCACACTTAGTCACCATTTAACTTATCTAATCCTTCCATTAACAATTTAATCCCACTTCTCATTTTTCTCTTAGTTAGTAATTAATTTCCCATTATCACCAACTTAAACCAATAATTCCATTCTTTAAATTTTCCATCAATTATGACATATAAATTAATATTGTCACCAATATACATTAATTCCACTTTAATCCGATAATTATCCTCAATAATTATCATTAGGCCTTAATCAAAAATTGGGGCGTTACACAATGAGTTAATATTTTAACAATTATTTAAAATTAATATATTGCACAAAGTCTATTTTACCCTTAATATAATCTTTGTAGAAAAAATAGTTAAGAGCTGGCAACGGCCAGGATGGAGGAGGAGGTGGTGGTGGTGGCGACAGTGATGGGCGTGGAGGGGGTGGCAGCAAAGGAGGAGGTGGTGGTGGTGGCTGTGACGGTGAACGAGGAGGTGGCGGCGGCGGCGGCGGGCAGTGGTGGAGGTGGGGGCTGCGGCGGCGGCGATGGATGTAATACCCCGAATTTTGAGACTTGAGGCTAGAAAATAAGCCTGAAATAAGTGGATTGCTAAGCCCCGATTTAGCAAGATCCCAAATTGTGATTAAAGGATGATGACTCCAAAAGCATATGTGATTAGTGATAAATGGACCCTTTTGGAGATTATGATGTGAACTATGATGCGTATGCGTTGTGAGCAGTGCCAAAATCCAATATTTAAGTTCAATTATGGATTAATATCTAAATTGACTTAAAATAGATGGAGGGCGCATATTGTGGCTAAATGGAAAAGTATGATGTCTTTAGTGGTGATTCAAGAGGAATTGCCATAATCAGGGGCAAAACAGTAAAGTTATCGACCAATTGGTCAGTTACCGAAGAGGAAACTCATTGGTAACTTGAAGATCAATGGTTAGGGTTGATTTGTTGTGAGATTGAGTGGGTGGAATCCCATGTGTGTGAGTTCATGTGAGTTCATTGGAATTGGTTTGGAACTTTTGAAAGTAAAGAACTGCAATGTGAGTTTGAATTGTGACTTGTGTTGACATTTTGTGATTATTGGTGAAACATGTCAATGGAATGTAAATTTGATTGATCTGGTGTTTCCAATGGATTCCTTGTGAAAATATATGTGGGAATGATGTTTGGTATGAAAATGGGACCATTGAAAGCAAAGATGCAAAATCTGAAATTTTGTCTAGTGAAACTCTATTCTGGGCAGTCTATTTTTATTGATGTTTTGAGTGGGAAAATGGTCTCTAAAAATTCTGAAACTTTTTAGTCCTAAATTTCACATTCCAAGCTTCAAAATGGACATATAATTTGTGCCATTTCATTTTGTGAACTGGGAGTTATGGTTTTCCAAAGTTTGATGTTAAAACTGAGTGCAAATCTGGAACAGCAAGGGAATTTCGTGTAATTCTGGAATTTTGTGGTGATTTCTGGTAATGACTCATATTTTTTCCTATGAATATGAATAGGACTTAAATAGTTTTCAATGGGCTTTGGGATCACCTCATTTTGATTTTTCTAGAATTAGTTATGATTTTTCAAAGTTTGGGCAGAAAATCTGCCAAAAAATCTGAAAATGGGAATTATGACATCATCAAAATAAAAGATGACATCAGCATGAAATTGGAATATTTCCCACCTTCTTTTTCCTCCCATTTCTGTCGTGAGGTTCAGTAGCCAAGGAGAGAGAGAGTGTGTTGAGAGCTCTTAGAGATAGAATCGGAGAAATCTCACAAGGTAAGCCGATTTCTCCGACGATCTAGCTCTTAATGCGTATAACCTTACTCCTAAGCTTCTCTTTCATGTTCTTTAAGGTGTTGGAAGCTCGATTTTCATGGTTAAGAAGGGCTAGGGTTTCAGCCACTCTTGAGAAAAACTAGTGGGAGCTTGAGGTAACTTCCAAACTCTTGTGTATTGACTATTCTGGCTGTTGTGGACAATTTAATAGGTGAAATTTCTCCAGATTGTCATTGGTTTCAAAAATGGAAAATGGGTGCGTAGGGCTGTTATGCTGCCCAAATTGGTACTCAATGGTATTTTTAACCTAATGGAATAGTCAATAAAGTGGTTAGGAGTAGAAAGGAATGCGTTTACGGAGCCGAAACCCAAAAACCCCAATTTTTTCTGGAGTACTTGTATATTTCGGCCAAGGCTATAAATGGTCCTTAGAAATGGATTTTCAATTATTTGATGATTCCATTGAGTTCATGAGCGAAAATTAGGTGAGGTTACAGTTGGTCACATTTTCAGAAAAGGCCGAAAAAGCATAATTACGAAACGCCCTTAAAACCCTGAAAGTGGGGCTGCCAAGGGTAAATTTATAATTTGACAATGAATTTGATAATTCTAAATCCGGAAATGGATTCCTTAGGTGAAAATAAGTCAGGATAACCCAAGATAGAATTTCGGGAAAAGTACAGCCGGACCGGGAACGTGGGGCCGGGCCAGTGATGAACTCATGTCGTGTGAGTTCACAAAACAAAACTAGGTTTAGAATGTAGCGTAGTAGCTCAACCTAGGTCGTTCTTGTGAGGAAATTAATTTCCAATTTTCTAAGTAGTAAAGTGATAAGAAGCCTTAAAGTTGTGAGAAATCATCTTGAGAATTTGATTTTAAAACTAATGAAGTAATCTAAGCTAAAGCAATATTTTTATATTTTTCGATTTTCAAGACAAAGAAGCAAAAGGAATTGAAATTAACACTAACAACAAGATAAATTTGACTAACTAATATAATGATGAGATGAGATTCCCTTGAGTTGAGGTTTTAGTCTTCCTTACTTGCTAATGATATGAATTTCATAATATGAGCCAAGAGGATGGAACTAAGCTACCACTAGCTCCATACTTGCAATAATCATTTAATTCATTCTACCGAAGCAATTAAATGAATACCACCAAATAATTCAGACTCAAGGAGATGAATAATCAACTTCCAATTCTAGCTTGTAATTACCATTACAACAATTCAAAACATTCAATTTAGTCATTTAAATCCACTTAACCAAGTTGGAATAAATAATTTAACCTACTCCTAATATGAATCATACAAAGCTTAATTAATCAACTCCTAGCTCAACCACCAAGTTTATTCACTTGGCATAACAATCTAGATCACAATTACATACTTAACCAAGCTACATAATCATGAACTAAAAAGAGAGCTTAAAGGAATTCCATTGAAGTTTAGAAGCTCAAACCATTACCCAACTCAAGGAAATCACCAAGACTTAGCTACTCATGGAGGAAGAGGAAGATGAGGCTTGATGAATGAAGAAGGAATTGGCCATGGAGAACAAATGAGAAGCACTGAACAAAATAGCTCTCTCTCTTTTTCAATTCTGCACAGCACCTTTTCCCAGCCGCCGCACACCACTCTATTACATGCTTCTTAACCCTTTTATTTGCGTGGTCTTTATCCCCTCCTTCACACCCAACCACTGCTCCCTCTCTTTTCTTTTTATTCCATCGGTCTCCCCTTTCTTCAACCCTCTCGGTCCAGCTTTTCTCATTGGTTCAGCAAGCTTTCTAATTCCAACCGGTCAACAATTTTGGCTGCAACCTCTCTTCCTAATAATCATTCAGTCTAGCCTCTTATTTGATTCTTCCATTGCTCACTTTGGTCCACTCTATTCCTTGGTCAATTATTTCGGCTCCCTTTGTTTTCTTTCAATTCGATCTGCTGCCTCCCCTGGTCATGTTCCCTTTTCTTTTCTTTTCACATTAGGTGTTTCTCCATTTAATTCTCTCACGGTCCAGCTGCGTGCTCTCCTCAAAACAATTCCATTCGGTTCAACAAACTCCCTCCTTTCTCATTCAACCAGCCGCCACCCTTCATAATCAATGGTCGCCACTTTCTTTCTTTCTTCAATTCACTAGGTTAAATGAGTTAAAGGTATGTTTGGATAAATGATAAAAATCTGTTTTGGCATTAGACACAAAATTGCAACAATCAAACAAAGCCCTTACTCATTTAACCTCCTCTTAAAAAAATGTGAAAATAAATTCTGCACTTGTGATGTTCCACTTTTATCCTTCATTAAACTCCAAATAACATCTTTAACCTTGACCATTCAAGTTGTGCCACATCATCACCTACAAAATTATATTCACAAAGGTAATATCTTTTGCTCACAATTAAAGAATAATGAGAATAATAAATATTAATTAAAAATATCACAATTTATCTAATATAATTCCCAAATTATTCTTTCACTATAATCTCACATTATCACTTGATTTTGCTCAAAATATTCAATTAAGTCCCACAAAAGCATAAGATTAATTAATAAAAAGATATAAATATTGAGCTCTATCAGCCAGCTTAGGTCCCCGGGGGCATTTTAGTAATTTTTCAATATAGCCTCATCAACCCCTAGAAACACTATAGAAGTATCTAAATGGTACATTTGGAATTGTAGGACCCAGTTGAGGGCCTGAGTTGCTGGCACACAAATCGAGGAGAAAAGACTAGAGGTAGGGAACTTACCTCTCCTGCATGTATTTGATATTTGTGTTTGTGTATTGATGCATGTTATTGCTTTGTTTGATTATGTGAAAAATATATGAACTATTGAAGCTCTGTTTCTATTATACTATGGCCATAAGTATATTGTTTGAAGTATTGAGTTTGCAGATATGTCATTGTGTGAGCATGCGTTATGTAATACAAGCATGTCATGCATTAAATATATATCTTGCATGCATATTGGTATTTGTTTCCTACTGAGATTCTCTCGAATCTCACTCTCCCCTACCAACAATTTAGACAGGGCAAGTAGCTTGTGGAGGGAGCGGCTAGGACTCCTTCGAGATGAGAGTTGGTAGTTGGTTATCAATATGAGTTGGGATGACTGTAATACCCCGAATTTTGAGACTTGAGGCTAGGGAATAAGCCTGGGATTAGTAAACTGCTAAGCCCTGGTTTAGCAGGATCCCAAATTGTGATTAAGAGATAATGACTCCAAAAGTGGATGTGGTTAGTGATAAATAAACCCTTTTGGAGATTATGGTGTGATTTGGCACCCGATGTGATTCGTATGTGTTCTGAGCAGCGCCGAAACCCTGTATTTAAGTTCAATTATGAATTAACCTCTAAATTGACTTAAAATAGAGGGGAGGGCGCATTGTGAAAGAAAATGAATGAGAAAATGTACTTGATGGTGATTCAAGAGAGATTACCATAATCAGGGGCAAAACAGTAAAGTTACCGACCAATTGGTCAGTTACCGAAGAGGAAACTCATTGGTAACTTCAAGATCAATGGTTAGGATTTATTTGTGCAAAAGATCAAGAGGTGGAATCATGTGTGTGTGTGCTTATATGAACTCATGAGAGATGTGATAAGGGTGTGACACTTGGCACAATTTGAGCCCTTAGATCTTGGTCAAATTGTCAAAGCTTTCCCTCCCTCCTCTCCTCTCTATTTGGTCGTCCAAGTGGCCTTTATTTCTCCAAAAATATGATCTCTTATTCATCTCATCTCTCTCTCTCCAAAACCTCCATTTTCGCCAAGCTTGGGAAGGAAAGAGAAAGAGAAAGGTGATGTTTTGGCTTTGTTCTTGTCCTCTAATGTTCAAACACTCTTCATTAATATTGTTCATAGTGATGAGAGCTTCATCTCTATGGTTTTAGATTCTTGATTGGTGGTGTTTGATAGCTTGAGGAAAATTGGAAGTATGAAGAATCAAGGAATTGATTTGGGAAAGAGGAAGAGGTGAGTATTTGAAGCCTTTTGATCTAAGTTTTGTGACTTTTGGTTAAGTATTGTGATTTGTGAATTTTGCCCCGATTTTATGGTATTTTCTTGTGGAATGTGAATGGTGGAATTGGATGTTGTTTTGTGTTGAAAATGGTGTCATGTTGTGGTATTTAATCGTTGAAATTGGTTTGAATTGGATTGGACACAATGGTTGCAAAACTGGAAATTCTGTCCAGTGAATGGGCAAATGATGTTAGAAAATTCTGAAACTTTCCAGTCTTGAAGTTCACATCCCAAGCTTCAAAATGGACATATAATTTGTGCCATTTCGTTTTGGGAACTGGGAGTTATAGCTGTCCAAACTTTGAGGTCGAAAATGGAACCTGTTTTGGGACAGTCTTGAGTTTTGGGGAATTCTATATTTGTGTGGTGATTTCTAGTAAAGGCCAATATTTTTCCTGTGTAGAGGACTTGAATAGATTTCATTTGGCTTTGGGATCACCTCATTTCGATTTTTGTGGAATTAGTTATGATTTTTGGAAGTTCAGCCAGAAACTGGATTTTCTTGGGCCGCAGCCCATGGATTTTGGGCCGCAGCCCAAATGTTTCTGGGCAGTTTTGGGCCACAGCCCATGGGTTTGTGGGCCGCGGCCCACCCCCAAAAATCAATATTTTACACTTTTAAAGGTGATCTTTGGTCAAGTGTTTCCCAAGCCTTTAGGCATGTGTTTGGGCTTTGATTAGCCACCTAAAGGTGTTAAATGATAACCAACCTTAAGTGTTTGAGAGTTAAGGGATTAACCCTAAGTCCTTGTTTGGTTATAGGGTTTGATGTTCGCCCTGAACGTGGTTCGATATTCTCCTGATCGCGAGTAAGCGGAGCTGGAGCATACGTGGAAAGAGGGTAAGGAACTTACCTCCTTGCCTGTATATGATATTGTGTGAATGTGTTGATGCATGTTATTGCTTTGCTTGATTATGTGGAACATATATGATGTTTGAAGCTCTGTTTCTATTTATGCTATGGCCATGAGTGTGTTGTTGAAACATTGAGCATGCAGATGTGTCATGGTATGGGCATATGATATGTATTGCAAGCATGTCATGCATTATACACTTATCATACATGCATTTTGGTATTTGTTTCCTACTGAGATTCTCTCGAATCTCACCCCCTACTAACCTTTCAGACAGGGTAGTGGATCGAGGATGGAGTAAGTGATCAAGGGCGACAAGGACTTCCTTCGGGTTGAAGATTCGGTAGTTGGTTATCATAGTTGGGAGTATATAGATTTGGATGTGTATATAAGTATGTGGATGAGGATTTGCTATGTAACACCCCAAATTTTGAGACTCGAGGCTAGAGAATAAGCCTGAGATTAGTGGATTGCTAAGCCCCGGTTTAGCAAGATCCCAAATTGTGATTAGGGGTTAATGACTACAAAAGTGGATATGGTTAGTGATTAATGAACCCTTTTAGAGAATATAAAGTGGATTGTAGTCGCGTGTGTTATGAGCAACGCCAAAACCCTGTATTTGAGTTCACTTGTGGATTAACATCCAAATTAACTTAGAATAGAGGGAAGAATTGAATGGGGTATTGTGATGGAAATGGTGTCATGTTGTGATATTTAATCATTGGAATTGATTTAAATTGGATTGGACACATTGGTTGCAAAACTAGAAATGTTGTCCAGTGTGAATTCTGTCTGGGCAGTCTTCTCGTGTGGACGTTTTTAATAGGCTAATGATGTCAGAAAATTATGAAACTTTCCAGTCTTAAATTTCACATCCCAAGCTTCAAAATGGACATATAATTTGTGCCATTTCGTTTTGGGAACTGGGAGATATGACTGTCCAAAGTTTGAGGTCGAAAATGGACTCTGTTTTGGGGCAGTGATGAAATTTATGTAATTCTGGAATTGTGTGGTGATTTCTAGTATTGGTAAATATTTTTCCAATGAAGAGGACTTAAATACCTTTCATTTGGCTTTGGGATCACCTCATTTTGATTTTTCTAGAATTAGTTATGATTTTTCAAAGATTGGGCAGAAAATCTGCCAGAAAATCCGAAAATGCCAATTTTGGGAATTATGACATCATCAAAAGGCAAGATGACATAAGCATGGAATTAAAACATCTTCTCATCATCTTCAGCTGCTCATTCACGCACAGAAGCCTGAACCATAGAGAGAGAAGGTTGAGAGAGTTTAGAGAGAGAAATAGAAGAAAAATCACAAGGTAAGCCGATTTCTCCGACGATCTAGCTCCTAACGTGTATAACTCCACTCCTAAGCTATTCTTCTATGTGATTCAAGGGTTGGAAGCTCAAATTTGGTGTTCAAGAGAGCTAGGGTTTCAGCCATCTTTGAGAAAAGCTAGTGGGAGCTTGAGGTAACTTCCAAACTCTTGTATATTGACTATTCTAGCTACTGTGGGCAATTTAATCGGTGAAATTTCGCCGGATTGCCGTTGGTTTTAATTTATGGAAATGGGTTGTAGGGGCTGTTATGCTGCCCAAATTGATACTAAATGGTAGTTTTAACCAAATGGGATAGTCAATAAAGTGGTTAGGAGTAGAAAGGAACGCGTTTACGGAGCCGAAATCGTAAAACCCCGATTTTCCCTGGAGAAGACCATTATTTCGGCCAGCCCTAGAAATGGGTCTTAGAGTTGGATTTTCAATGATTTGATGGTTCCATTGAGTTCAGGGGCGAAAATTAGGTGGGGTTACAGTTGGGCACTTTTTCGGAAAAGGCCGAAAAAGCATAATTACGAAAACGCCCTTGAAACCCTTAAAGTGGGGCTGCCAAGGGTAAATTTGTAAATTGACATTGAATTTGATAATTCCGAGTCCGGAAATGGATTCCTTGGGTGAAAATATATTAGAATCGCCCATGTCAATATTTCAAGAAAAGTACAGCCGGACCGGGTACGGCGGGGCCGGGCCGGGTCCCCGGGGGTATTTTAGTAAATTTTCAATATAGCCTCATATAACCCCCAGAAACACTATGGAAGTGTCTAAATAGTACATTTGACATTGTAGGATCGAATGTGAAGCCCCGAGTTGCTGGCACGTAAATCGAGGAGAAAAGACTGGAGGTAGGGAACTTATCTCTCCTGCATGCTCTGATAACTGTATTAATGTGTTGATGCATGTTATTGCTTTGCTTGATTATGTGGAACATGTATGAATGATTTGAAGCTATGTTTCAATATATGCTATGGCCATATGTGTATCGTTCGAAGCATTGAGCTTATAGATTTGTCATTGTATGTGTGCATGAGTTACGTGATGCAAGCATGTCATGCATTAAACACTTATCTTGCCTGCATATTGATAATGTTTCCCTACTGAGATTCTCTCGAATCTCACCCTCCCTTACCAACAATTTAGACAGGGCAAGTGGCTCGTGGAGGGAGCGGCAAGACTCATTCGAGATGAGATTGTGTAATCCCCATTTGAAGAATTGTAATGGGCAATTGTGCCCTGTATATCTTTAGCGAAGGTATGTACCCGAGATTGCCGGGATGATTATGTTGTGCACTCTGATATTTATATGAATGTGATTTATCTTCGCGTAGTAATTGTATTCGAAATGTGAATATGAGACCAATTTTATAAATGATTTCGAAAGGTATTTTTGAAAACCCCATCATGTGATGGGTTAGTAAATGTTATTTTATTATTATTGGTCTCTATTTCATTTTAGTAGTGTATTTCGGATATAATTACTGAGGGGGTTACATGCTATGTATTTGAGAAGACTTTGTGTAATCCCCATATGAGGGCTTGTAGGGGCGAATATGCCCTATAAGGCTTTGAGTTAATGTATGGAACCCGGGATTGCCGGGATTATTGTTGTGTACTCTGATTTGTTATGAATGTGATATTCCACGTAGTAATTGTATTCGAAAAGTAATTATGAGACCAAGTTTATGAATGATTTCGAAAGGCATTTATGAAAACCCCGTCTGGTAGATGGGTTTGTAAAATGTTATTTGTTTCTTATTGGTCTCTATTTCACTTTAATCGCGTATTTCGGATATAATTACGGCAGGGGGTTACAATGACAGTATATGATTTGGATGAGGATTTGTTATGTATTTGAGATGGATTTGTGTAATCCCCATATGAGGGTTTGTAATGGACGAATGTGCCCTATAAAGCTTGATTTAATAAATGCAATCCGGAATTGGCGGAATTATTACATTGCGTACTCTGATATATTAAATGTGATTTATCTTCGTGTAGTAATTGTATTCGGAATGTGAATGTGAGACCAGGTTATAAATGATTTCGAAAGGTATTTGTGAAAACCTTGTCTGGTAGATGGGTTTATAAATGTAATTTAATTGTTATTAGTCTCTATTTCTCTTTAATTGCGTATTTCGAATATTAATTACGGAAGCGGGTTACAATGGAGGTAGTGTGTGGCGGCGGCAAGCAAGCAGGGACTGCGGCAAAGGAGGAGGTAGTGGTGGTCGTGGCGGACGGGCGGCAGTAGAGGCGGTGGAGGAGGAGGAGGTAGTGGTGGTGGCGGTGGGAGGACGGCGGCGGCGGCCCAGGAGGAGGTAGTGGTGGCGATGGCAATGATGGGGGTGGCGGCAGCAGCAATGGAGGAGGAAGAGATAGTGCGACGGTAGGGGGTGGAGGTGATGGCGGTGGACGAGGTAGTGGTGACGGCAGCAGGTGGAGGTGGTGGTGGTGGTGGTGGTGGAGGAGGAGGAGGTGGTGGTGGCGGTTGTGGCAAGTAAAATGAGAAAAGTGAAACAAAGACACAATAAACTAAAGGGTAAAGTGGACTTTTTTAACCATGCAATAGGATGGTAATGAGGATTCATAGGGGGCAGGTATGAATGAGGATTACTAATTTTTTGGTAATCTTCATTACCATGGTAAACCCTATTACCATGCTAAAAAGCAACCAAACACTCTTCTCTTGGTAATGCAATCATGATTACCATTGCAGACATACAATGGGGTTGAACCAAACGGGCTCTTAGATCATATTCTCAGAGTTTTTGTTGCTTCATGCCTTCATCCATTCGCAGCCCACAGCAGTGAATTGAACAATTAGAGAAAGAATTTAATTTATTTTCCATACCATCCTAACTTATTCGGCCCCCATTCAATTTGTCTACCCTTTTCTCAAATTTACTAAAGTAATTGGATCTTTTCACAATCGAATTATATTATCCAAATGTTTTATGGGATTTGCCTGCAAATTAGATATTTTAAAAAACTTTTGTGCCGTATTTTGTCTGGGACCTCTCTACAAATTCCACTAATGTCAATGAGTATTCAGTCTAGGGTAGGTGAATTAGTCAAAACTTGCAAAAGGGCGTGTATAATGTATAGCAAGTGGCAAATTAAGTATGTTTGGAACAACAATTGTAAAAATGACTTTTTCAATTTGACTTTTTGCAATCTTAATTTAGGTAAAAGTTAGATTGTGTGATATGATTTATGTTTGGATTGACGGTTGTATAAGTGACTTTTCTGAAACTGAAACTTATTTGGATTGGTGGTAGTACAAGTGCTTTTGTGATAATGATAAGAGTGAAATTAAATTAAAAATTATAAACAATTTAAAAAAGTCAAGTTGGGAAATTTAGCAATTAAAAAATACATAATTTGATGAAATAATATTATATAACTAATTGGATCACATGTCCCGTATAATATGGTGGAAAATTAATGTCAGAATCAGTATATTTGGATTATATGTCAGTTTATAAGTTACATAAAATAATTTGGAAAAAAAATTATAAACATAAATATTTTAAAGTAATTTAATTAGCTTTCTTAATATATCTAAAAAGCCAACTCTATCTTATATTTAAGGCCGAAAAGAGTATAAATTAATGATACATATAAATATTTTTCCTATCTCTCATATCATCATTCTCTTTTTTTGTCTCTCTCTCTCTCTCTCTCTTCACCCTTCCTTTTTCCTCTCTCTTTCTCTCTTTCCCAATCCCAGTTTTTAGCAAAGGCTTTGCTTCCCAGCTTATTGAAATCTGCCTACTCCAGACTCCATAATTGGAAGAAGCCCAATCGGATAAAAGCTGAACCAAACAGTCATATTTATCAAAAAGTAGATCATCAAGCTTTTGGGTGTTAAACTGTGCGTTTGGGGGCTTGAAAAGCCATCCCAAAAACACACACTAATTTTTTTTTTTTTTTTAAAAAAAAGCAGTGTGTTTCGTTTGTTGCGAATCATCACAGTACAATGGAAATGGTCATGTTGAATCATCATTTTGAGATCCAAAAAATGGCATATTATAATCCAACAAACTAGATTGGGTTCATCAGTTCATGAACAAGAGCTTGAAAAAAAATAAATCTTATCATTAATTAATTAATTTAAATCATTGTTGAATGAAACCATAGGCCCACGTCATCCATTCCCAATAATTGCCATACATAATGATATTAAATCCAACAAAACTATTGTAAAATCATAGAATGAAACGACAGGCACACGTCATCCATTCCCAATAATTGCCATACATAATGATATTAAATCCAACAAAACTATGGTAAAATCATAGAATGAAACGACAGGCACACGTCATCCATTCCCAATAATTGACATACATAATACATAATGATATTAAATCCAACAAAAAAATTGTAAAATATTGATGAAATTATTTTTTTTTTTTGGGTCAAAGAAAAAATATTGGTGAAATTATTGAACGCCCATAAGTTTGGGATGCATATGTCTCCACTTTACTCATCCCCACAGGCCCTGATTTCTCAACTTGTTCTGCAACCAGAACAAACAAATAAAATAAGGAGTAAAATAGCAACTTTCGTGAGCAGTGAGCCTACTCTTTGTAGACGTGGCATGCCACTTGGGCACTAATGATTCATTGCCCCAGTTATTATTGATTATCTTTTTTTTTTCCCTTTAAACATATTGCGTGTTCAAATTAATTTACATCTTTCTAATGTGCAATACTTTTTTATTAAGAAAAAAGAAGAAGAAACATTTAGGTATTTTTCCTTATTTTTAAAACGACCTTACACCTCATGTTAAGAAAATTTCTATGTAAATAAGAGGTCACCTATAGCTTGTGGTAACCTTAAATTGTTGGTGCCTACTCCTTTAATGATAAAAACAAAAACTATTACATGAGGCAATGAACATGCGACTTCCAAACATTTTGAGCATGCCTAGGACTTGCATAGTTTATTTCAAAAGGTGGGATAAAAATAGTACTGTTGTTTTACTCACTATTTTGCCAAAAGAAAAATGCCTTTTTTGCTCCCATACATTTTACAAGCTAGGATACTTAAGGCCATGTTTGGTCGTTATCATTAAAAAGGAAAGGAAAGAAGCGATATAACTTGAGAACATGATATATTTGGTGCTATGAAACAAACTCCCAAAATTATCCAATCTGTCATTGAAGGAATGCTTATGTCACTATGCGCGCGCGCTTCCATGCATTGCCCAATTTCCCAAATAAGCCTTGGGGCTGGTTTAGTACGTAGTAATTGATTTTGATGGAAATGGATATGGATATGGATATAATAATGGATATAAATATGGAAATGGAAATGAGGACTAAAAGTATGTTTGGTATGTCATAGAAATAAGATCTAATTTTTGTATAAAAATACTAAAATGTCCTTCAATTTTTTTTTGAAGGTAGTGAAGGGTAATAGATGGAAATGATCACATGAAATTGTAAATATAAGGTATTTTGATGGAATTGATTGGGTGGAATTGAGCCTATTTGGCTTCTACATGGAATTGAAAAATTTTCTAATTCCATCATACCAAACAAGCATCATGATGGAATTGATCCTCAATTTCATTTCCATCACCCCTAATTCCATCTTACCAAACAGGGCCTTACTTTCTCGCTAGTGACTCTAATATATATATATAGATTTAGGCGCTTAGCAATAGTTTTGCTGATTTACTCCTCAAGGACGATTGAGTCTTTTCCTCATCTAGTCATTTACAAAACATTGCTTCCATTCCTATATATAATAAACATATCTCTTCATTCCATTAAAAAATTTGTCTTCAAAGCCAATTAATCAAGCCTTACCACACGGTTATAAGGCTAATTCCAGGTTGTGAATACTTTTATACGTTATATATATTTGTATAAAACGTGGTAAATATAGCTATATAAATATATAAAATAAAATATATCTAACAATACTGTCTGCTTCGGCCAGTGCATGCGCTTGACCCTTGATTGGAACAAAAAAAAATTTATTAGCCGGAAACTCATCAAACAAGAAAAAAGGACGGGACGTGGTGATGTGGAAATATCATTGGGCAAGGTACGCGGTGGTGGCTGTAGGTGTCAGATATTTTCAACATGTAACAAACGGATAGACGTAAGAGTTTGCTTACGTGGATACAAATCGGCACAATTACTTTACACTTGTAATTATTGGAGTATTAATAATTTTTACAGATTATAGACCTCAGGGCAATTTGTTCACATGACATTTTATCCCCCAACGGGATGTGTACACGTGTCTGGTCCGTGAAGATTCCCCTCCGGAGGAGAAGTTCCGTAAAGATTCGACAAAGTAAACTGAAACAAGCAACTGGGTTCCACGTGGTAGTGTAATCCGCCGTAGAAGAAAACAACTTCGACGTACGACGAGAAGCACAAGAAATTTGGAGCTCGTTCACGATGGTAACTTCGCGGCTTGCATCATCTTCTCCAAGTATAAATACCCGACCAGTAATTCTTTCGCCATCGACATTTCCTTCAAGATTTCATTACTCTCCCCTAAAAATTCAATCGATTTCTTCTGCCTCGACCTTGCTCTCTGATTTTCTCATCTTCGTTGCCGCGGCGACCTCGCTTGTTCTGATCTTCTCCGCCGCGACCTCTCTCCTTAGCGACCTCTCATTTGCTTCAATACATTCTCATTTTTGCTCTAAACGGACGGATTCGGTTCGTTGACAGGGTTTGGTGTTCGTGCTAAGGTGGGACCAGTTTTGAGGGATTTTTGTGCTCGCAGAAGCGTTCTGATTAAGCCCCTCACTGACGGTATTCCCTTCTTGATGTATTTAATTTCCTCTCACCTAGCATTCTGTGATAAATTATTTTCAGGCAAGAAAGAAAGAAAGAAATTATATTACAGGATCTTTGTTAACACTTGTATCCATTTTTTTCTTTTCTTATGTTGAATCTGCCTTTGCTTAACTATTATTTTGATGTGTATTAACGAGCAGAGTTAAGCAATCTCTGAAAGCTGTGTTTTAGCATCTTGTCTTTGGGGATAACTATGACACTGGAACTGGAGACCATTATTCGTTGAGGCAGATATGTGATCAGTTTTATATTAGAGGTGTGCAAACTTCCACTTTTCCTTGGACTTAGTATATTACTATCTTGTGCGATTTGTACTACATGTGTTTGCTGTTTTAGTCTGATATGTGTATAACTCTCATGTGAAAGACCTGCACTGCAATAGTTCTCCTCGAGATATCTGTTAGAAAAACAAAATGCAACACTTCTTCTTTGTTTTGCTAGCTCCCTGCTTTATCTATCATCAAAGGAAGATTCTCTCTGCAAAATCTGCATAATGCTTTTTGCAAGAGATTGCTGTTATATAGAGAAGTTTTCTGTAATTATTAACTGTGTTAGCAAACCCTACGAGGGACTTTGGAGTTTAGGAATAGAGAATTGTTCTGAGTTAACGATACAAATTTCAGTTGTACACGTCTGAGTAAAATTTGCATGAAAGTTCAGTCCAATGAGAATATACTGCTGCAAGCTCCATTGAAGTGATTTATCACAATCTATCTTCATTAGTCATTTTGTTTTTCTTGAGATATACCAAGGCATCAATGACTTTTGTGAGATAATGCAAAATTAAGGGGGAATTTCCTGTACTATTGTGATATAATTTTTGAAGTAAGAAGAAATGGTAACTTGTTTTTGGATTGTGAAAATTCTCAAATGATTTAATCTTCTTTAAGATTCTGCTTAAATTTTACTTTCTGTAACTCAAAATTGAGGCTTTTCTCCATGTTATAAATTTGGTATCCTTTTACTTGTCAGTTTCATAGTGTTTTTGACATTTTCTGGATCATCCAAGGAATGGTGTTTGTGTCAAATATCTCAATTAGACATGCATTTATTTATAAACTATTTGTGAAGCTTAATTTGGAAATTTTTATGCTGTTAATGCCTTATTAAGTATTGATGGTTAGATTTCATGGAAGCTGAGCACTATAAATATAATTCATGTTTCTATTATTTGTAGAAAAACCATATAACAACATCCCAAATTTTAGTGCCACAGATGCCTTAAGACTTACAAGAATTGGGAGCACCATCAATATGTTGTGTTTATAAATTATTTTAATACACTAGTAAGTATTTTAATTTAAACCAGTTGTCAGGTTTATGTCTATGTCATTATGACCTTGTAAATTTTGTTTTACAAGTTTAGTTGCTCAATATCTTAAATTGCATTATGATATTTAGCAAGAATTATTGGCCATTCAACATCAAGGACCTAGAGCTATTGGAATTTATGGTCAGCGAGTTTTGAGGAGGAACGAAAGAACAACTATTTGGGGTATGTATCCAATTGAAGTTTCGGGGTCCTAGTGGGTATTTCTTTTAGGGTTATTGGAACATTAGTCACAAGGATATTATGACATTTTTCATGAATTTAGTTTTTCTTTTCTCAGTGTGGATGGCATGAATTATGTCTTCATTTATATAGTTGTATATTTCTTACATGGGCAAAGAAATACTTTCTCAATGTTGAGTTTTATGTTGTTTTATTTTTTTGGAATAAGGGGATTTTCATAGCTCACCTAGAATTTATGTAATGATAGAAATTATAGAGCATTTTTTTATTTGAGGTTATTTTTAAAAAATAATCTCCAATACTAAAATTTCTCTATTTATTATTATGTTTAAAATGCTACTTTTTAGACCGGTTCCCAAAGGTGAGGTTTGAAAAGTGTGACTTATTAGACCTCATGTGACTTTATATCTAATCTCAAAAATGGACCTTTTACAATCGATCTAGAAAGTGTCAGACTTTTTACACCATCCATTTCTACACCAGTTCTAGATGAGGTCTAAAAAGCTATTTTTAACATGTGCAAAAAGCCATTTTTACATTAGCAGTAGGTGAATAGTTGGTGGACTTTGATACGCTTTTGTTAAAATGGGATTTGAAAAATCTTGAAATGGAAGATTTACATGAATCTAATTGTAGCAATTTCTCTTAATTGCAGCAGGGCACGAAACAATACTAGGACTTCAGAGATTCAAGCTCAACAAGAAAGACAAGGAAAGAGGATTTGGAATCAAAAGAAATGACGATCAAACCTTTAGTTCGGATTTCTGATGGGAAACTGATTGTGAAGGACCGCACAATTTTGACTGGCTTGCCGGATAATGTGATCGAGACTTCGGCGTCGTCGTCGGGGCCGATGGAGGGAATATTTTTGGGCATGACTTTTGACAAAGACGACAACCACCATGTTGTTTCATTGGGAACTCTCAGGGACGTCCGTTTCCTTGCGTGTTTCAGGTTCAAGCTTTGGTGGATGGCCCAAAAGATGGGAGATAAAGGAAGGGATATTCCTCTCGAGACTCAATTCTTATTGGTGGAAACCAAGGATGGGTCCCACCTTGAATCCGATGACGGAAACGAGGACAACCAGATCGTTTACACTGTCTTCCTCCCTTTGATCGAAGGCTCATTCAGAGCTTGTTTACAAGGCAACGCAGATGATCAGCTAGTGCTCTGTTTGGAAAGCGGTGACAGCGACACCAAAACGTCGTCGTTCACCCACTCCCTCTTCATCAGTGCTGGAATTGACCCGTTTGGAACAATCCATGACGCCTTCAAAGCCGTCAAGAACCACCTGAAAACTTTCCGTCTCCGCAACGAGAAGAAACTCCCTGGAATCATCGATTACTTTGGTTGGTGTACATGGGATGCATTTTACCAGGAAGTAACCCAAGAAGGCGTAGAGTCCGGTCTCGAGACTCTTGCTGCTGGTGGCACCCCTCCGAAGTTCGTGATCATCGATGACGGCTGGCAATCCGTTGGCGGCGATCCGCAAGACGAGAACAATTCATTAAAAAGATTAACAGGAATCAAAGAAAACACCAAATTTCAAAACAAGGAAGATCCAACCTTGGGAATAAAAAACATTGTGAATATCGCCAAACAGAAACATGGATTACAATACGTGTATGTTTGGCACGCAATTACTGGATACTGGGGCGGCGTACGACCAGGAGTGAAGGAGATGGAGGAATACGGATCGGAGATGAGGTACCCAAAGGTGTCGAAAGGGGTGGTGGAGAACGAACCGACGTGGACAACGGATGCGATGGCAGTGAAAGGCCTGGGTCTGGTGAACCCGAAGAAGGTGTACAAGTTCTATGATGAGCTTCACAGTTATCTGGCGCGAGCGGGTGTAGATGGTGTTAAAGTGGACGTGCAATGCATCTTGGAGACACTAGGTAGTGGGTTAGGCGGAAGAGTCGAACTCACAAGGCAATACCATCAAGCCCTTGATGCTTCCATTTCTAGGAATTTTCCAGATAATGGTTGTATCGCCTGCATGAGCCACAATACTGATGCACTCTACTGGTAAATCCGAAGAAACCTTGCTATTGTTTCCTTTTTGTGTTTCATGTCAGTAATAATTAGATAAAATTAAAGCAAACTAGTATTAACGACTTGTTATTGAACCGGATAAGGTCATTAAGAAAAAAATTAGATGCTTATTTTGAGTTTGTGACTATTGTTGTCTGATGTGGTGTGGTGTATGTGATGTTATGGAACAGCTCAAAGCAAACGGCGGTGGTGAGAGCGTCAGATGATTTCTACCCGCGTGATCCGGTGTCGCACACGATCCACATCGCCGCTGTGGCGTACAATAGCATCTTCCTCGGAGAGATAATGCAGCCGGACTGGGACATGTTTCACTCTCTTCATCCTACAGCTGAGTACCACGCCTCCGCCAGAGCCATTAGCGGTGGTCCCATCTACGTCAGCGATGCCCCAGGGAAGCACAACTTCCAGCTGCTGAGGAAGCTCGTCTTGCCAGATGGTTCGGTGCTCTCTCCGCGTTTGCCAGGCAGACCCACCAAAGATTGCTTGTTAACGGACCCAACTCGTGATGGTGCGAGTTTGTTGAAGATATGGAATATGAACAAGTACACCGGAGTTCTTGGCATCTACAATTGCCAAGGGGCAGCGTGGAGTAGCTTAGAGAGGAAGAACGCTTTTCACGAAACCATATCAGAAGCCATCACAGGGCACATCAGAGGCCGTGATGTCCACCTCATTTCGGAGGCGGCCAGTGATTGGAGCGGTGATTGTGCTGTTTACTGTCACCGGTCCGGCGAGCTTGTGATTCTCCCGTACAATGTGGCAATGCCGGTGTCCCTTAAAGTACTGGAGCACGATGTTTTCACGGTGACCCCTGTGAAGGTTCTAGGTTCTGGAGTGAGCTTTGCTCCGGTGGGTCTCATCGAGATGTACAATGCAGGTGGTGCCATTGAAGGACTTGTGTACGAGGCGAAAGGTGGAAGAGAAGAAAATAAGAGTGATGAATTGGTGGGTTTGGTGCGTTTGGAAGTAAAGGGATGTGGGAAGTTTGGTGCTTATTCATCGGCCAAACCAAGAAGGTGCTTGGTGGCTTCAAATGTGGTAGATTTTGACTATAACTCAGATTCTGGGCTGATGATTCTCAACTTAGATCATATGCCAGAGGAGGGACAGAAAGTTCACATTGTTGAGGTTGAGTTATGAGATCTCTGATGTCACTAGTTCTCAGGTTACAGTAGAGATGGTGAATGTTGGGGGAAATTGGGGTATTGTTAGGTGAGATTTACTTCTCATTACCTTCCTTTTGAATGTTTTGTTAGTACATTACTGAATGAATACAATGCTTTGGAAGCAAAGAAAAATGAGGTCTTGTAAGTGTTAGAGGGACTAAATAGTGAGATGTTGTAACCTTTGCATGACATTGTTATGTAACTTTATCTTAAACATTAGTTGTTTTATTTCATTTTGTTCTTATCCACTTGAAATTTTCTGGATGAAAATTAATTTATAATTAAAATTTCAAATTCTATAAGAAATTTTAAACTTTCATATATACCAACACAACCTCTTCTTGGGACTAGTCCATGTATGAGTTTAATAGACTGTATAGCAGATGAAGCCGCTCATGGCATAGAAATATTTCGATAACACTTGTTCTAATCTTTCTATTGAAGATGACATTACAATTTAAAAATAATAATTAAACCAACACAATTTGAGCTATGGGTAAAATGCTTGAAGCAAGTAGTGTTTTATGCTATACAAACAATTGAATTGTCATGAGTATATTTCAAAGTACAGGGTCCAAAGTTGCAAGTAAAACCATTTCTCTGTTTCAGATATTAACAAATGTTATCCACAGCTAAACCCTATTCAAATATGGAACAAGGTCAGAAGATAAAAGCTTTTAAATGATTAAATATCAAAACCGGTTTTTTTACAAGAGAAGGGAAAAAAAGAGCGCCAATATCTCTGTTCTCTTGTGGGTTTTTCTTTCTTCTACTTTTGCCGCTGATCTCTCATGAAATTTTTGATGGAAATTCCGAGAAAAATTCTAGAGAAAGTTTCTGTGTCTATTCCCAGTATAAAAAAAAGTGTTTTCTTATAGTGTTTATTTCCTTTTGCGTTGGATTATGAAATTTTTGTCGCAAACATTTTGAGATGAAATGACTAAGAAGTCTCCCCAAACTTAGCAAAGTGGCTTTAATCACCTGATAATTATGTCAAAACATTCCTACAAAAGAATAATATTAAAATCATAAGAAACTAACTAGAAAGGTGTCAAAATATAGAGACTTATGCCATGATGTGTAACCAAAAACCAAATACAGATTTTTCTATCTAGAGTATCCAAATTATGCACAAATATAGCAGAGATTGTGTAAAAATCAAGGAAAGTATGCTGAAATTAACATGAAATCCTAAATATTAAAAATGAGGATGATAGGTGACTCTATAGAATTAAAAATGGATAATACGTGGCTCCGTAGAATGTAAAGCATGCAGCACAACCTGAAACAGCTTTAATCTCCAAATAGGACCTGAAACAAATAGCTTGGCTACTTCATCCTTGATTTTATAATCAGTTCATTACTATGTTCCTACAAATTGGACACCATGCTTCATGGGGTTAATTTAAATGACACTGAAAAACAATGTTCAGACCCAACCGATGAAAACCAATGTAATGATATCAGAAATTGTCTGGAACCTTGCACCATCCAAATTCCCAGTTCTTATTTTGTAAACCTAGCCTTGTATAAACTGAGAGCAACATATTCCACTGTCACCATTCTGCCATCAAAGAAACGTCCATGGAGACAATGTGCTGCCTTGCAACATGCTTCAGTTCTTCGAAACTCCACAAAAACACAACCTGGTTCAAAGACATGATCAGAAATGTCACCTTCATTACTTTTCACCTCATTTGCACCACCCAATTCTGTTCCTAAACTGGCATTAGGATCACTCAAGTCTTCTTTACTCATAACCTCTTTGGCACCATCTAATTCTGGTCCTAAACTGGCATTAGGATTACTCGAGGCCACATTCATGTCGTTATCTATCAACTTGTTTTCAACATTTATACATTTATCATCAGCAGCCAGGGTATCAAGCACTTCTGACTGATCTTTGGAAGTAATGCAATGCTCATTGCGTTCTGGGCTTGTAACATCAGGTATGTTCTTATTTTCCACATGTTCTACTGTTGCATCACTCCCAACCTTTTCTCCCTGACATAATTTAGTTTCAGAAAATTGATCAGCACGCTTATCAACATCAGCGCCTCTACCACCATCATTGACATTATCACACTCCACTCCACTTGTTGCAGCTGATTCGGCTGCCAGGTAAGCGGTCTTTTCAGAATGGCTTAATTCGGGATTGTTGTTATCACACTCACAATTTTGAGAAGTGCTGTAATATCCCATGTCCTTGACAGCTTCACGTACTTTTGACTTGGATGCTTCATTCTTGTCACTGCTATGCTTGACTACATTAATTGATCTCACAGTCCCAAATCTGAAACAGTAGAAGTTTTAGAAACAATACAATATTAATTTTTATTCTCCCTTCTCCTCAGAGATGTTCATATTTTACAGCCTTCACCCTAATATGAAAAATTACTATGGACTGTATTTAAGTTCGCCAGAAAAGCATATACAACGTTTACACCTCTTTTGAGCAAAATACATCTTATATGTATCACCTATATAATATACAAAGTATATTAAATATGTAGATAATCAGTTTTTAAATCCATCAAATCATAAAATCATTTGATAAAGTGAATAAGTTATTAAAAAATAAACCATTCTCAAAACATTTTCAGAAATATTAAATAATAAAGAAACAGTAATTAATAATATTTGATTTAAACAATAAAAGTCACTTAAAATATTTATTAATAAATACAGGCAATATCATGAATTTAACAAACCTTTCGAAAATAAATAAGATTGAAATAATCTGAGATGTGACTTCACGTTCTATTTTGCATAAAGGTAATGAATATTTTTTTTAATGTTCTTTATGCCACCTTTTGGTTCCATGTGAGGCTTGTAAATGTCGTCAAAACAGAGGAGAGGGCTGTGGAATTTGATATCCTTAGGGAAGGTAAGAGTAATTTATCCTACTATTTTAATACCATGAGTCACTTCAAAGGAAAATTATTTCGAACCTTGCACATTCCAGTCGTACATCCTCCAAAGTTTCTTCAATTTCCACATCAGACAGAGAAGAAAGAGCTTCCGTGATGAACTACTCATATTATACAAGTAGAAGTGACCATCAAATCAAAAGCACCACTTCAAATCTACTGTTAATAAAAACACACCTTTCACAAAAAATCATAGGGCCCCAACAATAATTCACACCCTATTAAGTATAAAGCAACAGGATTTACATAAGGACGAAGCACAGGTTCAAAATACCCCGTGTTGAAACTCAACACTACCCACCTACAGAAATGTCAAATGTAAAAGTATTGCAAGAAAGATTGAACTCTTAAAAATAAAATAATCACATCCCCACAAGAAACAAACACAATTCTCATTTGGGACACTAATAGATTCTTGTTTATCAATTTGGACCCTTAACTTTTGTATTAGTAAAGGATTTTCGGGAACAAACAAATTAAAGAGAAAAATAACGAATTGGAAGGAACTGCACCAAATAATAAAATAACTCAAAAATTGGGAGCAAATATTGTATACCACATCTTTGATCTTCAAAACTTCACTTGCCTTGCAGAGCAGTGGCTTTGCATGATTCGGAATCTGATAGGATGGCAGTTTTCCACCATTTTCCTGGCGTATATTTGTTGTGATCAGAGGTCAGGACTCATCTCCAGGTAAAGAAGCAATTATACCAAAAGTTCAATGTAAACAAGGAAAAACAACTAAGAATTGGCAATTAGGCAAGTAAGGGAGTGGTGAAATTACCAAGGATGAGGCATTAGGCATGGCCTGAACAACTGTTAGCACCTTGCCTGCCAACTTCAAACCATTTAATCCCGCACAAGCTTTTAGAGTGACAGAGTGGTCTGCGTACTGATGACCATAAAAAAAAGGACGAGGTAAGGGAAAATAACAAAGGAGAACAAGAACAAAACCGAATCTAGCCTTCATAAGCATGGATTACAAAGGAACAAGAAGGATGCCGATTGCACTGTCAATGCAACTCATGCCCTAGGAAATTCATCTCCTAAGGACAGAACTCACATGAAAACAAGGATTAAGGTGCATTCAGCACCCTCAAGTATTTTTCCTGGTGCATCCAGTGCTTTAAGTATTTTGAGGTGCACCCGGCGCCCTAAAGTAATTTTTCAACTATTTCAGTCACCTTCAAGTACTTTCTTGTGTAATTTTACACTAAACATTATAGGTAATTTAGGGTACTGTATACAACTGAAAAAATACTTCAGGGTGTTGGATATACTAAAAAAATAATTTAAGGTACTAAAAACATAATTTAAGGTATTGGATACACCTGAAAAAATACTTTATGGTGCTAAGTACACCTAAAAAAAATACATCAGTGCTGGGTGTACCATAAAATACTTTAGGATACTGGATGCAATTGAAAACATACTTCAGGATGATGGATGTATCTTAACCCTTAAACATACCTAACGTTCATCACCTTTGGGAATTGAGTTTTTTTATTAAGGATTGACAACTACCAAAATTATAATGCAAAAGCCTCCACACATAGATTGCAGCACATCAAAGCCAAATGGGTCAATCCATGTCACTTCAGGCCACATTAATGGTGGTGATCACCCCAGGCCTCAGAAAGAATTGCAGTGTTTCCCATTATACCAAATATATGACGAGAAGGGGAAAAACATTCCTAACCTCTAAGAAAGCACAATGTTCGTTAGTGTCTTCAGCCCCAAAGTGATAAGCTTTCAAAGATCCAAATGCACCAGCAATTTCCATAAGCTGGAGAGAAGTTTTAAGAATAAGAAAGGTTAAATTCGTGATAAAGATGGATTTGGTTGCCAAAAGGAGTATAATCAATCATACAGAAAGAAACCTAACGATCAATGAAGAATAAACTTTGCTCAAAATAGAACTCCTAAAAACAAACCATTTCGGAAGAAAGATGCTTTGAAATTCCGCCAATGAAGATCTGTACCAACATTAGAAGATAATTAGATAAACAATATAACTGTAATTTACAAAGATGGTTGATTTAGACCAAGCAACAGAAAAGAAAAAAATTAAGAATGAGAAATACGTTGAACGACAGAAACTAGAATAATAAATTTATTTGCTCTTGGCTGAGACAGAAAGAGCCCATTAAGGGTTTGATGTGTGCTTCCGGTAACTAGGCTCATTTATTTAATTTTCCCAACTATTTCTCTCTTTTCCGGTAACAAACAAACTGCCCGGATTTTGTGTCACTCAGACAGCCTCAGCAATATTGCCTCCTCTTACCAAGAACAATGTTGTCAATGGCAGAATGACATGGCTCCCCCTATAAAATTCCCAAGGCACGGCAGCCTCAATATTGCTGCCACAATAACCATGGCAGCCATCAACTTGGTAGGCACCATATTGAAAATTGTAAGAGAGAAAAGATTACTGACATCAGCCCCCACGCTTTTCATAGCCCCAGCCAATGGGCTTCTTATTTTTAGGAAAGGGACATGCAATAAGCAAAGAAAGTTAAGAAAAAGACACCGATTTGCACTCTTGCTGATTGGAGCATGAGAGTTGAATGAAGTATCCACAGGCTTTTTATAACAATAAACCTAGCAGAAATCCCTTTTTAATTTACTAGAAAGCTCCTTTAATCTCTAATCTGTTTATCTTTCTTTATTATTATTATTATTATTATTTGAATTTTAAGCAAAAACTCTCCCCATGTCATTCATCTCTAGATGACATTAATGATAGCACGTCAAAAGCTACAACCTTCAGACAAAGAGAGCGAGTAATTCAACCAAGGATAAAAGACTACTTTGTAGAAGAGAAAGCTGTAGTTTAATCACAGTAAGTTAAAGATCATACAGCATGCAATCCAAGTATTGTCGGACTAAAAATAGCTGACGTTTAAACTCAATTCCAAAAGATCCAAGAATATAAACCTGGCCAAATATTTACACTTAATTCTATCACATACCTTATCCGGTGAATCATTTACAATATCACTAATCGTACTTGTAACATCAGCATCAACAGATCTCTCAAAGTCACCAGTCTGCATGAAAATAGTAACTGTCTGAAAACCTGCTACATGGATGATAACCAGAATATAACTCAGAATTGACAAACTTGTAAACGGCATTAGTTGTACCAACACTTCAACATTAAAGTAACTTGCAAAGAAAGCCAGCAACCAAGCAATAAAGAATTCATCAAAATAATAGTAAAAGTTTATCACAAAAAATTAGGAACTATTTCAAAGCTCGGCAAATAACTTCTCAAATAGATAATTTGACAGATAAACTCAAGTGAATAAATAGCTTAGCATAAATTCAGAACATGTCTAATAACATCAATTGCCCATTCAAATAATATATTTTATTCTTTACAAAGATTGTGATATGATGTTGTAATAAATAATTTGAAAAGTTAGTTAGATTAGTTAGTTAATTAGAAGAGTGGGATTAACCATTAGTGACGTTAGTTGTTTAAGAGCAACACTAGCCAAACATGGCCTTACCCATGTCTAATTACTAATAGGTCCTTGATTAATGAACCCCTAACCCCTGCTGTGTTGTTATTTTGTTTCTGTTTTCCCGGTTCTGTTCTAATGCCTATATATATGGCCATTGTAGTACTGTTAGACAGTTTTGCAAGTGAAATGAAAGTCAGAGCATTATTCAGAAATTCCTCTGTTCTCTATCTTCTACTCCTAATTCCTCCAATTCTCTTCTTCAACCCTCTAATTTCTTCTTCTCTACCCTAATTCCCAATTCCTAAAGACATTCAGATTACTATCTGCTATCAGTGGTATCAAAGCATCTCGGTTCTTGGCTTGGGATTATCGGTTCATCACTCATTGATTGCATGGTGAAGACAAGACTGCAAGAAAATGAATGAATGATGGATGAAAGAAATCAAGCGATCGAACAGAAGGCGGGCACTCTCAAATCATCAGTTGATACGCTGCATGAGTCGATTCAAGGTTATCTGGATGAACTGCAAATGGTTCAACGTGGAATGCAAGATAGCCTTCACACATTGACCCAAGAACTCAGAACAGTGGCCACGACGGTTCAAAGAATTACCCAGAATGAGCAATACAGAGGGCCGGAATTTCAAGAAAGGGGAGGAAATGGACAAAACCCGTACCAACGACCCACGCAATTTACCAAAATGGAATTTCCCAGATATACTGGTCAAGATATGGATACCTGGTTAGCGAAAGTCAAACGGTTCTTTGAAATTGACGAAACTCCAGAGGCTTCAAAGGTTACTATGGCGTTCATGCATTTGGATGATGAATGATTCCAATGGCATCGTGCGGTGGAGCGACGCTAGCGACAACCTCCAACGTGGGCAACGTACTCAGCACTGCTCCTGGACACCTTCGGCCAACAGTTTGAGACCCCCATGACCGATTTCACCCATTTAAGACAAACAAGGACGGTGGCCGATTTCAACATCAGGTTCGATCAAATCTCGGCGAAACTGGACTTGAGTGAGGTTTATCTCATCAACACGTATGTCAGAGCGTTGAAGGATGAAATTGCAGACTCCGTTTGGTGGATTCTACAAGAAGCTCGCCGCTTAGCAAGAACCCAAGAAATCGCCTATGAAGAGAAACTCGGATAAGTTTCAAAAATAGAGCATAGCGAATACGGGGTCCAATTCTTCCACCAACACGTCGATATTGACCAAGACCCAGTCTTTTGCTAATGGGTCCTACCGAAAAGACTAGAAACTCCCTCAAATGAATCAAAATGCCAATTTTGTCCCACGAACAATTACTCGATCTGTGAAAGCACTCGTGGCAGAGGAAGAAGCAGAGCATCAAGCCAACAACTTATGCTTCTTTTGCCATGGAAAATTTTCTAGGGACCACAAGTGAGGAGGATGATGACGTTCATGCTGACCCTGAGAACATCAATGCTGTAACTGATGAAGAAACAGAGCAGATGCGCATATCCTTGCAAGAAATGGATGGAAACGATCATTCTGAGGCCATGCGAGGGCTGGGTATTGTTGGGGAACATTCGATACAGGTTTTAATTGATAGTGGGAGCACTCATGATTTTCTGAATTTGGATACAGCCATGAAACTAGGTTGGCAGCCCCAACAAACACCCCCTGTGCATGTTGAGATAGTAGGTGGAGGTAAACTGAAAATTCATGGTATTTGGCATGGGTTTCGTTGGAGGTTTGGAATTCATTTTTGATTTTAGAATCATTGAATTACATACATACGATATGGTATTGGGTCTGCAGTGGCTTAGAAGCATAAAGAATGCTTTTTGGGATGATGATTCATTATCCATGTATTTTTGGAAGGATGCCCAGCTAGTGAAATTGCAGGCTAATATCCCTCATCTCCACAGATTGCAGCACCAAAGAGGGTGAAAGCAAGTTGCATTAAGGAGAGGCAACTATACCTTATGCAACTGGTTGAAATTCAAGGCGATAGGGTGAGTTGTTTTGCAATTAGAGATGCTGATCCTAACCTGCCAGCAGAGATTCAGGGTGTCTTTGGGGCTTTTCAAGATGTGTTTGATGAGCCAAAGGGCCACCCACCTTTTAGGGAAGGCCATAATCACCCCATAATCTTAGAAGAGGGCACAAATCCTATTTCCTTGAAGCCATACAGATATCCTGCTGCACAAAAGGATGTCATTGAGAAATTAGTGAATGAGCTACTTGAGGCAGGTGTTGTGCAAGAGAGTTGTTCTCCATTTTCAGCTCCTATAGTCCTTGTTAAGAAAAAGGATGGATCTTGGCGTATGTGTGTGGATTATAGGGAGTTAAACAAGAAAACAATTAAGAATCAATATCCTATTCCTCTCATTGAGGACTTGTTTGATGAGTTGGGCAAGGTTAGATGGTTCACAAAGCTTGATTTACGGGCCAGTTATCATCAAATTAGGATGGTGCCAGAAGATGCTTACAAAACTGCATTCAAGACTCACTCCGAACACTATGAGTGGCTCGTAATGCCATTTGGCCTTATGAATGCACCGGCAACTTTTCAAGGGGCTATGAATGATATCTTTCGTCCTTTTCTTAGATAGTTTATACTAGTCTTCTTTGACGATATACTGATTTATAGTCCTTTACTAGCAGATCATCAGGAGCACTTGAGGATTGCTTTGCAAACGTTGCAGCAACATCACTACTTTGTGAAGGAAAGCAAGTGTACCTTTGCTACTACAAGTGTGGAATATCTAGGGCATATCCTAGGAGATGGGGTAGTAGCAACCGACCCTAAGAAGATCCAAGTAGCTGCAAATTGACCTCAAGTGACGACAATCAAGCAATTGAGAGCATTTTTGGGGTTAGCTGGCTACTACCGGTGTTTTATCAAGAGCTATGGTATTATTGCAAGACCCTTGACTCCTTTATTGAGGAGGAATGCCTTTGTGTGGTCTGATTCTGCTAGTGAGGCTTTCCAACGTCTCAGATGCATTAGTTTCAGCTCTGGTCCTTGTTCTTCCTAATTTCACCAAGCAGTTTGTGGTGAAATCTGATGCATGTGGGGTGGGAATTGGTGCTGTTTTAATGCAGCAAGGACAGCCTCTTGCATTCTTTAGCAAAGGTTTCTCCCCACAACATAAAAATCTATCGGTTTATGAGAAGGAGTTGATGGCTGTGGTACTAGTGTTGCTGCATTGGCACCAATATCTTGAAAGGGGGAAATTTCTTATTCACACAATCAGCAAAGTCTTAAATTTTTGTTGGGTCAGCAACTTAAGACACCATTTCAAATGTTTTGGGTGTCCAAACTCGCTGGTTTTGACTATGATATAGTGTACAAGAAGGGGGTGAATAACTCGGTAGCGGATGCCCTCTCTCGCCTTCCTAAGCAGCAACTAATGCAAATGACTTATAGCACTACTTCACCAGAATTGTTGTAGCAAGTAAAGGCTAGTTGGGGTAGAGATGACTTTACTCGTTCCCTACTTGAAAAGGTGCAACAAAATGAAGGAGTGTGGAGTCACTTTACTTGGGATGGTATTCTTTTGCAAAGAAAGGGTAAATTGGTTATAGGTAAGGAAGAAGCTCTTCAGTTGCATATTCTTGAGTGGTTGCATTCAAGCCCTCAAGGAGGACATTTAGGGATACAAGCTACTTATCATCATATAAAAGGTCTCTTTTGCTGGAAAAAGTTAATAAATGATGTGGTGGAGTATGTCAAAAGAGGTTATACATGCTCTAGGTGCAGCAAGTATGAGACCATAGCTTCTCCCGGGTTGTTGCAGCCTTTGCCTATACCTAGTCGGGTATGGGAGTTGATTGCCATGGGCTTCATTGAAGGTCTCCCTATATCACATGGGAAGGATACTATATGGGTAGTGATCGATCGAATGAGCAAGTATGCTCATTTTATACCCCTTGCTCACCCCTTTTCTGCATCTACATTGGCACAACAATTTATGGATCAGGTTTACAAGCTTCATGGTGCCCCGGCTGAAATTGTGAGTGATCATGATTCTCTCTTTGTTAGTAGCTTTTGGAAGGAATTTCTTTGTGTGTTGGGTGTGAACCAAAAGCTTTCTACAGCCTATCACCTTCAAACAAATGGGCAATTGGAAGTGCTTAATAGGTGTTTGGAAACGTATTTGCGATGTATGTGTTGGGAAAAGCCTAAAGATTGGGCTAAGTGGATTTCACATGCAGAATGGTGGCACAATACAACATATCACACAGCCACTAGAGCTACACCATATGAGTTGCTTTATGGGCAACAACCTCCGTTACACACCCCTTATCTACCCCACAATTCAGTATTGGAGTTGGTGGATCGTAGCTTCATGGTTAGAGAGGAAGTTCTAGCACTTTTGAAGCATCATTTGCACCGTGCAGCAAACTTGATGAAGTAGAGGGCTGATTTGCATAGAACGGATTGTGAATTTCAAGTGGGACAGTGGGTGTTCTTGAAGCTCAAGCCCTATAGGCAAATCTCTACAGCAACAAGAATTTCTCAAAAGTTGGCTCCTAGGTTCTATGGACCTTACCAGGTGATAGAGAAGGTTGGAGCTGTTGCATATAAGTTAGCATTGCCACTGGAATCTAGAATTCATTCTACTTTCCATGTTTCCTTATTGAGGCTATGTCCGGATCCTACGGTAAGGCCTAGGCACCCTCCTATTGAATTTCCGGAGTTGCCACCAGCTATGGAACAGGAAAGCATTCTGTACCGACAGGGAAGCGTCGTAAGAGGATGATTACAGAAGTGTTGGTTCAATGGAAGGGCTTACCTGATGAAGAAGCCTCTTGGATGGCCCTTCACTCTTTTCCACAACAATATCCTACATTTGTGGTTCCTAATCCTTGAGGTCAAGGATGTTTAAGGGGGGGTATTGATATGCTGTTGTAATAAATAATTTGAAAAATTAGTTAGATTAGTTAGTTAATTAGAAGAGTGGGATTAACCATTAGTGGCATTAGTTGTTTAAGAGTAACACTAGCCAAACATGGCCTTACCCATGTCTAATTACCAATAGATCCTTGATTAATGAACCCCTAACCCCTGCTGTGCTGTTATTTTGATTCTGTTTTCCCGGTTCTGTTCTAATGCCTATATATATGGCCATTGTAGTACTGTTAGTCAGTTTTGCAAGTGAAATGAAAGTCAGAGCATTATTCAGAAATTCCTCTGTTCTCTATCTTCTACTCCTAATTCCTCTAATTCTCTTCTTCAACCCTCTAATTTCTTCTTCTCAACCCTAATTCCCAATTCCTAAAGACATTCAGATTACTATCTGCTATCAGATTGCTCCTCAAATAGATAAATCAATATCCTATGCAAATAAACAGCATCGTGATTCCTGTCTCACATGCCACAAGTAGTTAAAGTCTTAACAACTAACACAGCATCTAACTGTAAGAAATAAGTTCAATACACTTAAAAGTTCTATATATGAATTGAAATTGATGTAGCTAAGGTAATTATAAATCATGATAAATTTCCAAGAACTAAAGGATGTACATCTCACTACATAATTACAAGGCATCTTACTGCATGGAAAAATATTGGTTGTCACCACACACAACATGAAAAATGGAAAACAGAAAGAAAACCGATTAATCAGATTTCTCTCCAAACAAAAATCCAACAAACACACAAATTTCCTCACAGAGAATGTTAGGAAACAGCAAAATACAGAATGCTAAGTATTCCACCAGTTGTCATTGTAATGTTTTGTCATAGTTCCAAGTATACAATCATCTTTTCCAGTACCGTGATGTAACATGGAAGATCTGGAATAATTTGTCATCTTCGAAGAGTAGCAGTTTAGACCAACAAATTTGGATAATTTTTAAACTAGTTCAAGTGTTTTGGGTGTGTGGCTGGCTGTGCAAATAAATAAATAAATTATATTTATAGCAACTAGGAAGATTGGTAGGGAGCATATATCAGAGAGATATTAGGGCATATCTAGTCCATCAATCAATAGAATATGAATCTCATTGCTCATACATACATACTCCATCAATCAATAGAATATGAATTTCATTGCTCATCTACAGGGTACCAGAGCCTGAAGATTCTAACCTAGAAGCTTTGTCTCAATACGATTCTAGTTCAGCGCATACTAATAAAAACTCTTAATGAAGTTTTATTGTGATATCACTCTATTCAGCACATCCTTTATAAGCTCATGCCATGCAACTGGAAGAACAGAATTCAGGTAGATGTGTGCACATAACTCCAAAATCAGCATGGCTTCTCTTTCAAAAGAGTTGTTTGTGCTTTGCTGAGAGATATGTAGCCATAAACTTTCAAAAGAATATGAAGTACTAAGCTATGAACTTAATGGATGAACCTCATCCCATTAATATTAGGAGATAAGTTGTCAGCATGCACTAAAATTAGACAAGAGGAAGAAGGACCACAGTGCAAAATGGAAAGCAGACATACCAACAAAGGCAAAAGAAACAGAGTGAAGTTATATCTCATATCACTTACATGCTTAAGTTGATATAACAAACAAATCATGAGATCATAAATGGCACCATCAGAGCAGCATACAACATATAACCCTGAAACATTTGCCAGATAAAAGCCTGCTAAAGCATCAGACATGCCATTACACCAGGAAGTCTTCCCTAATAAGGAGTCGGCTTCATCACCATCCCAACCGTGAATAACGATATACCCATATAAACATCCTATTTGAAGATTCCAACACTGGGGTCAGAAAATATCTCAAATAATGGAAAAAGAAGATCTTTCCAGGTGAAATATAAAGCTCTTGAAGTTACAGAACCAGTTTCTAGCATCAAAGCTGTATTCATTTTCGAATATAAGTCCAAGAAACCCATGATCCCAGAAAAAGTCATGAATACAGTTCTGAGTTTCACAAAATTGAAGACACTCACTCACAAGCATGATATTCATTGATGCAAAAATTGCTGAATTTGGGCTCCAATTGCCACACTCAATCTATCAGTGGCAAGGCAGTTGAAAGGACCTATGTCCTTCATTGTCAATAAGGTACTCTTAATTAAAAACATCTAGTGATTTAAAAAACACGTTGATGGATAACATCTAAGTTTCTCGACAAAACATGGCAAGATAAGCTATTATCGCAATGCATATAATCTCATTTATAGGAGGCTACTACATTATAATAAAAGCTAAAACAATGGTTAACAATCAATGAGAAAGACATGATGCTTCAATAGAAGTATTTCTTCCAATCAATCAGTTACTAGCATTTTTCAGATCATTAAATGACAAATTTGAAGAGAAAAAGTGATTATGTTGATTTATTTCATAAGAAAGGTCATGCCCGAATTTATATACAAGATAGTAGAGAACAAACCTAGGACAGATAATAAGTATGAAGGGGGGGGGGACAAATATCAAAGACCAAAATGACTGAAATCCCAAGATTCTATACAAGGATCAACTATATCATATTAGATTCTATACGAAGATTCAATACGAGACAAAAGATATAACCAAATCTAATATGATATAATCTTATTTCCTAATTAACAGAATAATAATACCAAGAACTAAATATCTGCTAATTACTAAGTCCATGAAGATGGGCTTCGGACAGTATCTTCCAACAATTACTAATTTCCACAGTAGAAATATTGTCCAATTCAAAAACACGTTTTTGATACAATCCAATTCAGGAACACTAAGCTGTTAAGAAAATATAGTATTAACCACCTAACTCACATGATAAACTCAAAACCTCATGCATACATGAAGACAAGATCCAAATCCCGCCCAAACATCCAGTACAAAGGAAAATAATGATTAGTAAACAATTCCAATAGATTCCTAAAACTTCAAAAACTAAGTGATACAAGATTTGTGTTTCCTTTCTATGGGACTCTTGTCAACCACCACCACCCCCCCCCCCCTCCAAAAAAAAAAGCCACACACACATAGCTAGTTCCAAGTCAGGTAGTTTAAGAATCCAACTACTCAATGTATTGCCCCTAATTCGAAGCAATTAGCCCCATAATTTTAATCTCCTATTTCACCTTTATTTCACATGTATGATGTATCAACTTACCTAGCTGCTTTCTCCAAAATTAAAGGATCCTTCAACTCAAAGTTCAGAGGCAGAAGCTGTAGGTAATGCTTCCCAAGCGACAAGCTCAAGTTGGTATATTTACACTGGATGAGAACTCGTGTACAAGGCAGGTCTCCTTTTTTCACCACTTACCTTGCCCAAATTTTAAAAAGCTCCATAGAGGAATAGTATTGCTTGCCCAATTAGGGAAGGTTCAAGCTTGTTGCTATGCGCTCTCCCACATGTTTCATGAGCAAGGTTCAAATTTTCCCAAATATAATCAAACGCTACCAGGTCCACACTTTTACAAATCCAAGCACGTCAAATGCCTGACCACTAACTTAAGAGCCAGTCAATGCTTCAATTTACAGAGAACATGAACTCATGGTATTCTAACAAGGGCCACGGCAATAACAAGAAAGGGAGAGGCAGAGTGACACGGATCTGACACCATTTTTCCTCAAGATCATTCTTACCCCCCAAATTGATGAAGATATAACAAAGAGCAAGGGAAGTGCCGCATAAACCACAAAGAGAAGGGTAGAATATGCTGACAATGAATCTTCAATGTTCTTTTCCCTTTTATGATATATAATACACTAGGCCAGTCTGGGTTTTCTCCATTCTGACTGTCACCCAGCAACCGACCAGTCCAGATAAGAATCTGGGAATCAGAGAACAGAAGAATACTTTTTCTTCTATATTCCAATAGGAATTAGAGCCTAATTATACAATAAAAGTCTCCGGCAGATTCAATGCTAACAAGTACAGATAATTATTATTATAAATACCTATAACTCTGCCTAATGATTCTATACTAACTACACATAATTATGTGAATATTCACTAAAAAAACCCAAGTTTCCAGCCTTAATTCGTGAGAAGCTTTAAAGACATCCAATTTCTAAAACTTAAATATCATCAAATATGGTGCTTTCCAAATGTGAACACGACTTTCATATAGCAGATTTACAACGTCCTGGTCATCATGGATAAATTTAAATAAATGAAAAAAAAGAGTATCCAAAAAGATATGCAAAAAAAGCATTGAAACAATAAAAAATACCATGTTCCAATCAGAATACTTAATCTACAAGGATACGCTATTGAGTTGCCCTGCAATTTCAACTCGAAGTAGAGAAGTGGAAACCTTTCTAAAGTATTCCAAAACAGACCATAAAAGTGAGCTTCACCAACATCTCATAACTTGGAAGTAAATGAACAATACTGCATGATGAATATTATGCTTGTAAGGTTAATGAATTCCTATTTTGTTATAATTTTCCATATCTTATTTGGGGATTTTATCATGTTTATTGGGCTTAAATAGAGGGATTGGGAGTTAGTTGTGTCAAGGTGTCATTTGTATGAATTAATTGCTAATTTGTCAAATTTAATCACTTCTTAGAATCCCTAAGTGTCTAATCCTCTTAAATTACTTAGTATTAAATTTATCTGCTTTTAATGTGCAGGACATTTAGGAGAAGCAAACATAATATTTGCAAAAGTCAGAGAATGACAGCCAAAGATTGTAGCTGAAGGACCTATCAAACGGAAGAAAAGGACCTACAAAATAACATGAACAAGGACAGAGCTGTGTGTTTTTGAAGCTCTTAGCTCCTGGGGATATATTGAAGGCTTGAGTTCGGTGCTGACAGGGGAGTTCTACATTCTATGTAACATCCCAAATTTCAATCATCAAAATTCCTTTATACCTTAGATTTGTGTCTTATTGTGGCCCAAAGTTCATGTAGCCACCAATTGCACTATTTGGCCATTTCAACTGTGCCAATATTCACCATTTTATTTCCTTTAATACCTCTAAGGTATAAAGAAATTTTGATGATTAAAATTTGGGATGTTACATTCTATTCTTTCCTTTGAAATTTCTTAGTTTTTGTAGATTAGTTGTAGCATCGTGGTTCAACTTATGTTTGGGATGAACTGAACTTCCAATATATTTGAGATTTAGATTATGTAGCTTGTGTTATTGGAATATTGTGAATTCTCTGTTCCTTGTCATTTTATAGTTAATGAGATTATGCATTTTATTCTCTGGTATGGTGTATCATGTGCAATTGAGTTAGCTGTTGTCCAAGGCAAATTATATAGCTAGGTTTCGTCTGCAGCTAAATGGTGATTAATGGTGTGCATTAGAGGATAACTGTTCACTCGATTTCCGGAAGGATTTATCATCTAAGTTCATTAGACTCAAATGGTGTCTTGAGGTATTACATAAGACTTAATGGTTGACTCCATAACTGATTTGGGCAATGACAGCCAAAGACTTACCTCTAGGAGGTTTCATATCATATATTATTCCATTTCTCTCACACACTTCACATCCATCAAACTAAAGGAAAAAACATATCTATGAACTGTAGCTTTAATATACATTGTGGTATGCATATAGTTTAAATATAGTTTAGGAAACACATTTTCCCATTAGTAATTTGTAAATTGACACTTCATTTAACAAGGACCTTAAATAATAGGCTCCACAAAGAAATCCAGCTAGGTTGTGCCATTATTCTATATAATCTAAACCTTGTTAATTTAACCCCCCAAGGCGACATGAAGATCAAAGGTTTTATCATCTTATAGCTCAAGATGATATGTTCAGATCTGAACAGAATGATATATTCTTTGGAGTTGGCCATTCACGAACTGCTGCAATCTTTTTAAAATCAGTTTCCACCCCTTGAGCTGATATTTTGTGGCCTAAGAAGGATAATTTGGAGCATCCAAATTCGCACTTTTGGAAATTTGCATATTAGCAGTGTTGCTGTAGGGTTTTGAATACAATTTGCAAGTGTGATTCATGCAGTTTAGGGTTGGCGCTGTACACCAAAATATCATCAAAGAAGTCCAGCACGAATTTCCGTAAGTAGGGCCTAAAAAGATCATTCATAGCAGATTGAAAAGTTGCAGGTGCATGTTTATTGGTGACTTAATGTGTATTCGGGAAGTTTTTTTGGCTGCTCTCTCGTGAATAGCGCCGCCTTCCTTTTGATCAGAATGGATGACCAGAGCCACCGGAGACTTCCACCGGACCGGCCTCCTGATATCCCAGCAGGCAGTAGTACTAAGAAGCCACGGAATAACTCTTCTCGCATTACCATGGACACTAGTCAACCTGATGAGCATTCTCCAGTGAATGATGTCTCTATGGTTCAGGCTGATTCCTCTAGCCAGCGGCCTCAAACAAATACGGGTTCCTACAAGGACTCACTTGTGGGTTTCAATGGCATAGCTAATGGAGGAGAATGTATGGAAGAGGAGGATCTCTTATCAGACACTCTCAACATAGAATGGGACTTACCGGAGCTCTCGGAGGAAGTAAGGGCACTCATGCAAATCCACCCAGTTGTGCCTGTCACAGCTGAGGAGTATAACGCTTGGTGCCGTCCCTGGAATGCTGCATTGATCGTTACTGTGTTAGGAAAGAAATTCAATGTCTACACACTGAAATCACACCTCAGTCGTTTATGGCAAACTTCACAATTTGATCTCATGGACATGCCTAATAACTACTTTCTAGTGCGTTTTTTGCAAAAAGAGGGATGGGGACATTTATACCAGAAAGTTTTATATGGGGGACCATGGGTTATACAGCAGCACACAATTTTGGTGCAAAAATGGTCACCTAACTTTGATCCCTACAACAACCCACTCGGTAGAATCATCACTTGGATTAGGATACCCAATGTCCCAATGCAGTGCTATAACAAGGAATTTATTACTAGGCTAGGTAACTGCATCGGAAGAACCATGAAAGTAGATTTGCTTACCCCGTCGGCCACTACTTCAGCGTCTGCGCGAATTGAGCGAGGTAAATATGCTCGCATCTGTGTTGAAATCGACCTGCAGAAGAAGCTTGTCTCCAGAGTGATTGCTGCAAACTCGGTCTATCAGGTGGAGTATGAGGGACTGGGCCTCATCTGTTTCTCTTGTGGTCGATACGGCCATCGCAAGGAGCAATGTCCCTGGGTCTATCGAGACGCGACGCAGCTGCAACCATCACCCACGGCAACACCGGCCAACGCATCGCCATCACCGAACAGGACCACGACGCCGCAACACAAGCCCACTCCCGACGAGCCATTTGGGGAATGGATGCTAGTCGGAAACTCGCGTCGATCTCGGGCTTCAATGAGGAAAATCCAGGTGGGGGTCGCATCGGAGCAAAAGAGAGGGGCAAGGCCGGTGAAGCATCCGGCGAGTAGCAGCGGCGCCACGAGATTTCAGGTGCTCACAGCTCTCGACAATGATGGCGGTATGGTGATGGGACGGAGAGGAGAAGAGGCGCCGATTGAATCTGACACTGATGATGAGTTGGGTCAGCACAAGAGTTCTCAATCTCGGCACAATCCAAGGGAAGAAGAGAACACGTCATCAAGGAAGCATGAGGCACGTGCAGCCAAGGAAAATGGGAAGGAAAAAAAGAAAAAGAAGAGTGGGCCTTCTATGGACATTGGGCCTGGGCAAGGGGTGAGATCTCATGAGGTTAAAGAAAAAGGCATTATGGGCCAGGAAATGGGAAAAAAAAAGGATGGGCCACCTAGGAACCATGTGGGCCGTAGGGAGCATTTGGAAGTGGGTGGATCCTTAACCCAAAATGTGAACTCTTCCATTTTAATACCAAAAAACTCCCTTGGACCCGATGCACAACCTCTTTTGTTATTAGGAGGCCCTAATCCTAAGGTCATACACCCAAATGATGCCTTCAGCAAAGACAAGTGTGAAGCAAGTAAGGGTGGGACATCAAGTAATATCCTTATGCCTTCATTACACACTTCATTAGATGATGACATTGGAGATGATTTCATGGAGGCCACATTGGATGTAGGGAACCAACATGTTTTGGAGGAACACCTCGCAGGAGTTGTCCAGACTCTTCGTGATCAGTAAGTATCTTTTGTTTCTAGTATATTAATATAAATATTAATATCATGATTATTGCTTCTTGGAATTGTAGGGGTGCGGGGAGTAGGAATTTTCCCCGCATCATTAAAGATTTGGTTCACACTCATGCTATTGATGTTTTATCCTTGCTTGAAACTCGTATCAGTGGTCCTAGGGCTGACACGGTTACCCGTAAATTAGGTTTTGCTAATTGGATTAGGTTAGAAGCCACTGGTTTTGCGGGAGGAATATGGATATTGTGGGACGAAGTTAACACTCATATAGATTATTTGTTCTCTACTACCCAAATGATTCATTGTAAGGTGTTGGATAAGAAAACCAATGATTCCTTTTTTGTTACCTTTGTTTATGGGGAACCTGAGGTTAGCAGAAGAGCGCACTTATGGAGTTCCTTACAGGACATTGCCCAGGATATTGAGGAGGCCTGGATGGTTATTGGGGATTTTAATTCTTATTTGACTCCAGCAGATAAGATAGGGGGTGCTGCACCCTCTTTTCGAGCAATGACGCAATTTTCAAATTGCATTGCTAGTTCGAACCTTCTGGAGATACCCCTGATAGGGGAGCGCTTTACATGGGAGAAACAAGGTGTTAGAGAAAGACTAGATTGGGTGTTTGGCAATCTTGAGTGGGAGCTCAATCACCCACGAGGCAAGGTCTTTCACCATATCCGGTATAAATCTGATCATAGACTTGTGCTTGTCTCAAATGGTGCAAACCCCCCGGCTCAACGTCCCAAACACCGCTTTAGTTACCATCCTGTCTGGGCATCGGAAGATAGTTTCTCTGATGTGGTTTGTAAATCATGGGATAATAGGACTTGGACACAGGGTAGATCGATCTTTGAAGAAGAGGCGTCCAAATGGAACTCTAGTGTCCTGGGTAGTATCCCTAGGAAAAAGCGTAAGCTTCTTCGCAGATTAGAGGGTATTGATAGAGTTCGACAACATAACACCTCTACTGGTCTCTTCAAACTAGAGAAACAACTCTGGCATGATTATAGTAAATTATGTGCTCAGGAGGAATTTCTTTGGTACCAAAAATCTCGGTGCAAGTGGCTTGATTGGGGGGACAAGAATACCAAATTCTTCCACACTTCCGCGATGATCAAACGCAAAAAGCAGCACATTGAGGCTCTCCGTGATGATGAAGGAAATTGGGTTACTGACTCGGATAAATTAAGAGACATGGCTGCCAATTTTTTCGAAAATCTCTATACTAGGGATCACCAAGTTCTTGATTCCACAAATTGGTATGCCAATTTTCCGGCATTACGCCCCACGGATGACGTCATGATTCACAAGATTGTGGAGGATATTGAAATCAAGAATGCTGCCTTCTTGATAGGGGCTCTTAAGGCCCCTGGCCCGGATGGTCTTCAGGCACATTTCTTCCACACTCAATGGGCTCACATTGGGAATAAGGTGTGTACGCTTGTCCGTGAGATTTGGCATAAACCTGAGAGGGTTAAGGATATCAACCACACCAACATAGTTCTCATTCCAAAAGTTGATCATCCTATGACTCTAAGAGACTTTCGCCCAATTTCCCTCTGCAATGTCATCTTCAAGATTATTACTAAAATCATTGCAGAAAGAATGAAAAAGGCGATGCAGTATCTAATCCAACCTCAGCAGTGCGGCTTCATTGCAGGACGTCAGAGTTGTGATAATATTATCATTGCGCAAGAAGCTATTCACACTATGAGGAGTAGGCGAAGGAAACGAGGGATGATTGCCATCAAGGTGGACATGGAGAAAGCTTACGATCGTCTTGATTGGAAGTTTCTACAATCCACTCTTCTCTGTGTTGGGATACGGGAAGAAATGGTTAACCTCATCATGGCGTGCACCTCTTTGGTATCCATGAAGATCCTCTGGAATGGCACCGAATCTTCGAGTTTCCAGCCTACTCGAGGAGTTCGCCAGGGGGACCCTCTGAGTCCCTATTTATTTGTGCTTTGTATGGAGCGCTTGGGTCAGTTGATAGACGCGGAGGTCAGGGCAGGTCGTTGGAAGGGGCTTCGATTCAACAGACGTACCCTACCAATATCGCACCTTTTCTTTGCCGACGATCTTCTCTTGTTTGGTGAGGCCACGGGGGACCAGATTGATCTCATGCGGGACACACTGCGTGCCTTTTGTCAAGTTTCAGGGCATCAAATTAACTTGGCTAAATCGAAAGCATTCTTCTCCCGTAATGTCAATTTCAATAGGGCACTTGAGCTAAGTCAGTCACTGGGGATAGGGCTCACAGGTGATTTGGGTAAATATCTTGGTGTACCCCTTCTTCACCATAGGAATACTAAGGCTATTTACTTTCCCATCATACAGAGAGCAAAGAAGCGATTGACAGGTTGGAAAGGGCGGCATCTCACAATGGCAGGCCGAACAGTCCTGGTTAAGGCAGTCTTGTCAGCCCTGCCTAGTTATCATATGCAAACCATGCTGATGCCCAAAGGTATCCTGGAGGAGTTGGAAAAGATCAGTCGTAGCTTCTTATGGAATCAAGAGCAGCAGGGAAGGAAAATGCATCTTCTTTCCTGGGACCAAATCAAGCAGCCTAAAGAAATGGGGGGATTAGGTATTAAGGATCTTCAGCGACAAAATGTTGCTTTCATCATGAAACTTTGCTGGGGAATTTTAACCCAACCTGAAGCCCTTTGGGTTCGATGTTTAAAAGGCAAATATGGATGTGGTGATAGTGACTACCCCATGGTTTGCAAAAAGGCTAACTCCTCTCAGGTGTGGCGTAGCATCACTACTGTTTGGGACACCTTTTATGGTGGAATTGGTAGAATCTTGCGTAGTAGGACTACAGCCAACGTATGGTGGGACTTATGGACTCCGCTTGAGGAACCCCTCATCCAGTTTGTCGATCGTAATTTTCATTGCTTAGATCCGGGGGCTAAAGTAGGGGACTTTGTCTTACCTACTGGAGGGTGGAATGTTCTAAAATGGAAGGAGTTCCTTCTAGATTGGGTGGTCAATATTATACTTCAAGTCCCCCCTCCCTCTACAACTGGAGATGATCCTTTCTGTTGGAGAAATGCTTCGGATGGAAAATTTAGTGTTCGGGCTGCTTATAATTTCCTCACTACTCAGCGGGATTGGAATGGTTCGGCACTGTGGAAGAAAGTGTGGAAGTTACCTGTTCCGGAGAAAGTGAAGATGTTTTTATGGCAGACTATTCATGAGAGACTCCCTACGAATTCACTCAGAGCTAGGAGAGGTTTATCAGTCAGTGAGGAGTGTCCTTTTCAGTGTGAGCGCACAGAATCCATTATACACATTCTTCGTGACTGTGAGATTGCGAGAGTAGTGTGGTTATACTTTGTTGCTCCTAACCATCGCTTTAGTTTTTTTCGCTCTGATTTGCAGGTATGGCTCCAGGAGAATTTGTCACGTTCTACGGGGAAGTCCCAGTTTCATCGCTGGCCTTGGATCCGGATATTCAGCATCATTTGTTGGCTTTTATGGAAAAACAGGTGTAAGGGCATCATGGAGGGCGTTCGGGCTCAACCCAATGAGCTTATTCATAGTGGTTTGTACCAGATTATGGAGTCCAGCACTTCGGATAGCTTGAAACACCAACTCTTTTGCTATAGTATTGGAGACGATCACGCCTGGAAACCACCACAGGAAGGATATGTTCGTCTAGATACAGATGGTTCAGTTGATAGTCAACGAAGGGCAGCATGCGGAGGACTTGTTCGAGACTATCGAGGCAATTGGATCCTTGGCTTTCAGAGTAGATTAGGTTTCATTCCACCTACTACTGCTGAACTTATGGCCTTATGCCAAGGACTTCAATTGTGCAGGCAGTACGGTTTTCAGAGAGTTGTTGCTTACACAGATTCTCTTGAGGCATATCAGCTGGTCATGCGGGACAGCAGTCTTCACCACCCACTAAGGTTCGAGATTAATGCGGTGAGGGATCTACTTTACTCTGACTGGGACATTGAACTTCGTTATACACCGCGAGAGACAATCAGGTGTGCTGATTACCTAGCCAAGGATGCCCAGAACTTAGTCCAACATCTAGTTGTATTACCAGTCCCCCATTTGGGTTGTGTTCCTCTGATGCAGGAAGATCTTATTCTCTCATCTGGAAACTGAACATGTTTTGATGTAACTTTTATCCAAGCTAGCTTGGCCATGTTATGTATCAAAAAAAAAAAACAAAAAAAGAAAAGTTGCAGGTGCGTTAGTCAAACCAAAAGGCATTACAATATATTCATAATGTCCACTATGAGTTCTAAAAGCCGTCTTGGGAATGTCTTCGGGCAAAACTCGAATTTGGTGGTACCCTGAATGGAGGTCAATCTTGGAGAAATAAGCTGCCCCATGTAATTCATCCAATAACTCATCAATGTTAGGGATAGGGTACTTATTTGGTATGGTTACCTTATTCAAGGCCCTATAATCCACGCACATACACCACGAGTTGTCTTTCTTTTTCACCAAGAGGACAGGGCTGGCGAATGGGCTAGAACTAGGCCGTATGAACCCTTTTTGCAGAAGCTCGTCTACCTGGCGTTCTATCTCATTTTTTTGGAAGGGTAACAGTAAGGTCTTATATTGGGTGGTGAAGTGCTAGCCAAAAGGGGACTGGCATGTGTGTGTTTTCGGATGGGTGGTAAAGAGGTCGGCTCATCAAAAATGTGAAAAAATTCCACCAGAAGGTCATCAAACTTCAACGGGCCAAAATCAGCAGAACCTAGTTTCAGGTCATTAGAAACCATGGAATGGAATGTGGCACCACCTTCCAACCACGGCACACCTTGCAACTTGTACCTTTTTCCATTAACCCAAAATATGAGAAACATTTGGGAGGCAAGCCATTTAATTCCCAAAACCATATTAGAACCAACCAAGGAAAAAGGATAAAAATCTTGTTCAACAATCAAACCTGGAAGTTGTATGGCTACTCCCTTACAAATCCGATTGTAGCGAATAATACTTCCATCACCGATTTGCACCCCGAATGTTGGTATTGTCGAGATGGGCAGCCCCAATTCTAGGACAAGTGAGTCCGAAATGAAATTATGTGTTGAGCCGTTATCAACTAGTAGTAACACCTCACGCCCTTGGAGAGACCCGCCGAGTCTCATAGTTGCTGATGTGGGTCTGCCCAGTATTGCATTAAACACCACTTTTGTTACTTCCGGTTCTTCAGATTCTAGTTCGGCAAGGGCCGAAACAGGATTCTCGTCTTCATCAGCTTCAATTAAAGAAAAGGTTGAGGACGGATTCAAACATCCATGTCTTGGGCGAAGGGGTCTCCGCAACGGAAGCACAAACCTTTATCATGACGCTGCCGCCGGATTGAGTCTTCCTTGGGTGGTCGTGGTGCTATTGAAGATAACAAAAGAGCTGGCTGTGCGTACGATGTCGAGGCCGAGGGGCTGTAAAAATTCTTAACAACACGTGCAAAGGAGGAGGGGTATGTTGAAACGGACCCGGGCTGCTGGAACCGACCCAACCCGGTGAAACCACTAGTTTTGGGTCTGCGGGGCATCGACAGTCGCTTTCCAAATTTTACCGCCAAGCTTGACGCCCTAAAAACAATCCTGGGTTTGTGAATTCGAACCTCTAATCGCAAATCTTCCCAAAGGCCATTGAGGAACACTCCAAGCAAACAATGATCGTGCCAATTTGTCACCCGTGCCACCCTTCTCGCCCACTCTTGACGATACTCATGAACAGCGCTGGTTTGCCAAATAGCACAGAGATGCTCATCCGGGTTGGTATACTCAGGGGGTCCGTAATGTTCTTCTACAAGCTTCACCAACTCATCCCAATAAAGTAATGTGCTCTCGTTATTCATCCAAGAGAACAGATCTAAGGCGCCGTCTTTGAGATTCATTGTGGCAATCTCCACTTTGTCATCTTCCGGCGTGTTGCAATAGCGGAAATATTTCTCCGCCTTCAGAATCCATCCACAGGGATCTTCGCCTGAGAATTTCAAAAATTCGATTTTGGCACATGGGTGATTTCTGCGGTTGTGATAACCCGATTCTCATCTGTATCATCTGTCCAGCTCGAGGTTCCTTATCTTTCACCTGTTGAGACATTTCTAGCGTAATAACTTTTTCGCGTAGCTCATCTAGTGTGTCGAGCTTGGCTGCAATGGCGGCTAAGGGATCATTGGAGGGGGTCTTCTCGTTTGGAACAATGGTGGCAGCAGAAGAGTGAGTAGTTACCATCGTGATCGAACGGCTCTTATACCAATTTGTTAAACTCTCATGTATGAAAAGGCAGAATCCTAAAATATAATTAACACTCTCTCCTACTTAATTTCCTAGCAAGTATCTCACTAATCAAAAGAGTTAGAAGCCAAGAGAATCTCAATTCATAAAAGACGATTTATTCACTCCTGTCCTTGAATAATGCAGCTGACAGGTATTTATAATAAATGGATTACAACGGATACTTAGACTAGTCCTATAATATAGGAACTGATCACCTAGAGATAATCGATGCTACTTATTCGGATCTCAACTAACTCTGGAATAAAATAATTAATAAAACAGATAATTAACTAAGTCAAAAATAGAACAAATAATGGACTAATTCACACTGTTTATTCTTCCGCTGCTAATACGTTTTGATAAAATTCTTATCAGCATTTGTCTCTCATCTGGACAATATCAAGGTACCGACACAATTGACCAGGCTATGGCTATACCTGAATGGAGGCAAGCCATATTGGAGGAGATCGAAGCCCTTAAGCATAATAAGACATGGGATGTAGTGGATCTACCACGAGGGAAGAAGCATGTTGGATGCAAATTTCTATTCACTCCTAAGTATAAAGCATATGGAACTCTTGAGAAATACAAAGCTCGATTGGTTGCAAAAGACTTCACGCAAGTATATGAGGAAGATTACACTGAAACATTTGCACCAGTGGCCAAGCTGAATACAATTAGAATCCTCTTATCTATTGCAGTCAACCTAGATTGGGATTTGCACCAAATCGATATAAAGAATACCTTCCTCAACGGAGAACTCAAGAAAGAGGTGTATATGAAATTACCTCCAGGGTTCCTAGGGAAGAAAGCTAATCAAGTCTACAAGCTCAAGAGGTCATTATATGGATTGAAGCAATCTCCTCATGCTTGGTTTGATAGATTCACTCGAGTCCTTAAGAGACATGCAAATACTCAAGGGCAGAGCGATCATACCTTGTTCTTTAAACATCATAAGGGTAAGATGGCTATTCTAGCAGTATATGTTAATGATATAGTCCTTACTGGAGATGATGAGGTAGAAATAATCAAATCAAGGGAGCTCTTGCACGAGAATTCCAAATCAAAGACCTTGGAGAGATGAAGTACTTTCTTGGGATGGAAATTGCTCAGTCAAACGGAGGAATCTATATTTCCCAAATAAAGTATATACTGGATCTTCTAAAGGAAACATGGTTGATAGGCTACAAATCTAGTGACACACCTATTCAGGTTGAGAAAACAAATGAAGCAAATCTTGACAAAGCTGTGGACATAGGAAACTATCAGCGAATGGTGGGCAAACTAATATACTTGTCTCATATTAGACTAGACATCGCATTTGCCGTTAGTGTGGTCAGTCAACACTCCCATGATCCTAAACAAAAGCATCTGAATGAAATATACCAGATCCTTCGTTATTTAAAGGGATATCCGGGTCGTGACTTACTGTTCAAAAAGACTAATAAACAAAATGTAGAATTGTTTACAGATACTGATTGGGCAGCTGATCAAGATGTCAGGAAATTCACATCTAGATACTATACGTATGTGTGAGGTAACTTGGTCACATGGAGAAGTAAAAAGCAAAGTGTAGTTGCAAGAAACAGTGCTGAGGCTGAATACTGAGCTATAACACTTGAAATTTGTAAAGGCATATAGATAAAGCGTGTTCTTGAAAACTTGAGGAAATGCATAAATCTGCCAATCAAGGTCTCTTATGATAACATGGCTGCAATCAATATTGGCCACAATCCGGTTCAATATGACAGAACTAAGCATGTTGAGATAGACAAACATTTCTTAAGAGAGAAGGTTGATGAAGGAATTGTTGGTCTACGATATATACCATCTAAGGAACAAACCGCAGACATCCTTACTAAAGGACTACCCAGGGACAAGTTTGAATATCTTATTGGCAAGTGGAACATGATAGATATCTATAGTCCAACTTAAGGGAGAGTGTAGAATCCCATAATCCCACGATTATAGGGATTGAAGATTACAGCAGATAATTAGGATTATTATTTCAGATTCTTTCCTGATTATATAGTGATTGCATCGTATCATATCTGGACCACATTAAATGACCCGATTCTCTCTTTGTATATATATGTAATTGTTCCCTCTCTGAATAATACACAACAATTATTTTCGCACATCTGATTATCTTCACATAATCACAACCATCACAACAATATGCAAAACAAATTACAAAATAAAAAATATCAATTCAAATTAGATACAGAAAACTGAGTTAGATGGTTAGGCATTTGTTATTTAACATATTTTGTTCCAATGCTCACAATATTTATGGTCAAATATTTAAACTTGGTAGAGGAATTATTAATGAAGAGAACATAACATTCACATCAAAAAATTGTTATAATAATCTGCTTGGCATAGAGAGGAAAATCAAACTCATGCCATGCGATCTACTTTTTATGACTGTAGAAGAATGCATTATCATAAAAAGTGGAAATTCACAATCATGAAAGCTAAACAAGCAAACCAAATGAGAGAGAGAGAGAGAGATTAATTTAAAAAACTTGCAGAAAAGTGAGATAGATTATTAGATATTTTTCATCTAAAATATTGTCTGAATGATTACAATATTTATGATCAAATATTAAAATTTGGTAGATGCAGTGCAAATAGCATATCATACATAAATATTTTATTTCAACAAAGAGGAAAACAGAACATTCACATCTAATAGTTATTATATTAATCCACTTATATGACAAGGATAACAACTTATCCCACTAAGTAGGGTCGGATACATAGATCACACGGTGCCATTATGCTCTATCAACAGTGGCTAGGGGTGCCTAATGCGCCCCCAATACTGCCCTCCCTGTTTTCCCCAAAAAATGGGGGCTTTCCCAAATGTTTTTTTTTAATGTTTCTTTTGATCATGAGAATCTACATAAAATGAGTAATATTTTGATTTCTTGTGGGCAAAAAAATGATATTGTTTTCGATTAATCTTTGCAAATCATAAAAAATTGAAAACAACACTTTTTGCCTATAAGATATTAAAATGTCACTCATTTTATATACAATCTAATGTTCAAAAGAAACATAAAAGAAAACATTTGGGAAGGCCCCCATTTTGGGGGAAACAGGGAGCGCAGCATGGGGAGCGTATCAGGCACGCCCCGCCCCTATCAACAACCAAATCTTTGGATGAACTGTTAACCAAAAGATCTCGCTCAAGAGAAAATATGTATCTAATAAGTACTCATAAGGAGAGATAATCTTCTTTCTAGGCATCACATAGAAGGGATCACGTTCATTGTAACAAGTAAATCATATAACTATAGCAATTAGCCAATCAACTTAATCGGCTTGTGATGTGAATCAACATACAAAAATAATACACCACATATGGATACATAAAAAGAATTAAGAAATTCATAAAATGTTAATGGACTTAAAAAAGATAGCCTTTTCTGAACCAGAAGACAAAAAATAATGTAGTACAAGAACAGTGTCAGACATGAAATTCAGCAGATATACAGAGTTAACGAACATTAAACCAGGAGAACTGAAGTTTATTCTAACATCTGAACATCTAATTAAAATTATGCATATTTTATAGACATGTATTAATAAGTAAACCATATAAGCAAAACAATAGTTAGTTCCCGGATAAATAAGAATTTTGTTCTTACAGTAACTTCAACAAAGTCTTTGGGACGTCTAATTTTGATCGTGGAGCCAAAAAGGGTACTGCCATCAAAAGAAAGAGCCGCTGAAGCATCGTCAGCTGTAATAAATTCCACAAGTGCTTGGCCCTTATCTTTGTGCAACTGCAGTTAAGACATAAAAGGATCTCCTTAAAACCATTGCTTTGTGAATAAAAATTTAAATTTATCCATTACACATTTGTTATCTCTGAACTCACAATGCAGCTAATACATGGCTGGGCTCCTTGGATAAGATTTACACCAGCAGAGAGTAACAGGTTATTGAGAGACTCCATCACAGCTTTCTCAGAAGCAGAGGATGGCAGATTCTCTAGATAAAGCCTTCTCATAGGCCGGGTAGCTTGTGTCAGTTGGACAGAGTCAATGCCAGCATTCTTTCCTGTTGATGAATCATTAAGATGAGACACAGGAGGCTTCACAATGACTGGATCCACAGCAGCAGCAGAAGCCACATCATGTACAGCTGATGATATTGTAATATTTGACAACTGAAAGGCTGAAGAATTATCTGCTCCCCCAGGCGGAAGATCCCATCCAGCTCTTTTCTTCTCCAAAGAATGCTTTGATGGAGAAGGAGTCTTGACAGCAGCCTCAGTTTTCCTCTTCCTTGGTGAATAGCCACCAAGCCCACTTGTAGACCCACTATGTCGATGATAGTGACTTCTTGAGCCATTAGTTGCTGCCCTACCCCTATCAGCATCAGAATGTGATCTTCTAGAACTGTTCTTTAGAGAATGTGCAGGCAAATCTTTATGCTCTCCATTGTAAGTACGTCTTTGTGCCCTAGGTGAAAGATCCGGAGATATTGTTCTTTCATCATGCTCTCGCCTTCCTGACCATCTCCTCTTTGCCATTGATTCCTCATAATGGGAATTTACTGATTCCTGCCTCTCTTTCTTTACCTGATCCTCAGGGTCGCGATTTTTCCCCATATATTGCTTCCTTGCAGCACTCTCACCTTGGATTTTATCTTCATCTACAGTATCATATTTTCTCTTGGATTTTCTTCCATATTTTCCTCTACCATCTGCATGTTTATTTTTACTGCTTATATCTAAATGCCGCTTCTGTTCAACTACATTTTCAGAATTATCACTTGACCACTTTCTCCTTTTCCCATGATCATAAGTATCTTTATTATGATTCCTTTCTTTTTTATAGTCCCCAGGACTTTCATCATCTACAATAAGATACATTTTCTTTACTTTCCTTTGAGATATTTCCCTATCTCTTTCTAAATATTTATCTCTATTAGTTGAATCCCTTATCCGTTTATTTTCAGCTTCATACTCAGAATTGTCAATCACCCTTCCATCATTTTTTCTCCCACCATGCATCTCCCCGTCACTTGTACTATTTTTATTTATCCAGCCCATATTACTTAAATCCGCCCTTAGTTTAGTTTCTGAATCATAAGCTCCTCTGTCTTTCCCATCAGTTGAATTATATTCCTTTCTAGAAGTGCTTTCAACTTTCTTTCTAGAACTATACTCTGGTTCCTCCAAGACATGCTTTTCCACAATGGAAGATAAAATCTTTTCACGTTTATAGACCCTCCCTGACTCAAAATAATCAGAAACATTCTCAGAAGAAGCTCCATGTGATCCATTCCAAGCTTCCTTTGCAGAGTCTTTTACTTCAAGTAATTCTTTGTTTTTTCTTCTATGCAAAATCTCTTCAAGACTGAATGGCCTGGTCCGAGCTGCAGTCTCTACACCCTCTTCCTCATATTTATCACCAGAAAGCTTATTACTTTTCCCATGCTTCTTCAAACGTTCAGATCTGTTCATCTTCAGAAATTTACACAAATTATAAGAACAAATCACAACCCTGCCAATAGACTAGGGAAAACATTAGTGAACAAGCACATTTCAAAATCATGGAAGTTTCAAAAGCAACGGCCAGACAAATTGTGCCATGTAGGAGAAAAATAGTAGTATCAACCATAAATGTACATTGTCTATGCAATAATCTATGCGAAGTGAGAGGGAAACAGGACATTTGTACATTGTCTATGCAATAATCTATGTGAAGTGCGATTGAAACTAATTATTACACATGGCCTTGGCAATAACTGAAGTAAGGAATTCACATGTTCTCATGCTTATCTGCAGCAATAGTGGCACAAACAAACATGCAATCCAAACAAAATATACAAAATTAATGATTAAAGCTACCTTTATCCCTTTCTCTTGTTCCTTCTTGGTATCTCCTTGGCGGGTTTGGGTACAAATCCAAAACCTATAAGTTATATATGTATAAGATCATATTAATATACATATGTGCTATACTTTAATAGCATCGTTAATCTTTTTCAAAGCCCCCACACTCTTTTGATTTAACTCTTGACTAGATTCTTTTTTTAGATTTCAAGCTTAAATTAGAGCTTGTACCTGCACCCTTCTTCCTTCTAGCTTATTAAAACACTTAAACTTATTTAAATTCAATTCCTTCTTGTAAAAATAATTTCTGGTACTTTAAGTAATGAGTAGTGCATCAAAACAGCAATTTCTAAATAAATTTAGCACCATAAGCGCACACATATTCTTATCTAGCACTTGAGGGCATTAGACAATGGTTTCTTCTCTGTTTTCACTTAAAAATTCCAGACCCTACAAGCTTTCCTTCCATAAGTATGTAAATGATATCCACATCATATCATTATAATCATTTAAGCATACCATGGTGCCCCTAAACACAATGAACAACGCTTCTTCACTAATTCTGAAACTCTTCCAGCCTTTACAGCATTCAACCAAAATAACTAGTATTTAAAGTTTCTAACATCTGTCGTATAAGAAACAATAAAACATCTCTGGTCCTCCAACAGATTCAAAAAATCTGCCACCAACTAATTTATAACCTCTACTATTCAATCGTCATTTTAATATTTTCAAACCTGCTTTAACCTTCTAAATAATTGTTCAGCATTTAACATGTTAAACAGCAACTAAACCGTCTTCTTTAAAACCTTCACTAATAAAAACAGGGAAAATAAGTTCACAACATGCATGTTTTTCTTTTAAACCTGTTTTCATATGCTGAGATTACCAATTCTTAGGCATCACTGCACCCTTCAATCATGTGGACATATTAACATTAAAGCTACAAAAATTACAGCACAAGAACTTTGGATCAGGGCCGATATTCTTATCTAAATTATCCAAGGTTTTGATTCAACATCAAGCAACATTAATTCAACATATAAGTTCCTGATTCTTTATAGAAAAATACGAACCATCGACCAGAAATTGATTTTAACTCGGCAACAATATACATTCCTATGACCTATTTACTACCATCTGAACATTCTTGTAGGTCCCATTAAGAAACCGAACCAATCTCCTCTGTCTAGCAAAACCTTCAGACTCAACATATACCTTCCCATAACTATTATTATAACTCTTAATTAGCAATCCCTTGTCCTCAGAACAAAGATTCAGTCCCTCCCCAAACCCCCAAACTGAAGAAATTGAACGAGTAGAAGACGGAAAAATGCTTAGAGACCTACCTTGGTTCAAAAATCAGCTTGTACGTGGTTAAACTCCTCCCTAATTGCTTCCTCTGCTTCGATCTCTCTCGCTGCCTTCACTCTGCTCTCTTCCTTCTCGGTGTGAGACGATGTATATAATTCATCCCTGGCTTCCTTGAAGAGCAGCTTGTCCGAAAAGAAGATAAAAAACGTGCCACACAAGAACCAAGTCAGCCGTGTCGAAGAAGATGACGAGCAGGAGAGGCGGTGGCTGAATTGGAGAAGCTATCAGACTATCGGAGTGTGTCGCAAGAGAGTTTAGGGATGAGGTGCCTGAGGATAGTGAACATTGAGAGAGGAGGGTATGTTTAAAAACAGGGTCAAACCGAAAATTAAAAATACAATGAGGGGTTAATATATGGTATAATTATGTTTTAAAGGGTTAAAAATACATATAAAGAATTAAAAGTGGAGTACCCAATATAAAATTGTTAAATTTAATCTAACGGTGTTAAATTATAAGAGAAAAAAATGCCTAACAGTGTTAGGTTAAATTTAATGATTTTATACTGGATACTCCATTTTTAATTTCTTATGTGTATTTTTACCCTTTTAAAATATAATTGTACTAGGCGCCCATTCCTTAAAATTTTATTAATAAATTTTGCTCCTTAACCCTTAAAAATAAATGGCAAAACTATATATATACCTTCTTCAATAAGCCCATGAATTGGTACTTTATTTTCTTATCCCTTCTTTAATCTAGCATTTCTTTGTGAAATAACTCAAATCTGTTTGGTTTAATCTCATTGGACACTTGTAATAGTAATTATGATTATATTATTAATAAAAGAGTGTTTGGTTATTCTTTAACATGACAATAAGTAGGGGTGAGCATGATGCCCAGGAGCCCGGTATGCCCACCTAAGCCCAGTAAAAAATGGCCTTGCCCAGCCCAGAAAAAGTGCCCCGAAAAAAATTTGAGCATCTTTGAGCTGGGCGAACTATCAGACTAGGTTGGGCATTGGATAGGGGGTAACACCCTGCCCGAAAAATTATATACAATTTATTTAAAATATATATTATTTTATATAAAATAAATAGTATTCTATACGTATTATTTTATTTAATATATATATATATTATTTCATTTTTATGAAATTTTTTATATCATTATTTAATATCTATCTACCGTAGTTTACATATAACTCATTGCATTTTAGATGGACATGATTTTTTCATTTGGATAGATGATATAAAGTATTAAAAAGTTGAGATCAAAGACAAAAATTTTAGTTTCTTTAGAGTCTTTAATGCAATTATGCCTATTCATATCAATCAATATTAATACATAAACACATTTTATTTCATAATTTGTCATGTAATTATTAAGACATGTGTTAGTTTTTTTAATTTCAAGAGTCAAGTTTTAGATTTATTCAAGGTGTGAAATTATGGAATATGTTTGAAATTTTTAATAGTATTTATTAGGTATAATTGAAATTTTTATATATATGATATTGGTTAGAGAGTTACCACTTGGATAGGGAAGCCCACCCTACCCAGCTCGCCCCTGCCCTGCCTAAAATAGTTAGAGCTTCTACAGGGTAGGGCCGGGCATCGGGCTGCAAAATGCAGCCCATTCATCCTTTTGGGTTCGACATCAGGCAAGGGCCCAGCCCTGCCCATGCCCACCCCTAGCAATAGGGTTTAACATGGTAATGTTTATTGGTAATCATTATTCATACATTTCTCTATGAATACTCATTACTACACCTTGCATTGTTTAAAATGTTCAATTTACCCTTTTAGTCTCATTTGTCTTTATTTCACTTTTCTCATTTCACCTGCCATGCTACCCCACAACCGTCGCCGCCACTACCTCCTCTTCTATTGCTGTCGCTTCCATGAAAGCTTCTGCCACTGCCACTACCTCATTCACCTTTGTCGTTGTTACTACTTGCCATCGCCACCACTACCTCCTCCACCATCGCTGCCGCTGCCACCCCCCGCCACTGCCACCACCACCTCTACAATTGCCACTGCCGCATAGCCACTACCTCCTCCTCCATCGTTGTCACTGTCATCAACTGCCATTGCCACCACTACCTTCTCCTCTACTGTTGTCACTTTCACCTCTTGCCATTGCCACCACTGCACCATGATGAACCCATGTCATGTGAGTTCACAAAATAAAACTAGGTTTGAAAATGTAGTGTAACGTTCTCTTGAGGAGATTAATTTCCAAGTTTTTAAGTAGTAAAGTGATAAATACCTTAAAGTTGTGAGAAATCAATTTGAGAATTTGATTTTAAAACTAATGAAGTAATCTAAGCTAAAACAATATTTTTGTATTTTGCGGTTTTTAAAACATAATCGAAAGTAACAATAACAACAAAGTAAATTTAATAAACTAGAATAATTATAAAATGGGATTCCCTTGAATTAAGGTTTTAGTCTTCATTGCTTGCTAATGATATGAATTCCATAATGAGTCAAGAGGGTGGAACTAAGCTACCACTAGCTCCATACTTGCAATAATCATTTAATTCATTCTATTGAAGCAATTAAATGAATACTACCAAATAATTCAGACTCAGGGAGATAAATAATCAACAGAAGGTTTAGAAATGAATGGCAATGTCATCTCTATCCATACCATTGCAAAATGTAGCCTCAAGCAAGAAACAAAACAAGTTCTAGAGAGCAATAATCTAAGTGGATAAATCACACAATGAAGTGAACAATTAGGCACAAAACACCTTCCAACTAGGCTTTTTGTTTCCTAACAAACTCATCAAAATTAAACCATGTATCATTAAAACATTTGAATTTTGTGGCAATTCACTAATTTAAAGCAAGTTTCAACCATGAATCTAACTAAGAGTAATTGAGATATTTGATCATGACTAAAGGCTTCAAAAATCTCAGTGAATTGGATTAAAAACAACAGAAGACACAAGCAGTAGATAGAGGCATATGATGTCACAGTGAAATCCATCATGAGAATAAACACACTTCCCCACACTCAATCCTTACATTGCCCTTAATGTAATGCACAAAAAACGAAGAATCTAGACGCACTTATCTCTTAGGAGAAGTGAATGTTGTGAAGTCTAATTCAAGATTGAAGCACAACATATCATCGTCACAAGAAGACAAGACATAAGTGGAAATAATTCTTAGAAATTATGCACAAGGTATAGAGAAAAGGGGAGTGTAGGATAAGGCTTAGCACAAGAGTACAATTCCAAATGGAGTTTATTCAATTGAAAAATGCAAACAAGAAAACTCCTTTGTACTACTGGTAGTCTTTCCCCCACACTTGTTCAATAGCATATGATCAAATAAATTTAGATAAGATAAGGAAAGAGACAACCTTATAATCATGGTGGCTTGTAGCTAAATAGGAAAATTAAAAGGAAGCTTCCACAACAATTTAGGTTCAAGTAGGAGTAGAGGTTCCCAAATCCAAATATAATAGGAATGAGCGCAACCACCAAGAGAATTAGCTTGCAAAGAATTAACCAAAACAACAGCAATACCTACTCCAAAGATGCCACATGAATCAAAATACTTAAATCCATGGAAAACATTTGGACAAATGAAATGGCATAATGGTGTATGTAATGTGAGAAAACTAGAGTCGGGTGCATTCGATAATAGGTGCTTCTCACAACCAATAAAGCCAACTAGTGGCATACAGTAGGCAACACTAGGTATCAAAGAATTAATTGGGATGTCGGTAATGGTAGTGACATGGTCAAGCATGTAACCCTTTACGGTAATTACATCCGGGTTATGAAATTCAAATGAAATAGAGACCAATAAGACCCAGAAATAACATTTAAAATCCCTCATCTTCAAGATAGGGTGTCCAAAAAAAAAAGTTCAAAACATAGTTCATATGGTCTCACATTCACTTTCGAATATAATTACATATGCAGTTATATCACATAATAAATATCAGAGTGCGTAAATAAAATCCCGATAACCCCGGGCTACATGTATATATATACAATGGGTTTAGAGTTTCCCAAAATAGGGATTACATATCCAAAATTATTATTTACATCTCATATACAAACGATAATCCCAAACCAAAAACAGATAACCAACCCCCAACCAAATGTCTCTGAGAGATCTTAACCATTCCCGGTTGTCCGCTTCCCTTTTGAGCCACTTGCCCTGTCTGAAATGTTAGTTATTGAAAAGAGTGAGATTCTAAAGAATCCCAGTAGTAACAAATCACTCATACAATATATAAACACAAAGCATGTAATTACATCATGTTCAGCAGCAACACTATGAGTCATGGCTTACGCCACAACTGACAGCACTCACGGCTGTAATCACAATACACTATATCCGCTTTCGCGGTAATCACTATGCCAGCTTTTGTTGTAATCTCAATACTTGCTTTCGCTGTAAACACTATGCAGCAGCATCATAAAGCACAAAGCACCACAAAACGTCATAAGGCACAAAGCATCACGAAGTAGCAGTAGCAACACAATGCATGATACGCATATATATAGTACATTTACACAAAGTATAAGAGAGGAGTCACTACCTGTATTTTTCCTGACGTTCTTCAGCACAGTGGGCTCACAAGTTTGACAGATGTCAAATCCTATAACCAAATTAGGGACCACCGATCAATCTCTTTTCCAAGTATATATTTCCATAATACTCTAAGTTGGTTATCATTTAGGACTCTTTAGGAGGCTATAAGAGGCCTAAACACATGCTAAAAGGGTTGGAAGAAACTACCCTAAAAACCCCTTTTCGGAAGCATAACACTGATGTTCAGCTGGTTCACTCGAGTGAAGATGACCTCACTCGAGTGATAAGAGACTCGCACTCGAGTGAGACCGGCTCTCACTCACAAGTGTTTAACAGTGAGCAACAACTATGGCCAGAAAGTGCTCACAATACTCGAGCATGAGGTTTTGCACTTGGATGATGACTCCAAATCCACTCAAGTCCCCGGAAGTGCAACACAAAAAGTGACAACCCGAGAGCACATACAATATCAGAGGGAAAAGCTCACTCAAGCACCACCCTTGGCACTCTGGTGAAGAGCCCATACTTGCGAGTATCAAAACACACTCTTGAACCTTGACCAGCGAGTGACAACCCGAGAGCAACCGTAACAAAGAACTCACACCTTCACTCGAGTGATCACCAACATCACTCGAGCTTTCTTCATAAAAACCCAGGCAAAACACAGAGGAGAAAGGGAAAACACACGGTAGCACTCGAGTGAGATCCTCCCTCACTCGAGTGATGCTATCAGATTGCCAGATCGCAGCTACTGACAGAAAATCCCAACTTGTAATCCCAATGGTTCCTAAACTTCACACAAAGCTCATTCCCACTTAAAATTGACTAAGGAACACATTGGTAACCTCCAAAATACCCAAAAACTATTTTAACCACAATCTATGCTCTTGGGTCTCTAATTCACACACATTACCCAAATTCATTCAAATTACTTCCAAACTTTAAAACCACTACCAACACATAAACAACTTCACAATGAACCAATTCCAACATCATTCAACATCTAATCCACACATTCAAAATTGGCATAAAACCAGGGCAAATTCTAGAATTTCTCAAACTTATCCAAAAATCACAATAAATATACCAAAAAGCATTAAATTCTTACATCTTCACTTTGCCAAAACCAGAACCTTGATTCTCAAACTTCTAATTTGCCCCAACTCCCAAACTACCACCTTTCAAAATTCTGAAACCACCAAAATGGAGCTCTCAACACTATGAACAAGTTTAATGAAGAGGATTTGTGCATATGCAAACCATTACTCATCCAAAATCCAAGTTTCCTCTTTCTCTTTCCTTGCTTGGTCACCGAAAATGGAGAAGAAGGAGAGAGAATATGAGAGATGAGGACGATGATGATGATATGTGAAATTTTCCCTTGGTCTATACCCCCATAACCGAATAGGAGAGAGAAGAGAGAGAGAAAAAGTGAGTTTTTGTCTTTTGTGCCTAATCCTTTGGTCCACAGAATGACACTTGTCAACATCTTATTCACTCTCTCCATGGGCTCACATAAGCTTAAAGCATAGTATTCCGACTCATAGCCAATAGATCTCAACCCTTGATCTCTAATCACCAATGAGTTTCCTCTTTGGTAACTGATCAATTGGTCGGTAAATTTCCAATTTTACCTTTTTGCCCCTGGTTTTCACTATGATTAATAAATCATCACTAAGAACATTTATATCAAATTCATATCACATTTATCCAAAAGTGTTTAATTACACTAATTACAATTAACATCAGAGTGATTAGCCCTTAATCTAAAATTGGGTCATTACAAAGCACCACTCTATCATCTATAGCACAATCCAAGTTAATAGAATCATTAACACCATCAAATCCTAATATATCATGAGGTAAATCACATAATAAGATTTGGGAATAGGAGTCATGAATATGCTTGACATCATTTTGTAAAGAAGTATGGTCACAAAACTAGGTCTAAGCAATTCAAGTGCATCAAGGTGAATGTCACTTGCTAAATCAAAAGCACTATCAATTGAAACAATGGGTACATGCTTGTAATTATAAAAAATGTGCGCATTAAACTCTTGCAAACAAAGATTGACCTTAGGATTAGTGATCAATCATTATTTAACATCTTTATCTTCACTCTTATGTGGAGTAGAAAGTGCAGAATCCAATATAGAATTGGAGTGCATCAAGTCACTTTGACAAGTAAGAGAGGGAAAAGAAGAGAAGGATAAAGGAGTTTGATTCTCAACATCATGGATGTCATGCATGTCACAAATTTCTAGAGAATGGTCATCCCTACTTCTATGTATTTCAACAAATTTAGGATATTTCTCAATAATGCAATCTATACACATTTTATTTTCATAACAAGAACATGTAATTTCAGCACTAGCATCATCATTATCATGCAAATCATCACTCAAGTATCATGCAAAGGAGCAGAATCATTACAAGGCACAGGCTCATCCAAGCTACCACTACTAGAATCAATAGGTTGAGCAATTACATGTTCAAGCATTAGAGGGAATTCAACAACATCCACCTTTTATCACTCAAATCATGAATTACTTCATCAATCAAAGTAGTAGGAGAGTCAACTTTTATAAGGATAGAATTGTTACCAAAGGGTAAGAAAGACTCTTCATTGCTTTATTGTACTTGCTTCACTTCTTATGCTTGAATAGATGCATTTGATGGAATCATTGAAGATTGAGAACTCTCCACATGTGAAGTAGCATAAAGCTCTTGATTTTGGGTTCCTTGTTCCTCTTTTTTTAGGTCTTGAGCCCAATAGGTTCCAACTTCACCTCCTGTCTTTACCCATAACATGTGATTATAGTATGTCTTGAAGAATTCATCAATATCTTTTAATTGCTCTTCTATCTCCTTAGAGCTATCAATTGTTCCTTGATACATGAGTAACTGAAGGTATTGCTTTTGGAGTGTCTCATACTTTCTTGTTAAGGCACTTGTTAGGGAATCTATGTTGTGAGGTGAGAAAATGGTATCCAATCCACTAGGTTATGGGTCATAAAATGGAGGTGGAGGTTCAAGGAAGGATGGTGGGGAGGGTTCACAAAGTGGTAGGTGAAATGATTGGAATGAAGATTAGAATGAGGGTTGGTATGGTGAGTAAGAGGGTATATGGTGTAAATGTAATACCCCAAATTTTGAGACTTGAGCTTAAAGAATAAGCCTGAGATTAGTGGATTGCTAAGCCCCAGTTTAGCAAGATCCCAAATTGTGATTAAGGGTTAATGACTCCAAAAGTGGATGTCATTAGTGATAAATGGACCCTTTTGGAGATTATGGTGTGATTTGGCACCCGATGTGATTCGTATGTGTTGTGAGCAGCGCCAAAACCCTATATTTGAGTTCAATTATGGATTAACCTCTAAATTGACTTAAAATAAAGGGGAGGGCGTATTGTTAAAGAAAATGAATGAGAAAATGATTTTGATGGTGATTCCAAGTGAATTACCGTAATCAGGGGCAAAACGGTAAAGTTACCGACCAGTTGATCGGTTACCGAAGAGGAAACTCATTGGTAACTTCAAGATCAATGGTTGAGATTGATTTGTGCAGAGATTAAGTGGGTGGAATCCCATGTGTGTGGGTCCATGTGAACTCATAGAGATTGAATAAGGGTGTGACAAGTGTCACAATTTGAGCCCTTGGATTTGGTCAAAGATTTCAACTCATTTTCCCTCTTTCCTCTCTTTATTTTGGACGGTTTTTGGCCCTAAAAACCTGATTCTCTCTTCATCATCTTCATCTTCACTCCCTCTCTCTCTCAAGACTCCATGGCGCCCAAGTGGAGGAGGAAAGAGAAAGAATCAAGGTGAGATTTAGCTTGTTTCTTGTCCTCTAATGCTCTAATCACCTTCTATAAAGTTGTTCATAGTGATGAGAGCTTCATCTCTATGGTTTTAGATTCTTTATTGGAGGTGGTTGATGGCTTGAGGAAATTTGGAAAGATGGAGAATCAAAGAGTTGGTTTGAGAAAGGGGAAGAGGTGAGTATTTGAAGACTTTTGATCTAAGTTTTGTGAGTTTTGGTTGAGCTTTGTGAATTTCGAATTTTGCCCTGATTTTCTTGTGATTTTGGATTGGATGAATTGGGTTGTGTTTTATGTTGGAAATGATGTCATGTTGTGGTATTTAATCATTGGAATTGGTTTGAATTGGATTGGATACAATGGTTGCAAAACTGGAAATTCTGTCCAGTGAGAATTCTGTCTGGGCAGTCTGTTTGTGTTGCCGTTTTGAATGGGCAAATGATGTTAGAAAATTCTGAAACTTTCCAGTCTTGAAGTTCACATCTTAAGCTTCAAAATGGACATATAATATGTGTCATTTCGTTTTGTGAACTGGGATTTATGTTTGTCCAATGTTGAGGATGAAACTGGATTCTGTTTTGGAGCCATGTTGGATTTTGTGTAAATCTGGACTTGTGTGGTGATTCCCAGTATTTGGCCAATATTTTTCCTGTGTAGAGGACTTGAATAGCTTTCATTTGGCTTTGGGATCACCTCATTTCGATTTTTGTGGAATTAGTTATGATTTTTGGAAGTTCAGCCAAGAAACTGGGTTTTCTGGGCCGCAGCCCAAATGTTTCTGAGCGTCTCTGGACAGTTTTGGGCCGCAGCCCATGGATTTTGGGCCGTGGCCCACCACCAAAAATCAGTATTTTGGACTTTTAAAAGGTGATCTTTGGTCAAGTGTTTCCCAAGCCTTTAGGCATATGTTTAGGCTTTGATTAGCCACCTAAAGGTCATGAATGGTAACCAACTTTAAGTGATATGAAAGTAAGGTTTTGGAATAGAGAATAACCCTATGTCCTTGCTTTGGTTATAGGGTTGATATTCGCTCTGGAGTTGGTTTGGTATTCGTTCTGATCGCAAGTAAGCGGAGCTGGAGCATACGTGGAAAGAGTGTAGGGAACTTACCTCCTTGCCTGTATATGATATTGTGTTAATGTGTTGATGCATGTTATTGCTTTGCTTGATTATGTGGAACATATATGATGTTTGAAGCTCTGTTTCTATTTATGCTGTGGCTATGAGTGTGTTGTTGAAACATTGAGCATGCAGTTGTGTCATGGTATGGGCATATGATATGTATTGCAAGCATGTCATGCATTATACACTTATCATACATGCATTTTGGTATTTGTTTCCTACTGAGATTCTCTCGAATCTCACCCTCCCCTACCAACCTTTCAGACAGGGTAGTGGATCGAAGATGGAGCATACAGCTAAAGGCGAGGAGGACTTCCTTCGGGTTGTCATTCTGATAGTTGGTTATCATAGATGTTGGGATAATTATATATGATATGGATGTATATTTGAGTATGTAATTGGATATGTATCTGAGAAAGATTTGTGTAATCCCCACATGAGGGCTTGTAGGGGCGAATATGCCCTATAAGGCTTTGAGTTAATGTATGGAACCCGGGATTGCCGGGATTATTTTTGTGTACTTTGATTTTTTTATGAATGTGATATTCCGCGTGGTAATTATATTCAAAAAGTGATTATGAGACCAAGTTTCTAATGATTTCGAAAGGTATTTATGAAAACCCCGTCCGGTAGATGGGTTTGTAAAATGTAGTTTTGTTTCTTATTGGTCTCTAATTCACTTTAAATCGCGTATTTCGGATATAATTATGACAGGGGGTTACAGTAAAGGAGATGGTTCATAGGGTGGCCTTTGCAGTAAAGGGATGGGGTCAAGATTTAGGTTGTATGGTGGGGAACAAAAGTCATGTTGAGGTCTATATGAGGGTTGTAGGGGGAATGAAGGACCATGGAAGGGTTGGTGTGGTGGAAAAGATTGTTGGAGATAGGGTTCATGATATAGGTTGTGGAAGGATGAATCATATTCTTGACTATTAGAACCTCTCTCTAGACTCTCCAACTAGGCTTGAACAAGTTCTAATTGATGTTGTATGGCTTTAAAGCTTTGTGAAAGAGGATCTTCCATTCTGGTAGTATTACCAAGAGCTTCCCAATGATAAAGAATGCAAAGTTGCTCACCACAAAACAATAGTAAACCACATAATGGCCACTAAAAACATTATAGAAAAGCAACAAAATGCAAAATTTTTTTAGAGAATTTTATATACAAATGGAATGCAAAACAACTATGAAAATGAAAAATGACCTAAACTACTACCAAACAATTCAACAATCAACAACCAATAACTAACTAAGACAAACTCAAAAACACACTAATAACCAAGCTAAGACACACTATGACAAGTAAAAAGAACACTTAACTGCTTAAAACATTGGCAATCATCCCCCCCGGAAATGGCGCCAATTTGATGAACTTATGTCATGAGTTCACAAAATAAAACTAGATTTGAAAATGTAGCGTAGTAGCTCAACTTAGGTTGTTCTTGTGAGAAGATTAATTTCCAAGTTTCTAAGTAGTAAAGTGTAAAATACCTTAAAGTTGTGAGAAATCATTTTCAGAATTTGATTTTAAAACTAATGAAGTAATCAAAGCTAAAACAATATTTTTGTATTTTTTGGTTTTTAAAACAAAGAAGCAAATGCAACCGAAAGTAACAATAACAACAAAGTAAATTTAATAAACTAGAATAATAATGAAATGTGATTCTCTTGAGTTAAGGTTTTAGTCTTCCTTGCTTGCTAATGATATGAATTCCATAATATGAGTCAAGAGGGTGGAACTAAGCTACCACTAGCTCTATACTTGCAATAATCATTTAATTCATTTTACCGAAACAATTAAATAAATACCATCAAATAATTCAAGCTCAAGGAGATGAATAATCAACTTTTAATTCTAGCTTGTAATTACCATTACAAAAGTTCAAAGCATGCAGTTTAGTCATTTACAATCCACTTAACCAAGTTGGAATAAACAACTCAATCTACTCTTAATTTGAATCATACAAAGCTTGATTAATCAACTCCTAGCTCAACCATCAAGTTTATTCACTTGGCATAGAACAATCTAGATCACAACCATATACTTAATTAAGTCATACAATTATGAACTAGAAAGAGAGCTTGAAGGAATTCCATTGAAGTTTAGAAGCTCAAACCATTACCCAACGCAAGGAAATCACCAACACTTTGCTACTCATAGAAGAGGAAGCTGAAGATTGATGAAGGGAGAAGGAATCAGCCATAGAGAACAAAAGAAAGCACAGCGAACAACTCTTTAATAAAAGCACTGAACAACTCCTCCTCTTTCATAATCCATTCGGTCCTTCTTTCTCAACTCCATTCAGTCAACTCTCTTACACCCTTCTTCAATTATTTCAGCTATATTCTCTCATCTTCACCAGCCACCACTCTCTTCTCTTTCTTTATTCATTTTTGGTGCTCTCCTTCCTCACTCTATTCGATCTAGCTTGCTTTTTCCGCTTTTTATTCCCAATTCTGGTCCATCCTTTCTTTTTAATTCCATTCAATTCAGGTTTCTAATTCTTCACAACTGCCACTCTATTGAAAAACAATGGTCCCCACTTACCTCTTTTTCCTTCAATTCTCTCTAGTTTAAAAAGTGAGTTGTGCCTTGTTTGGATAAAGTGGTGAAAATATGTTTTATGATAGGTACAAAATTACAACCACCATAGAAGGCCCTTACTCATTTAATCTCCTCTTAGAGAAAATGTGAAAATAAATTCTATACTTGTGATGTTCCACTCTTATCCTTAATTAAGCCCCAAAATGACATATTTGACCTTGACCACTTGTCAAAAGTTGTGCCACATCATCACCTACAAAATTAGATTCACAGAGGTAATATCTTTTTCTCACAATTAAAGAATAATGGAAATGACAAATATTGATTAAAAATATCACAATTTAACCACTATAATTTCTAAATTATCCTTTTACTAAAACCTTACAATAACTCTTGATTATGTCTAAAATATTAAATTAAGTCCCACAAAGGCCTAAGATTAATTAATAAAAATATATAAATATTGAGCTCTATCAAACCGCCATACCACCGTTACTGTAACACCCCAAATTTTGATTAAGGGCTAATGAGGATTATTGAGAAGGTAATTGTGATTTAGAGTGGATTAAAGTTGAATTAATGTATATTGGTGACAATATTATTTAATATGTCATAATTGTTGGAAAATTGAAAGAATGGAATTATTGGCATAAGTTGGTAATTAATGGGGAAATTAATTACTAACTAAGAGAAAATGAGAAGTATAATTAAAATGACTAATGGAGAGATTAGAGAAGCTAATGGGTGCTTATTGTGTGAGAGCCAATGAGGAGTGGACACTTGGCAAGTTTACATGTGAAGGGATTGGGAGAAAAGTCAAAGGGAATTTTTAATTGTTTTCTCTCTCCTCTCTTCCCTCAGTTGGCGCTGGAAAACTGAAATGGAGGGAGTATAATCATTCTTCATTATCTCACACTCCACCTCCATCTCTCTCTCTCGTTCTCTCTCTCACTCTCATTTTTCTCTCTCGTCGGACACCATTGAAGGCCCAAGGGAAGGAAGAAAAGCTTCAAAAAGGTAAGGGAAATGTCTCCAAATGCTCAAACTTCCTTCTTTAATATTGATCCTTGAATGAAGAGCTTCATTTTGATGGTTGTAATGTGTTCATTGGTGTTAGTTTGTGACCTCAAGAGATTGTGAAAGTTGAAGAATCAAGAAATCTCTTTGGCAAAGTGAAAGAGGTGAGTGTTAACTCCCTTTTGATATATATATTGTGGTTGTTGGTTGAGATTGATTTTTCTGGAATTTTCCGCCCTATTTTCAAAAATTAGGGTCTTAGTGAGTTTGGCATGTTGTGATCATGGAAATGGTATATTGTGATGTCTTTTGGACAAATGGATTGGTTTGAATCATTAAAAGTAAAGTTTGGGAACTTTGTGTTGGTTTTGGTGTATTGGTCAAAACAGGGCATGTGGTTAGAATGTGAATTTGGTCATTTTGAGGTTACCATTATGTTCCTTGTGGAAAATTGTATGGGAATATGTTTGGTTAATGATTTTGGAGTCATTGAACACTTTGGTAGAAAAGTTTGAAAATGCTGTCAATGTGAATTCTGTCTGGGCAGTTTATTTGTGTAGACGTTTTGAATGACCAAATGATTTCAGAAAATTGTGTAACTTTCCAGTCTTAAATTTCACATCCCAAGCTTCAAAATGGACATATATTTTGTGTCATTTCGTTTAGTATTCTGGGAGATATGGTTGTCCAAAGTGGAAACAGAACTCTGTTCTGGAGTAGTGTTGGGTTTTGGGTGATTCTGTATTTTTGAGATGATTTGAAGTTATGAGCCATATTTTTCCTTGAAAGAGGACTTAAATACCTTTCATTTGGCTTTGGAATCACTCTGTTTCGATTTTTCTATAATTAGATATGATTTTTTGAAGTTCAGCCAAGATTCAGGAAATTTCTTGGCCGCGGCCCAAACCCTTCTGCCTTGATTCTGGCCGCGGCCCATGGGTGGCTGGCCACGGCCGGTGACCTTCTGACCATATTTTGGCCGCGGCCCAAGGAAGGGCTGGCCGCGGCCAACCCCTGTGTTCCAGCACTTTAAGTTTTTGAAAAGAGATCTTCACCCTATTGTTTCCCAACCTTTTAGGGGTTTTATTAGAGGCATTTGTTGCTTCTTAAGGGTCATCATTGATAACCAAATCTAAGTGTTGAAGAGTTAATTGAGTATTGGAATAGAGAATAATGTTTCGTCATTAATTATGCCTTTAGGATTTGATATCTGCCCGGATCATAGAAGGCCTGTGCCTGCTCAAGGAAGGAAAGACAAAGATAGTGACACTTTATCCTATATCATGTGTATTGCATTGCTTGTTTGCATTAGTCATCATTTGTAGTGAAAGTGAAGGGGACGTGGCGAAAGCCCGGACTCGAATACTGATAAAGTGAAGGGACGTGGCGTAAGCCCGACCTCGAATATAGTGAAGGGAACGTGGCAAAAGCCCGGTCTCGAATATTGATTGCTGCATTATGATATATGTGACTTGCTTTGTATATATGCATCATATAAATAAACTGTTGCTACTGGGATTCTCTAGAATCTCATTCTTTCCAAATAACATTTTTAGACAGGGCAAGTGGATCGAAAAGCAAGCAAGTGGCAAAGGACGATTAGGGCTGCCAGCGATAGTCTTAGCTATATATTTTGGTTTTATATTGAACTGGTTATCATTTTGGATAAATGTATTCATATTGAATAGAATTGTAGTGGTATAGTTTTGTGTAATCTCCGGTATGGATACTGAGATAGGTAATGATGCCCTGTATAAACCTTTGGATTAATGTTATTATCCCCGGTGAACGTCGGGAATTGTGCTTACTCTGATATTGTATATGTAACAGACCAAACAGGCCCTTTGTTTTAATGAATGAAATGAATGAAGATCCATTTGTATAGGTGTTTTAAAAAGTTTTTAATTGTCCCGGATTTCTTATTCGATAATTAGATGTGCTTAAACGCTAATCCCGGCCTGATTATCGAATGGGATTACAGTTACCGTCGTCTCCACCACCACAACCATCACCATTGGATGATTATTGGCGAGGTAGCGTAACGGCTATGATGAAGTAGCATCGTACTCTTAACCATTTTTTCTACAAAGATTATATTAAGGGTAAAATAGACTTTGTGTGATATGTTAATTTTAAATAATTATTAAAAAATAAATTTTAAATTATTGTAAGAAAATATGTGTTGAAAGTATATACTGTAAACTAGTGAAATTATGGCAAGATACATCACAAAATACTAAAAGAGCATTTTTTTGCATCTTAGAACATTAAAAAATATATTACTATAGTAGGAAGTATATTGTTGCAATATAGAAATAAGATGTTTATTTGAAAATTTTAAAATTAGATTGAGAAGTCCCCCATTTCTTTTATTATTTATGCCATTATCTTAGTGCCTTGGATTTTTTTTCAAAAAAATATAAGGCAATGATGACAAGGCATTTAGAAGAGAGTTTGTTTGGTTCAACGGAGGGGAGGGGAGGGGAAGGGAGAGGGGGAATTTCACTATTTCCTTGTTTAGATTGATGGGAGGGAAGAGAATAGGTGGGATTTAAATGTTACCTTGTTTGATTTAGGAGGATAGGTTTTTATGTATATAGCTTTGCCCTTATTTTATTTAAGTTATTTTTGCAAACTTCATAGAATGTTTAATAAAATATAATAATTTATTAGTGCATCTTCCATCTAACTGGTGTCCTATTAGGTGGAATCTCAACTTGGTAAAGAATCTTTATCCTTCTCACATAGCTGGATCTATTCTTCAGATCCCTGTATCCTTCCGAAATGGCCAAGATAAGTTAATTTGATTGTTCAGTCCTTCAGGAGAATACAAGGTCTCACTTGGTTTCAAAACAATCTCCTTCTCTACACATCAAGGCCTAAATGATGATTTCTGGAAATTCTTATGGTCTATTTCTCTGCCTTCAAAGGATTTTCTTTTAATTTGGAAGATTTTAATTGATGCAATCGCTTCAGTTGATATTCTTAATAGGCATTATCTCCCTATTCAAGGCAAGTGTTTATTCGATTGCAATCAAGAGGAATCTTTAGAGCATCTGTTGGTGACTTGCCCTTTTTCAAGGGCTCTATGGTTTGGAGCCCTTTCCATTGTTTTCCCCTTCAATACGTTGCCTATTTTTAAATCTTGGCTTAAAAGGGCTCTTGTCCATCTTCACAAGGATGGATTTTTTAAGGAAGTAACTCAGATTATTAAAATCATATCTTTCTTATGGATAAAAGAAATCAATTGCTTCACAATGGAAAGAAGGTTGATCCTTCTACAATAATCAAGAAAATCAAAATGGCATCCTCCCTAAGTGTTGTAGCTTTTTCATCAAAGGACATTGTCAATTTCAACAATCCTCAGGCTTCTAATGTTAATTCTCTTTTAAAAAATATCCCTTCAAGTGGTTGGAGCATTATTGTTGATTTTTTGCAATCTAGTGCTTCTTAGATACTAAACTTTTTCATTTGTTATCAAGGTCAATCAGTGCTGTGCATGCAGTGGAAGAATGCAACTTTGATAAGTCAGTTGACAATTACATGATTGAGAGCATCGTTAATATAGATTGTTAAATGCCCCCATTTTAACTTGGATGAAAAAGAGTCACTAACCTTTTTTTGCTATAGGAAGAAATGGCTGCATAAAGTGGAGAATTCGAAGCAACATTCATATATAATTCTTCAGGATATAGGGAATTTATTAGATCTATTTCATTTTCAAAATATAGTTATAGTGTTAGGAATTATCTCTTTTGTTCTTGCTTCTCTACATTCATGTCCTTTCTTAGCTATAGAATATTAATATGTAACCTCATTTGATATTTTAATGAAATTTGGTCTTCATAAAAAAAATAAAACATGATATGTAAAAAATTTATAATTATAAAAAATAAATAAATATAGTTATAATAAAGAATAAAAATACAATTTAGTTTTCTATTCATAGTTGACACTTCACTGAATCTTTGCACTTCTTTTAAATGATAAATAATAAAGAATTTTATTAGGACAAAAAAGAGCAAAAACCTTAAAGCAATTAATTATAAATAATAATAAAAAATTCATAGCACTTTTTATTCATCATTCAATGAATCACCACAATAGCTTGGAAGGAGCAGACAAACTCCTTGAGGATAATGACTTAGACATGTGTACGTGGGATTCACAGCAAAACTCAACTCCTCGCTTGGGCTTCTTGTTCCTGTGTTGATGAGGTTGATGATATGATTCAGAGGTTGATGGGCTCAATGTCGCTCCATGGAGAACGAGATGTGATGACCATGACAACGAGTTGTGGTATGGTGGACATGATGGTGATGATGAACTCGAAGTGGAGGGAGCAAGAAGGTGAGAGCAGCATTGAGAGGGAGTGGGGAAGGTGAGACTATGAGAGGTGTCTAGAGGAAGAAGAAAAGAGGGTAGGGTAGTTTGGGAATATTAGAAATAACTATTGGTTAATATGTCATGATAAGGTAAAAAATTGCCCCTCCCTTACAAATCTTTTAGATGGGAGAGTTATAAGGGGAGGGGAGGGAAATTTTCAAAAACTTTTCCCTCCCCTCCTACATTTTTTTCTGGTGCCAAAAGATTTGAGAAGTATAATGGCATATCTACATGCAACTGTGGTTAAAATAGTTTTTGGGTGTTTTGGAGGTTACTAATGTGTTCCTTAAGCAATTTTAAGTGGGAATGATTTGGGGTCTACTCGAGTGCGGGATGAACATCACTCAAGTGTGGATGTGTTCCACTCGAGTGCTGTAGTGTATTTTCCTTTTATGCTTCCAATTTCATGTTGCACTTCTGTGTGAAAAGAGCAAGAGTATTGCCTCACTTTCGGGTGTGGAGGGTTTCCACTCGAGTGATCTCCGTCCCACTCGAGTGATGGTGTGTTTGACACCATGAACTTTCATCTCAAGTTATCACTCACAACCAACTTCTCAAAAGTATGTCTTAGTACTCGCAAGTGCTAAGCCATCACTCAAGTGCATTTGTTCCTGCTCGAGTGATGTCCTTCTCTGAAAGTTTCTTGTTGCACTTCTGTGTGAAAAGGGCAAGAGTATTGCCTCACTTTCGGGTGTGGAGGGTTTCCACTCGAGTGATCTCCGTCCCACTCGAGTGATGGTGTGTTTGACACCATGAACTTTCATCTCAAGTTATCACTCACAACCAACTTCTCAAAAGTATGTCTTAGTACTCGCAAGTGCTAAGCCATCACTCAAGTGCATTTGTTCCTGCTCAAGTGATGTCCTTCTCTGAAAGTTTCTTGTGCTCACGGATGAGCACTTCCTAAACCTCACTTTGGGGTACTCGGGTGAGCATTAGGCTTCCACTCGAGTGATAGAGGTCATGCTCGGGTGCAGCGAGCAATTCTAGTTGGTGTCATTCCTTTCTTCTCTCAGGTGAGCACTTTCTGCATTGTACTTCCTAGGACTCGAGTGAGGGTGAGACTAACACTCGAGTGTCTGTACATTATTACTCGAGTGAGGTCATCTTCACTCAAGTGTCTCAGTGAAAGATACCAGTGTTTGTGTTACCAAAAGGGGATATTTGGGATAGTTCTTCCAACCTTTTAGGGCTTATATTAGAGGTGTTTATGGGTACTAAAGGAGCAATAATGATAACCAAATTAAGTGCTAAGAAGTCATTGAGAATTGGAATAAAGAATTGACTCCTCGTTACTCATTGTGAAATATAGGATATGATATTTGCCCTCCTCAGGAGAGGTTTGCGGCAGAGCACGCATGGAATGAACCAAGTAGTGACTTTTCTCTCATGTTGTGTATGATGCTTGGTATGCATGACTTATCATTGTTTGTTGTATCGTTGGCATAAGGCCATTATGTTATCTCCCGTAGTGCATTACAGCGTGAGTAGTTCGGCATGAGCAGTTGTAGGGGGTGATGGTTATCACACTTACCCCTGCCGTTGTAATTGCCAGGGGTGCATTATGGAATCATGGATTCCTGTTTGAGTATCCGGCCAGTGGGGCTGTGTGTGTATGTGAAATATTTTATATGGATCCCAGCTGTGGTGTTATATGTGATATAATCATGTGATTGTGCAATACAGCGTGAGCAAACGTAAGGGTGATATAAGTCATACCTGCCCTTGCCGCTATAACTACCATTGTAGTTGATGCGCGTTATGTGATGATTTGCTTTCATGATTTGTTGTTGTACATACTATGAGTGATTTGTTACTATGGGGATTCCTTATAATCTCATTCTCCCAAAAACAAATTTTTAGGTAGGGCTGAAGGATCTAAAAGCAAGTAGGTGACGAAGAGTAGTTAGAGCTCCAGGTAAGGAGTTCCTTTTTGGTTATTGGTTATCATACTTGTAATTTTTGGATATATTCTTGGGAATTTATTGTATATATTTGTGGTATATTTTGTGTAATCCCCAAGTAAAAGGGAAAGAAATTATGGGCATTATGCCTTGTATAAACCCTTTATTAATCAATGGAACCCGAGTGTGTCGGGAATTTATGTTGTACTCTGATATGTATGAATGAAATTAATCGGTACGGGCCATTTATGTATTGAAATGTGAATATGAGACCACTGTGAACAGGTTTTCAAAAAGTTATTGAAAACCCTGATTTTGGGAAATTTTATTTTGTTTAAGTCTCAAATCGTCTATGGTCTCTAATTCTACATTAATCATGTGTTTATAAATGTAAATCTCGGCCTTGATCGTGAAGGGGGTTACATCCTTCATTTCCCTTCACAGCTGATGTGGCATTATGTGGGACATCACATTCATTGTGAAATCGTACATTGGCTAGAAGGGGGAATGAATGATACCTTATAAGGGTCCAAATACCTCCCCTTCTAGACGTGTTTTAAAATCATGAGGGGTGACGAGGGCCCTAAAGTGGACAATAAGGCGTTTGGATACCTCCCCTCTTGATGCTTTTGAAAATCGTGAGGAGTGATGAGCCCCAAAGCAGACAACATTAAGAGTAGGTATTGGGATGTTACAGTAACAAAAGTGACTTTTATTCAATCTAACTTTTGCAAGCTTAAGATTGGATAAAACTCAGTTAGTATCATGTGATTTATATTTGGATTGCCTTTTGTGTAAAAGATAGTTTGACAAACTAAAGTTGTTTGGATTATATAATTGAAAAGTAGGTTTAGATGTAAAATGACTTAAAAAGACATTAGTTTTTATAATATATTTATATAATATTTGATAAAATTAACAAAAATATTAAAATTCAAAATTATGAACAAGGTCACAAATTAATGTCTTGTTAAGAAAATTATACATACTAAAAAATATTTTAATTAGATATATTTAATAGATAAAAATATATAAATTATAAATCATAATATTGTCAATTTTCTTAACTAAATACTATTATGTAAATAAATGTCCCTTACGATCAAAAGTTATGCAACATTTACACCTATCTTTCATTTTTAAGATTTTATTTCTATTCACTCATAACTGTTAATTGAATTTAAAATCACATGTTTTGGACCAAAATATCCCTCTTGAATGTTTTAAAAAAAGCTTAATGAATTAGAACTTTAATATAATAAGGGTTAAATTATTTAAAATAATTTATATTTATTTGATTTTAAATCTATATCTTCAATAATGCTCATAGTTGAAAGAGGCAAGCTTCACCCAAGAGGTGGTGAATTGTGTGATGTGATAGATTTTTCGCGCGTTATGGTGTTATAGAGATAAATAAAGAGAGAGTAGACATAAGAGAATTGACACATAGGGAGTTATACAGGTTTGGTCTAACCTCAGGCCTACATCTAGTCCTCAGAGATCAACACCTCCAAGATTTTTCCTTGTCTTCCAAGATTTAGTGGGCTCTCGAAACGCCGCAAGACAATAACTGTCTTCGTAATAACTATGAGTAGAAATATTCTACACCTAGAATTTTCTCTCCCCCTTACAGCAAGTCTTACAAGTAGAACAATCCCTATGACCTTTGTCTCCTGCTTATGTATGCAAGTCTTACGAGCAACAACATTCTCTCCTGCTTACGTCCCTGTAAGTCTTACGAGCAGCAACGTTATCTCTTGCTTGCACCTTGTAAATCTTGCGTGCAGAAAGTCCTAATAGGAATTTTCTCTACAGCTTCACCCATAAGAAAATCTACCCTCTCAAGGTCCCTTTACCTTGAGATCAAAATACAAATGAAATGTTTTGCACAATCTCTCTTATAGAGTGAATATGATAATTACTGAAGTACAATGTGAATACAAAGAGGAATATGAAAACAAAAAATCTTATAAGTTTTTTGACGTATGGTCTTGTGATGTGTTCTCTATATTTTATCTATCTTCATGCTCTGTATTTATAATAAGTTTGAAATAGCCTTTGTGTAATGTGCCATTGACGAGCGGGATGTTTCGTTATGAAACTGACTGTCATATTGTGGAGTGTTTGTATTTTTAGGCATTCATTCATGGTGGGTCAACTACATGTGATGACAGTTGTCTGGTAGTCGATATGTAATGATGATGTTTGACTCAATTGACTCTCTCATTTGAATCTATAATCTGAACATTTGTTTTCCTATTCACACTTGAAATATATGTTAGGCAACATTTAGGTATAATAACAAGTGAAAACATAATGAATAAACATCATTTAACCATATTCGGATTGTTCGCTATGACTCTGTATTGCATTATGCTTCTAAGCCAGATGAACTTGAGTTCTTTATTCTCACTCGAGTGCATTTGAGTTCTCACTTGAGTGTTACCTTTCATACTCGAGTTCTCTTTGAAATTTGCATGGCTATACAGAGTTATCTTAATCATACTTTCAAGCACATAGGATGGCTTTCAAGTGTTAGTGGTCACACTTGAGGTCTTAATCCTCACTCGAGTACTCCTGGCTGATATAATTGTTTTAGGTAGTCTCTACCAAGCACTTCCAAGAGTGAGCTTTGTACTTGCAAGAGTATTCATGCCACACTCGAGTGCACCATCTCAATGCTCAAGTTCTCAAGCTGTTCAGGATCTCTACACTTGGTTCCTATAGAAAGTGTAAAGTTTCAACTGGAAGTGCAAGTTGACACGTAAGTGTCTTACCCTTCAGTTGAGTACACAATCACATGTCAGCTTGATGAAGTGTTCTGGTCCTTCTTCAGAATGAAAGGTTGCTGAGGTTTACTTGAAAGTGTTGCTTCATGACTTCAGTATTAGTCCCTCACTCAAGTGCATGTTCAGGAACTCAAGTGCACTTCATGGTTTCATGACCTTGTTTCCTCTCTGGAAGACACTTGCAAGGCTCCACTTGCAGGACTTGTGTAACCCCCTCCGTAATTATTATCCAAAATACGTGATTAAAATGAAATAGAGACCAATAATAATCAAAACTCATTTACATTTCCATCCATACGATAGGATTTTCACAAATTTCTTTCACAAACACTTTAACCTAGTCTCACATTCATATTTCAAATACAATTACCTTGTGAAGATAAACCACATTCATATAAATATCAGAGTGCACAACAATATTCCAGGCAATACCGGGTTCATACCTTCACTAAATTTTCATAGGGCACATACGCCCTTTACAATTTCTCAAATGGGGATTACACAATACTCATTCCAATTACACATTCCAACCTATCATCCCAACATATACAATTTTCCTAACATCTAACGATAACCAACTACCAAATCCAAATGCCCATAAGGAATTCTCGCTGCCCTAGTCACTTGCTCCTTCATCGAGCTACCTATCCTGTCTAAAATATTGGTAGGGGAGGGTGAGATTTGAGAGAATCCCAGTAGGAAATAGATACCAATATGCATGCAAGATAAGTGCTTAATGCATGACATGGTTGCATCACAATAACTCATGCTCACATAATGATATGTCTACGTGCTCAATGTTTTAACAACATACTCATGGTCATAGCTTAAATAGAAACAGAGCTTCAATTATTCATATATGTTTCATGTAATCAAGCAAAGTAATAACATGCATCAATACACAAACACAAATATCAATACATGCAGGAGAGGTAAGTTCCCTACTCTTATTCTTCCACATGTGCTCCAGCATAGCTTACTCACGATCAGACGAAGATCAAACCATTATCAGGGTGAATATCGAACCCTATAAACCAAAACAAGGACATAGGGTTATTCTCTTTTCCAAATTCTCACTTTCATAACATTTATAGTTGGTTACCATTCATGACCTTTATGTGCTAATCAAAGCCTAAACACACGCCTAAAGACTTGGAAAAACACTTGACCAAAGACCATCTTTGGAAGTACAAAATTTCATTTTTTGGGGGTTGGCCACAACCCAAAAAATCCACTGGCCGTGGCTAAAAATAGGTCAGAAACATTTGGACTGCGGCCCAAAATTCGCTGGCCGCGGCCAATAAAATCCTATTTCTTGGCTAAACTTCCAAAAATCATAACTAAATTCATAAAAATCAAAATAAGGTAATTTTAAAGCCAAATGAAAGATATTTAAGTCCTCTTCATAGGAAAAATATGGACCATTACTAGAAATCAACACGAAATTCCAGAATTACACAAAACTCAACATTGCTCCAAAACAGAGTCCAGTTTCCATCCCAAATTTTGGACAGCCATAACTCCTAGTTCACAAAACTAAAGGACACCAATTATATGTCCATTTTGAAGCTTGGGATGTGAAATTTAAGATTGGAATGTTTCATAATTTTTAGATACCATTTGTTCATTCAAAAATTCCGTGCAAACTAACTGCCCAGAACAAAGTTCATACTTGACAGATTTCCAATTTTCTACCAAAGTGTCCAGTGGCTCCAAAATCAATAACCAAACCTATTCCCATACAATTTTCCACAAGGAACACAATAGAAACCTCAAAATGACCAAAATCACAACCTATCAACATGCCCTATTTTGACCAATACACAAAACCAACACAAAGGTGCCAAATACATTTAAGCTTCAATTCAATTCTTTTCATTCAAAACACTAAACAACGCACCATTTCCATGACAAAAAACATACCATACTCCCCATAACCCTAAATCAAGAAAATTAGAGCAAATTTTCTAGAAATTTAAGGCCCAACCAATGGCCATAAAACTTATATGAAAATGAAGGTTTCACTCACCTCAACAACTTTCCCAAGGAGGTTCCTTGGTTTTCCAATCTCTAGATTTCCTTGTGTCTCAAAACACTACCAATGGAAAATCTAAAACCATGAAAGTGAAGCTCTCAACACAAAGAACAACTTTATAGCAGGGAGTTTTGGCATTAGAGGTCATTAGAAGGGTCAAAATGGCTTACCTTTATCAAGTTTTCTTCCTCTCTCTTGAGCTTCCATGGCAGCCGAAAATATGGAGAGAGAAGAGAGAGATGAAAGGGTGAAATGATAAAGATGAAGGCAGAAAATTCTGCCATCCCATGCCCACACGTATAAACAAGAGAGAGGGTAGAGAAAATAGAGTTTAAAATGATTTAATTGACTATTCCCTCACTAACTCTCATGCTTGCTTCATCTACCAATGGCCACATATCACTCTATCATTGGTTATTATAAAGTAAGTAACTAATTAGTTACTCTAACCACTCCATTAGACATTTAGTTACATATCTCATTTCTCCTTAGTTAGTGATTAATGGGTAATTAATCTCTCCATTAATCACTAACTTATGGCCATTCTTTTAATTTCTCACTGATTATGGCACATTTATTTAAATTGCAACATGACACATAATTAATTCTTTTCCTCTTCTTTATGCGCCATTTACCCCTATTTTAGCCCAAATAATTATTTCATCACATAATTATGCTAAGATATAGGGTGTTGGGCATTCCCAATAACTGATTCATGTCTCAAATTAACTTTAATTCCCAAATCATTTTCAATAATTGTCATTAGCCCTTAATCAAAATTTAGAGCATTACAACTCGAGTGTGCTTCTAATCAATACTCGAGTGTTGAGTTAGGACTTGAGTGCACTTAGCAGTCTCTACTTCTACTTAACTCTCTATAAAAACTTGACACACTTTTGTACTCAATTGTTGAGGCATCCAGAACTCGAGTACACTTCTGAAACTCAAGTGCATCAGTAAATTTTCATGTTCCTTCATAAACTTTTGCATCATACCTACAAGAGTGAAGAACTATACTCGACTGTTGCAACCTATAGAACTCAAGTACTTTATCCTTACTCGAATGCATTAGTAGAATTTCACTTTCAAAACCATCTGCCTAACACTTGCAACAGTATGAAGCCAAACTAGAGTGTTCAAGCTTTTAGAACTCAAGTGTAGCTTCCTCACTCGAGTGCATCAACAATTTTTCATAGTAACTTTCTCTTAACTTGTGAAATGTGTTTGCTAATTGAATGGGCTTAAGTTTACATCTTCAAAACATGAATTCTTTTGCAAAACAATGTATTAACACTTTGTTATCATCAAGACACGAATTCTAACATTCTCTTTTTGAAGATAACAAGACCTTACTGATAGATTTGAAAACTTACTTGAATTATAAAACTTATTGAAAGCTCATATTTGATTTTCAAATGCATAAACATCAAAGTTACTAAAGTTTTATTGCTGTTTGGCATTTTTCATCCATTTCTCTGCAAGATTTTCACTGCAACACTTGTGACAAGATCAAGTCATAGTTTATGATTGAAATTCATAGTTTAAATTCAAAGTTCACAATTAAGCAACAAATTGAACATAATAACTTCATTAATTGATAAATTCACTAACAAACTTCATTACAAAGTGAAAAATACATAAAAGCTCAAAATGCATATAATGTTCCCCAATGCTCCCCCTTAATCGATAACCCCTATTAAAAGACTCCAAAAGCTCAAAATGCCATCACTCCTTCTTCTCCCCCATTTCGTCTTTATCAGAAAAAGGGAGCTGGGGGAAAGTGATTGGATAAATATTAGGAACAGGGTGTGGTGGAGTATATAAGACCAATATAGTAGAGGGATCAATAGGGTCTAGCACAAAAGGTGGTGCAGATGGCTGAGTAACATGCTGCTAAGAGGATTGTCCATTCAATGTGACATCTATAGTGGCTGAGGTGATAAGATAAATGTATGTGAACAACACTATGGTGGTGGCTTGTGCAGTTGCAGATGGTGATGCAGAGGTGGTTGGTTGGGTAACTGAAGTAGGAGGGATAAAGGTAGGAAGAACATAAACGTGAGTCTACAGGAATGTCTCCAACTCATTTAGTCTTCTCGTGTGATCCTCCTGAGTCTTAATCAATATATCAAAGTTGAAATTGGTCTTCTCCACCAATTTGATGACTTAAGATTCTATTGCCTCAACCAGTTTCTCATATTCTTCAAATAACTCCTTCTTCAGGCTAGCCATTGCTTTGTTAATCACTTCTGACACATAGCCTTGTATTAATGCACCAAAGAATGAAGGAGAAGGAGATGAAGATCTACCTTTTGTAGAGGATTGAGCCTTATCAGCCTTTGAAGGTATGGTCTCACGTTGTGGTATAGGTGCTTTGTTGGGAGGAAAAGATAGTCCTATATGATTCATCTGAGTCATACCAAATATGGGTATCTTCGCTTTTTCATTTCCTTCCAAATACCAAATTTTGTTGTAGCGAAGAATGAGGGCTATAAGTTAAGGATATACAATAGTGGTAGATCTAGATGAAGAGAATTTGAATCTCCTTATTTCACTAAAGATTAGTTCTCCCACATTCCTCTATTAGTCAGTATAGAATAAAGCGAACAAGTTGTAATCCCTATGGGCAAAGTGTGTGAAATTCTTGGATTTGTTTATGATGCTGCAAGTGTAAATATAGTGAAGGGCATAGTGAAAGCCTAGAATTGTGATAGGCTTGAAATTCAAAGGGCCTACCGGTTTACCTAATCTCAACAATTGGAAATTTTGATCAGGTGTGAAATCTTCCAGATCAGAAGGTGGTATGATATACCTAAGAATGGTGTTTAGAATAGAAGGGGTAATCATCATAGATTAGCCACGAATAGAAGTGATAATTACTTCTTTTATTAATTCACCATTATCTGATTCAATGTTTTTCACCTTCATATTGCAATAAAAAGTTCTAATAACCATAGGTGAATAGGGTAAGTAAACAATAAGCCAGGGTTGATAAAATTCAAGGGATGGTTTAAGGTTCAGGCCATAATAGTCATTCAAAAAATCTAGGTCTAGGTATACCACAGGGCAAAACTACGACTAGAGAATTTAGTGTTATATACCTTCTTATTGAAGGGTTTCAGTTCCTGGTTATTGAAATTTTCTGGAGGGACAAGATCAAGTTCTTCCTCTTCTGATGGTTAAGAGGCGACTAATGCTCCTGACTGTGAACCATCGTGGCTAGATTGTATAGGAACGTGATGAGATGCAAAGGCATTGGCTTGGGAGGCAATCTTGCCAATCAAGGCATCTAACTTTGACTATTCGATGCTTGTCAAAGTTGTCTATCTTCTTCACTGTCAGAGGAGGACTCTTATGGTACTTTTGTAGTCTTCTTCTTCCCTTTTCCTTATACTTCTTTTGACTTTGACCGAGTTACAATCGGTTCCTTGAAGGCAACACCCTTGGTCTTTCTTGTGGAGGTCAAACATCCTTTACCTTCAGCCTAAGATGCTTTTTCTTTGTAGGAGTTACTTTCTTCTTGGTGATAGTAGGCTTAGAAGGAAGAGGAAGAGTTGGTATTGAAGACTGAGTTAAAGTCAGGGTTGCCCTCGGTGTCGTAGACTTACTGAAGAGTTTGGAGATAGAATGTGATGGTGATGATGATGACGAGGCTTTTTGAAGCACTTTTGTACGAACCATTGTGAAGAACCAGAGTGAGATGAAGAAACAGAAGATTTGATGAAAATTTGGTGAATGCCGATAAGGGCTTGAATGTGAGGATTTAAAGGAAAAATCTGATGTTTGGAGTGGATTGGAAGGTTACAACTAATGATTGATGGTAATAGAGGTGTCTACTTAGTGGGTAACGGTTGAAAATTGAGTGGGTATGAGTTATGAGTGAAGAAATGCTTGGGTATGAGTGAAAGAGTATCATTTAAGCCTTTAGACCTATTGATATAAACCCCTGACAATCTAGTGTGATGCTTATGCACTCGAGTATGAATGCCTATGCACTCGAGTATGGCCTTTATCACTAAATTGCTAAAGCAATAAAAATCAGAAAATGAGCAAATGCGTACCTAGTTTGAGTGTAATTTGCAGATACTTTTGTTTATTTTTCATCCTCTTACATCTTTCTACTCAAATCCTCCAAGATTACTTGAGTAACCATGCATTTTATTTCAAGTTCTCTGCATTGTTCTTTCTGCATTCGAGTCTGTTACCAATACTGTCAAGTGTTGTTCTTCCTACACTTGGGTATGAACCCTGCACTTGAGTGTGTGGCAACACTTTTGATGGACTCAAGTGTGCCCTCAGAGTTTATGTACTCATTGGTAATCCCTATTTTACAAACTGAAAGCAGAGTATGTGAATCAAGTTTTGAACTCGAGTATTGAATGTGCATTCGAGTATTATGCCTTGTACTCAAGTGTCCACCTTGCAGTCGAGTGTCATACTTTTATTTCATAACATTCTTGTAAAACAAACTTCTACATACTTTGATGCTTAAGTTAGTATAGTAATCATTAAAACATATACATGAACATATTCTAAACATAATTAATAACAAAAAAATCTTACAGCTTATTGGGATTAACTATTCCTAATTCTCTCCGTATATATATAAATTGATCTTTAGCTATTGGCTTAGTAAATATATCAACGAGTTGAAGATGTGTAGCAATGAATTCTACTTTAACATCCTTCTTTTGTACATGATCTCAAATGATGTGATGTCAGATATCTATATGCTTGGTTCTGGAATTCTACACAGGAATCTATGCCAAGCTTATTATGCTGGTGTTGTCGTAGTAGATAGTTATCTCCTTCAAGTAGATTCCCAAGTCCTAAAGTTGTTGCTTCAACCATAGTACTTGAGAACAATAACTTGTTGCAGCTATGTATTCAGCTTTAGTAGAGGATAATGAAACTATGTTCTGCTTCTTGCTAAACCATGATACCAGAGAGCCTCCAAGAAATTGACATTGTCTACTGGTGCTCTTTCTGTCAGTTTTATATCCTATGTGACCTGAATCTGAATAGGCCATCAAATATTAGTTTCCTCCTTTTGAGTACCATAAGCCAAGTTTTGTAGTGTCTTTTAAGTACCTGAAGATTCCCTTCATAGTTTCTGCATGTGATACCTTAAGAGCAGATGATACCTTACACACATCCTAATGCTAAATTGTATATCTGTCCTGCTTGCAGTTAGATAGAATAATGAACTAATAATTCCTCTATATTTAGTAATGTTGAAGTTAGGGCCTTTCACGTCAGCATCCAACAGGGTGGTAGTGCTTATTGGAGTGTCAGTTCCATTGGCATTTTCCATTCCATACTTCTTTAATAACTCCTTCAAATATTTGGTTTAGGATATGAAGTTCCCATCTTTCATTGCTTAATTTGAAGTCCAAGAAAAAAGTTTAGTTCACGCATCATGGACATTTAGAATTCTCCCTGCATACGCTTTGAAAACTCTTAACAAAGAGATCCGTTAGTAGCACTAAATATAATATCATCAACATATATTTGAATTATTAACAAATCATTTTCGTTATGTTTGATGAATAATGCATTGTCTACTTTTTGTCTAACAAAATTTTGATCAAGAAGAAATTTACTTAGTCTTTTATGCCAAGCTCCTTGTGCTTGCTTCAAACCATATAAAGCTTTCTTAAGTTTGAAAACATGATAAGGTTTTGTTTCATCTTTAAAACCAGGAGGTTGTTCTACATAAACTTCCCCCATAATGTAACCATTTAGAAAAGCACTCTTCACATCCATTTGATAAATTTTAAAACCTTTAATGCGTGCAAAGGCTAAGAGTACTCGTATGGCTTCTAGTCTTGCTACTGGAGTATATGTTTTCTCATAATCAATACCTTATTCTTGATTATAGCCTTGACCAACTAACCTTGCCTTATTTCTCATAATGATTGTAGATTAATCAATTTTGTTTTTGAAAACCTATTTGGTTCGTATGGCCGAGTGATCTTTAGGTAGAAATACCAAATCCCAAACTTGATTTCTTTGAAAATGATTTAACTCTTCTTGCATAGCAATCACCCAATCATTGTCAGAAAGTGTTTCTTCAATACTAGAAGGTTCAATTTCAGAAATGAATGCAAAAAATGTAACTTCATTACAAATTCTATTTCTAGTTTTGACACCTTCATGAACATCTCCAATCATACTTTCAAGTGCATAGGATACTTTCAAGTGTTGGTGGTCACACGAGTGCTCTTAGGCGATATCATTGTTTTAGGTAGTCTCTGCCAAGCACTTGTAAGAGTGAGCTTTGCACTTGCAAGAGTGTTCATGTTACACTTAAGTGCACCATCTTAATACTCGAGTGCTTAGGTTGTTCAGCATCTCTTCACTTGGTTCCTGTAGAAAGTGTCAAGTTTGAATTGGAAGTGCAAGTCGATACTCGAGTGTCTTACCCCTTACTTGAGTGCACCATCACATGTCAGCTTGATGAAGTTTACTAGTCCTGCTTTAGAACGAAAGGTTGCTGCGGTTAACTTGAAAGTGTTGCTTTATCACTCCAGTGTTAGTCCCTCACTAGAGTACATGTTTAGGAACTCGAGTGCACTTCTTGGTTTTAGGATCTTGTTCCCTCTTTGGAGGACACTTGCAAGGCTCGACTTGCAGGACTCGAGTGTGCTTTTAATCAACACTCGAGTGTTGAGTTAGGACCTAAGTGTACTTGGCAATCTCTGCTTCTACTTGACTCTCTGTGAAATACTTACAGGGCACACTTCCTGGACTCGAGTGTTGAGGCATCTAGGACTCGCACTTTGGAAACTTGAGTGCATAGTAAATTTTCATGTTCCTTTATCAACTTCTGCATCATACCTGCAAGAGTGAAGAACCATACTCGAGTGTTGCAACCTACTGAACTCGAGTGCTTCATCCTTACTCGAGTACATCAGTAACAGTATGAAGCCAAACTTGAGTGTTCAAGCTTCCAGAACTCAAGTACATCAGCAATTTTTCATGGTAACTTTCTCTTAACTTGTGAAATGCATTTGATAATAGAAGGGGCTTAAGTTTACATCTTCAAAACATGATTTCTGTTACAAAACAATGTATTAACACTTTATTATCATCAAAACATAGATTCTAACAGTAGTAATGCCCTTAAAAACCATTATGTAAGCAACTATTTTTTGAGAAAATAGTTGTGTTTTTATTAACGCCGTTAGTGAATTCCATTTACTTTGACACCAATAAATATCAATATCCTTCTTTTGACTATCATAATTATATTTTATATCCTTAAATTATTTATTGACCCCATGATTAAGGAGTTATCATAATTATAATTCAAATTAAATCTACAAGAAGCTTAATTTTCAAGAAATATAGTTGGCTTTATCATTATAGTAATGCTTATATATATTAACTTTGTCAATATGTTCCATTTTGTGTTCTCTATTCTTCAATATTAATGAGTTCAATTCCTCATCCCCAATATCGTGACAAGTCAATCTTATGAACTCATTAGGGATATTACATGGGCTATCATTGCTCGAGTTATCAAAAAGTGGACGATAACTAAAAAGACATAACTTTTTGATGAAAATGTTAATGGCTGTACTTACCTCAATCCTTGCTTTTTCTCCTTTTGTTTGATCTTTTGTGCCTTGTAGTATATTATTTTTTGAATTTAATTTCTTTTTTTATATTCCTACATACTTGACTTTCTTAAAATTCATTACTAACTATAAAAAGGAGAGCTTGAAGCTTTCCCAAAACAATTAGAGCATTGTGTTGGAAGAAAAATTATTGGTAGGCTTATAGTCAAGCTGAGCAACATCAAATACCTATAAAGTAATTTGGGTTTTTTACAATTTTTTGAGGAGGGAGATATTTGGCAACAATTTAGATACTTAGAATTAACAATAAGAAAAGAACTTAGTTGATAGTGGCACATATTATGATTGAGTATTTGAATAAATATTCATTTGTTTGTTGTTTCATTTATTCCTTGAGTCTTTTTTTCTAGCCCTCTGAAATAGAAATACATGCCTCAAGCTCCTTGACAACATTGATGTCAGCAGAAAAAGTTCAAAACAATGATGGCCTTCTAATAGTTCAATCGTTAGGATCTTCAACCACTCCTTCAAAGAGAAAGAAGAGATACAACACTCCAAAGGCTAATAATGGGGATGTGGGCTTGTTTGATATGTCCATCCCTACCTTCAGGATGAACAAAGTAATCATCAAGAACATAAAAATAGGAAAATGAGTTTCCATATGTTGTTTTGAGTTTTTGAATGCTGTCTAGGTTTCAATTCTGCTTTACTTTTAATTGTGTTCAACATTCTCATGCTATATTAGGCTATATTCCTATAGTGTGATATATGCCTTTTGGACTTTCCTATTTAAGTTTGATTTTATAATTTTTTGCCACTAATGAATATTCTTTAGTTAGAAACAAAAATGATAGTTATATCAAGTTATTGGTCAACCAAACCTCTTGGAAAAATATGAGTAAGCAAAATAAAGAAAGGCACATACAAGTGCCTACACCTATAGATGACCACATATAACTTAATTGAAGCATCCATAACTATGAACTTTCCTGTGCAACGCACGGGCACCAATTCATGCTTTATTAATTTTAATATTTTACCTTCAAAATTTTTATTTAAATATTATCACGATTATTTGTTTATTGTTTAAATTAAAGAGAGGGAGAGAGTAGATATACTATGAGGAAAAATTAATAATTTTAAATTTTAACATGATTAATCTTTAAATGAATTATTCTTAATGGTATTAAAAGTAGGGCTGAATTGTAGATTTGAAAATAGATAGGTCTCCTTAATATCAACAAAATTGAAGGAGTTTGTTGTATTTTAGTTAAAAAAATGTTTCCTGTAATGCCCCAAATTTCAATTAAGGGCTAATGATAATTATTGTAGATAATTACTGAATTAAGGTGGAAGAATTATGTGTTTTGTGGTAATATTAATTAATATGCCATGATTAGTGGAAATTGAAAGAATGAAATAGTTGGGCCACTAGTTAGTGATTAATGGAGAAATTAATTACTAGCTAAGAGAAAAATGAGATATGTGATTAAATGGTTAATGGAAGTATTAGAATGGCTAATTGGTGATTTATTTTGTGAGAGCCAATAAGGTTTGGACATGTGTCAAGTGAGGACAAAGTGAGAGGTATGGAGAAAGTCAAATGAGGGAGTATTTTATCATTTTTCTCTCCTCTCTTCCCTTGGTTTTCGCTGGACAACATGGAGGGAGTATGATCATCATCATTCCTTCATCTCCTTCACTCTTCTCTCTCTCATTTTCTCTCTCCAAATAGTAGCCATTGTTGCTCAAGAAAGAGAAAGGAAAAAGCTTAAGGAAGGGTAAGTAAATGACCTCTAATGCCAAAGTTCACTTCATTAATGTTGTTCCTTGGAGTGAGAGCTTCATTTTGATGTGTATAGTTTGGCCATTGGTGTTAGTTTGAGCTCCCAAGGAATTTTAGAGGTTGGAGAATCAAAGAACCTCTTTGGCAAATTTGCAGAGGTGAGTGAAACCAATCTTTCCATCTATGTTTTATGTTGTTTGATGAAGTTTGGAATTTTTGGTACTTTGGCCTTAAATTCAAAAATAATGATCATTGGTAGTTTGGCATGTTATTGGTATATAAATGGGTGTTTTGGTATGAGTTTTGGATAGATAGATTGTTTTGGGATGGGAATGCTATGTTTGGATGATTTTAGAATTTAGATTATTATATTGCCCAAAACCAAAGCATGATAATGGAGTAGGATTTGGGTCATTTGATGATTCCATGTGATTTCTTGGATGTTTTTGTGTGGGAGTAGCTTTGGTAGAATTTTTGGGTCCATTTGGATCAATTGGGCAAGTGTTGGGAAGTATGGTCAGTTTTCTATGTTTTTTGGTTTCTAACAAGATCACTCGAGTGATCTGGGGTTTACTCGAGTGATCTGGGGTTCACTCGAGTGATCTGGGGTTCACTCAAGTGTGGGATGAACTTCACTCGGGTGAGGTTGAGTTTCATTTGAGTGCTGTGTGTATATTCTGTTTCTCTTCAGCTTTCTGTTGTGCTTTCGTGAGCAAAATCCAAAAGTGTGTCTTGACACTCGTGGGTGCCAAGCCATCACTCGAGTGCTCTTTTCCCTGCTCAAGTGATGTTCACTTCTAAATGTTTCTTGTGTTCTCGGGTGAGCACTTCCTGGACCTCACTTTGGGGGACTCGGGTGAGCATTAGGCTTCCACTCGAGTGATTGAATTATGCTTGAGTGCAGCGGGAAACTCTGGGGTCTATTATTCCTTTGTGCTCTCGGGTATTCACTCGTTGTTGTTCACTCTCTAGTGCCTGAGTATAGACCGTAACATCACTTGAGTATCCATACAATATCACTAGAGTGAGGCCATCTTCACTCGAGTGTCATAGTGAAAAATCATGTTTTGTACTTCCAAAAAGGGATATTGGGGGATAGTCTTCCAACCCTTTAGAGCTATCGATAGAGTTATGTATGGGTTCTTAAAGAGCAATAATGATAACCAATTAAGTATTAAGAAGTTATTGAGAATTGGAATAGAGAAATAACTCTTCATCACTCATTATGAATTATAGGATACGATATTTGCCCTACTTGGGAGGGACCAGTGCTAGAGCGTGCACGGAAGGAACGAGCAGGTAGTAACTTTTCTCTCATGTTGAGTATGATGTTTGGTATGCATGATTGATCATTGTGTATTTGTGAAATGTGAATGAAAATGTGTTAGGGTCCTTTCCAACGCGAGCATTTTAGCGGGAGCCATCGTAGGGGGTTGATGCTTATCACACCTACCCCGGCCGTTGAACTGCTGTTGTAATGGACATGGATCTTTGAGAAACTGTTTTGTGAATCCAACCAGTATGGCTGTGTATTGTAAAATACTTTATATGAATCCCAGCTGTGGTGAAATATATTGTTGTGAATTGAGTTATGGTGCAATACAACGTGAGCAAACATAAGGATGATGCAAGTCATACCTGCCCTTGCCACTGTAACTACCGTTGTAGTTGCTAGATGTATGTTATGATTGCTTTCATGCCTTATTATGATGGATATTATGAGAGACTTGTTACTACGGGGATTCTTTAGAATCTTACTCTCCCAAAACAATTTTAGACAGGGCCGAAGGATCAAAAGGGAAGCGGGTGACGAAGAGCGGGTAAAGCTCCGAATAGGAGTTTCACGTTGGGAATATTTGGTTATCATATTTGTAATTTTGGATATATTCTTGGAATATGAATGTATATATGTTTGTGGTATAGTTTTGTAATCCCTAAGAAAAAGGGGAAAGAGATTATGGCATTTATGCTTTCTGTAAACCCTTTTATCAATTAATGGAACCCGAGTGTGACGGGAATTTATGATGTACTCTGATATTTGAAATGGAATTAACCTGTAAAGGCCAATTGTGTTTTGTAATGTGATTATGAGACGTTTGTAAACAAGTTTTGGACAGTTTTTGTAAACCCTAATTTTGGGCAAAAGATCATTTTTAATAAGTCCCAAATCATCTAAGATCTCTAATTCCACATAATTACTTATTTATGAACTAATCTCGGCCTTCATCGTGAAGGGGGTTACATTTCCTCCTATCCTTTTTATAAGAGCTTAAAATTTGAATTGCTTTTATCTTTTTCATAAAATTCCATTTGAGGTTGTTTGAGTATTTATTGTGTTTTTATTATTTTTTCCCTCAATTAATCCTATTCTCTCTCCTAAACTGTTTTTCATATCGTATTCTCTTTCATACTTTCTCTCATTACTACTCCATTTCTATCTCTTACTTGCCCCTTTATAAATAGGGCATACTTGAAAAAAATTATTTTCTAACATTTATTACTTTAAACTAATTTTAACTAATCTCTAAAACCGTGTAATTAATTTATCAAACTTTTATAAATAGGATGAGAGGGAGTATATAATATCCAACAAAGCCATTTTATGGCATAGTGGCAATAAGAGAGATTTTTGTCCCTTAGGGTCGATGGAGTTGTGCCAAATAAATAAGCTAAGCTAAATATATGAGATGTCAACCCCCTTAACATTTTGATATTGGCAGAGTAAATAACGTGGAGTTCGATAGGCAAACAAAAATAGCATTAATATCTAACATTAGTACTTGTATTACATTACAAAAAATCCCTATAGGATTTGAAAAATATTTACAGTATCTTCAAAAATTAACTACACTAGGATACCAACGTAAGCGTTTGAATCTTCATCGGGACCCTCAATCACCCATATTGGCGTTTTTGCCCTTTAAGCCACTAGCTTCAGTTGGAATATTTTTAATTTCGAAAAAGGGTGATATTCAAAAGAATCTTAGTAATAACATACAACCAATCATATAATATGCGAAAATTAAATATGTCATGCTCCATGTTATACAACATATTAACAACACAAACAACATCACGGCATGTATACATGAGTCAGGGCTCTTTCCCCACTATCTGTATACCTCAGTCGGATTCTTACTCAACAACTAGGTAAAAGTGCCTACTCGCACCAATTGCCCACTTGGCAAGATAGTGTTCATCAATTATATTATAGAAGATGGCATACACAAACATATAAAACATTCACATAATTATGAAAGATAGAGTTACTACCTTAAATACCTTTTTAAGGTGCAAATAGGTCCTTATATCAAATCGGGCTTAGGCAGGCGATTTGGTCCTAAAATTCCAAATTTTCAATAAATGAGTCATTACTCATTCAAATATTATTTTAAACACATGTTATTGGTTATCTTAGATTAAAATTGCAAAATGACCAAAATATCCCTGGGGACCCGGTCTAAGTCCCTTTATACCTTGTCCAACTATATTTTTCCAACAATTATGACCTTGTCTATTCTTACATAATTTTGCCCAAGGAATCCATTTTTCACCTTGGTTTTGGCAAATTCACTTCCAAATTATGAAATTAGCCTTGGCAGCCCCTATTTAGGATTTTTAAGGGTATTTTTGACATTTCACACTTAACATGATCCCAACACAAGCTTCCCTTCTAAACTCAATGGAAACATCAAATTGATGAAATTCCAGCTCCTTACTCATAAAACTATTCTGATCGAAAGTTTGAGAAAGAAAGAAAAGGGAAATTGTGATTTTCTTGATTTAACCTTTTAAAATCCTCCCTTTTCACTCCTATTCACTTGATTATCTACCTAAACACCAAATGGACATGATTTATAGAAATTTGGGTAGCATAACCCCTAGGGTTCAATCAGCCCAAAATTACAAAATGTGAGAAAATTAAGCCAAATTCAAGAACACCAACCACAACATCATCATATTCAACAAGATAATCGAAGTTTTGAGATCACCTCTTGGATTCACCACTTTCTCTCTCTAAACTATAAGGCCTTTCTCTCGAAACTCTGAAATTTTGCCTTGCTACAAGCCATAATCATGGAGATATAGGATTTAGAAGAGGTATGCTAGGTTTTTAGCAAGAAAATCATCTCCTTACCTTAGATTGCTTGGAACCCTAGCTTCTTGTTCTTGTTCTTGCTATGTTGTGTGTGAGCTCTCTCTCTCTCTCTCTCTCTATTCCTTTTTGTTCAGCCGAAAATGAGAATTGAAGGAAAGAGAATAGGTTTTATCATATGCCTGTTTCTATTATTTTTTTATATCACATGGCTAATTAATTAAACCGTCATCATCCTCTTTTTTCCCTTTTATGATTGCTTGGCCGAAATTCCTTGTAGGTAGGGAGAATTATGATGATACATTTCAGCCATTAACCTCCTCCACACAACTTTTCATTAATTGAAATTTTTTACCACTTCACTTTTTATTTTGACCTTTATCAAAAAATTAATGATAAATATCCAAAAATAATTTCCCCTCCTTATTCAGCTCACTTTAGACGAAATTGAGGGTAATTTTTGGAGAAAATAATTTCTTTTTGATTAATATGGCAAATTATCATTTTACCTATACATTTTGTGATTTTCGCCCAAAACTGATAGCATTTTCACCCAACTTTGAGAATTTATATCTTCATTTATAGACATCCAATTGAGGTGTTTCTAAAGACTACTTAACCCATATTGAGTTTAGTTTTAAGGAAAAATATAGCCTTTAGCCAACTGAAGGTTCAACATTCCCATAATTCAAATCTTTGGATGCTGTCCCAGAAAGTAGCTAGTTTCACTGGGTAAATTTTAGAAATTTATAACTCTTAGTGTATAGGTCCAAATAATTCATTTGACCTATCAAATTAAAGTGTATAATGTCTATTTTTAGCCTATAAAATTTTACAATTTTTGGACATCATTTGATCATCCAAAACCATATGACAAACTCACTGGTTCACAAGAAATTTTCACTAGCAGTATAGTCAAATTCTCCAAAATTCACCCTTTATTCTATTTTTTGAATAAATATACATCGGATCTTTGGTGTATGAATTTTGGGATATTATATAAGAGCAGCCTTGTTAGATTTGATTTTAACTTTGTTTGACTTTGGATCGGAGTCCACCATTAATAAATTGAACTATTTGATTGGGAAAAGGAAAATCCCAATCAAATGAGTAGATAACACTTTAGCATTTATTGCTGATTGAGGAAATCAAAGCATACTTAAGAGTGATTAGTCAAAGAAAATCAACACTAATTGTTGATTTTCTTATTGATTTATAGGAGCCTATTGATTGACAAAATCAATCAGGCATTCAATGTGGCTTGGAGCGCAAACTTGAGAAGCCTCTCCAGTCCTCTATAAATAGAGGCCTCCACATGTATTGTTTCCACACCTTATTAATAGGAATATCTTGCAATATCTCTTCTTGTAACTTATCTTTCTTTGTTCTAGTGCACTATTGTGTACATCTTGATTAGAATCTAGTAGTATGATCATTGTGAAGCTCTGGTTATGTAAATCTGACCCGACCTAGTACACACCCACTTCTTCTCTCTCTCTCTCTTTATTGTTATTTTCTTACATTGGCATCAAAGCCATGATGATCTTGAGGCTTTTTTTTCCCTTTTTTTGCTTTGTGAGTAAGCATGATTTTTTTTCCGTTGCAATTTTTATGAGATCATTAGACATGATCATAGGCTTTATATTTAGTTTCCAAATATTACATTCTACCTATCAAATTGAAGATTAATGTTTCTGCTTTCTTTCTAAAAAGTTTTATAGCTTTTGGACTAGGTTTGATTATTCAAAAATACGATAAAACATTTCTGCCTCCAGAAAAAAATTTCTCGCAGCACAAAACCCTAACTTCCAAAACTTGACATTTTCAACACAATGACCTAAACATCACAACTATATGCTATTCTGCATAGTTTTCATGTAGAAGCCATTGGTGAACTCCAACATAACAAAATATCACTCCTTTTACTGCTTTTTCCCTCTGACCAAACAGCTAGCCATAAACAACAATAATCCAGATTCAAGCTTTAGTATATAGCTTCTCTATACTCATCATTTAACACCATATTTCTTTCTGATAGTCTTTATTTGTTCAGAAGTCTGATCAACCAGATATGACCCATACAATTTTCTCTCTGATAATTCTATCCAACAGAGAGGTGACAGGCATTTCCATCCATACAGTGCTTTATACAGAGCCATTTGGATGCTTGAATAATAGCTGTTGTTGTAAGCAAACTTAGCGAGTGGAAGGAAATGATCCCAATTTTTGTTGAAATCCATAACACAAGCTTGCAACATGTCTTCCAGTGTTTGTATGGTTCGTTCTAACTGGCCATCTGTCTGTAGGTGATAGGTTGTACTGAATCTCTACTTTGTACCCAAAACTTCATGTAGAGCTTTCCATAATCGAGATGTTAAGTGAGGATATCTATTAGAAATATCACTCTTCACCATACTATGCAAACATATTATCTCCTTTATATAAATTTTTGCTAGCTTCTCTAGAGAATAACTGGCATTGATAGGTGGGAAATAAGCCGACTTTGTAAACCGATCAACAATTACCCATATCGCATCTTAGTTTCTGATCCTGGGTAATCCCACCACCAGATCCATGGTAACAATTTTCCACTTCCACTCTTGAATTTTGGGGCTTTCCAAAAGTCCTGGTGGTCGTTGATGTTCAATTTTGACCTTCTGGCAGGTAAGACATTATGCAACATACTTGGTCATATCACTGTTCAGCCCTGGCCACCAATATACAGACTTCAAGTTATGATACATTTTAGTTACCCTTGGATGGAGAGTATATCTGCTCTTGTGTGCCTCATCCAGGATTTTCCCCCTTAAATATGCCTTTGGGGGAACATAAATTCTTTTATGAAATCTAACCAATCTACTTGGCGAAATATCATGATTCTGAGTTATACCTTGTCTAATCATGTCCTTGATATACATTGCTATTCTATCTTGTCTCTGAACTTCTTCAATTTCCATTCTTAGATCACTCTCCTCTTGGCTGACATTGTAGCTAGTAAGGGGTGTTTCATTTAGTTCATTCATACTTATGAATACTTGGTTTAATAGATTCAGATCTCTGAATTCTTCTAAAAATTTTTGTTCTCATACCATCATAGCTGCTACTTGCCTTACAAATCAAAGTATCAGTGACGGCATTTGCTATACCCAGATGGTATTTAATCTCTAGGTTATAATCTTTTAGCAACTCCATCCGTCTTCGCTGCCTCATATTTAGTTCTTTCTGGTCATGTAAGTACTTGAGACTTTTGTGGTCATAGTATAATTCTACAGGGGTTCCATAAAAGCAATGCTACCATAACTTCAAAGAAAACATGATAGCTACAAGTACTAAATCATGAGTGGGATAGTTCAATTTATGAGACTTTAGTCATTGTAAGGCATACGCCACTAACTTTCCTCACTACATGAGTACACATCCCAATCCTTACTTACTAGTATCTCTATACACCATGTAACCCCCTGCCATAATTATATCCGAAATATGCGATTAAAGTGAAATAGAGACCAATAATAAACAAATAATATTTACTAACCCATCACATGACAGGGTTTTCACAATTACCTTTCGAAATCATTTATAAACTTGGTCTCATAATCACTTTTCGAATACAATTACTACGCGTAATATCACATTCATAACAAATCAGAGTACACAAAATAATCCCAGCAATCCCGGGTTCCGTACATTAACTCAAAGCCTTATAGGGCATATTCGCCCCTACAAGCCCTCATATGGGGATTACACAAAGTCTTCTCAAATACACATCTCAAATACATATCTGAATACATACTCAAATATACATCCATATCATATATAATTATCCTAACATCTATGATAACCAACTACCAAACTCAAATACTCTAAGGAGTCTTCACCGTCCTTGAATGCTTGCACCATCCTCGCTCTTCCTTCCCTGTCTATAATGTTGATGGGGAGGGTGAGATTCGAGAGAATCTCAGTAGGAAACATATACCTATATGCATGTATGATATGTGTTTAATGCATGACATGCTTGCAATACATAACTCATGTTCACACAATGACATATCTGCGTACTCAATGTTTCAACAACATACTCATGATCATAGCATAACTAGAAACAGAGCTACAATCATTCATACATATTTCACATAATCCAGTAAAGCAATACATGCATCAATACACAAACACAAATATCAAAGCATGAAAGAGAGGTAAGTTCCCTACACTTGTTCTTTCCACGTATGCTCCAGCACCGGCTACTCACGATCAAAGCAAATATCCAACCCTATAACCAAATCGAGGACATAGGGTTATTCTCTATTCCAAATCTTTACTTTCATATCACTTAAGGTTGGTTACCATTCACACCCTTTAGGTGGCTAAAATAAGCTCAACGAAAGCTTAAAGGATTGGGACGTACTAGGTTGGAAATCACCTTTCAAAATCTCAAAATGCTGAAAATGGGGGTTGGCTGCAGCCAGAACACGCACAGAAGGTTTTTGGCTGCGGCCAAGAATTTCTGGCTGTGGCCAAAATGTGCACAGAAACTTTTGCGTTGCAGCCAAAATTTTCTGCTGCAGCCAAGGAAAATCCAAAAATTCAAAACTAATTCCAAAAAAATAGAAATGAGGTGATTACAAAGCCAAATGAAAGCTATTCAAGTCCTCTTCATAGAAAAAATATGGATCATTACTGGAAATTACCACAAAAATACAGAATTACACACATTTCATCACTGAGCCAGAATCAAACCCAGTTTCAACCTCAAACTTTGGGCAAACATAAATCCCAGTTCACAAAACAAAATGACACAATTTATATGTCCATTTTGAAGATTGGGATGTGAAATTTAAGACTGGAAAGTTTCAGAATTTTCTGACATCATTTGCCCATTCAAAATGGCAACACAAGCAGACTGTCCAGAACAAAGTTTCAAAAGACAGAATTCCAGTTTTTGCAATTTGGCTTCCAATGATTCCATTTTCATACCAAACATCATTTCCACACCAATTTTCACAAGGAATCCATTGGAAACACCAAAACAACCAAATTCCCATTATATTGACATGTTTTACCAACAATCACAACATGTCATCACAAATCACAACACAAACACCACATTACAACTCTTTTCATTCCAAGTTCTCAAACCAATTCCAATGACACCAAAACACACTATGGCATCAATTTAACCACAATTCACCATTTTCAACACAAAGCACATGACAATTCATGTATTTCACATTTCTACCAAAATCATGGTAAAATTCACAATTCACAAAACTCATCCACAAATTACAAAACTTAGATCAAAAGGCTTCAAATACTCACCTCTTGCTCTTTCCCAAACCAATTCTTTGATTCTTCATACTTCCAATTTTCCTCAAGCTATCAAACACCACCAATCAAGAATCTAAAACCATAGAGATGAAGCTCTCATCACTATGAACAACAGTATAGAAGGGTGTTTTAGCAATAGAGGACCATATAGAGCACTTACCATGAGCTTTCTCCTTTCCCTTTCCTTCCTTGCTTGGCGAAAATGGAGAACAAGAGAGAGAGAGATGAAGATGAAGATGATGAAGAGATCAGTTTTTCCCCTTTTTCTCATGTGTTGGTCGACTATGAAAGAGAGAGGGAAGAGTTTGAAATGTTGACCAAGATCCAAGGGTTCACATCTTGCCACTTGTCATGATCTTGATCCATCTTCATGAGTTCACATAGGAACATGCACATGGGATTCCACCCTTTGATTTCAACACAAATCAATCCTAACCATTGATCTTGAAGTTATAATGAGTTTCCTCTTCGGTAACTGATCAATTGGTCGATAACTTTACCGTTTTGCCCCTGATTATGGCAATTCCTCTTGAATCACCATCAAATACATTTTCTCATTCATTTTCTTTCACAATGCATCCTCCCCTCTATTTTAAGTCAATTTAGAGGTTAATCCATAATTGAACTTAAATACAGGATTTCGGCGCTGCTCACAACACATACGAATCACATTCGAGTGCCAAATCACATCATAGTCTCCAAAAGGGTTATTTATCACTAACCACATCCACTTTTGGAGTCATTATCTCTTAATCACAATTTGGGATCCTGCTAAACCAGGGCTTAGCAGTCCACTAATCTCAGGCTTATACTCTAAGCTCAAGACTTAGAATTCGGGGTATTACATTTCTCCCCCCATTCAATAAATTTCGTCCTCGAAATTTGTCGCACCATATAAACCATAAACTTCGATGCCTCTTCATGACGACTTCCATTTCATAAATTACTCTATCTTGGGAAAGTCTTTGCTAGACCACCCCCACAATTGGTGCATCACAATTCAGATTCTCAAAAGAATCTTACACAATAAATGCAACCCAATTGCCATAAACACACGATTGTGCACAAACACAATCACCACACTATTTCCAAACAAGTGCAATCGCCTCTACACACGATTGCCACAAAACTCTATGATCACATAACCACAATACCCGGAGGCTCTAAATCATGAGCCATATCATAAGATCTCGGCAGTTGGGCAGCATAGGCTACCACTCTGCTCAACTCAATCTAGTTACCCCTTCCGGGAGTAACCCCAAAACACCACAACCTCAATACATCAAACAACAGCCTTAGTTGTATACACAAACTCTTCCGCTGTATTCGCATTCACAACCTTACCTCACCCGTACACCCACCAGTAACTCCACTAGTGGTAACAGGGACTTTTGGGTATTCACAATAATCACATTGCCGTATCAAGTTTCACGGCGTTACCCTCACCCATCCGGGACTTTTGGGTCTCAATCACAATATCCATAATAGATTTCACATTGATGTGTGACTTATAAGTCACAAAACGATAGCTCTACTAGCTGTACACACAATGATGCATAGCTTTCGCCACCTGCACACATATCACATTACAAGAATACCTCGGCTTCCGCCGCTTACACAAATACGACAGCTTCCCACTGTCTCACAAATACACATTGCCCTTCTGGCATTCACATTACAGTTCACATTCACAACAACACATATCGCAAATTTTAATTTTACGCACTGCCTTTCGGCTTGGGGTTAACACCGGTGCAACCAGCGTGGTGGCTAGCCAGGCTGGCCGTGCCAGGGTAGTGCCCTCAGAATAGAGAACCCTCGATCATGTAGTCGAATTAGCCATCAGCTGAATTAGCTCTGCTCTACTACACAACTATACCCCAGTCCCAGCTTATCCACAATTGTCACAGATTCACATTCACACTCCACTTTCATCCCCTTTCTCCGCCGGGAAGACACACAGTCTTTACCCGAACCGTTGTTAGCTACTCAGGGACTATTGATGCGGCAGTGCACACACATAGCCATTCAAGCTCATAATAGTAGATCCATATTCACACCCTACCCTCATCCCCTTTCTCCGCCGGGAAGATACACAGTCTAACCCAAACCGTTGTTAGCTACTCAGGGACTATTGGCGTAGCGGTGCTCACACATAGCCTTTCGGCTTCCACATCACACTCCACCCTCATCCCCTTTCTCCGTCGGGAAGACACACAGTCTTTACCCGAACCGTTGTTAGCTACTGAGGGACTATTGGCGTAGCAGTGCATACACATAGCCTTATAGCTCATAGAGCTATCCGACTTTCGCAATTGGCCCGTCGACCTTCACAAATAGCCTGTCCCTCGTATCACCACCGCCCCAAAGGCACGGTCCTCCTACCGGAATCACCCAATGGGCCGCAGGTGAAAGACTCACAAATATCAGTCACATCCTGAGCCAATTCCTACCAGGCACAGCCCACCAGACCAAGAGAAATTTTGTATGAACCTCTGATAGTAACCGGTAAGACCCAAAAAATTGCGTATTTTTGTAACAGTTTCCAGCCTCTTCTAGTACAACACTGCTTTTACTTTACTAGGATCAACAAAGACCCCTTCTTCTGAAATCACATGACCCAGAAATTTGACTTCTAGCAGCCAAAATTCATATTTACTGAGATTGACAAAAAGTTGTTTTTATTTTAGAATGCCTAGCACGATTCTCAGATTCTCTTCATGCTCTTTTCTACTTTTAGAATAGATTAGGATGTCATCAATAACACTACCATGAACTAATCTAAGTACTACGAAAGATCTAGTTCATGTAGTTTATTAACAAGACAGATGCATTAGTCAGACCAAAGGGTATCACCAAAAATTCATAGTGCCCATATCTGGTCTTAAAAGCTGGTTTCAGAATATCTTTAGCCTTTACTCGCTGCTGATGATAACCTGATCTTAGGTCAAACTTCGAGAACACACTAGACCCAGATAATTGATCAAGGAGATCTTTGATTCAGGGTAGCGGATATTTGTTCTTGACTGTCACCTTGTTCAATTCTTTGTCGTCAATACATAGTCTCAGGCTTCTATCCTTCTTTCTGGCAAACAATACTGATGCTCCCCACTGTGAAACATTAGGTCGGATGAACTATTTCTCCAAAAGTTCTTCAATTTGTTTCTTTAGTTCTATCATTTCATTCTGTGCCATTCTATAAGGTACTTTGGATACAAATATAGCTCTTGGTATGATTTTAATGGTGAGCTCCAATTCTCTTTCAAGAGGCAACCTACTAATGTCTTTCAGATAGTTCAACTCTCCATAACCCTCTTCTCATTTGGTCTTCACTCTTTGTTTCTTCACAGCCGCCTCACGCTCCTCCCCCTTTTCACACTTTATTTCCGCTGCTGCTCCCTTTTACACACACAGCCGCTGCTCTCTTATTTCATCATGTCTCTTTTCCTTTAATCCTCTCTATCCCTTTTGGTCCAGCTAGCTCCAATTAGGTCAACAAAATCGGCTGTCTTCAATCTTCAATTATTCATTCAGTCCAACACCTCTCGTTCCATTTAATTTGGTTCAAGCTAGCTCTAATTCGGTCCAGCCAATACTCACATACGGTCAACCCTCTTTTTCTTCAATTTCTCCAATTTCCCTTCCTTCAATTCATTTCGATCAGCTCTCTTTCCTTTTATTCAACCATTTCGGCTCTCTCTTGTATTCTTCAAACAACGGCAATTCTCTTTTCATTTGGTCCAGCTATCTTAGTCCTTCAATTCGGTCCATGCTCTCCTTGGTATTAATTTGGTCCAACCCCTTTAAATTGTTCATTTCGGTTTACCTCTCCTTTTACCACACAGCCGCCACCCTTCCTCAATGGTCCCCACTTCCTTTTTCTTCTTCAATTCACTATGTTAAATAAGTTGTGCCATGTTTGGATAAGGAGATGAAAATGTGTTTTAACATTAGGCATAAAATTGCAACCACCAAATAAAGCCCTTACTCATTTAACCTCCTCTTAGAAAAACTGTGAAAATAAATTCGGCACCCATGACTACCCTTGTCTCAAAAATCGTGACCACTGTCTCCAAGCATCAAAATATTGTGTATGAACTGCATATCAGTGCCGATACATGCACTCGAACATATACTCTGGGATATGCTCCCTGAAGTCCACCAAGTTGTCATTCATACCCTACTCTATGATCTCATTTACCCCCCGGACCCCAAGATGCAGTATCCGGGAAAGCGTACATCACTATGCAGATCCACATGTCATCTGGGTCTCTAAATCCAGAAGACCTTGCTTAAACTATACTGGGATTAAACCATCCAAGTACCCTATATCTTAATCTATAGGGGTGTCATGCTTTCTGGTAGCCCACCGATATATACTCCATACGTCCTCCTATAGCTCCTGATCTACAATAGAATCTGACTATATCTTATCTGCCTGTAGCTTATTTGTCTGACGCTGATCAGCCTACTGGTGATTTTGTTCTAGGATGAGGCCCATACTATGGCCTTACTCGGACCAACTCCCTCAGTGTCCACGACATCCTTATACCACCCTCATATTGGTATTATAATACTGGCTGCCCTCAGGGTATTCACTATTTCTCCTGGGCTGGTTCATAGAAATACTACCTTTCTGTGCATATGTCATGTCACTGTATAATCAAAACTATATCAGTATACTATTTTGCTGCCAGAATAGCTTAGGCTCTAATACCAAAATTGTTAACACCATTATTTATTCTGATATTAACCAGAAAGCAATACACAGTTCAGTAAGCACACAGGAATAACATAAATATACTGATAATAAGTGCTTGATTATAAGAATTCCTCACAGGGATTGTACATAATCATTACAAATAATGTAGTCGTATAGGGCTACTAGGGTGTCTAAACCCATTACAATGAAACACAGACATCTTCTCGTCTTCGTTCCACCACTATATTCCTCTCGTGCAGTTCTCTTCTCTGCTTTCACCTGTCTAAATAGTTGGTTTGGGGAGAGTGAGAATTGGGGGAATTTTAGTAGTAAACAATTACCATAATACATGCAAGATATATACTATGTGCATGACATATTAGCTTTGACTAAATGCATGCCCTATAATGACATTTCTGTATGCTTAATGCTTCATATACTATACTCAAGGCCTTAACATAAACAAAAAAAAGAGCTTTATCATTCAAATATGCTCTACGCAATCAAGTAAAGCAAACACATACATCATTACACAAGCATAATTATCAAATACATGCAAATAAGATATGTTCACTACATTGTGTCTTTAAGTCCTCCTCTTGTACCTTTTCTCCAACCATTGAGGATACATCTTATTTGTCACCTCATGACCCTAGATATATAATCATATCATTAGAGTCATGATAAATGAGTGTCCAATAGGACTACATAGGCCTTTAGGACATGACTCTTATATTTAGCCCAATACTTATGACAATTTAAAATAATTGCCATAAATTCATAGGTTAACCCAATCCACCAGTTTTGTTGACCAAACCTTGGAAATTCATAATTAATTCTAATATTTAAATGGGTTGATTCTAGGTTCTATAAAAATCTATTTAAGTTCTCTTTCAATGAAAAATATCGTAAAGCCTCAATTATAGCTACACATTTTCCAGAAATTTGTCAAACTTAGACCATTACAGATTTTGTTCCACAATCAATGTCAAATTTTGAAAAATCATAACTTTCAATCCATTGGTCCAAATGGCTTATATTACCTATCAAATTAAAGCTTAGGATGTCTACTTTAATCCTATAAAATTTCATACCATTAAACCAAGTTTGACCAATCAAAAACACATTGCAAGTTCTCTGCTTGCAGAAAATGAATTTAGGCATATTTAAACACAAACTTCCAAAATCATCATAGATCATCATAAAACCTCTTTTGACATCATAATCATCATCATATGAGCATCGAACCCTAAAATACTCCCTCTGGCAAAAATTTAAGGTTTGAGTATCTCAACAATTACTTAACGAAATCACAGAATATTTGGTTCAAATCAGAGCTTATACTTCCTAGAACTCGAATATGTGATTTGTTCTTGATTCTAGCAGTAACTCCTCTGAGTAGATAGAATCAAATGCCTCTGATTAAAAATCCAAAACCATAGAAATATTGCTTTCCATGATAGGAACAATGTTGTGAAGAGCCTGGAGCTGGAAATGCCGAATCGGAGGTGAAATCGGGTTCGAAGCTCAACCGTTGTTACTATTCATCCTTTCTCTTTCTTCTTCTATTTTCTTGTGTTTTTTTTTTCTGATTTTTCTCTTCTTTTTGAGTGGCTGAATGAAATTAATAGAGAGGGAGGATAGGTAATTTGCCAATTTACCAATTTACCCTTAGTTTGTGTAAAAATTACTAAGATGTCATTTGGTTGGATTTCAACCGTTCAGTTTCTTTTCCCTTTACTCCACTCTTAATACTTGACTGAATTGTGCATTTGGGAAGAGAATAATGAGCTCTTGAAATATCTCATCCACCTCCTTACTTAATATTATTTTATGGCTAATTAATCACATGTAATCTTTTTGACTTTTCAACACTCTTTACTTGGCTAGAAATGCTTCCATATGCTTTATTTTGAGCCAAGTATTATTTTTCCCTTTCCCTTTCCCATATTGGACAAAAATGTTGACTTTGGGGAAGATATGATTATCTTCAAAATATCACGTTACATATTAATATTTAATTGCCAAATTAACATATGCTAATTTCACTTTTTTGTCATCTTTTCATACTTGGACAAAATGCCTCCACATGTCACAACTAATGTTCAAATAAATATTTCCCCTCTTGTGTCCCTATTTGGATGAAAATTGCATAAAGAAAAGGGAAAATAAAATTTATCTTGCTTTATTTGTCAAATGACCATTTTGCCCTTACATTTTTTTAATTAAATTGGGCATCTTCCTCTTTCTTTTATTTGGGTTGAAATTCACAATATATTGGGCCAACAATTTTATTCTGCCATTAACCAATTTGATCTCTAATAATAGGCTTTTATGAAGACAAAAATTGAATTCTTATGTCTTATTATTGCCTAGTTTTGTGTGGTCACTATTTGGCTACTCAAAGTGTGCCAAAATTCACCATTTTATTCCCTTTGAAATAAAGAATTTTGGTGACTAAAATTTAGGATGTTATACTCTATACTTAACATTAGAGTTAGTCCCCTATGAGATCTCTTCTTTTTTGGGGTCACTAGTATTGCCAACAGATGGCTCTATACTAGGACAAGACTAACTAGACCTTATTCTTTTGTTGTATGGGTGGGGACTCTTTTCCTTGCCATGCGCATCATCAATGGTCTATGCCCCCTCTCCTATAGAACACACAATGCCTACCCTCTGGTATGCACTTCTCTACTGGAGGCTGGTTAATAGATGGGGTGACCTACTCCTCTGCCTCCTTCTACCGCTCATGATTCCTATTCACATGACCACTATTTAGGAGTCAGTACACTTATCTAAGTAGAGAACTTTATCTTAGAGCCAAGAACTTATGCTTTAATACCAACAAATGTAACACCTTCATTTTCAAAGTGTTTGTACGACTTAAATGCAATAATATCTTTGAAAAGGGAGACTGGTAATCTTTTTTAAATAGTGTGGGTCCCAACTTTAAAGTAGAGTGCGAACCAACACTTGAGTGAGTTTTCAGAAATCCTTTTATGAACATTTTCAAATTGGCCTCATATTAATTTTGATTCATTTATAAGGCATCAATTTTAGTTTCATTTCTTCATATCATAGTCTTACCGATACGTTTTCTATTGGAACCTGAATTATTACAATTAATTAACGGCCCTAGATGGACTATTGTCCCCTACTGGTTCGTATGTCACAATTCATTGCCAATATACAGGCACTTTGCTTACATGTCTACAGAGTTTCTAGTATAGGACTGACTCTACTTAGGTACAGATTAAGTACAATTTCAAAAATGGATAACCAACAGGAAATTAAATTCTAAGACCTTCGCTTTACTCGCCAGTGATTTCCTTCTTGCCTGAGGAACTGCCTGACCGAGCTAAAAATTGGTTTTTTGGAAAATAGGGTGAGATTCAAAAGAATCCCAGTAGTAACAGATATCACTCAACCAAAGTTTCAATACAAGCAGCATATTCAACATTCTGAGATAAATTCACGATATGTGAAAAGCATAAAGTTACCAATTCATGATATGCATCAAGTATAATGTTTGGGTAATTCAAGCACGACCGTCCCTTGCCAAAGCACTAGAAAATTCTACTGGGCCTGAGCCCTTCTCATATGAATGCTTTATATTCATGATGTTACAAGCATGCATATAACATTTCACATAGTATATGAGGGATAAGTTACTACTTGGCAATTTTTTTTCAGATCTTGATCGGGCGTCTCGGGAAAATGTCAAATCCTATAATTTATAATTTACAGGTGAGTTATTACTTATCCAATTCTTTGATTACTTAAGACACTTGGTTATGTTAGGATCAGCAGGCATAGTGGAAGAATTTTAAAATTTTCGATGATCCTAATAGAAGATCTATCAACGGTATTTAAACCGAGTTAGAAAGATTTGTACCTTTTAATTCAGGGTTTTTAATCTCTAGGAGCCAACATGTCAGGTCCACTCCCTCTACCGATATCCACACGAATGCTCTCCAACACAGACTACGTGCTAGCGCCTCCAATTGTCTCATAGGATTTCCCTTGCAGGTATAAATTCTCATTGTTTTATGAGTATATCTGCTCTATCAAGTTTATAACCTATGAGGGCTATATTCGAATTTCAAAATTAATCTTTATTAATTTTGAAATTAATTAACAATTAATTATCTTGATGAGATAATTAAATAAATTCAGTTTAAACTAAATTTGTCCAATAGTTTTAATTTAACTTATTTATTTAATCCAAATAAAGAGCCATTAGATTTAATTTATCTTCATAAATTAAATTTGAGATACTATATCTCTATCATGTTAGTTATTAAATCTAATTTATCTTAATAAAATTAAATTTAAAACTAATATAATATAATAATATAATAATATATATACATATATATATATATAATATGTATTTCAAAAATACATATATATATATACACACATATACATAATATTATTAACGAATTTTATATTATATATATACATATAAAATTCATCCACCCTAGATTAAACATTATCTCGTGTTGGGCTGTTCATGTGTGCAACCCTGTAGGCCCATATGAAGTTGGCAGTAGGCCAATAATTGTACTAACCCACAAGTCGCAAGCAGCCTCTAGCAAGACATTACGACTACTCAATTTATATGAGGATCGTTAACACGATATAACCTGTAATACAACCATGTCATGTCCCTTTTGTCACACGATATATGTGTAACCCCCTTCGATAATCAAGCTGGGATTAGCGTTTAAGCACATCTAATTATCGAATAAGAAATCCGGGACAATTAAAAACTTTTTAAAACACCTGTACAAATGGATCTCCATTAATTTCATTCATTAAAACAAATGGCCTGTTTGGTCTGTTACATATACAATATCAGAGTAAGCACAATTCCCGACGTTCGCCTGGGATAATAACATTAATCCAAAGGTTTATACAGGGCATCATTGCCCATCTCAGTATCCATACCAGGTATTACACAAAACTAAACCACTACAATTCTATTCAATATGTATACATTTATCCAAAATGATAACCAGTTCAATATAAAACCAAAATATATAGCTAAGACTACCGCTGGCAGTCCTAATCGTCCTTTGCCACTTGCTTGCTTTTCGATCCACTTGCCCTGTCTAAAAATGTTATTTGGAAAGAATGAGATTCTAGAGAATCCCAATAGCAACAGTTTATTTATATGATGTGTAATATCCCAATTTTTGATTAAGGGATAATCATGATTATTAATGATAATTATGAATTTAATTGGGATTATTATGTATTTTATGACAATATTAGTTAATGTCATAATTAGTGGAAATTGGAAATATTAGTGCATATGTGTGGTATTTAAGATCAATGGTGGTGATTTCCTTGACCGTGGGTCGGAATCCTATGTGTTGAGGTGTGGTGAGCTTTAGTGGGAATAAATGAGATGCTGACATGTGGCATGGTGGTGACCATTGGATGGGCCACATGGGGACAAAAGTTCACTTTTCCCTCTCTCTCTCCATCTCTCCATCTCATCTCTCTCTCTCACGTGCTCTCTCTCTCTTCTCTCTTTCTCCATTGTTGAAGGAAGAAAAGCTTGGATTTTGAGTAGGTAAATGATTTCCATTGCTTAAACTCCATTCACAAATGTTGATCCTTGAGTAATGGGCTTCATTTTGGTGTGTGTAGTTTGGTCATTTGGTTGTGATTTGTCCCACACGAAAATTTATTGTTGGAGAATCAAGAACTCTCTTTGGAGAAGTTGCTAAGGTGAGTAAAACCAATCTATCTATCTATGTTTCATACCATTTGGAATAGTTTCTAAATTCTGGAAATTTGGCTTGAATCCGAAAATTGGATGCCACTGTTCATTTGGTATGTTTTTGGCATGAGAATGGTGTTTTGGAATGAGTATGTGATAGATAGATTGATTAGAAGATGAGATATGAAGTTTTGTTGAAAGAGGTATCTTGTTGAATTTAATGCCCAAAACCCAAAGCATGATAATGGAATAGGATTTTGATGATTTTGAGTATTCCATTGAGTTTGTTGGGTGTTTTTGTGTGGGAATGGCTTTGGGTTAAGTTTTGAGTCCATAGGAATCAATTGGGCAAAGGTTAAGGAGAGTGCCTCTGCTTTCTGCGTTCTCTGATATCTGAGGCATTCACTCGAGCAGACAGGGGTGTGCTCGAGTGAAGGATGAATATCACCCGAGCACAGGATGATCGTGCTCGAGTGATGCGAGAGTTTTCCCTTTTGTGCTTCGAGTGCACCTGGGTTTTTATGATTGATGCTCGAGCACAGCGTTTTGTGCTCGAGTGAGCGAAGAACATGCTCGAGCAGGCATGGTCTGCTCGAGTGAAGGTGGGAGTTCAGAGTGAAGGGTTTCTTTCGGGTCTTCACTTGCTGGTGGATGCCACGAGTGTGCTCTGACACTCGCGAGCATAGCCTTCTCACTCGAGCACTGGGGGTCATGCTCGAGTGAGGTCGTGCTTCAGGAGGGAGTTGTGCTTTCAAGCTCTCACTTGCGAGTGAGGTGCTCGCGGGTGAGAGGTGTGTGCTCGCGGGTGAGAGATGTGTGCTCGCGGGTATGCTCGCGGGTGAGAGGTGCATGCTCGAGTGATCCTTTGCTTGGAGAGCTTTGGGTGCTCTCGGGTCCTCACTTCCTGAGTTTCTCTCGCGGGTGCTCGAGTGAGGCATTTGGCCTTGTGCTCGAGTGAGGATGAGCGTGCTCGAGTGAGACGTGTGTGCTCGAGCACGGTGAGCCATTTGGGCTGATGTGCTTTCTCTTGTGCTCTCGGGTACGTGCTTTCTGTCTTCACTCTCTCTTGTGCCCGAGTGATATCCGTACCTGTGCTCGAGTGAGGCCATCTTCACTCGAGTGTCCGTACATTTGTGCTCGAGCACGGCCATCTGTGCTCGAGTGAGGCAGTGTAAAATCTGAGTTTTTGTGCTTCCAAAAAGGGATCTTTGGGATAGTTTTTCCTACCCTTTAGGAGTTTGGTTAGGGGTGTTTAATGACTCTAAAAGAGCAATAATGATAACCAATTAAGTATTATAAAGTGGATTAAGCCTTGGAATAGAGAATAACTCTTCGTCCCTAATTGTGAAAATAGGATTTGATATTTGCCTTCCTCGGGAGAGACCGGCGCTAGGACACGCCCGGAAGAACTCAGGTAGTGACTTTTCTCTCATATCTTGTATGATGTCTTGGTATGCATATCTTATCATTGAACTTGTGAAATGTGTACCATGGTCCATTACGGCGTGAGCAGGTCAGCGTGAGCCGTATAGGGAGTGACAGTGGTCATCTCTAGTCGGCCGTTGGACTGCCGTCGTAATCGACATGGATCTTTGTGAATCCGACCCGTGGGGGCGGCGTATGTGAAAACCAGCCGTGGGCTGCGTATGTGTATCTTGCCTATGTGGCTTGTGAATATGATATGCTTTATATGGATCCCAGCTGTGGTGAATTATACTGTGTTGATTGTTGTGATGCAATACAACGTGAGCAATTCAGCGTGAGCAATCGTCAGGGATGACATGTGTCATACTAACCATTGCCGCTGCAACTGCCGTTGTAGTTGCTTGTGTGGATGATGATTTGATTACATGCATTATTGTTGTACATTATATGATTGACTTGTTACTACGGGGATTCTTTAGAATCTCACTCTCCCAAAATTAAACCTTTTAGACAGGGCCGAAGGATCGAGAGGCAAGCGGGCGACGAAGAGTAGTTAGAGCTCCTGTTTAGGAGTATATTTTGGAGTTTATGGTTATCATGGTATATTTTGGAATTGTATATAGTAGGTTTTGTGTAATCCCCAAGTAAAAGGGTATGAATTGTAGGCTTTGTGCCTTGTGTAAATCCCTTTTATTATGTATGGAACCCGAGTGAGTCGGGAACTTATTTGCACTCTGATAATTGTAAATGGAATCTACCTGTTCAGGCCATATTGTATTAAAATGTGAATAGGAGACCATTGTAATTGAGTTTATAAAAGTTTTTGCAAATCCAATTTTTGGGCAAAAGATTTCTTTGATAAGTCCCAACTTGAATTATGGTCTCTAATTACAACTTAATTATGGGTTTAAGAATTTAATCTCGGCCTCAGGTGGGAAGGGGGTTACATTTGTGGTATCAGAGCTGTAGTTCCTGGCAAGGTGAGCATCTGCTAGGATAGCTCCTTAGTTGACCTTGATCCTTTGAGTTTAGGGTAACTTAATGATTGATAAGTGATTATTGCGTATACACATGGATATCTCTGCTAAGTTGTAGATATATCTAAGTCTTATGGATTATGTGTATACCTTTGCTTTGAAACTGATATGGTGAATCATTGTAGAGTAAAGGACAACATGGTTCGCCCTAGAGGCAGACAAGGGGATCCAGATGTGGAGGAGTTGAATGACAATCCTCCTGACCCAATGCAAGAGATGATGGATCTCGTGCGGGAGCAAAGAGATATGATCCGTGAGCTAAGAGAAGAGCTCCGGGAGGAAAGGGCCAAGCGTAATGAAGAAAGGGCCCAGTCGACTCGTGAGGAGACTCAAGCAGAGACTCATCATGAGGAGACAGCTGAGGGGTCCAATCGGTCCCATGAATCCCTACCTCACACGGTGCCTAACCAAGAGTCTCAAGGGGCACTGGTTCGTGAGGGAAGAGGCTTACAATACTGGGTCTCTGAATTTTGCAAGCATCTACCTCCAGTGTTCAGAGGGAGGTTTGAGCCACAAGTTGCTGAGGACTGGTTGACTCGTCTAGAGAAGATCTTTGAGGTCCTCGAGTGTTCTACGGAGGTTAAGGCGAAACTAGCCGTGTATAAGCTAGAGGGGGATGCCGACCGGTGGTGGCGGAATATCGCCATGACACTTCGAAGCCGGAATGTGCCATTGACTTGGGAGTTGTTCCAAGAGAAGTTTAATGAGAAATACTTCCCCAAGTCGGTGAGGTTGGAGAAAGAGTCTGAGTTCTTGGCTATCAGGCAGGGAGATACAGAGAGTTTTGACGAGTATCTTTCCCGTTTCGTCCGGCTATCTCGGTACTCTACGCATCTCCGGGAAAAGGATGATGAGGAGTGGAGCTCTGATATGCTTATCAGGGGCTTGAGGCGTGAACTGAAGAAGAGATTAGCCTCTCACCTATTTACTGACTTCAACAAGGCGGTGGAGCAGTGTAGGATTGTTGAGAACAATATGAGGGATTGGTACCCAGCTAAGGGTAAAGACAGTCGCAGTGAGCCTAGTAAGGCTAACACTTCCCAGAAGCGGAAGGGGCAAGGGTCCTCATATGGGGGTGGTAACAAGAAGCCCTACCAACCTGGGGGTCGTAGTGACCAGAGACCTCCAGCAGGACCGATGTGTAATCAGTGCAGAAAGTATCATCCGGGAAGAACTTGTGCTGGGGAGGTGATTTGCTTCAACTGCAAGCAAGTGGGTCACATCTCTACTAAGTGCCCAAGACCGCCAGCAGAGCAAAGGCCCAGGAATCAGGGTCGAGTGTTCGCCATGACTCATGAGGAGGCCCGGAAGTCGCCTGAATTGATCCAAGGTAAAATTCTTCTCGGTGATAATGAATTAGATACCTTGTTTGATTCGGGTGCAAGTCACTCTTTTATTGCTTATGATTGTGTAAAGCGCCTGGGATTGCATGTGCATAGATTACCATTTGATTTGGTTGTGTCGACGCCGATGGGTGTCAAGGCTGTGACGGCCGAAGCCTGCTTAAATTGTGTAATAGTTGTTGAGGGTTGGGAGTCTACAGTTGATTTGATCTGCTTGCCACTCCAACAACTAGAAGTCATTTTGGGTTTTGATTGGTTAAGAGCAAATGATGTGCTGCTTGATTGTGGCAATAAGAAGATAACCTTCCGTAATGTACGTCGGGAAAACAATGTAAATGCCAGTTTGAACTTACTTTCAACGGCTAAAGCAGAAAGATATCTTGAGAAGGGATGCCAAGGGTATATGGTGTTCTTCTCTGTTCAGGGAGAGTCAAGTGAAGCTCTAGAGAGTATACCAGTGGTAAACGAATTCCCTGAGGTATTTCCAGACGATCTTAATGGATTGCCTCCGGAAAGGGAAGTGGAATTTCCAATTGAGATTATACCTGGAGCTGGTTCGATATCGAAAGCCCCATATCGTATGGCCCCGAATGAAATGGCAGAGTTGAAGAAGCAAATTGAAGAATTGCTTGAGAAAGGGTTCATCCGACCTAGCGTATCACCGTGGGGAGCTCCGGTGTTATTTGTGAAAAAGAAAGATGGAAGCTTGAGGCTTTGCATCGATTATCGAGAACTTAACAAGGTAACTGTTAAGAATAAGTATCCACTCCCAAGAATTGATGACCTGTTAGATCAATTAGCTGGTTCGTGTGTATTCTCCAAAATTGATCTAAGGTCGGGATACCATCAGCTGCGTGTGAAGGCAGCAGACATTCCGAAGACTGCTTTTAGAACGAGATATGGGCACTATGAGTTCCTTGTGATGCCCTTTGGTTTGACGAATGCACCGGCGGTATTCATGGATTATATGAATCGCATCTTCCGACAGTACCTTGACCAGTTTGTGGTTGTGTTTATCGACGACATCTTGATCTATTCCAAGAGTAGGGAGGATCATGAGCAACACTTGAGAATTGTACTAGGTGTTTTAAGGGAAAAGCAACTCTATGCCAAACTGAGCAAATGTGAGTTTTGGCTTACGGAAGTGAAGTTCCTTGGCCATGTGATCTCTCGAGACGGGGTATCAGTGGATCCCAGTAAGGTGGAAGCAGTACTTGAATGGAAAAGGCCAGAAACTGTTTCTGAGATTCGCAGCTTTCTGGGTCTTGCTGGTTATTACCGGAGGTTCATTCAGAACTTCTCGCGTATTGCATTGCCGATGACCAAGCTCACGAGGAAGGATCAACCGTTTTTGTGGGATGAACGTTGTGAGCGGGGTTTCATTGAGCTGAGGGAGAGATTGACTACGGCACCAGTATTGATTATACCTGATCCCAGTGAGGCTTATGTCGTGTACAGTGATGCGAGTAAGCAGGGGTTAGGGTGTGTCCTGATGCAGCAGGGACGTGTGGTGGCCTATGCCTCTCGACAGCTGAAACCGCATGAGATGAACTACCCCACTCATGATCTGGAGCTTGCGGCAATTGTGTTTGCATTGAAAATTTGGCGTCATTACCTGTATGGTGTGACAGTGGAACTGTACTGCGACCACAAAAGTCTCAAATATCTGTATGATCAGAAAGAGTTGAACATGAGACAGCGTCGGTGGATGGAGTTGCTGAAAGACTATAACCTGGAGATCAAATATCACCCGGGTAAGGCTAATGTCGTCGCGGATGCTTTGAGTCGGAAGGCGGTGCTAGTGGCAACAATGATGATCCAGGAATGGAAACTGATAGAGGATTTTAGGGATTTGAATATCTCGAAGGAAATCCTGTGTGCCAGTTATGGTGTGGTCCAAGGGGAGAATGACCTGAGGACTGAGATTGAAGAAGCTCAAATGCATGATGAGCTAGCCCAGTCGATCCGAGCTAAGATTGAGCGAGGAGAGACTCGAGACTATGACTTGTCACCAAGTGGATTGGTGCGTTATCAGAAGAGAACCTATGTACCACTGAAGGCGGAGTTGAGATTGAGAATTCTTAATGAGGCTCATAAGAGTCAATATACTCTTCACCCCGGTATGACCAAGATGTATCACAATTTGAAGTCTATGTATTGGTGGCCAGGGTTGAAGAGTGATGTGACGAAGTACGTGGCGCGGTGTCTCACCTGTCAAAAGGTGAAGATTGAGCACCAGAGACCGCCAGGATTGCTTCAGAGTCCAGAAATTCCAGAATGGAAGTGGGAGAGTGTGACCATGGATCTAGTGATGGGTTTGCCCAAGATCAAGAACTATGATGCGATCTGGGTGATTGTCGACCGACTCACGAAGTCTGCGCACTTCATACCTATCAACGCTGGCTATTCTCCTGATAGACTGGCTGAGATTTATATCAAGGAGATTGTGAGACTCCATGGTACACCGAAGAATATAATCTCCGATAGAGATCCTCGGTTTACTTCGAGATTCTGGAAGGCTCTGCACGAAGCTATGGGTACTCAATTGAGGTTTAGCACGGCTTACCATCCTCAGACAGACGGACAGTCAGAGAGGACTATCCAGACTTTAGAAGATATGCTGAGAGCGTGTGTCCTAGACTTCAAAGGAAAGTGGGACTACTATCTTCCATTGGCTGAGTTTGCGTACAACAACAGTTACCATGCGAGCATTCAAATGGCTCCGTATGAAGCACTGTATGGGAGGAAGTGCCAGTCACCATTGTGCTGGTCAGAGTTGTCTGAGAGGAAGTTGTATGGGCCGGATCTTGTTGACCAAACCGCTGAGCAGATCCGAGTTATCAGGAAGAGGCTCCTTACAGCACAGAGTCGTCAGAAGAGCTATGCTGATAAGAGGAGAAGACCTCTTGAGTTTGAAGTGGGGGATCATGTTTTCTTGAGAGTGTCTCCGGTCACGGGCATCGGGAGAGCAATCAAGCGGAAGAAGCTGAGTCCGAGATACATTGGTCCATTCGAGATTCTGACAAGGATTGGACCGGTTGCCTATCGGATAGCCCTACCCCCGAGTTTGAGTAGATTACATGATGTGTTTCATGTCTCGCAGCTCAAGAAGTACCAACCAGACCCCGAACATATCATTGAGTATGAAGAAGTGGAATTGCAAGATAACTTCACTTATGCGATAGAGCCAGAGAGAATCATTGATCGAGAAGAGCGGAAGCTCAGGCACCGAAGCTTACCGTTCGTGAAGGTGGTCTGGAAGGGAATGTCTCCAAGGGAAGCCACTTGGGAGGCGGAAGCGGACATGAGGAAACGATTTCCTGAGTTTATGCCCCATGATGTGTAACAAATTTCGAGGGCGAAATTTATTGAACGGGGGGAGAATTGTAATATCCCAATTTTTGATTAAGGGATAATCATGATTATTAATGATAATTATGAATTTAATTGGGATTATTATGTATTTTATGACAATATTAGTTAATGTCATAATTAGTGGAAATTGGAAATATTAGTGCATATGTGTGGTATTTAAGATCAATGGTGGTGATTTCCTTGACCGTGGGTCGGAATCCTATGTGTTGAGGTGTGGTGAGCTTTAGTGGGAATAAATGAGATGCTGACATGTGGCATGGTGGTGACCATTGGATGGGCCACATGGGGACAAAAGTTCACTTTTCCCTCTCTCTCTCCATCTCTCCATCTCATCTCTCTCTCTCACGTGCTCTCTCTCTCTTCTCTCTTTCTCCATTGTTGAAGGAAGAAAAGCTTGGATTTTGAGTAGGTAAATGATTTCCATTGCTTAAACTCCATTCACAAATGTTGATCCTTGAGTAATGGGCTTCATTTTGGTGTGTGTAGTTTGGTCATTTGGTTGTGATTTGTCCCACACGAAAATTTATTGTTGGAGAATCAAGAACTCTCTTTGGAGAAGTTGCTAAGGTGAGTAAAACCAATCTATCTATCTATGTTTCATACCATTTGGAATAGTTTCTAAATTCTGGAAATTTGGCTTGAATCCGAAAATTGGATGCCACTGTTCATTTGGTATGTTTTTGGCATGAGAATGGTGTTTTGGAATGAGTATGTGATAGATAGATTGATTAGAAGATGAGATATGAAGTTTTGTTGAAAGAGGTATCTTGTTGAATTTAATGCCCAAAACCCAAAGCATGATAATGGAATAGGATTTTGATGATTTTGAGTATTCCATTGAGTTTGTTGGGTGTTTTTGTGTGGGAATGGCTTTGGGTTAAGTTTTGAGTCCATAGGAATCAATTGGGCAAAGGTTAAGGAGAGTGCCTCTGCTTTCTGCGTTCTCTGATATCTGAGGCATTCACTCGAGCAGACAGGGGTGTGCTCGAGTGAAGGATGAATATCACCCGAGCACAGGATGATCGTGCTCGAGTGATGCGAGAGTTTTCCCTTTTGTGCTTCGAGTGCACCTGGGTTTTTATGATTGATGCTCGAGCACAGCGTTTTGTGCTCGAGTGAGCGAAGAACATGCTCGAGCAGGCATGGTCTGCTCGAGTGAAGGTGGGAGTTCAGAGTGAAGGGTTTCTTTCGGGTCTTCACTTGCTGGTGGATGCCACGAGTGTGCTCTGACACTCGCGAGCATAGCCTTCTCACTCGAGCACTGGGGGTCATGCTCGAGTGAGGTCGTGCTTCAGGAGGGAGTTGTGCTTTCAAGCTCTCACTTGCGAGTGAGGTGCTCGCGGGTGAGAGGTGTGTGCTCGCGGGTGAGAGATGTGTGCTCGCGGGTATGCTCGCGGGTGAGAGGTGCATGCTCGAGTGATCCTTTGCTTGGAGAGCTTTGGGTGCTCTCGGGTCCTCACTTCCTGAGTTTCTCTCGCGGGTGCTCGAGTGAGGCATTTGGCCTTGTGCTCGAGTGAGGATGAGCGTGCTCGAGTGAGACGTGTGTGCTCGAGCACGGTGAGCCATTTGGGCTGATGTGCTTTCTCTTGTGCTCTCGGGTACGTGCTTTCTGTCTTCACTCTCTCTTGTGCCCGAGTGATATCCGTACCTGTGCTCGAGTGAGGCCATCTTCACTCGAGTGTCCGTACATTTGTGCTCGAGCACGGCCATCTGTGCTCGAGTGAGGCAGTGTAAAATCTGAGTTTTTGTGCTTCCAAAAAGGGATCTTTGGGATAGTTTTTCCTACCCTTTAGGAGTTTGGTTAGGGGTGTTTAATGACTCTAAAAGAGCAATAATGATAACCAATTAAGTATTATAAAGTGGATTAAGCCTTGGAATAGAGAATAACTCTTCGTCCCTAATTGTGAAAATAGGATTTGATATTTGCCTTCCTCGGGAGAGACCGGCGCTAGGACACGCCCGGAAGAACTCAGGTAGTGACTTTTCTCTCATATCTTGTATGATGTCTTGGTATGCATATCTTATCATTGAACTTGTGAAATGTGTACCATGGTCCATTACGGCGTGAGCAGGTCAGCGTGAGCCGTATAGGGAGTGACAGTGGTCATCTCTAGTCGGCCGTTGGACTGCCGTCGTAATCGACATGGATCTTTGTGAATCCGACCCGTGGGGGCGGCGTATGTGAAAACCAGCCGTGGGCTGCGTATGTGTATCTTGCCTATGTGGCTTGTGAATATGATATGCTTTATATGGATCCCAGCTGTGGTGAATTATACTGTGTTGATTGTTGTGATGCAATACAACGTGAGCAATTCAGCGTGAGCAATCGTCAGGGATGACATGTGTCATACTAACCATTGCCGCTGCAACTGCCGTTGTAGTTGCTTGTGTGGATGATGATTTGATTACATGCATTATTGTTGTACATTATATGATTGACTTGTTACTACGGGGATTCTTTAGAATCTCACTCTCCCAAAATTAAACCTTTTAGACAGGGCCGAAGGATCGAGAGGCAAGCGGGCGACGAAGAGTAGTTAGAGCTCCTGTTTAGGAGTATATTTTGGAGTTTATGGTTATCATGGTATATTTTGGAATTGTATATAGTAGGTTTTGTGTAATCCCCAAGTAAAAGGGTATGAATTGTAGGCTTTGTGCCTTGTGTAAATCCCTTTTATTATGTATGGAACCCGAGTGAGTCGGGAACTTATTTGCACTCTGATAATTGTAAATGGAATCTACCTGTTCAGGCCATATTGTATTAAAATGTGAATAGGAGACCATTGTAATTGAGTTTATAAAAGTTTTTGCAAATCCAATTTTTGGGCAAAAGATTTCTTTGATAAGTCCCAACTTGAATTATGGTCTCTAATTACAACTTAATTATGGGTTTAAGAATTTAATCTCGGCCTCAGGTGGGAAGGGGGTTACATGATGCATATATACAAAGCAAGTCACATATATCACAATGCAGCAATCAATATTCGAGACCGGGCTTTCGCCACGTTCCCTTCACTTTCACTACAATCGAGGACTAATGCAAACAAGCAATGCAATACACATGATATAGGATAAAGTGTCACTACTTTTGTCTTTCCTTCCTTGAGCAGGCACAGGCCTTCTATGCTCCGGGCACATATCAAATCCTAAAGTCATAATTAAGGACGAAGCATTATTCTCTATTCCAATACTCAATTAACTCTTCAACACTTAGATTTGGTTATCAATAATGACCCTTAAGAAGCCACAAATGCCTCTAATAAAACCCCTAAAAGGTTGGGAAATAATAGGTTGAAGATCTCTTTTCAAAAACTTAAAGTGCTAGAACACAGGGGTTGGCCGCAGCCAGCCCTTCCTTGGGCCACGGCCAAAATATGGTTAGAAGGCCGTGGGCCGCGGCTGTAATATCCCAAAAAGTGATTAAGGGCTAATGACTTTAAAAGTGGATATAATTATTGTTGAATAAACACTTTTGGAGAATGTGTGATGGGAATTTGGATATTTTAATGATTCCAATGGCTTCCTTGTGAAAATTCATGTGGGGAGAGTGTTTATTGTGAAATTGGAACCATTGGGAACAATCATGCTAAAGTTGAAAACTCTGTCCATTGAAACTCTGTACAGGGCAGCCAATTTGTATGGACATTTTAAATAGGCAAATGGTGTCTAAAAATTCTGAAATTTTCCAGTATTAAAGTTCACATGTCAAGCTTGAAAATGAACATATAATTTGTATCATTTTGATTTGTGACCTAAGATTTTTTGATTTTTGAAGTTTGCCCAGCGAAATTAATTATTTTCTGGAACAGTATGCAAAGATTGAAATTCTGGGAATTTTGTGGTGATTTACAGTAATGGCCAATATTTTTCCTATGAAGAGGACTTAAATATATTTCATTTGGCTTTGGGATCACCTCATTTAGATTTTTCTAGAATTAGTTATGATTTTTCAAAGTTAGGGCAGAAAATCTGCCAGAATTTCTGAGAAATCCGAAAATGGGAAATTAAAAATTATGACATCATCATATTGTATGATGACATCAACATGGAATTAAAACCAATTACACCATCTTCATCAGCCATTCCCGACCCCATTCAGAAAACAAAAAGACGTGAGAGAGAGCTTGGAGAAAAGAGAGAAAAGAGGAAGAAATCTCGCAAGGTAAGCCGATTTCTCCGACGATCTAGCTCCTAACGCGTACAATCCTTCTCCTAAGCTATTCCTCTATGTGAATTAAGGTTTTGAAGCAAAGAATTTGGTGTTTCAAAGAGGCTAGGGTTCAGCCAAATTTGAGAAAAGCTAGAAGGAGCTTGAGGTAACTTCCAAACTTTCGTATATTGCTTATTCTGGCTGTTGTGGGCAATTTAATCGGTGAAATTTCGCCGGATTGCCATTGGTTTTAAAGTTTGGAAATGAGGTGGCCTAGGGGTTATACTGCCCAAATTGGGTCTTAATGTTAGTTGTAACCTAATGTAATGGTTAATAAAGTGGTTAGGAGTAGAAAGGAACGCGTTTACGGAGCCGAAATCGTAAAACCCCAATTTTTCCCGGAGAACATGTATATTTCGGCCAAGGCTGTAAATGGGTCTTAGAGTTGGATTTTCAATGATTTGATGATTCCATTGGATTCAGTGGGCGAAAATAGGTGGGGTTACAGTTGGGCACTTTTTCAAAAAAGGCCGAGAAAGCATAATTACGGAAACACCCCTAAAACCCTAAAAGTAGGGCTGCCAAGGGCAATTTCGTAATTTGATATTGAATTTGATAATTCTGAGTACGGAAATGGATTCCTTGGGCGGAAATATGTTAGGATAGCCCATATTAGAATTTCGAGAAAAGTGCAACCGGTCCGGGTATGGCGGGCCCAGGCCGGGTCCCCGGGGGTATTTTTGTAAATTTTCATTATAGACTCATATAACCCTAAGTAACACTATGGAAGTGTCTAAATAGTGCATTTGGAATTGTAGGATTCGATATTTGCCGCCCTCGTGAGCCAACTACGCCAGCGAACGTCAGAAAGGAACGAGGTAGTGACTTTTCTTTTGTACCATATATGATGCATTGTATGTGTGTTATATCGTTGATTTGTAATGAATTCGTATGCTGCGACATCTGTGGATTTGTGTTAGCACTGTCATTCCAATAGTCCCTGAGTAGCTAACAACGGTTCGGGTTAGGGCGGTGTGCCTTCCCGGCGGAGAAAGGGGATGAGGATGAGGTGTGATATATGTGATTATGTGAGCCGAAAGGCTATTTGTGGAGGCCGACGGGCCATTTGTGAAAGCCGAATAGCTGTACGGGCTATAAGGCTATATGTATGCACTGCCACGCCAATAGTCCCTGAGTAGCTAACAACGGTTCGGGTTAGGCGGTGTGCCTTCCCGACGGAGAAAGGGGATGAGGGTGGAGTGTGATTTGTGGTGCTGCTGCTGTATGATGATTTGCTTACATGCTGTGTGCTTATGTGTGGTATAAATGTTTTGTTACTACTGGGATTCTCTTGAATCTCATTCTTTCCTTTAACTAACCTTTCAGACAGGGCGAGTGGCTCTAAGGAGAAGCGTACGACCCGGAGCGGTTAGAATCCTGTAGGGACATCTATTTTGGTTATGTTGGTTAAACCTGTTGGACAGGGTGTCTGTATATTATGTTGGTTGTAAAGAATAGTTGAACGTAGTTGTGTAGTCCCCTATATGGAGGTTGTAAACCCTTTTTGTGTATGAATGGAACTCGGGGGTTGCCGGGATTGCTATTAGATATTCTGATATGAATGAATGTGAATTAACTGCACAGGTGATTATATTCGATAATTGAACTTGAGACCGGAATAGGAAAGAAGTTTTGAAAATTTTATAAAGTCCCTACTTCACAGGGAGTTCTAAATGAGTTTTGAACTATTCGACGGTCTCTAAACCAATTTAATTACGTAATATCGAATTATAATTACGCTATTTAAGGCAGGGGGTTACAGCGGCCAGTCACCCATGGGCCGTGGCCTGAATCAGGCCAGAAAGGTTTGGGCCGCGGCCAGCCACTCATGGGCCGCGGCCAAGAAATTTCCTGACTCTTGGCTGAACTTCAAAAAATCATATCTAATTGCAGAAAAATCGAAACGGAGTGATTCCAAAGCCAAATGAAAGGTATTTAAGTCATATTTCAAGGAAAAATATGGCTCATAACTTCAAATCATCACAAAAATACAGAATCACCCAAAACCCAACATTACTCCAAAACAGAGTTCTGTTTTTGTACCAAACTTTGGACAACCATAACTCCCAGAATACTAAATGAAATGACACAGAATATATGTCCATTTTGAAGTTTGGGATGTGAACTTTAAGACTGGAAAGTTTCAAAATTTTCTGAAATCATTTGGTCATTCAAAACGTCCACAAAAATAAACTGCCCAGACAGAGTTCACATTGACAGCATTTTCCAACTTTTCTACCAAAGTGTTCAATGACTCCAAAATCATTAACCAAACATATTCCCATACAATTTTCCACAAGGAACACAATGGTAACCTCAAAATGACCAAATTCACAATCTAACCACATGCCCTGTTTTGACCAATACACCAAAACCAACACAAAGTTCCCAAACTTTACTTTTAATGATTCAAACCAATCCATTTGTCCAAAAGACATCACAATATACCATTTCCATGATCACAACATGCCAAACTCACTAAGACCCTAATTTTTCGAAAATAGGGCAGAAAATTCCGTAAAAATCAATCTCAACCAATAACCACAATCTATATATCAAAAAGGAGTTAACACTCACCTCTTTCACTTTGCCAAAGAGATTTCTTGATTCTTCAACTTTCACAATCTCTTGAGGTCACAAACTAACGCCAATGAACACATTACAACCATCAAAATGAAGCTCTTCATTCAAGGATCAATATTAAAGAAGGAAGTTTGAGCAATAGAAGCTATTTTCCTTATCTTTTTGCAAGCTTCCCCCCCCCCTTTTTTCTGCAACAATGGCAAGAGAGAGAAGGAGAGAGAGGACGAGAGAGAGAGATGGAGGTGGAGTAAAGAAAGTGAGAAAATGATTATACTCCCTCCATTTCAGTTTTCCAGCGCACAAGAGGGAAGAGAGGAGAGAGAAATGCATTTTTTAATCTCATTTGACTTTTCTTTATCTTCCTCTCACACCCACTTTGTCACATGTCATTTTCCTATTAGCTCTCACACACTTAGTCACCAATTAATCTCTCTAATCCTTTCATTAGCCATTTGATCACACTTCTCATTTTCTCTTAGTTAGTAATTAATTTCCCCATTAATTACCAACTTATGCCTATAATTCCATTCTTTCAATTTTCCAACAATTATGACATATTAAATAATATTGTCACCAATAGACATTAATTCAACTTTAATCCACTCTAAATCACAATTACCTTCTCAAAAATCCTCATTAGCCCTTAATCAAAAATTGGGGCGTTACAATATGTGTTAAGGATGAGGCATGGGTAATGTCATCCTCTTGTTCCTGACCATTACTTTCTTGATTCTTGAGTAGTCTGACAATAGAAATGGAAACTCCTTTCCATCGTAGTATTACCATACATTTCCAAGACTCACTTATCGAGGGGCCTAGTAATATCTCTCTACTAATGTGGGGGATAAATTCCATCTTGATCATTCATATTCCTTTGCATGAAAAAAACACTAAGCTCGATCGTAGCCTTTATCATCACCCGGTCAAAAGTGACTTTTGACTAGTTCAAAGCTTAACAACTCTCATTTAGGAATCCATGATGACCTTAGGTCAAAGGGCATTGTGACATGATTATACATAAGAAAAGCTTATGACTTGATCCATGTAGCTTTCTCATAGTGGGTCAATTCAGCACCTTGTACTCTTACAAGTGCCTAAGACTTTGATTTGTATTTCCATATCTTAGCAAAGTCATACTGGTCTTGTTTCATCTCTGCTCCCATATAAATGATCGACTAAGGACATTTTAGGACAATCTTTATGATTTATCCAATGATACAAATATCACAGTTAACACGCAAATGATATGATAACAGAATGGAGAAATTTCATTAAATTAATAATGTTCAAAATACAATAATTGGCCCTTAGGGCAAAATTTCCAACAGGTTATCATTTGGGTTAGTGCCTTGGCCCAATTAAGTAGTTAATGTGGTTATACTAGGGCCAAGTTCTACTATTCACCCTTATAGTTCACAATCATGACTTTTGGCCTAAAGCCCACTAAATTCAACCTATTCCAGAAAGTTAGTAGATTTTTTTTAACCTAGAAAAATCATAACTTTATCTAGGAAAGTCTAACTACGGTTGTTCAAAGTCCTATTTTTAAAGGAAAAATGATTACTTCTACAGAAAACATACACAAAATCCCAAATTTCATACTTACTCATTTTTGTCATAAGATAGCTTCCAGAATCATTACCAAACTTCAAAATTTGTATCTCCCAATGCACTTATCCACTTGTATCTCCCAATGCACTTTTGTCATAAGATAACATCAGAATCATTACCAAACTTCAAAATTTGTATCTCCCAATGCACTTGTCCAATTATTACAAATTACCCATCAAATTAAAGCTTGTTGGGTCTACTTTATTTCTGGAAATGTTTATAGACATTGGAACTTAAATGAGCAGACACAAACATGTCACAATCAATCTACCTTAGATCAACCTTCAGATTTAAAGCCTAATTTTCAAAAATCATAATTAATTTTATTAAACTCCAAATTGGCTAATTCCAACTACATTATAAACCTCTTTAAGCGTATTTTCAAGAAAAATTATCATTTTCTAGAAAAAGTAGCCACACGAATTCCAAAAATTCATTAAACCCAAACTTTTCCATAATTGATTCTAGAAACAGAGTCCAACTTTGAAAAATTATAACTTTAAATCTACTAGTCCAAAAGTTACATTCTACCTATCAAAATGAAGCTTAATGTGTCTACTTTATTTTTGGAAAGTTTCATAGCATTTGGACTAGGTTTGATTATTCAAAAATATGACAAAACATTTCTGCGTCCAGAAAACAATTTCTTGCAGAGCAAAACCCTAACTTCCAAAACTTGACATTTTCAACACAATCACCCAAAAATCACAACCACATGTTATTTTGCATAGTTTTTCATGTAGAAGCCAATGGTGAACTCCAATATAACAAAATATAACTCCTTTTACCTCTTTTTCCCTCTGACTGAATAGCTACCCAAAATAAACTATCATTAAGATTCAAGCTTTAGCATATAGCTTCTCTATACTCATCATTTAACACTAGATTTAACCATTTACAAGACCAAACTAACATCAAACCCTACTTTCTCGTATGAACCAAAACTTGGGCAGAAATGAGAAACCAAAAGACTCCATAAATCATTGCAACACTTAGCTCAAAACAAAGCCCTAACTCACCTCTTGCTTCTTTCAGGCTTTGGTTCTTGATTCTACAACTTTGGGTCTTAGAAAATGGCCCAAGACACCTCTCTATAAAAAAAAATCCATATATTTGAAGCTTAGGATGAGGGGAACAATGTTCATGAAGAACATTTGAGCTAAATATATGAGGAAACTAGTGAAAATCTAGAGAGAAGTTACCTTAGTCTTCTTGAACTTCTCCTTCTCTCTCTTGCTTGTGGTTGGCCATCCAAATGAGTGAGGGAAGAGAGTGTTGGAGTGTTTTATCTCATTTATTATCTCTCTCTCCTTAAGATGGCTGAAATCCATTAAAAAATAGAGGGAAATTATTTTGACCAGATTGCCCTTGGTTAGGCTAAAAACTACTAGAATGCCATTCAGTTGGATTTCAACCATTCTTTCCTTCCTCTTTCCAAATTGGCAGAAATAATTAGCTCAATTCGGGGAAAATATTTTAATTTTTGAACCTCTTAATTACTCCAATTTTCAAGAGCAAAATCCTAGCCCTAAATTTTGGGTTCCAATTTTTAACCTCAAGATCAATTAGCAATTGTTTTTTTCGCCCTTGATTATGGCAATGATAATTAAATTGCGATTAGCTATTTTATTAAATTCCCTTTTCTCTTACATATACCATTTTCTCTTTTCTTTCTAGATTCAAATTTTGTTTTGTATCTCACTAGACACATTTCAGAAGAATTAAATCTTTTTCTTAATTAATCAGAATTAATTCCTTACAAAATTCCCAATGCGACTCCGCTAATATTATTTACACTGGCTTTTGGAATTCTTACCCCTTATATGAATTTCGAGATATTATAGAACATGATTCTTTCATGCACTATATCTTTTGGTTCTTTCTCTCAGACCTGTTCAGAGAGCCAGTATCTTTTTAATCTTTTATCTTTATGTACTTGAGTTTGTTCTGGACCGTATGACATTGCAATGAATATCTAAGTTGCCTACTTCTCCCTTCTCATAATCTCTAATTGATATAATCAAATGAGATTAAAAACAAGTTTAAAACCTATTAATGGATTGGAAATAAAAAATTTAACCCACTATAGGCTAAAGAGCTGATAAAACACAAAAAACACATCATAGTCATGTTACAGAATGCCATCAATGTTGGCCGAGAGCTCAAAAATTGGGTTTTCAAAATCAAACTTTTTTGCACAAGTTGAGGCCATGGATGTGTAAAGCTCCAAAAGATTATTTGAATGGCACTTCAAACATGCCAAACAGAGTCTGAACAAGGGAGATATAAAGGAGAGAAGTTGGCAGGTCAACTTGGCACCACTGGCAAATAACTCACAATTTTCTCTTCCAAAATGATGTTCTTATAGTATATCAAAACCATAAATTTTTTGTTAATGTTGTGACGATTCCAACAGCACCAAGAACGCAAAAAGCAAAGCTAAAACAAAGAAGATATAACCTTCCAAAGTTTGTAGGTCATGATTACCTGGAGAAGCTCCAACTATGTTAAAAAGATCCTGCTGGTGGTTGAAGATGATAACGTGGCAAGTCAATACCATGATGATGTGTCATCTAGGTCAATGTGCCACCATCAATGCCAAGTCATTAGTCAATGAAGACACATCATTAGTTGACTTTTCAGCATGTTAGCATCACGTCAGGCCACATAATCTAAAGACATACCATGTGGACTTAGCCACGTCGCCCTTACACCTCAACCTGGTAAGAGGTCAGAGGTCAACTATTGACTGTTGACCTCATTTATTTAAAAAAACCAAAAAAAAATTATGATTAAGACTCCATGTGGCACATAGGCCCAAATAGGGCCATCTTCTACCATATGGCTTACACTATCAAACTATGGATGGCTTATGGAGCAAGGGTTGCCAACACATGTATGACATGCACCTTCTTCCAAGAGTGGCCATCACAAGAATTCTCTAATTTTTCAGGATTTTTTAATCCAGACACCTTCTAATGGCGTGTACATGTGCTGGATCTCTAATTAAGACACGATTTGTTCCTAAAAATCCCTAAAATTGAGAGCTTCAGTTTGATTTGCAATGTGTATATATTGAAAGCAAGTGTGGATCTTTTTTTTGGTAAAGAAAGTGGTATTCTACACTTGTAAATTATTAGAAATGTTCAATTTAAGTCTATAGTAATTCTTTTTGTTTTTGAGATAAGTTAGAATAACCACTAAGAAGATTTCAACTGCAACATACTGGAAAACCCTTCTAATGAACAAGGTAGTTAAAGAGGTTACCATTTAATAGGAAAACAATATGCTCTTTCATAGCCTCAACAACTTCAACATGATATGTAGCATGAATTTGGTGAGTATGAAGATTAGGAAGGCTAGTTGTAGAAGAAATCTCTTGAATTTGAACACCTTCACTTATTACAGAGATTTCTTTCGATTCACCTTCCATCTCTGGCTTCTTAATAACTCCTTTGTCAACTTTATTGATAATATCTGGATAACCTTTCCAACATACAAGATATTCATGGAGAGACTCGTTAGACAATGGAATGGCCCTGGGTGACACAACTTGCATTAGAGTGGACGCATGATGAAGTTGATCCTCAATACACACAATGTGAGATAGTGGTATGTTCACTAGTGTAACTGGAACAACTTGATCATTGCTCAACGAATCTTTCTTGTGATTAACAAGATGACCGAAATCCTCTTTCGGCTTAATGACCATAGTGTTTGTTAGAACCTTTGTTGTCTCACTTGATGCCCTTTTGTCCATTTGATAAGATCCTTACTCTATTTTCATTGTATTGCCAACGTCTTCATTGATTGTTGAACAATATTCACGGAAGCATACCATCGACTTTTCCTTCCAGCATCTTCTTGCTTCCATCTTGTTGCATTTGATCCAGCATAGCAATGAATTGTTCTTCCCACAAATCTTCTTTGAGTTGCTCATGAACTTCTTCCTTGTGTTCACAAGATTCAACATATTTATACTTATGATGACCAACATATGCATGTTGATCAACATAATTATAGTGACAACAATCTATATGCTCAAAATGTTGATACTTAGTGTACTCAAATTGGTCAGAATATTCATGTGGCCCACAGTAATTAGAGACATTTGAATCTTGCTTTAATTTAAAGGACCTATCAAACAAATGACTCCTATAATGAGCTGGGAAATACTTCTCGTTTAACTTTTTCTTCATCTATCCCATCTCACAATTGGAGGTCGATCTAGCCATTTAAGGTTTCTTTCTTTATAGTGCCAATACTTTCTTGCAGATCCCACAAGCATCAACTTTGTGAATCAAACTCTTTTAGCATCATTCATGCCATAACATTCAAAGGCTTATTCCATCTTTGCCAACCAATCTAGGAACACATTAGGATATAGTCTTTCATTAAATTCTAGGGCTTCCTTAACCTTCTTAGTGATAGTACTAGTATGATTCATTTTGAAGTTTTCTCGACTTGTCCTATACGATGGTTTATATGGTCTATAATGATACACTTCTGGGTATTGATCATACCAGGTATTATTGATAAATCCTAAATTTTATATATTTTATCCTACCTTATTTATGTATTTTGGAGACTATTTTAGGATAATTTGGATTTATTAGATAATATTCAAATTGTTAGCCAATTTTAGGTAATAATATATATATGAAGTCCATGAGTAGAGAGCTTCACGAGCGCTTGTAGGCACATGTTGTGGCAGATGGCAACAGGACTAGAGGTTCTCCCTAGATTTTTCCTTGAACACATGCTAGTGGTTCAAATATTTTTTGGAATACAAGATCCCTTTCAAATCTCAACCCATTAATCAAGATAAAACTTGAATGTTTATTGGAAAGGATTTCCAGATTAAAGTGCTAACTGAATTCTACCATTCCATTCTCAAATTTGTGCTCCCATTTTAAATCATCAGGAACCAAGTTCATCAAGTGAGGGAGAAATTGTGGAATATAAGAACTATATATATTTTGAGATAACTTTCTATATAAGGAAATCCATCTTACTTTTATGTTTTGTTACTTTATGTTTTTAGTTTATTTAGCAAGTGGGGTGTTTAATCATTACGTGTATTAAATGGGATAGTGTAATTGGGATTAGTTAGATTACTTTATTTGTAGGTGCTTGCTTTTATATTCCTTTTCCAAGTGGACCTTGCAAGTAGATGTTGCAAGTTGTCACTTTTAACTTGTCTTTTGCAAGTAGTTGTAATATCCCAAGTTTTGGTCACCAAAATTCCTTATACCTTTGAAGTATTTAATGAAATAAAATGGTGAATATTGACACACTTTGAATAGCCTTTAGCTATAAAGTCTAGATCATAGGAGTTAAACACTAAAAATTGGAATGTAAACAGTGCTGCCAATGTAAATTCCTACAAGGCAGCAAGATTGTCATGTGGTTTTGGATAATCAAATGATGTCCAATAATTTAAAATTTTTCAAAATGAAAGTAGACATTCCAAGCTTTAATTGATAGGTTGTAACCCCCTCACTGTAATTATATCCATGTTATGGAATTAAAGTGAAATAGAGACCAATAAGACAAAAACAACATTTTTAATCCCTCATCTTCAAGATGCGGTATCCCGAAAAATAGTTCAAAATATGTTCAGCCTCGTCTCACATTCACATTCGAATATAATTACTTGAGAAATCAAATCACATTGATAAATATCAGAGTGCACAACTAAAATCCCGACAACCCCGGGTTACATATATATATATATATAGAATGGGTTTAAAGTTTCCCAAAAATAGGGGATTACATATCCAAAAATAATATTTACAACCCATATACATACAATAATCCCAAATCCAAAACAGATAACCAATAGTCCAAAATTCAAATGTCCCTGAGAGATCCTAACAAATCTGGGTTGTTCACTTCCCTTTTGAGCCACTTGCCCTGTCTGAAATATTAGTCATTGGAAAGAATGAGATTCTAAAGAATCCCAGTAGTAACAAATCATTCATACAACATATAAACACATAGTATGTAAGTTTATCATGTTCAACATCAACATAATGATTGATGGCTCACGCCATAAATGATAGCATTCACAGTTGTAAGCACAATGCACTATGCCCACTTTCGTGGTAAATATTGCCAGATTTGCTGTAATTACTATGTAGCAGCATCACAAGGCACAAAGTATCACAAAACTCTACAAAGCGTCACAAAACAGCAGCAGCAACACAATGCATGACAACCATACATACAATACATTTACATAAAGTGTAAGAGAAGAGTCACTACCTTGCTCTTTCCTAACATTCCCTGGCATAGTGGGCTCACGAGTACGGCAGATGTCAAATCCTATAACCAAATTAGGGACAACCGATCAATCTCTTTTCCGAATGTTTATTTCTATAATACTCTAAGTTGGTTAACATTTAAACTCTTTAGGTGACCATTAGAGGCCTAAACACATACTAAAAGGGTTGGAAGAAACTATCCTGAAGACCCCTTTTTCAGAAGTAGAACACTGATTTTTAGCTGACTCACTCGAGTTAAGATAACCTCACTCGAGTGATAAGAGACTTGCACTCGATTGAGAATAGCTCTCACTCGTGAGTGTTTGACAGTGAGCAACAATAATGGCCAGAAAGTACTCACAACACTCAAGCATAAGGATTTGCACTCAGGTGATGACTCCAAATTCACTCAAGTCCCCGAAAGTGTAACACAGAAAGTCCTTACCCGAGAGCATAGACAACTTCAGAGGAAAAGGCTCACTTGAGTACAACCCCTGGCACTCGGGTGAGAACACTGCACTTGCGAGTGTCAAAACAAACTCTTGACAATTAGCCTGCGAGTGCTTGGCCAAGAGCAACTCTTAACATGGCATAACACTTGCACTCGAGTGAACCCATGCTCACTCGAGTGATGGCCTGTATCACTCGCGAATCAGGAAGTGTACTCAAGATTTTGGCATGGAAGTGCAACTAGAACTGAAAGAACTTAGGCGAAAATATGCACAACACTCGAGTGATACTCATCCTTACTCGAGTGAGGCTTATCAGATTGTTAGATCACAGCAACTGACAGAAACTCCCAGATTTATCAAAATTGATCCCAATGGTTCCCAAACTTACACAAAGCTCATTCCTACTTAAAATTCCATAAGGAACCCATTGGTAACCTCCAAAACACTCAAAACCCATCCTAACAATAATTCATACTCTTGGGTCTCTATAACACACACCATACCCAAATTCATTCAACTAACTTCCAAAATTCCAAACCACATCCAACACTCAAAGAACTCCATAATATACCAGTTCCAACATCATTCATCATATAATCCATGCATTCAAAAATTGGCATAAAACAAGGGAAAATTCCAGAACTTATCAACCTTAACCAAAAATCACAATAAATATACCAAAAAGCATCAAATCCTTACCTCTTCAACTTTACTAAAACCAAAACCTTGATTCTCCAACTTTCAAATATGTTCCAACACTCAAAATACCACCTTTCAAAATTCTAAAACCACCAAGATGAAGCTCTTAACACTATGATCAACATTAATGAAGAGGTATAAAGTATTAGAGGTCCATAAAGGCATCAAAATCCATAAAGGCATCAAAATCTCACCTTCTTCTTCTCTTTCTTCTTTGGTGCTCGTCGAAAATGGAGGGATAGAGAGAGATTATGAGAGATGAGGAAGATGATGATGATGAGTGTAATTTTCCCCTTTGCCCATACACCCCATCGAATAGGAGAAAGAAGAGAGAGAAAATGTGAGTGTTTGATTTTGGCATCATCCCATGGTCCACAAATTGCCACTTGGCAATATCTTGCTCACTTCCTCCACGAGCTCACATAATCTCAAGGCATACAATTCCGACCCATTGACAATGAATCTCAACCATTGATCTCAAATCACCAATGATTTTCCGCTTTGGTAACTGACCAATTGGTGGGTAAATTTCCAATTTTACCATTTTGCCCCTGGTTTTCACTATGCCGAATAAATTATCACCAAGAACATTTATTTCAAATCCATATCACATTTATCCAAAAGTGTTTAATTATACTAATTACAAGCAATTTTGAAGTCATTAGCCCTTAATCTCAACTTGGGTCATTACATAGGTCATATGAATTATTTGGACATGTACACTAAGAGTTATGTATTTTTGAAGTTAGCTCAGTGAAACTAGCAAAATTCTGTGGCAGTGTCCAAAAATGATAATTCTAGGAATGATGTGCGACCAATTGGCAAAGGGACATATTTTTCTTTAAAACTAGACTTAATAAGGGTCAAATAGCCTTTAGAACCACATCAATTGGACATCTATAAATAAAGATATGAATTCCAAAGTTTGATAACAATTCTGCCAGCTTATGCGAAAATCACAAAATGTATGGGCAAAATGGTAATTTACCATATTAAGTAAAAGACAAATATTTTCTCTAGATTATTCACTCATTTTCGTCCAAAAAGAGATAAAGGAAGGAGAAAATAATTTATTGGGATTTATATGTGAATTTGGGACAATTTTTGGAAATGAGGTCAACATAAAAGAAAATGATGAAGACATATGTCAAATTTTTCAACTCAAAATAACATATGTGATGGAGGAAATTTGTGATAATTTAAGAGCTCATCTTTGACCATTTGAAGAGGCATTTTTGGCCAAGTGTTTGGAAGAGGAACAAGATGATGATTCATTTTAAAATGGCATGTGTTAAATTAGCCATAATATATAAATAGGGATGAAAGAGGATATTTCTTTAAGGGTGTGTTTGGTTTAAGGGGAGAGGAGAGAGGGGAGAGTATGTTACCTTGTTTAGTTTGTTAGAGTGGAGGGGAGGGGAGGGAATCCTTTGTTTTGTGTAAAGGGAGGGGAGGGAATTAAAGACAAAATTTTGGCTTCCCTCCCACCCCTTCTCATCCCCTCCCCTCAAACCAAACACACCCTAAGTCCTTATCTCTTTCTCTCCGCTTTATTACGGTGACACAAGATAAAGCTAGAGAGAGAGAGAGAGAGAGAGAGAGCATTCGAAAGTTTGAGCTAGAGAAGAGAAAAACAATAAGAGCTTAAGAACACCAAGAGGTCTTAGGGTTCAAGAAGCCAAAATCCAAAGTAAGAGCTTGAAATCAAGGTGCTTATGCCTTCTAATCTACCTAGAACCTCTTCTAACCTCTTCTTGAAAATCATGGTTAGCAAGCAACATCAAGAGAGAAGAGAGAGAGAGAGGGCAATGACATCCTAGAGAGAGAAAGTTGAACAATCAAGAGGTAATCTCCAAAACTTGATCCTCTTGAGTAGTATGATGTTGTTGTGGTTGTTGTTGTGATGTTTGGCTTGGATCTGGTTGTTTTGTGAAAATGAAAAGATGAAACCCTAAGGGGTTATGCTACCAAAATTTCCATAAATCATGTGAATTTAGTGTTTAAATGATTAAACATGTGATTAGAGGTGTAAAGAAGGTGGTTTAGGGATTAAAATCAAGAAACTTCAATTTTCCTTTTTTATTGTGAAATTTGTCCAGCTACTATTCACCTAGGCTTAAAGCTTGAATTTGATCATTTTTATGTTCCCATTGTGTTTAGAAGGGAAAATTGTGTGGGAATATATGTGTTCATGATTTTTGGATGATAGTATGCAAATTTGGAATTTGTAGAAGTTAAAAGGAAGTGTTGTTTGATTCGATTCATGGAGGCAGTGTTGTTGAGAAATGAATTTCATGCGTCAAACTTAGTCCAAATGTTATGAAACTTTCCAAGATTAAATTAGAGATATAGAGCTTTAATTTGTTAGGTATATCATAATTTTTGGACTAGTTGATTAAAGGATACGGATTTTTGAAGTTGTGCCCTGTTTCTAGAAGGAAATATAGAACAGGGGAGGTTTGATGAAATTCTAGGAAAACTGTGATGATGGTGATCAGACTTAGGTATTTTTCCATAAAACTAAAATTAAAGAGCTTTACTTAGGCTTTGGAATCAATCAATTTGGAAATTTCTAGAATTAATTATGCTTTTTCAAAATTGACTGAAGATCTAGTAGTTTTTTGGAAAATAGTGAAATTGCACTGTGCAGAATTGTATTGTGCAGAAATTTCTGAAACTATGATAGATAACCAACAAGTTGTGATCAAAGGCAGTAGTAATACAAGTAATAACTAGTTACTTGTTAACTTTAATTAATAGAAATTTGCAATAGCCCGAGCCGAGTTCAATTTATTGGACAAACAGGGGAATTGAAAAAGGATTCAGATAGTAACTGTATCTTTCATACATTATATGAATATTTATATGCTTTGTACATGACATTTTCTATAATATGAACACTATATTTCTGAGTAGGGCATTGTGAGAGTAGGCATATTTATTGAAGTTTACAGATAGTAAGGAAGTAGCCTCGACTCATGTGCACATGCCGTGTTGTTTGTGTTTTGTTGCATTACATAGTGTGTAGCATATTTATTTATCACATTTTATATGACTGATTGCATGTTACTGAGATTCATTTGAATCTCACCCTTTTTCAATATCAAAAATATTCCAGCAAAAGCTAGTTGCTCCAAGGGCAAAACAGTAAATATTAGTGGTTGAGGAATCTGGTGCAAGTGAAAGCTATTGTTGGTTATATTTGGTTTTATTTTGAGAATTTTGGCACAATTTGTATATATTTTTCAAACCCTATGTGATAGTCTAAAATGTAATACAAGCACTTAATATCAATATTTTTACGCTATTTTGTTTGCCCACTGAACTATTGCTTATTTACTCTGTCAATATCAAAATGTTAAGGTGTTTGACAATAGTTGTCATTTACAAGTTAGAAGTTGTTGAAGCTTTCTTTTTAGGGAAGGAAAACTTATTCTACAAATAGGGTATTGAAACACTTATATTTTCGGACTTGATGAAATGTGTATTATAGTGGTTATGTGATTTCTCTTTTCCCCCTTGGTCTGTTTTCTCTCCCCCTCTTCTTTTTTTTTTGCCCAGTGTTTTCTCTCCCCCTCAGATTCTATTCTTCCTCACAAAATTATGTTTCCCTCCCCTCAATCTTGAACCTCCCCCTCCATTCTATCATCTTCCCCTATCCTCTGTTCTGTTTCCCAATTTATCTTCTTTGTTTTCTATTATAACACCATAAATCATCTCTCACTCCTTAAGAAATCAGTGTGTGAGTGAGTGTCCTCCAATCTGTTTTACATCAATAACATTAAAAAAATTGGAATTTTGTTTAATTTCATCCCCCACAGAACCAAACTCAAGAAAGGCCTAACATCAAACTAATAGTTAACGCTAATATCTTACATTCTCTTTCATATATGAATATTCTAGCCTTAAGAACTAACAAAGTTACATAACAGTGTGACCTAGCTGACCTTTATAATGTTTCAATGTAACTTAAATTAGTTAGTGTGTGTTCTTTTATCCCCAAACCGTGGTTTCAGAAGCACTTTTTCGCAAATCGAGACAAAATTCCTCTCACATACTTACCTCGTAAATTGTAAAAGCTATTCTCCAAAAGCTAATCAGAACACACACTTAGCAGTAGTGTAATGAGCTGGCAAGTTTGTTACAGATGTATGTATATAAACAATTGTAAAGAGTCATTTCAGATTAATTCAATGAATTCAATCTTTCCATCTCATTTTCTACATTATGGTATCAGAGTAAATCTAAAAGCTCTCTTCCGCTAGAATATTTTCTCTCTTTCCTTCTTTCTTCTTCAAACATTCTTCTATGTTCACTATTCACTGTTGTCTCTGACCGTCAACCTTCACTTTAAAGGCAGAATATTCTTCTTCTTTTGTTTCTCAAATTCATGCTTCTTAGGATCCAAGTAGCTGTTATTACTTGCATCCAAACGAGAATCCCTCTCTCATTTTGGTATCTCCACTTCATAATAGACTGAAATACAACCATTAGGCTTGAGTGATGACAATCACGCTCATGAGCAAAAATAAGCTTCTATTCATCGATGGCTCAATTCTTGTACCAGATAGCAATAATCCTTTATTTCTGGCTTATCAGAGATGCAATAATATTGCTCTAACCTGGATAACGATTTCACTCTCTCCGACAATCATACAAAATTTTTTATGGCTCAACTAAGCTTCTTATGTCTGAAAGGATCTACGTGAACGATTAAGTCATGACGATGCGTTTCAAGTGGCTGAACTATAAGAAGAGCTATTTCCATTCAAGCAAGATGAACTTTCTGTAACTAATCATTACACTTTAATGAAGATAATATGGAATGAGCTTGCAAATTTTCATTTGATGTCTGATTGTTCTTGTTCTGCCAAATCTTATATTCAACAAGATTATGTCATAGATTTCTTGAAAGGACTCAATGATAGGTTTTTTACTGTGAGATCTCAAATTATGCTCATGGAACTGATGCCTTCTACAAACAAAGTATTTTCTTTTATCATTCAATAAGTGTGAGAACTCACAGAACCTTCTGAACAAAACATTATATGCCTTGCTTGAATTAATCCTAAATCTTCATTTCAGACAAAGACTCCTAATGCAAATGGAAAAGTATGTACATACTGTGGTAAACCAAGGCATATGGTGGAAACTTGCTATAAGAAGCATGGGTTTCCACCAGGGTTTAAGTTTAGGAATTTTGCTTTAGTAAATAATTTGACTAATACTCCCTTGAATGCATCAGCTACAATGTTGTCTTTAAAACTTGTTATGGCTAATACATCTAGCCCTATCACTCAAGATCAATATACCAAATTATTGGCTTTATTACAACTATAGTCTAATATTCCTGCTGTTAATCCTACTTGTTCAGTGTCTGATTCTAGTATCACACCCTATATTAATTAGAATTCCACCTTAACACTCATTCTAGATGCAAATGCTAAAAGTATTTACACTACTCTTTCATTTCGATCTTTTGATTGTTGGATTATTGACAGTGGTGCTACTGCACATGTCTGTTATTCATTGTCTTCATTTGTTTCTCATTCCTCTATATAGCCTATTAAGGTAACATTACCTACAAATTCAAATGTTTTCACGAGCATATCTGGTATGGTACAACTTAATCCTCATATATCTCTTTCCAATGTTCTCTACATACCAAATTTCCATTTCAATATCATCTCCCTTTCTCAGTTAACCAAACAACTTGCTTGTTGCATAATTTTTTCATCTTATTGTTTCATATAGGACATGAGGACTTGGAAAACAATTGGTATAACTGATTTATATCAGGGACTCCACAGATTTATAAGTCATACAACTCCTACTGCTTGTGTGAATTCCATTTATGTTGTTAAACCTTGTAATATAGAATCACAGTTTGATCTATGGCATTTTAGGCTTGGCTATCTATCTCATAATGTAGTAGACACCTTGAATAATCAGTTTTCTTTTATCTCTTGTAAACCTTCCAATTTTAGTTGTGATGTGTGTAACCCCCTCATCGTAATTACATCCGGGTTATGAAATTTAAGTGAAATAGAGACCAATAAAATCAAATCAACAATTTATAATCCCTTAACTCGGGATGAGGTATTTCAAATTCAATTCAAAACGTATTAATTCCGGGTCTCACATTCACGTGCGGATATAACTACTTGAGAAATCAGAGTACATAATAAATATCAAAGTGCGGAAACCAAAATCTCGGCAAACCCCGGGTTCATCTATATATATATCATGGGTTGCAAGTTCCCAAAAATGGGGATTACATATCCAAAATATTCATTTACATTTCATATACACTTGGTAATCCCAAAACCAAAACAAGGATAACCAACATCCAAATATAAAATGTCCCTAAGCCCTAACCACTCCTGGTTGGTCGCTTCCCTTTCGAGCCACTCGCCCTGTCTGAAAAGGTTAGTCATATGGAAAGAGTGAGATTCTAAAGAATCCCAGTAGCAACAAGACACTCATACAATATCTAAACATAGAGCATGCATGTTTATCATGTTCAGCAGCTTCACAATGATCTCTGGCTTGCACCACATACAACAGCACTCACGGCTGTATTCACTATGCACAACGCCCGCTTTCACGGTGAACACTATGTAGCAGCAACACGAAGCACAAAGCACCACCAAGCATCTCAAAGCACAATGTATCACAAAAACTCCACAAGGTATCTCAATGCACAGGGTATCACAAAGCAGTAGCAGCAGCATCCATGTAACATCCCGATTTGTGATTAGGGCTAATGGCTCCGATAATTATTGTAATTATCTTGATTGAATATATTTGGGATTAATGTAATGATAATTTTGAGAATAAATACAAGTGGTATTTAAGATCAAGGGTTGAGATGTATTTCATATGGGTCGGAATCCTATGTGAGGTGACTTGGTGAGCTCATGGAGAGAATTGTGTAGATGTTGACAAGTGGCTTGATGGTGGCCATTGGATAGGGCACTAGAAGACAAAAGTCACTTTTTCCTCTCTTCTCTCTCTCCTATTCGGTTGGAGGCATGGGCAAGGGGGGGTGATGTGCTTCTTCATCATCATTCTACCTTCTCATCTCTCTCTCTTCCATTGATTCCGGCGACCTTGAGGCAAGAAGAGGAAGAAGAAAAAGCTTGATTTTTGGTAAGGAAATGATTCTCCTTTGCTCCAATCCTCTTCTCTAATATTGTTCATATCAATGAGAGCTACGTTGTGATGATTGTAGAATCTTGAGAAGTGGTGATTTGTGATTTGGGCAAAATTGAAAGTTGAGGGATCAGGATTCTGGATTGAGCAAAGTGAAGAGGTAAGCATTTAGAGCATTTTGAAGTATAATGTGTGATATTTTGCTAAGTATGGTAAAATCTGGAATTTTTCCCTAAATATGCCTATTTTTGGGAAATGTCAAGTTTGTTATGATTGATGATTGGAAATGATTTAGTTGGAGATATATGATCATTTGATGTAATTTGGAATGTTAAAAAGGTGTTAAGGGAATTTGGATATGATGTGTCATTGAGACCTTAGTGTTTGATTGTGGTCAAATTGGGTTTTGGAGTGTTTTTGGAGTTGCCATTGTGTTCCCTTGTTAGTGCTTAGAGTGTATGAGCATTGGGAAGAGTTTGGGAACCTTTGGGGGAGAATTTGACCATCTGGTGTTTCTGGTTTTTGGCTGCGTTTCTGGTCTCTGATACACATCACTCGAGCAGAGGAAGAACGTGCTCGAGTGATGCGCAAGTTTTTCCCTTTGTGCTTCGAGTCACCTGGGTTTTCTGCGAGTGCTGCTCGAGCACATCGCTTTGTGCTCGAGTGAGCGAGGAACCTGCTCGAGTGAGCTTGGTCTGCTCGAGTGAGCGTGTGAGTCCAGAGTGAAGGGTGTGCTTTCGGGTTTTCACTCGTGGGCTGATGCCAAGAGTGAGCTCTGTCACTCGCGGGCATAGCCGTTTCACCCGAGAACTGGGGGTCATGCTCGAGTGAGAGTGTGCTTCAGGTGGGAGTTATGCTTTCGGGTTCTCACTCGCGAGTAAGGTGCTCGAGTGAGCCTTCTCACTCGCGGGTGTGAGGTGTGTGCTCGAGCACATTTGGCTATGCTCGAGTGATCCCGTGCTTGGAGAGCTTTGGGTGCTCTCGGGTGCTCACCTCCTGGATTTCTCTCGCGGGTGCTCGAGTGAGGCATCTAGCCTTGTGCTCGAGTGAGGTCAGCGTGCTCGAGTGAGTAGGTCCCTGAGGGTTTCTTTGTGCTCTCGGGTGTTCACTCGCAGTCTCACTTTCTCGTGTGCTCGAGTGATGTCCGTACTTGTGCTCGAGTGAGAGCATCTGTGCTCGAGTGAGATGATCAAAAATCAGTGTTTTGCCTTCGAGTAAGGGGTCTTTTGGGTAGTGTTTTCCAACCCTTTAGGCATATGTTTAGGCCTATTTTAGTCACCTAAAGAGTCCTAAATGATAACCAACTTAGAGTATTATTGAAATATACACATGGAAAAGAGATTGATTGGTTGTCCCTAATTGATATAGGATTTGACATTTGTCGCCCTCGTGAGGCCACGGTGCCGGAGCCAGTCAGGAAAGATACAGGTAGTGACTCTATCTTTATACCTTATGTGATGTATGATATGTGTGCTATATCATTGTGATTAAATGGAGTTTGTATGCTGCAAGTTTTGTGAAAACTTTGTGTGGAAACACCACTAAACCAATAGTCCCTGAGTCGCTAACAACGGTTCGGGTGAAGGTCGTATGCCTTCCCGGCGGTAAAAGGGGATGAGGTTAGGGTGTCATATATGCGTTATGTGATATTGTGGTAGCACCGCTAAACCAATAGTCCCTGAGTCGCTAACAACGGTTCGGGTGAAGGTCGTATGCCTTCTCGGCGGTAAAAGGGGATGAGGTTAGGGTGTGATATTTGTGAAGGCCGACGGGCCATTGTGAAAGCCGAAAGGCTATATGTGAGCCGTGTGGCTATTTGCATGCACTGCCACGCCAACAGTCCCTGAGTCGCTAACAACGGTTCGGGTAAAGGTCGTATGCCTTCCCGGCTGTAAAAGGGGATGAGGGTGGAGTGAGTTTGTGTTGCTGCTGATATGAGATGATGTGTTTGCATATTATATGATTCCATGTGGTATGAAATAGTTGTTACTACGGGGATTCTTTAGAATCTCACCCTCCCAAATGATTAATCTTTCCAAACAGGGCGAGTGGGTCAAAAGGGAAGCGGACAACCAGGAGTAGTTAGGCTTACTCCGAGATCTAAGTGGTAGTTGGTTATTATAGTTTTGGATTTGGGATTGCAAGATGTACATCTAATGTAAATGAATGTTTTGGTGATGTAATCCCCTTATTGGGAAACTTTGAACCCAAGTTATATATGTAAGTAACCCGGGGTTTGCCGGGATTTTGGTTTCCGCACTTTGATATTTATTATGTACTCTGATTTCTCTGATAATTATACCCGCACGTGAATGTGAGACCACGAATATATATATGTTTTGAAAAGATTTTGAAATACCCCATCTCTTGGATGTGGGATTATAAATTGTGATTTCATCCTATTGGTCTCTATTTCACTTAAATTTCGTAATCCGGATGTAATTACGGTGAGGGGGTTACAATCCACACAATGAATGACAAGCAAACATACAATACATTTACACAAAGTATAAGAGAGGAGTCGCTACCTGTATCTTTCCTGACAATCTTTGGCACAGTGGGCTCACGCGTTCGGCAGATATCAAATCCTATACCAAATTAGGGACAATTGATCAATCTCTTTTCCAATTACTTAATCCCATAATACACTAAGTTGGTTATCATTTAGGACTCCTAAGAGGCCACAAATGTCTCTAATGAAAGCCCTAAAAGGTTGGGAAACAATAGGTTGAAGGTCACTTTTCGAAAACACTAAGTGCTGGAACACAGGCTTGGGCCCCGGCCCACCATTCCTTGGGCCGCGGCCCAAATATGGTCAGAAGGTCTTGGGCTGCGGCCCACCACTCTTGGGCCGCGGCCCAGAGATTTCCTGACTCTGGGCTGAACTTCGAAAAACCATAACTAATTCTAGAAAAATCGAAACGGAGTGATTCCAAAGCCAAATGAAAGGTATATGAGTCCTATTTCAAGGAAAAATATAGCCCATCACTGGAAATCACTACAAAAATACAGAATTATCAAAAACTACACACTACTCCCAAAACAGAGTTCTGTTTCAATCCCAAACTTTGGGCAACCATATCTCACAGAATTCTCAACGAAATGACACAAAATATATGACCATTTTGAAGCTTGGGATGTGAACTTTAAGACTGGAAAGTTTCATAATTTTCCAATACCATTTGGTCACTCAAAACGCTCGTCCAAACTGACAGCGAAAAACAGAGCTTAAACAAAACAGATTTTCCAACTTAACAATTTCAAACCCAATCAATTCCTATCTATCCAAAATGCATCAAATGATCATATATCTCCAAACTAAATCATTTCCAATCATCAATCATAATGAACTTCATATTTCCATATTTGGTGCAAATTAGGGCAAAATTCCAGATTTGACTAAACTTAGCCAAAAATCACAAACAAATACATTAAAATGCTCTAACTTCCTACCTCTTCACTTTGCCCAATCAAGAACCTTGATTCCTCAACTTCCAATTTCGAGCAAATCACCAAGCACCACTTCTCAAGATTCTACAACCACCACAATGTAGCTCTCATTGAGATGAACAATGTTAGAGAAGAGGATTAGAGCATTAGAGAATCACAACTCACCAAAATCAAGCTTTCTTCATCTCTTTTCTTGCTCAATCCAGCGCCAGAAATGGAGGAAGGAGAGAGATGAGAAAATGAGAGAGAAAAATGGGAGGAGGATGATGAAATTCTCTTCCTCACACACACACAACCGCACAAGAGAGAGAGAGAAGAGGAAAAAGTGACTTTTGTCTTCTAGTGCCACATCCAAAGGCTACCCTCTTGCCACTTGTCATCATCCTATCCACTTCCACTTTAAGTTCATATAACCGCAAAGCATAGGATACCGACCCATGGTCAAGGAATCACAACCATTGATCTTACATACCACATGTATGTATTCTCAAAATTCTCATTACATTAATTCCAAATATATTTAATCAAGATAATTACAATAATTATCGGAGTCATTAGCCCTAATTACAAATCGGGATATTACAATTCTCCCCCCGTTAAATAAATTTTGTCCTCGAAATTTCTACACCCCTTGAGCCATAAACTCCGGATATCGCCTTCGCATATCCTCTTCCGTTTCCCAAGTTGCTTCCCGCTGGGTCATACCCTTCCAGATCACCTTCACATAAGGAATACTCCGGTGTCTGAGCCGTCGTTCCTCTCGTTCTATTATCTGTTCTGGCTCCACCGCATACGTGAAGTTATCTCGCAACTTCACGTTCTCATACTCAACGACATGAGATGGATCCGGTTGGTACTTCTTCAATTGGGAAACATGAAATACATCATGGAGTCTGCTCAAGCTCGGAGGTAGGGCTACACGATAAGCAACAGGCCCAATCCTATCAAGGATCTCAAAAGGACCTATATACCTCGGGCTCAGCTTCTTTCATTTGATTGCTCGCCTAATACCGGTGACAGGAGATACTCTAAGAAATACATGGTTACCAACATCAAACTCTAGAGGCCTTCTCCTCTTGTCAGCATAGCTTTTCTGCCGGCTCTGAGCTGCAAGAAGCCTCTTACGAATGATTCGAATCTGGGCTGAGGTTTGATCAATAAGCTCCGGCCCATATAGCTTCCTCTCAGATAGTTCATTCCAACACAATGGCGATTGGCATTTTCTTCCATACAACGCTTCATACGGCGCCATCTGAATGCTCGCATGATAGCTATTGTTGTAAGCAAATTCCGCAAGTGGAAGAAAACGATCCCAGCTCCCCTTGAAGTCAAGAACACATGCCCGCAACATATCCTCTAAGGTCTGAATCGTCCTCTCTGACTGTTCGTCGGTCTGAGGATGATAGGCAGTACTGAATCTCAACTGAGTACCCAGTGCCTCATGCAATGCTTTCCAAAATCTCAAAGTAAATCGGGGATCACGATCAGAAATAATATTCCTCGGTATGCCATGGAGTTTCACAATTTCACGAACATAAATCTCTGCTAGCTTGTCCGGAGAGTAACTAGCCTTGATCGGTAAGAAGTGCGCTGACTTTGTTAACCGGTCCACAATGACCCAAATCGCATCATAATTCCTGATCTTGGGCAATCCCACAACAAGATCCATGGTCACACTTTCCCATTTCCATTCCGGAATTTCAGGACTCTGCAACAAACCAGGCGGTCTTTGGTGTTCAATCTTCACTTTCTGACATGTGAGACACCTCGCCACATATTTCGTCACATCACTCTTCATACCTGGCCACCAATACATCGATTTCAAGTTATGGTACATCTTGGTCATACCAGGATGAAGAGTATATTGGCTCTTATGCGCCTCATCTAAGATCTTCTGTCTCAAATCCGCCTTAAGTGGAACACAAATTCTATTCTGATAACGAATCAATCCACTAGGCGACACATCATAGCCCTGAGCTTCTCCACGCTCTATTCTGGCTCGATTACGCTGTATCCAGTCATCTTGCCTCTGAGCCTCTTCAATCTCAGCTCTCAAGTCACTTTCCCCTTGGGAAACATTATAGTTGGCACAGATGATCTGGTTCGACAGATTCATATCACGAAAGTCAGCAATCAATTTCCCCTCTTGTATCATCATAGCTGCCACAAACACAGTCTTTCGACTAAGAGCATCAGCGACTACATTCGCCTTACCCGGATGATATTTTATTTCCAGGTTGTAGTCCTTAAGCAATTCCATCCAACACCATTGTCTCATATTCAATTCTTTCTGATCATACAGATACTTGAGACTCTTGTGGTCGCAGTACAGTTCCACAGTCACACCATACAGGTAATGACGCCAAATCTTCAATGCAAACACTATGGCCGCAAGCTCCAGATCATGTGTGGGATAGTTCAATTCATGAGGTTTGAGCTGTCGAGAGGCGTAGGCCACCACACGTCCCTACTGCATAAGGACACACCCTAATCCCTGCCCACTGGCATCAGAATACACAACGTAAGTCAAACTGGGATTAGGTAAAATCAACACAGGTGCCGTAGTCAACCTCTGTTTCAGCTCCACAAAGCAATTATCACAATGTTCATCCCATACATATGGCTGATCCTTTCTCGTGAGCTTGGTCATCGGCAACGCAATGCGGGAGAAATTCTGAATGAATCTCCGATAATAACCAGTAAGACCCAAAAAACTGCGTATCTCAGCAACAGTCTCTGGCCTCTTCCAGTTTAGTACTGCTTCCACCTTACTAGGATCCACAGAGACCCCTTCCTGCGAGATAACATGGCCTAGGAATCTCACTTCCGATAGCCAAAACTCACACTTACTCAATTTAGCATAGAGTTGCTTTTCACGCAATGTGTTCAACACAATTCTCAAATGATGCTCGTGTTCTTCTCTACTCTTAGAGTATATCAAGATATCATCGATGAATACCACAACAAACTGATCTAGGTATTGTCGAAAAATACGGTTCATATAGTCCATGAAAACCGCAGGCGCATTAGTTAGCCCAAACGGCATCACTAAAAATTCATAATGACCATACCTAGTCCGGAAAGCAGTCTTCGGAACATCTTCCGCTTTCACACGCAGCTGATGATACCCCGACCTCAGATCAATTTTTGAAAACACACATGCACCAGATAATTGATCTAAGAGATCATCGATTCTAGGGAGAGGGTACTTATTCTTGATGGTAACCTTATTCAACTCTCTATAGTCAATGCACAAACGAAGACTCCCGTCTTTCTTTTTCACAAACAAAACTGGATCACCCCAAGGCGACACACTGGGTCTAATAAACCCTTTCTCAAGCAAATCTTCAATCTGCTTCTTCAATTCCGCCATTTCATTTGGAGCCATACGATATGGGGCTTTAGATATCGAACCCGCTCCAGGCACAATGTCAATCGGAAAATGAACTTCCCTCTCAGGAGGTAATCCACTTAAGTCATCTGGAAAAACCTCAGGGAATTCATTCACTATGGGTATACTACTAAAAAACTCACTGGTTTCTCCTTGTACAGAAAAGAAAACCATATACCCCTGACAACCCTTTTGCAAATATTTCTCAGCCTTAGCTGTCGAAAGGAAATTCAAACTGGCATTTTCGCCCTCAATGCTCTGAGAAACAGGATACACTATCCTTTTATTCCCACAATCTAACAACACATTATTAGCTCTCAACCAATCAAAACCCAAAATGACTTCAATTGGCAGAGAGGCAAACAAATCAAATCTACTACAGATTCATGACCCTCAACAGTTACAACACAGTTTAGACAAGCTTCTGTAGTCACAGTCTTAACACCCATTGGTGTGGACACAATCAAATCGAATGGCAACTTAAGCACATTCATTCCCAGACGCTTCACACAAGCATAAGCAATAAAGGAGTGACTTACACCCGAATCAAATAACGCTTGTAACACAATGCCATGGATAAGGACTTTACCTTGTATCAGCTCTGGGGATTTCCGGGCCTCTTCATGAGTCATAGCAAATACTCGGCCCTGAGTCCTCTATCTCTGCTCTGGTCGTGGCTGTCTACACTCAACAGATGTATGCCCCACTTGCTTACAATTGAAGCAAATCACCCGGCCATCACAAGTCTTGCCATGATGTGGCTGGTTGCAACGAGGACATGTCCATACACTAGGAGCTCTCTGCTGATCACGACTCCCAGACTGATAAGGCTTCTTACTACCCCCTCTATATGAAGAGGATGATCCGGAGCCCTTCCGCTTCTGGGAAGCACCACCCTTACTAGCCTCACTATGACCACCACCAGCCTTAGCCGGATACAACTCTCTAAGATTGCTCTCAGTGATCCGACATTCTTCAACGGCCTTGTTGAACTTGGAAAACTGATGCGTGGTGAGTCTCTTTCTCATATCACGCCTTAAACCCCGAATTAACATGTCTGAGCTCAACTCCTCATCATCCATTTTCTGAAGATAAGAGGAATATCGGGATAGGCGGGTAAATCGGGACAAATATTCGTCAAAAGACTCGGCGTCCCCTTGCTTGATATTCAGAAACTCGGTTTCCTTCTCAAGCCTCACTGACTTGGGAAAATATTTCTTGTTGAAGTGTTGTTGGAACACCTCCCAGGTCAATGGCTCATTCCTAATCCTCAAGGACAACGCAATGTTACGTCACCAACGGTCTGCATCACCCTCAAGCTTGTACACCGCCAACTTGGCTTTCAATTCGGAGGGACACACTAAGACTTCGAAAATCTTCTCAAGACGATGTAGCCAATCTTCAGCCGCCTGAGGATCAAACTTCCCCTTAAATGCCGGAGGTAGTTGCTTACAGAATTTGGAGACCCAATACTCAAGGTCTCGTTCCTCCCTGGCTGGCACTCCATGGGATCCTTGGTTCGGAATCACATGAGGAGGGGATTCAAGTGGTCGTGCCGACCCTTCAGCAGTCTCTTCCCGGGTTTCCTCTCGAGTTTCCTCATGAGTAGACTGACCCCGGCCCTCATTGTTCTTGGCCTTTTCAGCTCTGAGCTCTTCTCTAAGCTCCGCTATCATATCTCGTTGGTCCTTTATCAGGCCCATCAACTCTTGCATTGGGTCCGGTGGATTGTCATTAACAACTTCCACCTCAGGGTCTATTCGCTGTCCACTGGGACGACCCCTTGTCTTTTTCATTCTACAAATCATTCACTAAGTCAATTCCTCAGATAATGTATACACATTGTTCACAATTCTCATATATATCCCTAACACAGAGCACATATGTGTATACAATAATCATTCACAGATGATCTATTATCACTAAGAACACACTATGGGAGCTATCCTAGCAAACACTACCCTTGCCAGGAACTACAGCTCTGATACCAAAAATGTAACCCCCTCATCATAATTACATCCGGGTTATGAAATTTAAGTGAAATAGAGACCAATAAAATCAAATCAACAATTTATAATCCCTTAACTCGGGATGAGGTATTTCAAATTCAATTCAAAACGTATTAATTCCGGGTCTCACATTCACGTGCGGATATAACTACTTGAGAAATCAGAGTACATAATAAATATCAAAGTGCGGAAACCAAAATCCCGGCAAACCCCGGGTTCATCTATATATATATCATGGGTTGCAAGTTCCCAAAAATGGGGATTACATATCCAAAATATTCATTTACATTTCATATACACTTGGTAATCCCAAAACCAAAACAAGGATAACCAACATCCAAATATAAAATGTCCCTAAGCCCTAACCACTCCTGGTTGGTCGCTTCCCTTTCGAGCCACTCGCCCTGTCTGAAAAGGTTAGTCATATGGAAAGAGTGAGATTCTAAAGAATCCCAGTAGCAACAAGACACTCATACAATATCTAAACATAGAGCATGCATGTTTATCATGTTCAGCAGCTTCACAATGATCTCTGGCTTGCACCACATACGACAGCACTCACGGCTGTAATCACAATGCACTACGCCCACTTTCGTGGTGAACACTATGCCAGCTTTCGTTGTATTCACTATGCACAACGCCCGCTTTCGCGGTGAACACTATGTAGCAGCAACACGAAGCACAAAGCACCACCAAGCATCTCAAAGCACAATGTATCACAAAAACTCCACAAGGTATCTCAATGCACAGGGTATCACAAAGCAGTAGCAGCAGCATCCACACAATGAATGACAAGCAAACATACAATACATTTACACAAAGTATAAGAGAGGAGTCGCTACCTGTATCTTTCCTGACAATCTTTGGCACAGTGGGCTCACGCGTTCGGCAGATATCAAATCCTATACCAAATTAGGGACAATTGATCAATCTCTTTTCCAATTACTTAATCCCATAATACACTAAGTTGGTTATCATTTAGGACTCCTAAGAGGCCACAAATGTCTCTAATGAAAGCCCTAAAAGGTTGGGAAACAATAGGTTGAAGGTCACTTTTCGAAAACACTAAGTGCTGGAACACAGGCTTGGGCCGCGGCCCACCATTCCTTGGGCCGCGGCCCAAATATGGTCAGAAGGTCTTGGGCTGCGGCCCACCACTCTTGGGCCGCGGCCCAGAGATTTCCTGACTCTGGGCTGAACTTCGAAAAACCATAACTAATTCTAGAAAAATCGAAACGGAGTGATTCTAAAGCCAAATGAAAGGTATATGAGTCCTATTTCAAGGAAAAATATAGCCCATCACTGGAAATCACTACACAAATACAGAATTATCAAAAACTACACACTACTCCCAAAACAGAGTTCTGTTTCAATCCCAAACTTTCGGCAACCATATCTCACAGAATTCTCAACGAAATGACACAAAATATATGACCATTTTGAAGCTTGGGATGTGAACTTTAAGACTGGAAAGTTTCATAATTTTCCAATACCATTTGGTCACTCAAAACGCTCGTCCAAACTGACAGCGAAAAACAGAGCTTAAACAAAACAGATTTTCCAACTTAACAATTTCAAACCCAATCAATTCCTATCTATCCAAAATGCATCAAATGATCATATATCTCCAAACTAAATCATTTCCAATCATCAATCATAATGAACTTCATATTTCCATATTTGGTGCAAATTAGGGCAAAATTCCATATTTGACTAAACTTAGCCAAAAATCACAAACAAATACATTAAAATGCTCTAACTTCCTACCTCTTCACTTTGCCCAATCAAGAAACTTGATTCCTCAACTTCCAATTTCGAGCAAATCACCAAGCACCACTTCTCAAGATTCTACAACCACCACAATGTAGCTCTCATTGAGATGAACAATGTTAGAGAAGAGGATTAGAGCATTAGAGAATCACAACTCACCAAAATCAAGCTTTCTTCATCTCTTTTCTTGCTCAATCCAGCGCCAGAAATGGAGGAAGGAGAGAGATGAGAAAATGAGAGAGAAAAATGGGAGGAGGATGATGAAATTCTCTTCCTCACACACACACAACCGCACAAGAGAGAGAGAGAAGAGGAAAAAGTGACTTTTGTCTTCTAGTGCCACATCCAAAGGCTACCCTCTTGCCACTTGTCATCATCCTATCCACTTCCACTTTAAGTTCATATAACCGCAAAGCATAGGATACCGACCCATGGTCAAGGAATCACAACCATTGATCTTACATACCACATGTATGTATTCTCAAAATTCTCATTACATTAATTCCAAATATATTTAATCAAGATAATTACAATAATTATCGGAGTCATTAGCCCTAATTACAAATCGGGATATTACAATGTGTGTCATTTTGCAAAGCAACGAAGACTTCCATTTCCTACAAGTATTGCAAAATCTACTCAGTTTCTTCAATTGTTGCATGCTAATATTTAGGGTCCATATAATGTGACTTCCATACATGATCACTGCTATTTTTTAACAATTGTTGATGATTTTAGCTGCCACACTCAGGTACATTTATTAAAACTTAAATTTAAAGTTAGGGCTTCCTTACAAGATCTTATTACTTTCCTTGAAAATCAATTTGATCTAAAGGTAAAAGTTCTTCGAAAAGACAATGAGGTTTTGAACAATTTGCTCTGTAATATGAAATTTCCAGATTGAAAAATATGGTCTAACAATTCAAACAACACCATAACAAGGATATTTAGCCACATGCAGTACTTCACATTATCTTAAAGAGCCTTAACTCACTTCTAGATAATCTAGCCTTGCTTACCTCTTCATTTCCTCTCACTAAAATAGGTTTTAAAAACATCATCTTCATCTCAAAGATGCCTCATCTGAAGAAAATAACAGTGGAATAGTGCTTCAAGGACTTACCTTGCTCTAGATCAGGTTGCATGTAGGGAGGATCTCTTCTTTCAATCTCGTATTCCTCTTTGTGGGATTTGGATCCTTTCCTTTTCTCTTTTAGTTCGCTCCCATCCTTTTCTCTCAAAATGCACTATTTTGGTGCAAAATACCCAAGCTCCTCACCTTTTTTTGAAAAATAATGTTGACTATCTTGAAGTATTTTTTAAGTATCAGTCAGTACTCTGTAATATTTTTTCAGTAGTATCCAGTATCTTGAACTAAATTTTTAGGATCTTAAAAAAATATTTTAGGAAATTGACTGGTACTGAAAAATACTTCAGCATGGTCAATGTTGTTTTTTTTAAAAAAGTGAGGAGCTTGTTTATTTTGCACCAAAACAGTGGATTTTGAGAGAAAAGGACGGGTGTGAACCGGAAGGGAAAAGGGGATGATCCAAATCCCTCTCTGTGTCCCTTCTTCTTCCTTATGCCCCAACTCCCTCTCCCTCTCTCTCTCTCTCTAATTTTGCTTCTGTTAAACGAAAATAAGGGAGGGTCAAGGTGCTGAACTGTTTTAATGAGGGAGAGATACATTATTTTATTTCCTTGGGACCACACACGATTAAGCTTACCATTTTGTTGGGATGAAATCCTTAGAAATTGAGGCTCCACTAGTGGAAAAATTCCTTTTTAGACCGCCATATTTAGACCGGTTTTGGTGGATAAGGTCTTAAAAATTTGTGCGATGGCAATTCTGTAATTATATTGAACTTCTAAAACCGGTTCTAAAAAAACCGGTCTTAAAAAATTTATTTAGACCGGTTATAAATAGAACCAGTTTAAAATATTAAAAGTTTTAAGAATTTAAAATGTTTTTAACATTTAAGATCGGTTTATATAAAGGCTGGTCTTAAATGTTAAAACATTTTAAATTCTTAAAAATTTTAACATTTAAGACCAGTTTGTATAAAAACTGGTCTTAAATGTAAAACATTTAAGATCAGTTTTTATAAAAACCAGTCTTAAATTTGAAATTTCCCTCTTTTAAGACCGGTTTTTATTGAAAACTGGTCTAAATGGTAAGATTTTTCGCCCGTATTTTTACTCTTGCGCCCAGATCACGCACTCTATGAACCCTTTCTTCTCTTTTTGCCATTTCTCTGTGAGCACTCTCCGTGCTTGTTCTGAACTCGTCCATGATGTCCTGTCCCTCATTTGCTCAACTCTCCTCCATCATTACCGCTATCATTGCTGTGTTTGTCATCGCTGTTCTTTGATTATTGTCAGTCTTCTCCGCCGCCACCTCTATTCTCTGTAGTGACCATTCTCCTCTGCCTTGACTTCCCTTTGTCAGTGACAAGAATTTGAGGACTTCATTTTAACCTCAGTCGACTCCACTGTGACTTTAGGTTGAAGCTCACTCCTTGGTCTTCAATTAGGTTAGTGTTCGATCTATTATTTAGTTGTACGTTGTTCAATAATTAATAATGTTCTATGAAAAAATGGTTCTTGTTGTTGTTTTGAGCACTTAAACATAATCTGGTAAAAATTAAATCTACACATTCTTGTTAGATATATGCTCTAACTTTTAATTACATCCTTGTGATATTTGGCTTGGAGTAATACCACTCTATGTTCTATTTTAATTTAGTGTGATTGTTTGATTATTGTCAGTGTTATTAGTTTGTTAAAACAATACTAGTTTCAAATTGTGCATGTTAATTTCGTTGAAATTTTTAAAACTCTATTGTTGTTGTTTTTTTGTCTATCCTTTTGTTGTTGGATATAGGGTGCTAGAAGTGCTGAGATATATATGGATTATAGTTTGATAAACGCTAAACAAACGAGTGTTGAATATGATAATGGGGTGAGGGGTTTCTTAGCTTTTACTAGAAGAAATGCCAATGATGGTAGTGGGAAGTTTTATTGCCCTTGTGTAGTATGTTTGAATGAGAAGCGACTAAGTACTGCAGATATATATACACATTTAATTTGTGAAAGATTTTGTAAGAGTTATACAGTGTGGGTATGGCATGGTGAAGAATTAGAAATATCAAGTTCATCTCAACAGGGGGGAGTGAACTTTGATGATAATGACATAGATACGGATGATCGGATAGAGGATATTATTCATGATGTAGGAGAAGAGACTTTTGAGCAATCACATGCATATGGTAATATGTGTAGTGATGCTGAGACACTGTTGTACCGGAGGTGTAAAAAATATCAATTTTTGAAAGCAGTATTGAAATTGGTAAGCTTGAAAATACGGCATGGATGGAGCAACAAGAGTTTTTCAAAAATGCTTGAGGCTTTTAAGGACATGTTTCCAAATGATAATATGTTGCCTTCTCGATACTATGATGCTAAGAAAATATTTTGTCCACTAGGGATGAAGTATAAAAAGATCTATGCATGCCTTAATGACTGTATATTGTATAGAAAAGAGCATGAAGAGGGACAACAGTGTTTGATATGTGAAACCCTGAGGTACAAATCAAATAACGCTCCTGCAAAAGTATTGTGGTACCTTCCAATCATACCAAGGTTCAAGCGCTTGTTTGCTAATGAAAACGATACAAGAAATTTAAGATAGCATGTGGATGAGATGATATCCGATAGAAAGCTTCGGCATCCAGCTGATTCTTCTCAATGGAAGAAAATCAATCAATTATTTCCTGCCTTTGATGAAGAGCCTAGGAACCTTAGGCTTGGGCTTAGCATGGATGTCATGAATACTTTTGGTAGCCTATGCAATATACATAGTCCATGGCCTGTTCTGTTGGTCATTTACAACTTATCTCCTCTGTTATGCATGAAACGAAAGTATATTTTGTTGTCTATGTTGATTTCGGGACCAAAACAACCCAGAAATGACATAGATGTTTACCTGAAACTCTTGATCGAAGACTTGAAAGAGTTGTAGGACGAAGGTGTTGATGTTTTTTATGCGAACAGGAAGGATGTTTTTAAAATGCGAGCCATGATCTTTTGTACTATAAATAACTTTCTTGCATATGGAAACTTGTCAAGATATAGTGTTAAAGGCCATCAAGCATTCTGATTTTGTGAAGAAGGAACATGATACCATCAACTTCAATATGGAAGAAAGACAGTTTATCTTGGCCATAGGAGATTTCTTAGATGAGGCCACCTGTAAAGCTTTTTTTGGTGGACAAGAGTTTGAAGATGCTCCAAAGGTATTGACTGGGGAGCAAGTTTATGAAAAGGTTAAAAATATGAATGTTATCTTTGGTAAAACTACAAAGAATAATAATGAGAAAAGTAAATGGAAAAAGAGGTTAGTCTTCTTTAATCTTCCATATTGGCCGAAGCTTGATGTGAGACACTGTATTGATTTCATACATGTGGAGAAATATGTTTGTGATAGTATTGTTGGGATACTGCTTAACATACAAGGTAGTTCTAAGGAGGGCATGAAGGCAAGATTAGATTTGCAAGAAATGGGAATACAAGAAGACTTACATCCAAAGCTATATGGAAAGAGAACTTTTTGTCCTCCAGCTGCTCATACTTTGTCTAAGGATGAGAAAAGAAGCTTTTGTGAGTGTTTACATGGCATCAAAGTTCCTTCAGGGTATTCTTCAAATGTTAAGAAGCTTGTGTCAATGAAAGACTTGAATTTAGTGGGGCTAAAGTCTCATGATTGTCATGTCTTATTGCAACAACTGCTCCTAGTAGCTATTCGAGGCATTGCCAAATATGATCTTCAACATATTTTGACTAGACTTTGTTTCTTCTTCAATGATATTTGTAGTAAAGTATTGAGACAGAAAAATTGGATGAACTGAAAAATGAAGGATATCTGATCTTGTGCCAGCTCGAGAAGCTTTTTCTTCCTTCTTTTTTTGACATCATGGTACATCTAATTGTTCATCTAGTCAGGGAGATCAAGTTGTGTGGCCCTATCTATTTACGATAGATGTACCCAATTGAAAGAACTATGAAAATCCTAAAAGGGTATCTATTGTTCAAAAATATATTCAAAATATGTTTCTAAAGAAGCCTTGGAGTTTTGTCAAGATTACTTGTCAAATGTAGGACATATTGGACTTCCTGAATGTCATGACAAAGAAGGCGGTAGATGGAGGGCTTCAGTAAAGAGTATGGATCCTGATGAATTGCAACAAGTCCACTTGTACATCTTGAATAATGTTGATGAAGTTCAAGATTACATTAATGCTCATAAAGAAATTGTACAGAAAGGAAATAGTTGAATGACTGAACAAAGGTTAATTAGGGAGCATAACAAAACTTTTGCACATTGGTTCAAACAAAAGATTGACGGTGAAGAATGTGTTTCTGATACAATTAAATGGTTAGCATGTGGTCCTAAGGCTGATGTCATAAGTTGGACTTCATTTGTGATCAATGGTTATACATTTTACACGAAGTCCCTTGATGATAGGAGCACCATCCAAAACAGTGGGGTTATGTTAGTGGCTAAATCTATGCACTTCTCTAGTTCAAAAGATAAGAACCCTAGATTGGCAGCAAATACCTTATTATGGGGTTATTAAAGAGATTTGGGTGGTTGATTATGTTAAAGTTAAACTTCCCATTTTCAAATGCAAGTGGGTTGATGTCAACAATGGTGTGATGATTGATCAGTTGGGATTTACATTGGTTGATTTGAAGAGTAGAAGTTTTTGAGATGAACCTTTTTTTATGGCATATCAAGCGAAACAAGTGTTCTATGTTACTGATCAGGAAAATAAAATGTGGTATGTAGCTCTCCAAGGAAAAAGGGTCGTTGATATTAATCAGGAAAGTCATTCAATGAATGATCTTCTTGAGACTCCTTCTTTTTCTAGGGGTTTACCAAAATTGAATAAAGAAGATGAAGCAGACAATGAACACGGCACAAGAAACGATCATCATGAAGAGATATGGGAGGATATCCCTTTATAAAACTACATTGAAGGTTAGTTAGCTAAAATAATTATCATGAATTATATTTGAATTATATATATTGTTATTGGTGTATATATAAAACTACTTCTTTTGTTGTCGTCACAGGAAAATGAAGGATATGAGGTGTACTTCTTAGTGTAGATTCTCCAAAGCCAGGCCAGCTAGTGATCATCAGCCTGAGAAGAGTGTGTATAAAGTATTTTGGCCATAATGAATAACAGCATTGTCATTAATGTAATTTAATCTTTGATGTATGTATGTAAGTGAAAAGATAAGGAACTTGGTCAAAACAGTATTGTCATGGCTGTATGATTTCCTTGCATTATGATTCTATCTATGATTGTGAGTTTATTATTTATGATTATTTTCCTTGCTTCTGTTTCGGCCAGCACTATTTAAGCACAAGGGAGTTGAATTTTAACATGTTCCAATGAGTTTTGAGTCTCTCACAAGTCATTAAGATGTTAGTTATAATCTGTAAGAGAAGAATTTATTTGAAAGTCGTTGAACTGGCTGCTGCTTGCTAAGTGAAATGTTTTAACAAGGAAAATGACTTGCTGGGTAAATGTTTTAAACAAAATTTTGTTTAAAAAAAACTACTTTTAAGACCGGTTCTCTCCAAAACCGGTCTAAAAAGTACATTTAAGACCAGTTTTGGAGAGAACTAGTCTTAAAAATATTACTTAAAAACCGGTTTTCTACAAAACCGGTCGTCAAAGTATTCCTTTAAGATCAGTTTTATAGAAAATCGGTCTTAAAATTTCAACTTTTTAGACCAGTTTTTCAGAAAATCAGTCTAAAATTTGAACCTTTTAAACCGGTTCCTCTAATAACCGGTCTTAAAATATTTATTTTAAGACCGGTTTTAAAATAACCAGTCTTAAAATGTTTTTTTAAGACCGGTTCCATAAGCGGTTTAAAAAGTAGTAGACTTTTAAGACCGGCTATATCAAGACCGGATCCATAACCGGTCTAAAATGTCTTTTTTAACCGGTCTTAAAAGTGATTTTTCCACTAGTACTCATCTTTTTGGTCTGATATGGAAGGTTTTAGACTTCATAGTTTTGGCTGAAATCATTAGACTTGGGATAATTGATTTTAAATCTTATCCCGTTTTAATTAGTATTGAATTATTATATAAATTCCAGATTTTAATCCTTAATACTTTATTAGGATTTTCTTCCTTAAATGGCTTCTTTACCTTCTAAAATAACTTCTCTAAAACTTTTGGTCTAAAAATCATCATCCATCTAGTTTTCTTGAATTTCTTAAGAAAATAAGCCTTTAATTCCCATAAATTAACTTTGAAATTATGTAGGCCGCTTTTGGAGAATTAAATGTCTTCATAAGTTTTCTAAGTCCCCAAAATAATATTGTATAATGTTTCCTCAATCTTTCTAGGCCACTAAATAATTTTAATGCTAATTTTTCTTATTTATATCCTTGAAATGTCACCCCGAAAATAGGCTTTTTTAACAAAGTTATAGATTATATATGTAATAAGGAGATATTCATTAGCATAATTTCTTTATATTTATGTTAATAATAATTTTATTTTATTTTATCATTTTTTTTTTAAAAAAAACCTTCTTTATGTGTTATATTTTATGGCAACTTACATGTGACCTAATCAGTTTTCACAACAATTTTCATTAACATATTATGAGCATGAGATTGAGAACTAATGTCTATAATTAAAAAAAATGTGAGAATTAGTGAGAATTTATCTCTGGCGGAAAAAATGTGAGAATCTCTGACCAAAAAAAATGTGAGAATCCAATGAAAAGAAAAAAAATACTATAAGGATATAATCCAAAATAAAATAAATTTTAAAAAAATTTATGAATTAATTTTTTCAACGTAAATTAATTAAAAGAGTGGTTAAAAGTTTTAATCCCATGAAGAAAATCAAGTTAAAATAGCGATTTCCTTTGTTTCAACAAAAATCAGTTGTAAAAATAGATTGAGGTTACTTTTGATATCTCATTTGAAAAGAAATCAAAAATGAAAACCAAACTCAACTGAAAGAAATCGTTACCAATCATTATAATTAATTTCATTATGAGTAAATAATTATGTATATCAAATTTATAGTTTTTTCCAAAATATCAATGGATGTTCAACTTTGATGATACTAAATTTTAAGTAAGCACTGCAAGTGTATGAATTGTGGAAATAGTATAAAAGTAAACTAAGATCGTCCCACAGAGATTCAATTGAACTAGTATTAAGCTTCAAAATTCCCATTTTTATTTAGGTTGAGCAAATCAAAGAAGAAAATTGAAGATTAATTTAAACAAGTGCAAAAATAGTAAACTAATGTTTTTAAAATTCCAATTGATAGAAAAACAACCTAGAGTAGTTAATCCCTTTTTCAAGTTTTAGAGCATCTAATTACCCAAATAAAAGCAGTTAATATTAGTTTATTAATCTAGAGTATTAATGGATATAAGTATCTCCCAATCACTTATATTCCTCTCTTAAGTTAAAATTGTTATTCCTGATTAATTTACTCAAGAGGCAATAAATATCCAAATTCCCTCTAATAAGATTATATGGATTCAATAGGTATATTCCTATCCTCTTGACAAATTAGAATAAATTCTAATATCATATTACTTATTCATATGGTTCAATTAAGATTTCTCTTCCAAGGCTGATCTAAATTCCCTAAATTCATACTTAGTGGCAATCAAGAACTAAATAGACAAAATAATACATGATTAGCTAAACAAAAATAACATCAAGCACAAACTAATGGTTCAAACATGCTCAAATCCTCAAATCATTTTATACCTACTCTAGGTTCAAGAAAATCTAACCACACATGTCTTTAATTAGAATCATCATCTCACCAACAATGAAATTAAAGTTCAGAGCCATAATGAAAATCAAAGGAAAAGAGAGCTAAAACTAAAGCATTGACTAAAGAACAAAGGAGCTCCCTCTGGTTTGTTGACAACCTCTTTTGGTTCAATGAAGAAGACAATGAACAATGAAAATCGCATCTCCTCTTCTAGCTCTTCTGTAACTCGCCAATCCTAGGTCTAGCTTTCCTTATTCTCCAATAAAGCTCCAAACAAGAAGGAGACTGCAGTGCAAATCAGCTCGCTATAGTTCAATCGTTGACGAACCACAAAAGAAGAAATTATAGACCCCGCCAGCAATCTCTCCCTCCATCAAGCTCCTCGCTATTTCTCTGCTCTGTCACTCACTCTGGTTCCTAAGACTGTCGCCCCCCAAGTTCAACGATGAATATCGATCCCAAACAATGCACACATTGGCTGCTCCCTTTTCTTGTCCTTTGATTTCTATCTGACTTTGGCTCTCCTTTGTCTCTCTCTCTCTCTCATAATTCTTGCTCTCTACTCTTTGTTTCCTGTAATATAATGAAATTTCGTAACCTATATTGTTTTGTATGTAAAATTAGTTGGATAAATATACCGGTGCACGAGTGTATGAGGGCACTTGGTGTCTCCTTAAGAGACATAAATGACTCCATTTTATATGGCAATAAGGTATACAAGGCACCATTTAGTGAAACCCACACTGATATCCGACATTTTCCAAGTTGCACCGGTGCACACTCAGTATTTCCCTAAGGTAGAAGTATATCTGTTGCCATCTTATTCTCACTAACGGACACATGGCGCATTATTGAACCTACAAGGACACATGGAGCCATACCAAGTAGACATCGCATATAGTAACTTTAATAAAGTAGCATTTTGTTATGTAACTTTCGGGTTGGAACAATATGACAATGTCACCTAGCCTTCACTTTTGCGTTGGTACATTAATAAGGTGCCACCCAACCCTCACCTTTCCACATGCCATAATTGCAGGGACAACTTGCTGGTCTCCAGTCCAGCCACGTGTCTGACTTTTCCAAACACTAAACACAGAAGTCAGGGAAATCATCATGCCTTCCTTCCTTCCTCCTGACATTAAAGTCAGCCTAGGGTTGTGAGAGAGAGGGAAGACCAAAATCCAGGAGGAGCACTGAGCACCCTCAGCAAGTGGAGTGCCTAGCAACCCGGGTTTCAAGAAGGAGTGCTAGCACCCTAGGATTTTTACACTTGGACATGTGTCATCACAAGAATATCTAACACCTCTCTAATGCTTCTTAAATTTGTCCAAGGCAAGAAAATTGGGGGGGGGGAATAGAGAAAATCACAAGAAAAAAAGAAGAAGAGAGAAGTTGGAGTGTTCTTGAGGAAAGAGAAAGTGTTTTTACCTGATTTCAAGCCTGAATTCGTGTTTCTAGCCGATCAAGCTTTCATGAATATCATTGAACTCATCAAGAGCGACGTTTCTATGATTCTGGATTCTCAAATGAAGGAGTTTCATGCTGCCTCTATAGTGAAGGTGCTGTCGGAATCAAGAACCGATCATGCCATCGAGTAGAGGTAAGTGTAAGCTCTGATTTGAGAATAATCTCTAGAGGTTTTGTAAAGTTTCATAGGGCTATGTTGCTCCCCTAGGGTTTTGGCTAAAGGGTGAAAATTAAGGTTTGATGTTCTTATGATCTTGAATAAGATATTAGAAGAGGTTTAATTATGACAGGAATGGAATTTGATAAGTTTTGGAGCTTAAAATTGCAAAATCACTTTGTGTGGGCTTAGGGTTGAATTTGGCTAGGAGCAACCATTGAGAAGGGTTATGATTTTGATTTTTTTGAGCTATCTAAAGTGTTTAGCATGAAAAATTGTGTGGGATTAAAGTGAGGAAGTGATTTCAGAAGCACTGGAATCGAAAACCAGATCTTGGCCCGAAAAGCCTAGGTTTTGGCCTTGACTGGTTCTTAGGGAATGAACTGGAATTTAGTGATTTTGTGGTTGGAAATGGATTTTACACACAAAATTATGTGGAAATAACTTATGGATATGACTTTTGGATGATTGGATGGAAAACCCCAATTTTGGGACTTAGGGTTGTTAAGGTTAAATGCTGCTAGATTCATGTCAGATTGCGTGTAGGCTAATTTTGGTTGACCAAATCTTGTCCAATGACTATAATATTTTACAAACTTATAGTTGACATCCTAAGCTTTAAAAATGAGATATAGAATGCACAATTTGGGTTAGTAGATTGTAAGTTATGGTATGTTAAAGTTTGGCAATTGAATCTTAAATGAATTCTAGATCAGTCAAGTAGGTCAAGGTTCTTGGAATTTTGTGGTTATAATTGGCACTAGGTAATATTTTTCCTTTGTAGAAGACTCAAAAAATTTCCATAGGAACTGGAAACACCTCATTTGGATTTTCCTAGATTAAGTTATGAATTGTCAAAGTTTATTGATTAATCTGGCAACTTAAGGATGACTTGGGGATATATGGTACTTGAAAGGAATTGTGATGAATGGGATCATGAGGAATAGAAGTATGTTTTAGAATGAAATGTAACCACATTAGAGACCACGATGACTACATTACACCCCTAAGTTTTAAGGGAGGAAGGTGTGTAATATGTCTAGGGTTGCAATATGTTAAACATAGAATAAGAGAAATGTAAACGATAACCAACAAAAGTTAAGTAAAGGACAAGGATAAAGATGGGTAAAAGAATAGCATAACTTTGATTATGTCAATAAGATTGGGACAATAATGACCCATCTACCTGTGCACTTGAAATTATAGGATCGACCTTTGCTCGATCTGATCAAGAGACTAGTAAATCAAGACAAGTTACTGGAAAGGCTAATAGGCAGTAACTCTTTCTCTCATATCAAATGTATTGATTGTATGTATGCTCTATTTATTATCAAGCATGTTTGTTAATGAGCATTCAGACTGAGCATACTAGGCAATGACCCGAAGAAGCTATAAGGCCTAAGTGCACCGTGTACACTACAAAAAAAACGTGATTTAGTAACGGTTAAAAATGGGTATTAGTAGCGGTTTTAACCGCTACAAAAAAGGTTAGTAGCGGTTACTAGAACCGCTACTAAATCGTATGTTGCAAGTAGTTTTGTAGCGGTTATATAAAACCGCTACTCAATCAAAAATAACCGCTACATCCTTTGTAGTGGTTCAACTTAACTGCTACAACACCCACATGGACAAAATTTTTTTCAGAGATATTTGTAGCGGTTATATAACCGCTACAAATATAAAAAATTGAAATTTTGAGAGCGAAAAAAATTGAAATTTTGAGAGCGAAAAAAAATGACTTTTCTTTTTTATTTTGTAGCGGTTAACAAACCGCTACAAATATAAAAACTTGAAATTTTGTTGGCGAAAAAAAAATGACATTTTTTTTATTTTGTAGCGGTTAACAAACCGCTACTAATTTTGAATTTCGTGAAATTAGTAGCGGTTTTAAATTTCACGAAATTAAAAATTGGCGCAAAAAAATTTAATTTGAGTTATAAAAAGGCTCGTTATTTAGTAGCGGTTTAATAACCGCTACAAATATTTAAAAATTTTTTAAAAAATATACGATTATTTTTTTTTGTTTTTTCAATATTAAATTAAATATTTTATTTTGTTATTATTTTATCTGTTTCAATTAGCTTATTATTCAATAGTTTAACTTATTAATAAATAAACAGGAAAAAAGTAATTGAACTGGATTAGTATAAAATTTATATTAATAATATTATTAAGGATAAGTAGGTAATAAGGAATTATTATGTTATCTAATATAATGTAATTGTGTATGAAAAATAGATGAAAATGAGATACAGTTATGATATATCTAGAAAAAAAATGGTTAGAATAAATTTTATAGAAAGAAAAGAAGTATTCTAAAAAAAATTAAAAATCTTGTTACTATATTTGATCGTATTATTCAGCTCCTCTACTCATACGAAAGAAGTTGTAAATGAGAGAAAATGAAAGAAAGGTAAGGTGAAAAGAAATTGGGGAGTGTTTGAAATGAGTTGTGGTAAGGGTATTTATAGGGATCTACGTACTATTTGTAGCGGTTAATGTTGCGGTTATTAGTTAGTAGCGGTTATTTGTATTTTTGTAGCGATTTAATATTTATAGTGATCCACGTACTATTTGTAGCGGTTAATGTATCCATTTTGTAGCAGTTAATTTTTTATTTGTAGCGGTTCAATAACCGCTACAAATATTATTTTAATTTTTTTTTACATTTTATTTTAAAAAAATTTTTCATTTTTTGTAAAGACAAAAGCATAATTTGAATTTGATCACTCATCGTCGCCATCCCTATAGAAATTTTGTAGAAAAATTATTGTTATTGATGTATTATTAAATTTAAAAAATTTAATTCAAATGACGTGGACTTTAGAAAACTCACCGCAGTAGAGGTAAATTGTCATCGCCTTCAGGGAAGTAGTTTTCAAAATCAGCTGGCTGAAATGGTTCACTCTCGTAGGTGATGTTATCGCCTTCACCTATGTCGTAAAGGTCTCTTGGCTTTAAATGAACGACCATGTGCTAATCCCTATGCCTCTCGTCCTCGACATAACAAACCTGATGTGCCTCTGAAGCTAGAATATACGGCTCATCATCTTGAGAAATACCAGTATGAATCGGCCGTGATAAATTGACTGATGTGATCCCTAGGTCGTCAGTTGTCAATCCCCGAGAAGTAGTGGTATTTGCCTACAAACACTTGAACAGTGTCACAGTGAAACGGCCTTGATAATTAAGTTCGACCACATCAAGAAGCTTGCCATAGTAAGGGACGCCTCTAAACTGCATGTTGGCGTCACTGCTGCTCGCATAACTCCTTGTCCCAAATGTGCCATAAACACCCGAATTTTGTGTTTGCAATCCTTGATCCCGTGAAACCGTGCAAAACTTAAAACCATTGACATTGTATGCTGTAAACCGTTTTGCATGATCAAGAGGGCCGATTGCGAGAGCTCTAAAATCTGGTGAGTGTGGGTTGTGGTCATTTAGTATTCTGCGCGCAAACCAGCTCGGGAATTCTCTGTGGACCCTCCTATCAACTTCCGAGGATGTCTGTGTACGGATCATGCGTTGATGCTTAACATGACTTCTAAATTCCCTGCAATTAATAATGGAAAGGCGTTAGTGAAATGAAAGTGAGAAATGTTATGAAAGATATAGATCGAATAACATGTGAGTGTACAATTCTTACCGTATGAAAGGTTCAAATTGAGTGCAATTAATTAAGACATGTGTATGTGCTTGGAACTTCTCAGTTGCCGTTAGTTTGAAGTTCTCAGTTGCTCCAACTGGTTTACCAACACGAGGGATAAATTCTCCTGATGTCGGTGCAGGTTCAAGACAATCGTCAACACGAGGAGGGCTGTTGAAAGCCGTCTCAAGATCATCAAAGTACCTTGAGCAAAATATAGCACCTCATCCCCTATATAGCCTTCAGTTATAGAACCTTCTGGCCACACCTTATTCCTCACGTAAGATTTTAATTTCCCAAGCAACCTATGAAGTACAGAAGAGAAAATTGATATAAAATGATGAAAAGGACGACTAGCAAACATTAAATACGGACAATAAATTAAAGCACATATTTAAAATGAGTACCTCTCAATCGGATACATCCAACGATATTGTACTGGTCCAACGAGCTTTGTTTCATGAACGAGGTGGACTATGAGGTGAACCATCACAGTAAAAAAGGACGGAGGAAAGATCATCTCCAAATGACAAAGCGTAAGAATGATTTTCGACTGCAACTGATTGAGCTCCTCAACGATCAAAACCTTAGAACACAACTTCCGAAAGAAAGAACAAAGTTCCACCAAAACGATGGAAACATCAGGAGGAAGTGTATTCTTTATAGCCAGAGGGAGTAATTGCTGCATAAGAACATGTGAGTCATGACTCTTCAGGCCAGCAACCTTTCGAGCCTGCAAGTCGACACATCGAGAAATGTTGCTTGAATACCCATCAGGAACTTTTAATTTCTTCAACGTCACGAGGAACACTTCCTTGTTTCGTTTTGTGAGGGTAAACTTTGCCGGTGGAAATCTGTCATGCTCATCTGGCCAAGCGTCTTCACGAACTCCCATGTCACGTAAATCTTTCCTCGCTTGAAGCTGATCTTTTGTCTTGCCGGGTTCGTTAAGCAGCGTATACAGCACATTGTCGCAAACATTTTTTTTCAATGTGCATTACATCAAGACTGTGGCGAAGTAAATTAGATCTCCAATATGGGAGCGTGAAGAAAATACTTATCTTCTTCCACTGCTGAGGCGCCGAAGTCCTGCGTGTCTTTTGGCGAGTTTGTGCTGAATCGTCGCTTTTTCCAAACTCAAAGTCAACATGCTCAAGCTACTGTAAGATATCTGTACCGGAAAAAGTCTGAGGTGGTCCTCTTTTTTTTGGTTTCCCATTGAAGTGATTCCGTTGCAATCTGAACTTATGTGTTCCATCGAGAAACCTTTGATGCCAAATAAAGCACCACTTTCGGCTATGGGGAAGGCGTAATGCGTCAGAGTCAAAATTGCAAGCTGGACACGCCGACCCAGTATGCACATTCCAACCAGATAATGTGCCAAGGCCAGGAAAGTCACTAATCGTCCACATCAAGGCTGCACGCATGTTGAACAAAGTCTTGCTGTAAGCGTTGTATGTCTCCAAGCCAACATTCCACAGGTCAAGCAATTCCGCAATAAGCGGTTGGAGATACACATTGATGTCATTACCCGGTGCCTTTTTGCCTGGAATGATCATAGACATAATGAAAGAGCTTTGTTTCATACACATCCAGGGGGTAAGTTGTAGGGAACTAAGACTACCGGCCAAATACTGTAACTTGTGCAAAGATTCCTGAAAGGATAGAAACCGTCGGTTGCCAACGCAAGCCGAACATTTCTGGGGTCAGTCGCAAAATCTGGAAAGTCGTTGTCAAACATTTTCCAAGCAGCTGCATCCTGCGGATGTCTTAATTTACCGTCTTCATTTTTATCAACGGCATGCCACCTCATGTGCTCAGCAGTTTTAGACGACATAAATAATCTTTGTAGACGAGGTTTCAAAGGGAAATACCTGAGAATCTTTGCGGGTTTCTTCTTCTACTTTTTCCCCTTCCGAATTGTCTTGTACCTCGATGTGTGACATCTCTTGCACGTCTCCCTGCTGGAATCGTCTCCCCAATATAGCATACAATCATTTGGGCATGCATCAATCTTTTGATAATTCAACCCCAACCTGTTGATAATCTTCTTGGCCTCGTAGAACGTTGTGGGAATCTCGGCGTCGGGGAATGCATCTTGTAATAAGTCAAGCAACATCGACATTCCCTTATCTGTGATCCCACACAAGCACTTGATATGATACAATTTGATCAAGAAAGATAATTTAGAATATTTGCGACAACCTTGATATAAAGGACGATCTGCTTTGTCCATCAAGCTAAAAAAATCCCGAGCTGCTTCATTCTTCATAAAAACCGGCTCAGAGCCGTGCACTTCTTTGTTGAAGTTGTCGCCTTGAAATCCAAACGCATCACGCACAGCATCATTCACAGGATCATCTTCATCTACTTGAACGCCTACTTGAGAACTTCAAGGAAGAGCATCGTCATATCTAATGCCGGCCTTCTCACCATGAACTGCCCAGAACGTATAGTCCTCAGGGAAAGGCTTCACAAGCAAATGTTCCTTCACAACATTTCGTGCATTCCACTTCTTGAACTTGCATTTCCGACACGGATAGACGATCTTGCCGTTATAGCTGGCGTGAGTGAATATGAAATCCAAGAAACTGTTTAATCCGTACAAATATTTAGGAGAATTGCGCAGCAACCTGATCCATGATTTATCCATAGCTACAAGTGAGAGAGAAGAAAGTATAGAGAAGAAGATGAGTGAGAAGATAATGACGAATGCCAAAAACCTTATATTCTGAAATTCCAACATTTATAATTTTGTAGCTGTTCTTAAACCGCTACACTAACCGCTACTAATATTTTTATTAGTAGCGGTTATATATATAAAACCGCTACTAATTTTCAAGCCGTTACATATTGGTGGGAAATTCAAAATTTATATGTTGAGTATTTGTAGCAGTTATATATATAACACCGCTACTAATTTTCAAGCCGTTAACATTGGTGGGAAATTCAAAATTTACTTGTTGAGTATTTGTAGCAGTTATATATATAAAACCGCTACTAATATTAAAGCCGTTGGACAACAAATTTAAAAATAATTTTTAATTTGTAGCGTTTATACATAACATAACCGCTACAAATGTGCACAAAGGTGGCAAATTTCAAAATTCAAATGATGAGTATTTGTAGCGATTATTATTGTACAACCGCTACTAACATATATATAGTTGTAGCGGTTTCACAAGAGAAACCGCTACAACTATATATATACAGTTGTAGCGGTTTTTATTTAAGAACCGCTACAACTATATATATATTTCTAGTGGTTTTAACTTAAAACCGCTACAACTATATATATATTTGTAGTGGTTTTAACTTAAAACCGCTACAAATATATATGCTTTATTTTTTTTTAATTTAGAAATATAAATAATATTATTGCAATTAATTCATAATTTCAACAACGCGATCAAATAATATAAATATAATTATATTAAACACAATAAGAAAGTTATGAAATACAAATTCATATATATATATATATATTTACAAATGTTTCAACAAAAAAAATGTCCTAAACTAAGTAGCTGGGGGCTGATCATCTGGTGCTCCCTCAGGTGGGGCTCCCTCAGGTGCTGCTGGATCAGGCCGCTGCGCAGAGTGAACCGCACCATCGTCATCAGCAGAAGAAGGAGGAGGAGGAGGAGGAGTAGTACTCGGGACAACGTAGCGAGGGATAGGGGGAACCTCTGGATGCTGCTCGTCCGGGAACAAGCAACTCCATGACCGCTCGAGCATGTTATTCGCGATTTCATGCCACTGCGTCTGTTGAGCGTAGATCAAATCAGCGTGCAGCTACATCTGCTGCATATGCTGCACCTGCATCTGCTGCTCCAAATCTGACCGCAGCTGGTTAATAGACTCGTCCCACGGACGTCTGACCCCTTTAGAGCTGCCAGCCTCAGAGGCGGCGTTCCTGCCGTAGACCATGCTAGGTCTAGCGCCTATCCCCATCCCCTGCAAGCGTCCGGGGTGCTCAACCTAAGCCAGACCTGCCTTTAAAAGAGCCGTCGGGTCTACTGACCCCTGTGACTCCTCAGGCTGGGTCTGTCGCAGCTCAGCCTGCGACTACTACATCCACTCCTGCCATTTTATGAAACAATTACTAATTAGCATTTTTCATTATTAACTTGGTTTTATAAAAATTATAATAATAAAATTACTTACAATGGCCGCCTCTGCCTGCTGAGAGGTCGCAGTCCCGCCACGGTGTCTGTGTGTGATGGCGTACAACTCCCCATAGTCCGTCTGACGGTTCTCCTGCTGTGCCTTCGTCTCCTGAAACAATTACAAAATTCAATTAGTATTATGGAAGTACAACCATCAAATTGAAGCTCTCACTCCAAGGAACAACTTTATAGAAGGAAGTTTTGGCATTAGAGATCATTTACTCACCTTAAATGCAAGCTTTCACTTTCTCTTTCTTGGCCAACAATGGCTGCACAAGAGAGAGAAGAGAGAGAGATGAAGTGAAGGAGAAGAGAACAATAATGATACTCCCTCTATGTTGTCTAGCGAAAAGAGAGGAGGAAAGAGAGAGAAAAATAAAATATTATATTCCATTTGACTTTTCTCCTCAACCACTAACCTCATATAAGTTTGCCACATGTCACAAGCCTATTGGCTCTCAAACAAAATAGTCACCAATAAGCCATTTAATCACTCCATCAACCATTTTAATCACACTTCTCATTTTCCTCTTAGCTAGTAATTAATTTCTTTATTAATCACTAACTAATTGCCCAACAATTTCATTCTTTCGATTTCCACCAATCATGGCAAATTAATTAATATAGCCACCAAACCCATAATTATTCCACTTTAATTCGATAATTATCCTCAATAATTACCATTAGCCTTTAATCGAAAATTGGGATGTTACATTACCAATTTTTAATATAAAACATTTAATATTAATGTCGAAATATTAATTACAATTGTCCATTTTATGGATTTTTCTTGTTTAAAGTAATTAAATTTCCATGAGGTCACACTACAACGAAAGAGGGATTTAACGACGCCCCTTTTTTAGCTTTTCTTCAAAGAATCGTAGGGCCCCTTTTTTGGTGTTTCTTCAAAGAAGTGCCATAGATAATAGTTTTTTTAAAAAAAAAAGTTCAAAAGCTACAGCGCTTCCTAATATAAACGTCAAAGCTTAGTATTAAACTTGTGAGGAACTTTCCTAGACAAGCGTGATATAAAACATTTATTTTTTAAAAAATGAAAGCCCAAGCTATGGCACTTCTCAAAATAGCGCCGTAACTGGGTTAATTTTTTAGCATTCTTTTATTTGAAAAAAAATTATCCGACGCTTAAAAATAAAGTACTGAATAAGGTGAAAATTGTTAGAACCGGCTATCACCCAAGAGGGGGGTGAATTGGGTGTATAATAAAAACTTAAGAACTTTAGAATTCTTTTTGTATCTTAACGAAAGCGGTAAATATGAAGGTTTATAAATCAACAGTTAGATTAAATAATATATGCTGGAAATATAAGAGTTTAGGGAAGAGAATATGCAAACTGTGATTTATCCTGGTTCGGTCCAATCTGTGATGGCCTACGTCCAGTCCCCAGGCTCCTCCTGAGATTTTCAAATCCACTATCTTCTTGTTTAATCCGGGCACAAGAAAAGCCTTTACAATCCCACAAGTTTAGCCGGGTACTTGTGAAACCTTTTACAAATCTCTCACTGAAATACTCCCCCTTACGGCAAGTCTTACGAGCAGAGCAATCCCGAAGATCTTCCTCTCCTGCTTACTTATGCAAGTCTTACGAGCAGCAACGTTCTCTTCTGCTTACACCCCTGTAAGTCTTATGAGCAGCAACGTTCTCTACTGCTTGCACCTTGTAAGTCTTACGAGCAGAATGTCTTACGGCAATTCTCTCTACTGCTTCCCCGTAAGAAAATCAATCCTCTCAAGGTCCCTCTACCTTGAGATCAACTCAGAATATAGATGAAAGTGTTTACAGACTCTCTCACAGAGTGGATATAATCTCACTGAAGTACAATACAAATAATCACTCTCTCAATGAAAAGTAATATTGAAACCGCAGAACTGAGAGCGTTTGGGTAGAAGCTGAGGATTCATGTTTTTCACATGTTGGAGTTGTTTCTCTGTTTTCTCTGTCTTTCACCGTTTTTCTCACCACCATCCAAGTTGAAAACTCTCTCATTTATAGTTGATGAAGATGATGACCGTTGTGAGAATTTGTCCGTTGGAGTCATTTTGTCCGTTGAGCATATTTGAAAAATGAGCTTATGTCCGTTGCAAAGTGGAGCGTTTTGTTGAACAGCAGGAAGATTCATTTTGAGCTGTAGTAACGTTGTGGAGCGTTTTGAATTTGTTTGAGTTTCCAGACAATCTCTTATGGTGGGTCAAACTTCTGTCGTGGTAGGTAGCTAATGCTCGGTGTGTAATGATGTCGCCCGCCATTCTTGACTCTTTCATTTGAATCTGTAAGCTCACCGTTAAATTTCCTGTTTCACACTGTAAAATACTTAATCACTAATATGATGAAGTATTAGTCATGGGTATGTTGGATCATTGGTAAGAAACTGGATTTATGGCTTCTGGGACTCATCACGTTGAGTGAAGAATTTTCATACGTGACCTCCATTCTTGAAGATGCAACCCAAATATATAAACTCCTGTTTTACACTTGAAATATATGTTAGATAATGTTTAGAAACAGTAACAAGTGAAAACATAATGATTGTATAACGTTTAAACCATGTTTGGATTGATGGTTGTGATGGCTCTGTTTTGTTTCTGCGTTCTGTCAAGTTTTCACTTCGAGTGCAATCTGCCTCACTCGAGTGCAGTTCATATTTCCACGTTCTGACTTCCTCTCGGGCAAGCACTCGCAACTCTTCTCTCGTATCTGCTCGAGTGAATTCTCAACATCACTCGAGCACAAAACTTCCTGCTCGAGTGAGCCTTCAGTTTTCACGTGCATGCTTCTTCTCGGGTTGTCACTCGCACATCATTTTACAAGAGTGAGATTTTGTGCTCGCGAGTGATATGGTCCCTCACTCGAGCACACATATCTCTGCTCGAGTGAGACGCATATTCTCAAGAAATATGCTCTCAAAATCAACACTCGCATCAGGATCTCAGAGGGATGAATTTATCACTCGCAGGTGATATGAGCCTTCACTCGAGCACACACCTTCTGCTCGAGTGAGAAATCATCCATTGCTCGAGCATGAATCCTAGTGCTCGAGTGTTGCAACTTTCTTCACGTTTCATATGCTTCTGGACATCACTCGCACGACATATTTCAGAGAGAAAGTTTTTACACTCGCGGGTGATGTGGGGCCCCTTTAGAAAAATTTGATTCATTTGATTCAAATGATGTATCATAAGAATGCTCTTATCATATGCGTTCCAATGCAACAAGAATCAGCTCCAAACTCCTTGTATTCTGCAAGTTATGATCGAAGGAGTGTATATTTCGCTAGTCTGCACAAGCATCAACTTCCAGAAGGCATAGCTCCTAGAATATACGTTAGAATTATGTAAATTACCTATCCATGGAAAGATCTTTGAGTCTACTTTCATTTGGCACTGGTCTCGTCTCAATCCGATGTGTGGTTTGTGAGATATACTCAAAATACCGAACCTGTGTCAGAAAGTGACGGTGATTTCAATTTCATTTTCGACGAATCATAGCTCCTTCATTTGATCTTCTTTCAATGTGATTCTGGTGCCAATTTTACGTGTTGGGAGTCCTCTTTCATATGCCACCGGTTTCGGGTCAATCCGACGTGTGGTTTGAGAGATATGATCAAAATACCAGACCTCGCTCAAGCTGAACGTAGAACAGAGTAGAACAGAGTATGCACCCGTGCTCGAGTGAAATGGTCTGTGCTCGAGCATGTTCTTCCTGTGCTCGAGCATAACACCTTGTGCTCGAGCATAACTCCCCTAGAAGTGCCAAAACTCATATATAAGTCATTTTAGCTTCATATTAACATATTCCAACCATTATTTGATCATAGAAACCTCCGGTATCATAATAGAAACCTCCAATATCACATCTAACAACTTGAATCTTTATCTTCTTGTAAGATCTAACAAGTTCTTCATTCTTCATAATCCAAGTAAGCATCTCCATGACTATCTTCAATTTCTTTCTTCTTCTTCCTCTTGTTCATTTTCATTAATTCAATCTTCTTCATTCTTTGCTTGACTAATCTACAAAATATGTAACATTAAATATAGTAGTTAGTCAAAGAAATACATTATATGAACTTTTTGCTCTTATCACCTTAATATCTATATTTGACATCATCAAAACTAATCATATCTAACATTCTCCCCCTTTTTGATGATGACAAATCCTTTAAGAAAAATATGTCTGAATGAAGTGCAACATACATGTATAATGCAAAGTGCAAACATACATATACATATTATAATGTAAAGTGCAACATACATATTTTTCTTACATTTTTCTCCCCCTATTTGACATCAGCAAAAAGTTTGAAATATATAAAGAAGTAAGGCTTGTGAAGAAGTAAATAAAGTAGAAATGACTTTAATCACAATGAATGAACCAAGAAAACAATTGACTCTCCCCTATGTGAAGGAGCTGAAAATAGATTTGGAAAGGTTTTCAAGAAAACTTTTATAATCAAGATCAATGAAATATATGAAACGTATTCTTGAAATGTAAAGTTATAATCAAGATAAATAAAATATATGAAACGTATTCTTGAAATGTAAAGAGTGAAGGTTTAGAAATGCTCATGTAGATTTGGAAATTGATGAAGCGCTCCATGAAGTTCGTTGCTTTATCCTTTGGCAATGCTAGGTCTTGATGATGTACACCACACTTCTGTTATGCAACTCAGATATATATTCATGTTGTTGCCAGGATTCTTCAATTGAGTTGGGCTTCTGTTTAGCATGTTCAAAGCTCATTTGTATTGGCATATGTATTTGTTGCTCTGAATGTTACAGCCAATATATATTCCTTGACTGAGCGTTAAAAACATCATCAAGGTTGATAGAGTCTTCTTGTAGTATGTTGAGGAATGCTATTGCACACAACAAATTCTCCTGTCATAAATTTAATATTTCTTTGCAAAGAGAATTGTTAGTTCAATCAAGTAACAAACTGTTCCTTTCCATATGATATATTAAAATTAAGATCATGAAAAGAACAATATAAGAATAATTCATCATCAAAACTAATCAAGACATGGTGAATACAGATGAGTATGTTAAAAGGATTTTTTTTTTTAATAAAGGAGATGAGCTTTCAATATATAAAACACATGTGAATGTGAAGCTCCCCCTTAATTGATGCATGGTTTTTAAAAATTATCTGGAAAACAGTTAATAACTCTCCTGGATTTGAGAAACCATTGAAAACTTTATAGAGAAAATGATTTTAAAAGATTTAGAGAGAAATTAAATGGCAATGCTAATAAGAGGTTTTAAGAGATACAACCTAATATCACCTGAGTGGTTACTTGAGTGATTCTACTCAATCATTACTCGATTGTATACTCAAGTGATACAACTCAAGGATTTTGAATTAAGCAAGAATACAATACCTCACTCGAGTAATATCGTAATCACTCGAGTCATAATCCTCTGTAGTCCATTGATGCATCATGTCCTAGTCAATATTGAATGATGTGACTAGTACTGAGGGATTCTGAAGTGTAGTCTTCTGTGAGCACTTTAGGATATCAAGATGATCTCGGAGTAAGGCTTTATGCGCATATTGGCTTAGTATGTGCCCCTTGCTTAGCAAACATCATTGAGAACTTTTAATTTCACCACAGCACATAACACCCTTATTTTGTCATCCATCATCTCAAATAGAACTTTGAAGTTCTGGTTCAATAAATCACACAGCTACTTCATCTTATCATTGACTGATGATCTCAGCATTGTTTGTAGCAAGCTCTGTGTGATTGTTGAAGCTCCTCTCTCAGAAAGCCTTAGACAAATGGACCAAAGCATGAAGAATCATGGAGACCAAATTTAGCAAAGTGTTGTCTCTCCTTGTTCACCATAGCTCTAGTATAGGTATAGCAGATAATCCAGTGAAGATTTAGACATAGAGCTAGGATTGTAGTTAAGAATCCTCATGGGCTCATTAAGCTTGATGATTCTGTACATCTCAGCATTTTCCTCTGAACATCTCTATTGGCTCCATATCATAGTGAAAATGTCTGATCACCTTGAAATGATAAGGAAGGTGGGTAGGCAACAAAGATTCATATTGGATAAACTTATTCTTGGCCCTGTACTACTTTGAAACAATCTCCACTAGGTCTACTAAGAGATCTTCCTTCTCTTTCTCTTTCTGATTGTATCATTAGCTAGTTATTTGCTAGTGGCAGGATGTCATTTGAGTAATATCACATATTCTGCTTCATCTCACGCTGCAACACTATCAGTCATGCCTTTTTGTTAGCCTCTGATCTTTGTATGTGAAAGTAGAGCATTTTGGTCAATTCCTGCAAACTAATATAATTATATGCTCTTTGGTACCCAACTTCTCTTGGGTTCGTACAATATTAGATATAACAACTCTTATGCTCTTTTGCAATTAATCATATGAATTTTGAGCAAAGAGTATGATAAATCAACAAATATCAAAATATAATTTTACTTAGTAAAATCAATCCATTGAGACATGAAGCATGATGAATAAGTGATACCAAGAATGATGATGATCAATGACAATTTGTAAATACACTTTAAAAAATATGTCATTGATAAGATTTTCATGCAATCCATGTAAGTTGGATCAAATAGAGTAGAGAATCTATCCATAATGACCAACTTTTATGAAATGATAAATCATGAATGAAACCAAATTTTCAAGAATGATAATGAGATGTGCTAATTGTTTCAAAATCTCAAATGTTCTTTCAAATCATAAACATGCATTTTGACAATAAGATTTTGAATGAAAACTCATTTATGAAGCTTGTTAAATACCAATGCTTATGCCAAAAACAATGGAAGTCAACAGTTATAAAATATATTTCAGAAAGCTTCACTTTTTAGAGAACAACATGTTAGACATTGGAGTTTAACATGTTTGAGAATTTTCCCAAGAGCAAAAGTCATATTGAAAATGAATTAGCCAAAAAGCTTAGCTTCAAGGATATATATAAACATAATGACTTTGCTATTGACCAAGAGATAAACTTGAGTCTTAGATATGTGTCTTGAAGAATAGGGATATTCAACTCAAAAATTTGAATAGAAAGCTCTAGTAACTCAAAAAATGAATGAAGACAAATGGTAATGCATTTGAGCAACAATATGAGTATAAGAATTTATGGATGATGAAGCACATACTCATTGATCCAAATGACTAGAGTTCTAGAATATTATCCCGGTAAGTTATTCCACAATAATGGTTAATGCATTAAGATTCAATGCACTAATGAACATTTATAATGCTTGGAATAACATGGCCAACTAATGATTTATGCATTAGGCACAAGGCTTTCACAAGTTGAACTCTTATCAAGGGAATATACTTGACACTCATATAGATAGTTAACTTGTTTAGACGTAAGGTCTAGCATGTTAAGGAATAAAGACTGAAGAGAGTTCAAGTATTGGATAGCACATTTAAGATCAATGTGTCAATGATGGGAAAATACTTTGATAAATGAATTTGAAGCATTCTAACTTTCAATATAAAAATATTAACTTCCAATTTTGAAACCGATTTGAATACAAATAAGATATGAATAATTTTCAAATAATGTGTATGCACTTTTATAAATAGAATGAATTGAAATCCAAGTAGATTTGTGCAATATGCATTTTGAAACTCAAATACATAGAAAGATTATGCACAATTTCACTTTCAGTCCATTTAGCAATCTAAAAACAATTTTAAAAACCCATAAATGATTGATTGCTAATGGTATACAATAATGAGCAAGTTATTCATTACCCAAATAAATAATTTATATAATATCAGGTAAGAATAAAGAAGACAGTACCGTGCTCAAGTAATCTCGTAATTACTTGAGAATTTATCCTTTGGAGTTCATTTGTGCATAATTACTTGACTTTTACCTTCCAATCTTCCAGTTGGTGTTATCACTTGAACATTTACTCCCAGTTGTCACACAGTGATGATGATCACTTGATTGGTTACTTGAATAATGCTTCACTGTACGCCTTTTCTTTCTTCATTGTTAGCTAGGCACTTGCAGTGTTGCCTCAAGTAGTGCCTCCTTTTGTTTACATATTTAAGATGTAGCCTCAAGGTTCAACTTCACCAAGATTTGAGTGAAATCTTATGTAGTCATAATCTTGAGATGAAGCTCTTTCTCCCCTTTTTTCTTACAAAACCTTATAGAAATTTTTCTTCTTTTGGTATCCAATTTTACTTGGATCCACTCATGGTTACCTTGTATGAATCATAATTCACATGCTCTAATAATATAATTAATTTGAAACAATTGAGCATAATGAATTAAATACGTCTTTATGCATAAGAGAAATATTTTCTTTTCAAATCATTATACATGCATAAAGAATTAATCTTTTGAGCATTACAATACCTTTATAAATAAGTCTATTAAATGAATTTTTAAGAGATACGAAAACATAAATTCAAAAATATTTACAATGCTCATTCCTAAGGTTCCAAAATATAAAACCTCAACAAATATTACAAACAACAGCATAGGAGGTTTTATCATTGTGTACCTTTGCCTTAGATATTCGGAGGATTGCTTCTGCATACCCATTGCATCTTTCTATGATGTTGATACTTTGAATATCTTGCTTTAGGTGCTGGCAATCTTCTCTCAAAATATATAGACACCAGGAGTCTTTTATTTGATGCTTGAGAGATCCTCCTTTTCTTGTTCTCCTCAAGATAGTTGAATGGTATTCTATGGTAGTTCATTCTTGAGGTGGAACGTACTCCTTTTCTCCATTGCCTTTCTTCGTAGTTAAACTTTGCAGTTCCAGCAATGGGTGATCCGAGAGTATTCCTAATAGATGTGAATGTCCATTTAGGTGCATGAGAAACTCTTGGCTTCTTCTTTATCTTCTCCGTACCCTTATGTCCATTCTTCTTATGATCAGTCTGCACACATAAAGTACTAGATGGACATTTTGGTACCCACATATACTTGGGTCCTTGATTGTTAGTATTAAACCTTACATGTTTCTTCGGTACCCAAATATACTTATTTCTCACATAGAAATTTCTTCTAATATAGCATGTGTGAGAAATATGACCGGATTTACCACAATAATTGCAAATTGTATCAAGATATGCATTATGGGATATCATGCAAGTATTATGTCGATCATAAGAGTAGAAATTCGAATGGATTTGATTTGAACTTTCTTTCTTCCCAACAAACTTTCCAGCATATTTGAAAACATTTTTACTTTTCTTAATAGAATCAACAATTGATTGAGAAACAAACTTTTGTAAGCTCTGAAAATCATTTTTATGAAAATCACACAAAGAATTGGAACTTTTTACCTTAAGTTCATCTTGAGCTCCGGAGAGTGATTTTTCATGTTCGTCCATACTGAGCTCTTTTCGGGAATCCTCTTCTTCTTGTCTATTCATGTTGACTATATGGAAGTGTTCTATGATTTCTTCATCTTCATCATCAACTTCCAATTGTTCATGCACAATAGATGCGTAGTGTGTAGTTTCACATGAACTGTCAACACTTTCAACTTCAACAAAATTGTTAGAAGCATAAATAGAATCAAGAGTGTCCCATATATGTTTAGCATTAGAACAAAATCTAATTTTCTCAAAATCATTTTCGGTTAAAGCACTATACAGAATTTTCATTGCTCTAATGTTCAATGAAAACATTTTCTTTTCACTTTCTATCCAATCCTTTCTTGGTTTGAAATCAAAAACATTTGTAAAAACATTCCACATATCAAAATCAAAAGCTTTTATAAAACTAGTCATTCTAGCTTTCCAAAACCAAAAATCAATATCTTTCAAAAGAGGTGGAATTGTATAATCAAAACCTTCTGAAAGTATAAAACACCCAAAATTAGCCATTGTAACTCTTGAGACGGTTAAGTCCTTTAAACAAGAGCCCGGGCTCTGATACCAAATGTTAGAACCGGCTATCACCCAAGAGGGGGGTGAATTGGGTGTATAATAAAAACTTAAGAACTTTAGAATTCTTTTTGTATCTTAACGAAAGCGGTAAATATGAAGGTTTATAAATCAACAGTTAGATTAAATAATATATGCTGGAAATATAAGAGTTTAGGGAAGAGAATATGCAAACTGTGATTTATCCTGGTTCGGTCCAATCTGTGATGGCCTACGTCCAGTCCCCAGGCTCCTCCTGAGATTTTCAAATCCACTATCTTCTTGTTTAATCCGGGCACAAGAAAAGCCTTTACAATCCCACAAGTTTAGCCGGGTACTTGTGAAACCTTTTACAAATCTCTCACTGAAATACTCCCCCTTACGGCAAGTCTTACGAGCAGAGCAATCCCGAAGATCTTCCTCTCCTGCTTACTTATGCAAGTCTTACGAGCAGCAACGTTCTCTTCTGCTTACACCCCTGTAAGTCTTATGAGCAGCAACGTTCTCTACTGCTTGCACCTTGTAAGTCTTACGAGCAGAATGTCTTACGGCAATTCTCTCTACTGCTTCCCCGTAAGAAAATCAATCCTCTCAAGGTCCCTCTACCTTGAGATCAACTCAGAATATAGATGAAAGTGTTTACAGACTCTCTCACAGAGTGGATATAATCTCACTGAAGTACAATACAAATAATCACTCTCTCAATGAAAAGTAATATTGAAACCGCAGAACTGAGAGCGTTTGGGTAGAAGCTGAGGATTCATGTTTTTCACATGTTGGAGTTGTTTCTCTGTTTTCTCTGTCTTTCACCGTTTTTCTCACCACCATCCAAGTTGAAAACTCTCTCATTTATAGTTGATGAAGATGATGACCGTTGTGAGAATTTGTCCGTTGGAGTCATTTTGTCCGTTGAGCATATTTGAAAAATGAGCTTATGTCCGTTGCAAAGTGGAGCGTTTTGTTGAACAGCAGGAAGATTCATTTTGAGCTGTAGTAACGTTGTGGAGCGTTTTGAATTTGTTTGAGTTTCCAGACAATCTCTTATGGTGGGTCAAACTTCTGTCGTGGTAGGTAGCTAATGCTCGGTGTGTAATGATGTCGCCCGCCATTCTTGACTCTTTCATTTGAATCTGTAAGCTCACCGTTAAATTTCCTGTTTCACACTGTAAAATACTTAATCACTAATATGATGAAGTATTAGTCATGGGTATGTTGGATCATTGGTAAGAAACTGGATTTATGGCTTCTGGGACTCATCACGTTGAGTGAAGAATTTTCATACGTGACCTCCATTCTTGAAGATGCAACCCAAATATATAAACTCCTGTTTTACACTTGAAATATATGTTAGATAATGTTTAGAAACAGTAACAAGTGAAAACATAATGATTGTATAACGTTTAAACCATGTTTGGATTGATGGTTGTGATGGCTCTGTTTTGTTTCTGCGTTCTGTCAAGTTTTCACTTCGAGTGCAATCTGCCTCACTCGAGTGCAGTTCATATTTCCACGTTCTGACTTCCTCTCGGGCAAGCACTCGCAACTCTTCTCTCGTATCTGCTCGAGTGAATTCTCAACATCACTCGAGCACAAAACTTCCTGCTCGAGTGAGCCTTCAGTTTTCACGTGCATGCTTCTTCTCGGGTTGTCACTCGCACATCATTTTACAAGAGTGAGATTTTGTGCTCGCGAGTGATATGGTCCCTCACTCGAGCACACATATCTCTGCTCGAGTGAGACGCATATTCTCAAGAAATATGCTCTCAAAATCAACACTCGCATCAGGATCTCAGAGGGATGAATTTATCACTCGCAGGTGATATGAGCCTTCACTCGAGCACACACCTTCTGCTCGAGTGAGAAATCATCCATTGCTCGAGCATGAATCCTAGTGCTCGAGTGTTGCAACTTTCTTCACGTTTCATATGCTTCTGGACATCACTCGCACGACATATTTCAGAGAGAAAGTTTTTACACTCGCGGGTGATGTGGGGCCCCTTTAGAAAAATTTGATTCATTTGATTCAAATGATGTATCATAAGAATGCTCTTATCATATGCGTTCCAATGCAACAAGAATCAGCTCCAAACTCCTTGTATTCTGCAAGTTATGATCGAAGGAGTGTATATTTCGCTAGTCTGCACAAGCATCAACTTCCAGAAGGCATAGCTCCTAGAATATACGTTAGAATTATGTAAATTACCTATCCATGGAAAGATCTTTGAGTCTACTTTCATTTGGCACTGGTCTCGTCTCAATCCGATGTGTGGTTTGTGAGATATACTCAAAATACCGAACCTGTGTCAGAAAGTGACGGTGATTTCAATTTCATTTTCGACGAATCATAGCTCCTTCATTTGATCTTCTTTCAATGTGATTCTGGTGCCAATTTTACGTGTTGGGAGTCCTCTTTCATATGCCACCGGTTTCGGGTCAATCCGACGTGTGGTTTGAGAGATATGATCAAAATACCAGACCTCGCTCAAGCTGAACGTAGAACAGAGTAGAACAGAGTATGCACCCGTGCTCGAGTGAAATGGTCTGTGCTCGAGCATGTTCTTCCTGTGCTCGAGCATAACACCTTGTGCTCGAGCATAACTCCCCTAGAAGTGCCAAAACTCATATATAAGTCATTTTAGCTTCATATTAACATATTCCAACCATTATTTGATCATAGAAACCTCCGGTATCATAATAGAAACCTCCAATATCACATCTAACAACTTGAATCTTTATCTTCTTGTAAGATCTAACAAGTTCTTCATTCTTCATAATCCAAGTAAGCATCTCCATGACTATCTTCAATTTCTTTCTTCTTCTTCCTCTTGTTCATTTTCATTAATTCAATCTTCTTCATTCTTTGCTTGACTAATCTACAAAATATGTAACATTAAATATAGTAGTTAGTCAAAGAAATACATTATATGAACTTTTTGCTCTTATCACCTTAATATCTATATTTGACATCATCAAAACTAATCATATCTAACAAAAATAAGTCAAAAAGATATTATTATTTAGAATCTTGTGTTATAGTCGGTCAAAAACAAAATCACCTGTTTCATTCTTGAGTTCCCAAAAAAAATTGGCCCTTAGCCGACGCTTGATTATAAAGTGCTGCCTTAGCCGACGCTCTATAATCAAGCACTGGAGGAGGGCAGATATGCCTTAGCTGACGCTCTATAATAGAGCGCCAGCTAAGGCCAAATATTAGGCCTTAGCTCGCGCTCTATTATAGAGCGCCGGTTAAGGCGCTCTAATTCGGTCACGCCTTGATAGTTCAAGGCACCACGTGGTGCCTTGATAATTTCAAGGCACCATGGTGCGTTGAATTTTCAAAACTTGATATTTTAAGGATTTTGGACGACGTTTTGTTTTCAAGTACCGTAGCTTCTGTTTTTTTTAAAATTGGTTGTCTTTTTTTTTTTAAATTGAGAAGCTTAAGCGTTTTGACAAAAAGCAGTGTAACTTCTCCCACCTTATAATTTAATTTCAATAACCCTCCATTTTTGTTTTCATTTTTGTCTTCCTGCTTTCTCTTTAGATCTGCCATTTTCCAGAACTCCGTTGCTGTAGAAAGCTTCCTCTTCTATGTGTTTTTTTTCCTTGTCTTGGCCTCCTTCAGAAGCTCCCTAGCCCATAAAGTGTTTTTCTTTTTCCAACATTTGGTTCACGTTTTCTTTTAGTTAAAATCTGTCATGAATCTTATATGTGTGCTCATAATTTTTTTTTTCAGGTATTTATTTGAAGTATCAATACTCTATCTTCTTGAACTTTTTGTACATTGTAAGTTTGTTAATTTTTGAGCTTACAAATATAATAATATTTAGTTTAATCCTCTATAGAAGTAACGTGTATGGCTCAAGTTTAAAAAACTTAAATGCTGGAGTTCTTTTATGCATTATACATGAAGACGCAATATTGCAAAAAATACATGCTATGTTTTTTCATTTTGCAGTGGATTGTATAGTAAATTGCTGTGGCTTTTGGATTTTGGATTATAAATGGAGGTTTTCATCAGGAAAATAAAATAATAATGAAAAATTATTTTTTTTAAAAGAATAAAAGATTTCCTAAGGCGCTTCTCTAGGGAAGTGCCGTAGGAAGTCTGGAGAAGCACCGTAGGAAGTGATTTTTTTTTTAAAAAAATAATAATCAAGCTACAGCATTTTCATGTATTCAAGAAGCACCGTAGCTTGTTTTAATGGCACTGGAAGCTACGGCGCTTCCCAAACGCTTTAGTATTCTTTGAATTAAGCATCGCAGTTTGTGTTTTTTGTAGTAGTGTTATGAAAAAAGTTTTCCCAATACACATATATGGTCCTTTTTACAAATATATAAAAAGAAATGCAATTTATTTTCTTAAAAAACTCGTATCTATAAAAAGAGAGAGTGGAAGAGAGAATAAGTGAAAAAATATATGAGAAAGGTATACAATTAATCAAGGAAAAAAATGTTTTTATAAAAATTGTAAACGTTCAGACTTCTGCCGAGTAAAACTTATAAAAATGACCAAACTCACTCAAAAAATTGAAGTTTATAAAAAGAACCAAATGAATCCTAACTTTTTTTCCTAATTTCCTCGTCACTGATACAAACACTTTTTGTCCAGATGAAAAAAAAAAATATTAACGCTTCTGTTTTGTTTCAGATTTAAAATTTTACTTGACATGGTCATATCATGCCACCGTCTCCTGGGACGAGTTTCAATAATCTCATTCTCAAGTATATGCCTTTTATGATTTAATATTGCAATAAAGGTACACGTCTAAGTCGATTTTTTATTATTGCTCAATTAGGAAAACCCATTAGAAATTAGGAATCATGTCCATTAACCAAAAAGCAGTCTCTGGGGGTCTGTTTACTGTGAGGGATTTGGAGGGGAAGGGAGGGGAGGGAAAATTTTTATGAGTTGAATTTAAGAGAATTGAAGAAGTGGGGTTACAAAATTTTAATATAGAGAATATACAAGATAAAAGAGTAAGAAAACTTAATTAAAAACTTTATACCCCACTTCTCTCATTTTTTTAAATCTAACACACAAAAATTTTCCCTCCGCTCATTTTCCCTCCCTTCCCCTCATACCAAATGTAATATCCCAATTTTTAATTAAGGGCTAATGAGGATTATTGTAGATAATTATGAATTTAAATTGAATTATTATGTGTTTTATGGCAATATTAATTAATATGTCATAATTATTGAAAAATTGGAAGAATGGAATTATTGGCCATGAGTTGGTAATTAAGGGAGAAATTAATTACTAACTAAGAGAAAATGGGATGTGTAATTAGAATGGCTAATGGAGAGATTAAAGCAGCTAATTGGTGTAAGCCAATAGCAAGTTGACATGTGGAAAAAGGTGTGTAAAAGTCAAAAGGGAATAAAGAAGCTTATTTTCTCTCTCTTCTTCCCTTGTATTCGGCTGAAGGTGTAACCCCCTGCCGTAATTAATATCCGGATTATGCAATTAACGTGAAATAGAGACCAATAAGACAAAACATCATTTATAAACCCATCAACCAGACGGGGTTTTCACAATTTCATTTCGAAATTATTAACACGGTCTCATATTCACACTCCGAATATAATTACTATGCGAAGATAAATTACATTTATACAATTATCAGAGTACGCAATATAAATTTCCGGCAATCCCGGAATCATATCTTCGCTCAATAATCATAGGGCACATTAGCCCATACAATTCAACCAATAGGGATTACACAACCTACTCGAATACATACTCCAGTATTGATCCATATAAACAAATACATAATCCCAATTACGCATTGATAACCAACTACTAAGCTCTCACCCAGAAACGAGTCCTCTTCGTCCTTGGATGCTTGCTTCATCCTCCATCTTCCTTCCCTGACTAAAATGTTGATAGGGGAGGGTGAGATTCTGGGGAATCTCAGTAGGAAACACATACCAATATGCATGCATGATAAGTATTTAATGCATGACATACTTGCATCACAATAACTCATGTTCACATCATGATATATCCGCATGCTCAATGTTTCAACAACATACTCATGGCCATAGCATAACTAGAAACAGAGCTACAATCATTCATACATGTCTCACATAATCACGCAAAGCAATAACATGCATCAATACACAAATACAATTATCAATACATGCAGGAGAGGTAAGTTCCCTACACTCATTCTTTCCACGTATGCTCCAGCGTCGGCTACTCACGATCCAAGCGGATATCAAATCATAATCAGGGTGAATACCCAACCCTATAACCAAATCAAGAACATATGGTCATTCTCTTTTCCAAATTCTCACTTTCATAATACTTAGATTTGGCTATCATAATTGACCCTTAAGAGGCCCCAAATGCCTCTAATCAAAGCCCCAAAAGACTGGGAAACAATAGATTGAAGGTCACTTTTCAAAATCACAAAGTGCTGGAACATAGGCGTGGGCCCCGGCCCACCATTCCTTGGGCCGCGGCCCAAAGATGGTCAGAAGGCCTTGGGCTGCGGCCCACCACTCATGGGCCGCGGCCCAGATAAGGCCAGAAAGTCTTGGGCCGCGGTCCAGCCACTCTTGGGCCGCGGCCCAGAAATTTCCTGACTCTGGGCGAACTTCCAAAATTCATAACTAAATCTAGAAAAATCGAAATGAAGTGATTCCAAAGCCAAATGAAAGGTATATAAGTCCTCTTTCAAGGAAAAATATAGCCATTCACTGGAAATCACTACACAAATCCAGAATCACCAAAAACTCAAGACTGTCCCAAAACAGAATCCATTTTCGACCTCAAACTTTGGACAGCTATAACTCACAGTAGACAAAACGAAATGGCACAAATTATGTGCCCATTTTGAAGCTTGGGATGTGAACTTTAAGACTGGAAAGTTTCAGAATTTTCCAATACCATTTGGTCATTCAAAACGCTCATACAAAATTACTGCGCAAAGCAGTGCTTAAACCAAACAGATTTCCAATTTTCTACCAAAGTGTTCAACAACTCCGAAATTAATAACCAAGCTTATTCCCACACAAAATCACTCAAGGAACACAATGGTAACCTCAAAATGACCAAATTCACAACCCATTTATATGCCCTGTTTTGACCAAAGCATAAAACCAACACAAAAAGTGCCAAACTTCACATTTAAGCTTCAATTCAATACCATTCATTCAAAACACTTAACAAGGCACTAATTCCATGACAACAACAATTCAAACACCACAAGACCCTAAATCACGAAATTAGGGCTAAAATTCCAGAAATTTAAGGCCTAACCAATGGCCACAAATCTTATATGAGAAGGAAGCTTTCACTCACCTCAACAACTTTCCCAAAGGCACTTCATGATTCTCCAACTTGTACATTTTCGTGATTCCTCAAATCACCACCAATGGAGAATCTAAAACCAAAGGATGAAAGCTCTTAGCTCAAGGAACAACATTAATGAAGAGCATTTTGGTATTTGAGGCCATTTGCTTACCTCAAATCCAACTTTTCTTTTCTCTCTCTTGGCCAACAATGGAGGAAATGAAGAGAGAAGAGAGAGATGAGTGTGTGATGATGGAGATGAGGAAGAGTGCAGAAAAATCTGCCCCCAAAAACGCATAGGAGAGAGAGGAGAGAGAAAACAGTGATTTTTGTCTCTTATGCCTCATCCTATGGTCCACCATAATGCCACTTGGCAACATCTCATCCCTTAATCTCTAATACCACACACATATACACCAATTAATCTCTCTAATCCATCCATTAGCCATTTGATCACACTTCTCATTTTTCTCTTAGTTAGTAATTAATTTCCATTAATTACCAACTTATGCCAATAATTCCATTCTTTCAATTTCCCAACTCTTATGGCATATTAATTATTATTGCCATAAGACACATAATTATTCTCAATAATTATCATTAGTCCTTAATCGAAAATCGGGGTGTTACATTTCTCCCCCCGTTCAATAAATTTCGTCCTCGAAATTTGTTCCACCACTAAGGACATAAACTCCGGACGCTTCTTCACGACAGCTTCCGTTTCACAATTCATTTCATATTGGGATGGTCTCCTCTAGACCACTCAACCAATCCATACACAATAGGTCTGACTCTAGCAAGAATCAAAACAGACCAATGCATCACAACTCAATGTATTTTGCTCGATCATCTTTAATGATCTCAATTCTCGGAGACACTCTTACATATACGTGATCTCCATTTCAAACTCAAGAGGTCTTCACCTCATTCGATAATATTTCAGATGAACTGCACTCGTGCATCCTGACTTTGAGCCACTCAAATCACTGACATCAAGTCACCTTCCCTTTTTGGGTACAATTCAAACTACCATAGATTCACTACGTATAATCGACAGCTTCTGCTGTATTCACATATGTCACAGCTTCCGCTGTTTTCAACAATACTTCAGCTTACGCTGTATCCACTTCCACAACATTGACTTCACCCGTACACCCACTAGTTACTCTACCCGCGGTAACCGGGATTGTTGGTATTCACAATCACATCAGGCCACTCCGGAATCTCAATCTCTTCTATCCGAAGCACCCTACCGTAACGGCCCACCTAGAATCTCAGTCTCTTCTATCCAGGCAACCGGTTGAGAGTCTCAATCTCCCAACACCACCTTCATCCTCTTTACCCACATAAAGCAACTACAACGGCAGTTCAACGGCCGAGCTAGAGATGACCAGCGTCAATCCCTAAACGGCTCACGCTGACCTGCACACGCTGCATTGCACCTTAACACAATTCACACAATATACTTCACCACAGCTGGGATTCATATAACGCATTCCATACACAAGCCACACTGGCAAGATGTATAACACACAGCCCACAGCTGGATTCATAACACGCCGCCCCACGGGTCGGATTCACAAAGATCCATGTTGATTACAACGGCAGTTCAACGGCAATGGTTAGTATGACACATGTCATCCCTTACGATTGCTCACGCTGAATTGCTCACGCTGTATTGCAACACAACAATCAACACAGTATAATTCACCACAGCTGGGATCCATATAAAGTATATCATAATCACAAGCCATAAAGGCAAGATACTCACACACAGCCCACGGCTAGTTTCACAAACGCCGCCCCACGGGTCGGATTCACAAATATCCATGTCGATTACGACGGCAGTTCAACGGCCGACCTAGAGATGACCACTGTCACTCCCTATACGGCTCACACTGAAGTGCTCACGCCGTAATGGACCATGGCACACATTTCTGTCTTTATTGTCACACCCACCCCGCTACTCACATTTCGCGGCGGCTGGATGCCCACCCCGGTACTCACATTTCCCGGCGGCCGGTACCCTCCGTATGGGCCTAGGCACTCCCGCCTTACCCTCCCAACTGGGCCTCAACCCCTTGGGCCGCGAGGGAGACTTACAATACACATTCACATCAACACATATTGCAGATTCAAATTTTTTTACACACCGCCTTTCGACCTCCATAAATAGTCAATCCCCCGTAAACTACCGCCCCAAAGGCACGGTCCTCCGCCATAGGAATCACCCCATGCGGCCGCAAGTGAAAGACTCACAATGCACAATTGCAACAAGCTGGAACCAGGCATTTTAATAACTTCACCTTCAATATTGCAAATTCTTTTCACGTACTGAGATCCTTCAAGACCCCTTCTCACAAATTAATCTGGACTTCGAAGTTTTACCTCCCGAAGCTATGATTAACACGTCTTTCTCACAGCAATCTCGAGCTTCTGCTCAACATAATTCTCGAACATATTACATTCCCACGCTTCCGCTGCACCCTCTGATGTCAATCTCCTCATCTGTGCTTTAACAATATCAGATTGATTTAATAGAAGTTCCATAGGAATCTCCTACTACAACTGACAACACATTCACAATCTGTACCAAATCTTGGCCTGATTCAACTTGAATCATTGAAAGCCATAATCAACACATCGTTAAGAATATGGGCTCTCACGGCTCTACTCTACGATTCAACGTCACGGTAAATGCTTTCCACGGTTCATTATCAAGGTGGCTGCACTCTAGGGTTTATCGTCACAGTGGCTCCACTCTAGGGTTCATAGTCATGGTGGCTCCACACTACGCTACTGCACTCGGTGCTTCACTCAGTCCACTGACTGGTCAGCCCCTCCGGTCAGAACTATCCGTAGGTAGCCCTTTCCAATCGGATCTCACCGTAGGTAGCCCTTTCCGATCGGATCTTACCGTAGGTAGCCCTTTCCGATCAAAAGTCCCCGTAGATAGCGCTCTCCGATCCGAATCCTCCGTAGATAACTTTCTCCCTATGTTGGATCAACAACCAACACTCTCAGAATACCTGATACACCTTTCAGTTCACTTTTAGTACCATACCCTGGTACCACAGACCATTGAGGTCAAATCCAATTCCTAAGAATCAACCCAGCTATTGAGTCTAATCCTTAGATCACAACTCATCTATCCAAACCTCAACCTTAGTTGAACTGAGAAATTATTTTCCTCATTTCCACGGAGCACCATCAGGCCCAACGTAAGTTCAACTATCTCGGCCAGCCTAAGGCACATAAGACTCCTAGGTCTTAGAGCTTTCTCACACACAAGCTCAGTATGACATTACTACAGGTAACATCATACCACCTTGGGTTACATACCCAACATCTAGGTAGGAGCCATGATTAACCTAGAACCTCAATATCAAACACCTCGGAAACCATTTTCCTCGGTTTTCAAATCAGATGATAGGTCTGATCACCTCCACTTCTGGGTTTACACCTCAAATTCTCGGACGAATCACTATATCTTTCGATTACACAATGATTCGCCACTCTAGAATAACCCGAATGTATACACATATTCCTCAAATCTCTTATGTCCACAATGACAAATCACACATGTGTATACATAATCACTATCACAAGACATCATCTACCACCAAGGTAGAGATCTAAGAGAGCCATCCTAGCAAATTCCCATGTTTTCCAGGAACTACATCTCTGATACCAAAAATGTAACCCCCTGCCGTAATTAATATCCGGATTATGCAATTAACGTGAAATAGAGACCAATAAGACAAAACATCATTTATAAACCCATCAACCAGACGGGGTTTTCACAATTTCATTTCGAAATTATTAACACGGTCTCATATTCACACTCCGAATATAATTACTATGCGAAGATAAATTACATTTATACAATTATCAGAGTACGCAATATAAATTTCCGGCAATCCCGGAATCATATCTTCGCTCAATAATCATAGGGCACATTAGCCCATACAATTCAACCAATAGGGATTACACAACCTACTCGAATACATACTCCAGTATTGATCCATATAAACAAATACATAATCCCAATTACGCATTGATAACCAACTACTAAGCTCTCACCCAGAAACGAGTCCTCTTCGTCCTTGGATGCTTGCTTCATCCTCCATCTTCCTTCCCTGACTAAAATGTTGATAGGGGAGGGTGAGATTCTGGGGAATCTCAGTAGGAAACACATACCAATATGCATGCATGATAAGTATTTAATGCATGACATACTTGCATCACAATAACTCATGTTCACATCATGATATATCCGCATGCTCAATGTTTCAACAACATACTCATGGCCATAGCATAACTAGAAACAGAGCTACAATCATTCATACATGTCTCACATAATCACGCAAAGCAATAACATGCATCAATACACAAATACAATTATCAATACATGCAGGAGAGGTAAGTTCCCTACACTCATTCTTTCCACGTATGCTCCAGCGTCGGCTACTCACGATCCAAGCGGATATCAAATCATAATCAGGGTGAATACCCAACCCTATAACCAAATCAAGAACATATGGTCATTCTCTTTTCCAAATTCTCACTTTCATAATACTTAGATTTGGCTATCATAATTGACCCTTAAGAGGCCCCAAATGCCTCTAATCAAAGCCCCAAAAGACTGGGAAACAATAGATTGAAGGTCACTTTTCAAAATCACAAAGTGCTGGAACATAGGCGTGGGCCCCGGCCCACCATTCCTTGGGCCGCGGCCCAAAGATGGTCAGAAGGCCTTGGGCTGCGGCCCACCACTCATGGGCCGCGGCCCAGATAAGGCCAGAAAGTCTTGGGCCGCGGTCCAGCCACTCTTGGGCCGCGGCCCAGAAATTTCCTGACTCTGGGCGAACTTCCAAAATTCATAACTAAATCTAGAAAAATCGAAATGAAGTGATTCCAAAGCCAAATGAAAGGTATATAAGTCCTCTTTCAAGGAAAAATATAGCCATTCACTGGAAATCACTACACAAATCCAGAATCACCAAAAACTCAAGACTGTCCCAAAACAGAATCCATTTTCGACCTCAAACTTTGGACAGCTATAACTCACAGTAGACAAAACGAAATGGCACAAATTATGTGCCCATTTTGAAGCTTGGGATGTGAACTTTAAGACTGGAAAGTTTCAGAATTTTCCAATACCATTTGGTCATTCAAAACGCTCATACAAAATTACTGCGCAAAGCAGTGCTTAAACCAAACAGATTTCCAATTTTCTACCAAAGTGTTCAACAACTCCGAAATTAATAACCAAGCTTATTCCCACACAAAATCACTCAAGGAACACAATGGTAACCTCAAAATGACCAAATTCACAACCCATTTATATGCCCTGTTTTGACCAAAGCATAAAACCAACACAAAAAGTGCCAAACTACACATTTAAGCTTCAATTCAATACCATTCATTCAAAACACTTAACAAGGCACTAATTCCATGACAACAACAATTCAAACACCACAAGACCCTAAATCACGAAATTGGGGCTAAAATTCCAGAAATTTAAGGCCTAACCAATGGCCACAAATCTTATATGAGAAGGAAGCTTTCACTCACCTCAACAACTTTCCCAAAGGCACTTCATGATTCTCCAACTTGTACATTTTCGTGATTCCTCAAATCACCACCAATGGAGAATCTAAAACCAAAGGATGAAAGCTCTTAGCTCAAGGAACAACATTAATGAAGAGCATTTTGGTATTTGAGGCCATTTGCTTACCTCAAATCCAACTTTTCTTTTCTCTCTCTTGGCCAACAATGGAGGAAATGAAGAGAGAAGAGAGAGATGAGTGTGTGATGATGGAGATGAGGAAGAGTGCAGAAAAATCTGCCCCCAAAAACGCATAGGAGAGAGAGGAGAGAGAAAACAGTGATTTTTGTCTCTTATGCCTCATCCTATGGTCCACCATAATGCCACTTGGCAACATCTCATCCCTTAATCTCTAATACCACACACATATACACCAATTAATCTCTCTAATCCATCCATTAGCCATTTGATCACACTTCTCATTTTTCTCTTAGTTAGTAATTAATTTCCATTAATTACCAACTTATGCCAATAATTCCATTCTTTCAATTTCCCAACTCTTATGGCATATTAATTATTATTGCCATAAGACACATAATTATTCTCAATAATTATCATTAGTCCTTAATCGAAAATCGGGGTGTTACAGAAGGTATGGGGGGAGTACTATTGTTTCTTCTTCCTCACACTCCATCTCACCATCTCTCTCTCATTCTTGCTCTCTCTCTCTCGTCAGCCATTTTTGCAGCAAAAGGAGGAAGAAAAAAGCTTGAAAAAGGTAAGGAAAATGGCTTATATTGCTCAAACTTCCTTCTCTAATATTGATCCTTGAGTGATGAGCTTCATTTTGGTGGTTATAGCTTGTCCATTGGTTGTGGTTTGTGAACACACGAAATTTTGAAAAGTAGTGAATCAAGAACTCCCTTTGAGAAAGTTGATAAGGTGAGTGAGACCTATCTATCTATCTAAGTTTCATACCATTTGAAATAGCTTGAATTTTCTGAAATTCTTGGGCCATTTTCGAAAATGAGGGCCATTGAGAGTTTGGTATGTGTTTGGTATGGAATTTGTATGTTTGGAATGCATTTTTGGATAGATAGATTTGATTGGGTTTGAAATTGTTAAGTTTGGAGATTTTGAGAGTTTAGTGGTTAATGTTACCTAAAACCAAAGCATGATAATAGAATAGGATTTTGGTGATTTTGACATTCCCATTGGATTCCTTGAGTGATTTTGTGTGGGAATGAGCTTGGTTATTATTTTGGATTCATTTGGATCACTTGGGAAAAGTTGGAAATCTGTCTGGTTTGAGCTATGTTTTGTGCAGTAAGTTTGGACGAGCGTTTTGAATGACCAAATGGTAATAGAAAATTATGAAACTTTCCAGTCTTAAATTTCAAATCCCAAGCATCAAAATGGACATATATTTTGTGTTATTTCGTTTAGTATTCTATGAAATATGGTTGTCCAAAGTTTGGGATTGACACAGAACTTTGTTTTGGAGTAGTGTTTAGTTTTTGGTGATTCTCTATTTGTGTAGTGATTTCCAGTGATGGGCCATATTTTTCCTTGAAAGAGGACTTATATACCTTTCATTTGGCTTTGGAATCACCCCGTTTCGATTTTTCTAGGATTAGTTATGAATTTTGGAAGTTTAGCCAAGAATCAGGGGATTTCTTGGCTGCGGCCCAAACCTTTCTGGCCTGATTCTGGCTGCGGCCCATAAGTGGCTAGCCGCGGCCAGTGGCCCTCTGACCATATTTTGGCTGCGGCCCAAGGAAGGGCTGGCCGCGGCCAACCCCTGTGTTCCGGCACTTTGAGTTTTCGAAAGGAGATCTCTAACCTATTGTTTCCCAACCTTTTAGGGCTTTTATTAGAGGCATTTGTGGCCTCTTAAGGGTCAATTATGATAACCAAATTTAAGTGTTTCAAGTTAAATAAGTCTTGGAATAGAATATAATTCTTCGTCCCTAATCATGATTCTAGGATAGGACATTTGCCCTAGGTGGCAGAGACCGGTGCCAGAGTACGCCCGGAAGGATCAAGGTAGTGACTCTTCTCTCATATTATGTATGATGTTTTGGCATGCATAACTTATCGTTGAATTTGTGAAATGTGTGCCATGGTCCATTATGGCGTGAGCAGGTCAGCGTGAGCCGTGTAGGGATTGACGGTGGTCATCTCTAGGTCGGCCGTTGAACTGCCGTCGTAATCGACATGGATATTGTGAATCCGACCCGTGGGGCGGCGTTTGTGAATCCAGCCGTGGGCTATGTGTATCTTGCCTGTATGGCTTGTGTATGAAATGCATTATATGAATCCCAGCTGTGGTGAAATGTATTGTGTGGATTGCTGTGATGTAATGCAACGTGAGCAATTCAGCATGAGCAATTGTAAGGGATGACATGTGTCATACTAACCATTGCCGTTGTAACTACTGTTGTAGTTGCTTGTTGTGGTTAATGATTTTCTTACATGCATTATTATTGTACATTATATGATTGATTTGTTACTACGGGGATTCCTTAGAATCTCACTCTCCCAAAAACCATGTTTTAGACAGGGAAGAAGGATCAAAGGGAAAGCGGGCGACGAAGAGCGGATAAAGCTCTGATTTAGATGTATATTTTGGGTTATTGGTTATCATGTATATCTTTTGGATATTTTTGGGAAATAATTATGTATATTGGGATTGGTAGTATAGTTTTGTGTAATCCCTAAGTTAAGGGTAATGAATTGTGGGCTTTGTGCCTTTATAAAACCCTTATTAATGAATGGAACCCGAGTGTGTCGGGAATTAGCTTTATACTCTGATATTTGTGAATGAAATCAACTTGTACAGGCCATTTAGTATTAAAATGTGAATATGAGACCGTCATGAATAAATTTTGTAAAAGTTTTTGTAAGCCATGATTTTGGGCAGTTTGATTTTGTTTAAGTCCTAAAATCATCTAAGGTCTCTAATTCTAGATCAATTACGTGTTTATAAACTAAATCTCGACCTTAATCGTGAAGGGGGTTACACCAAACAAGTCCTGAATGCTTACTAGTACTTTTTAAAACTAGCAACACCTTTTTATGAGTTGTGTTAGAAATAGTAACTTGATAATTTTTAGATTCAAACTAGTGTTAACCCCCGTGCGTTGCACGAGAACTTGGTTGTCTTGTTGGTGGGTTTCTTGTCTGAATTAAGTATTAAAATCTTGATGCCGCCTATTGATTTAACCCTTGACAAAGTAACATATAACTGACCATGTGTGAAGACAGGTATAGGTAAATATAATCCGACATTAGTCATTGATTGTCCTTGACTCTTATTTATTGTCATAGCAAACGATAGTATGATGGGAAATTGCCTATGCGTCAAAGTGAATGGGAGTTTAGACTCTGATTGATTCATATCCTTACGATGAATTAGAACCTCTTGACCTATACTTGTACCATTGAGTGCGATTGCTTTAATAAAGTGTTTCCCCAGAAATGTGACCTTTAACCTGGTTCCATTACAGAGTCCCGTGGCTTGATCTATATTTCGCACGAGCATTATGAGAACTCTGACTTTCAATGCAAGCCTATGTGGAGGTAAGCTAGAGCATTTTATTGTGTTCAAGAATTCTGTAGTGTACAACTCTTGAAATGATGCATAGCCTTGATCTGCTGAACTCACAGAATCAGAGCTAAAATATTCAACAGCATCACCAGGCAATAAGGCACACATGCAGTCATTAATTTGCTCTACAACTTCTACTGTAGGTGATAAAATAGCCCTATTAGTAAGATATTCAGAATTAGACAAATGATGGAGGAGATCAAGATATGTAGCTTTGATGATTAATTGCATAGGATCATGACAGTCTAGAATTAAGAAATCTTCTGGTATTTCTATCTCTGATATTCCATCATGGGGAAAACCAATCCGGCCATCACCAACATCTAGAAGCCAGTCTGAAAATTGCTTCAGCTTTGAATTATCTTCAGATGAACTTGAAGATAACCGCATGTTCTTGGTAAGTTGGAAAAACTTACAATGACCCCATAAATGAGAAGAGTTTATACTCAAGTTGACAATATATGCACGGTTCCCGATACCAAATTAATTTATGGGATAAATAGGGTTTTTTGAAAATTCGTTGATTTAGGTAGAAAAGGAATAGAGATTATTACTAAAATGGTTTTGAATGAGAATCAATCTCTTTGATCTTAATGTCTCGTTTTAAATTTGAATAGTTACCAAAACCTACAAAATGAATAATTAATGCAATAATATTCTAACAAAATCATTTGGGTAATTAATCAGGTAATTAATATTATTTGTGATGCAAATACTCCAATAATTGGGGAAACCAATATGTAAATTATCGCTGGTAATTGGGGACGAATATGTGATGGGATTCGGCCAAATTAAAAACATACGGTAATTATTGCAATGTTATTAAAAAAGTACGGTAATTATAGTAATAATAATTTAAATCAGCTGTTATAATAATTAAATAACGTATTTTGTCACATAAATTATAATTATTGTTATGGTTTTAAATAAATTTTAATTTGATATAGGATTAATAAATTATCTCTTGTTTTAAGTGTACTCTTAATTTTAATGTTAATAGTAGTATACACAGAGATCTATCAATAATAAAAGTACGCTATTTTATAAAAAGAGGGAAATAATAACCAAGAAACTCATAATTGATTTTATTTTGGTAAATCATAGTTAATTATAGCTAACATAAATTTAAATAGTAATTTACATTATTGAACTTCTTACATTACTCTAACCATAAAAACATTAAGCAATTATGGTATTATAATAAAAGCATGAGTCACTTGGAATCTCATGCGACAAGGAATATAAGCAATTAAGGAATTCTGACAGGGAATGATAAGAGTGAGTCACTTGAAATCTCATGCGACACAGTGGAGGAGATCTGTGTGAAAGCCTGACTTGCCTCAGGGGCATTGGTGAGTCTGTATAGTAATTGCGACATTTACGTTAGAAAACCCTATACATTATATAATTTAGGTATACAGATGCACAAAAAACATGGATACAAGTAAATTTTAACCTGTCATAGAGGTCATTTATGTCTGAAAAATCTAGCCTGAAATAAACTTGTGTGGGATTGAAGGCACTACATATGCATCCATAACCTTGAACAAAAAAGCAAGTAATTTTAAAAACAAAAAAAAATGAATTTATAGGGAAATAAAAGATATATGTAGTACTTTTGTTTTTTTGTAATCCTAGCAAACCGTAAGACAACGAAGGTGAGCATATCCAGATCTTCCGTTCTGTCCTCAAAGGCTTTGAACCCTCAATTCGATCACCCTGTTTGCAAATAGTTAGATGAAATATGAGCAACAATATAATGTTCACTTGATGAATGTGATGATTACATTAAATACTTACTTGTTCGTCAACTAATAACATACTGACTTTCCAAACCTCAAATGGTGCAGCCTTCTTTGCCATCGCCTACTTCCTAAGTGCAGCCTTCTTTGCCATCGCCTACTTCCTAAGTACCCTAACAATAATGCTCTAGGTTTGCTTGCTATCATCGATGTCCTTGAGTAAAGCATGGGCAATATTTGCCATTGATTGAGTTTATGTAACTGATTCTTCAAGAATGGTCCTCTTTTGCTGAATATGAGGATGGGAGGCTTATGCTGAGATATATAATGGTACGTGTATGTGAAGGAATTTTCGGAAAAAACAACTTTCAATGACATGCATGGACTGAATGGTAGTAATTTAATTAAGATTAGAATGTTAGCTATTATTCCCAACAATCTTGGACGATTAAGGTTATTATTTGAATTGTACGGTAATTATAACATGTGTAATGCTACATACAATTATTATTTGCCAATTAGTATGCTAGAAAATACATAATTCAATTATTATATTGTTTGACGTTTATATAATAGTTTGCCCAAGTATTTGAATTGTTCGAATAACATTGCTCAATTGCTCAGATTGTATGCCACAATTTTTAGAATAACATTATTAGAAACTCCAAAAAATACATAATGCAATTATTATATTGGTTGACATTTTTATAATGGTTCGCCCAAGCATTTATATTGTCTGATTAACGTTTCTCAATTGCTCAGATTGTATGGCGTAATTTTGGGGATAATTTTATTAGAGACTATAGAAAATACATAATGCAATTATTCTATTGGTTGACATTTTTATAATGGTTTGCCCAAGCATTTGCATTGTTTGATTAACGTTGCTCAATTTCTTAGATTATATGCCGCAATTATGGGAATAACGTTATTTGAAACTTCAGAAAATACATAATTCAATTATTAATTGATCTATTTTAATTCAATTATTAATTTAATTAGGATTGGAAGATTTTGAAATTTGAAAGGATACACCCAATTATTCTTTTCCAATCGTTATAAATGCGTTTCACTGTATTTAGATTATTTGAATTTTGAAAGGCTACACCCAATTATTATTTAAAAATTAATTTAATTATTGAATTAATTAGGATTGAAATGTTAAAGTTATTATTTCCTACAGTTATGGAAGATTTTTAAATTTGAAAGGATACACCAAATTATTCTTTTCCAATCATTATAAAAGCGTTTCAATATAATTAGATTATTTGAATTTTGAAAAGTTACACCCAATTATTATTTGGCAATTATCATAAATGAGTTTTAATGTATTAGGGTTGTGATTATTCGACCCAGGTCAAGCATAAATGGGTTATGGAGTGGGTCATACAAGATTTAGAGGGAAGCAGATTCTCTCATCATCTCATTTTCTCATCATCCCTCATGATCCTATCTAAACCGTTAATTGGGAAGAGGAGTCCATCTAGACCGTTGATTGGGAAGATGAGAGAAAAGTAGAATGAGTGATAACTTGATGGCATGGCTCATTTTTTACCTTTCAGATTGATTTGACGGACATGATTTAAAGATTATGAGACATGATGAGAAAAGGGACAATGAGAGAAATCAAACCCGATTTAGAGTGTAAAGTTGATTTTTTTTTATTTTCTCAGTGTCTTAAAAGTGTGGAAAGTGACGTTTATGGGCCAAATTATAAAAATAGTAGAAAAATGAAGGTAAAAAGTTTTGACCTAAGTTGGGGCAAAAACGTAATTTTAAAAATTTTCAAGCTAAACTAGTAATGTTAGAAAAATACGCCCGAAATTACACAAAATCCCTAGAAAATCATAAAAATATAGAAAATGGGCATGAACATAATTGAGACTCCAAAGGGGAAAATGTAAAAAAAAAATTCCAACATGGAATTTTATTCACTTTATGGAACTTTTGGTTAATTAAGGAAAAATTACCTAAAACTAATTATTTAAAATACCAAGAGCCCACAAATAATTGGATGAAAATTTTGAAAAATTATTTCAGAATTAGAATGAACTTTAAAATTTTGGATTTCACCAGAAATAGAAAGTTCGATTTAAATAATATTTTAAGTAATTTTATTTCAAAATAGTGAAATTTCTCAAAAATTAAAGGAACAATAGTTACGGCTTCAGCGAGCCCGGGAAAGGAACAATAGTTATTGGATAAGTTTTGCCTTAAGAAAGTTTGACATATTATCCCATATTAATTAAGAGGAAATTTTTTGATGGAGTTACATAAATTTTATGATCAAGGGATAATTAAAAAGTATATTATGAGATTTAACTCCATATACTTTGGGATGATTATATTAGTTGTTGAAAAGTTAAAATTACGGATAATTATGAATTTTCGTTTGACACTTGGGAGGCATGGTTTAATGCCACTTCATGCTTGTAATCATTACAGGAGCAAAATTATTCTTGGACGAACCATACGGTACATATAGAATTATAATATGCTCCCGAGTGTCAAAAAAAAAAAAGATGTGGTAAGAACGGTTGGATGGCGGTTAAGGTGGATCTGGAAAAGGCGTATGACCGGCTTGAATGGCCGTTTATATATGATACTCTCAGAGCAGTGGGTATTCAAGGGAAAATATGTGATGTCATAATGTCTTGTATTTCGAGCCCTTCTTTTCAGGTTTTATGGAATGGTGAACCAACTCATACTTTCAGATCATCCCGTGGAATAAGACAGGGAGATCCTATCTCTCCGTATATTTTTACATTGTGTATGGAAAGGCTTAGCCATCTCATTCTGGATGCTATTGAAGATGGATCATGGAAACCTATCAAGCTAAGCCGGAATGGTCCTAGCATTTCTCATCTTTTCTTTGCAAATGATCTTATTTTATTCGGGGAAGCCTCTGAGAGCCAGGTTGAAGTCATGTTAAAGTGTATGCAAACCTTTTGTGAGGCATCGGGTCAAAAAATGAATAGGAACAAGACGAGAGTGTGTTTCTCCAAGCAAGTTCAGTTCTCTAGAGCCTACGATCTGAGCCAGAGTATGGGTGTGCGTTTGATTGGGGATTTGGGCAAGTATCTTGGAATTCCCCTTTTGCATAATAGGGCTTCCAAAGTCACTTTTGCTCCTTTATTAGAGAAGACTCAGAAGAAATTATCGGGATGGAAGAGGGGTTGCTTAAATATGGCTGGTAGAATTACCCTTATTAGAGCAGTGCTATCTGCCCTTCCGTCCTACCATATGCAAACAATGCTCATTCCTAAGGGTGTTATTCGGGACTTAGAGAAGAAAAGCAGGAGTTTCTTATGGGGAGAGCTGGAAGATCAGAGGAAACTTCATCTAGTATCGTGGGATAAGGTTACCGAGGATAGGAGGAATGGAGGCCTTGGCATTCGTGATCTAAAGAAACAGAATGAAGCTTTTATCATGAAGCTGTGTTGGCTTCTCCTGGAGAACAAGCAAAGTTTATGGGTAAAGATTCTGAAAGCTAAATATAAATGGGATTTACTTAACAGACCAGTGTTGAAAAGGAATGCTTCAGCTACATGGCGGGCAATATGTACTATGTGGGAGAAATTTCATAAAGGAGTTGGGGTGAAAATTGGCAATGGTAATTCGGCCTCTTTTTGGTATGACAACTGGTCTGAGATCAATAGGCCTTTGATTGAGCTGGTTCCGGGTCTTGAAGCATTTGTGGATAGAGAGGAGAGAGTTCAAGACTATGTTAATCCCTGGGGTGAGTGGGACACGGTGAAAATTGGGAGATGGTTCCAGCCTTACATTATTGAGCAAATAATATGTGCTCATCCCCCCAGTGAGGAGAGGGGAGAGGATAAATTCATTTGGAAGCCTTCTTCTGACGGTTGTTTCTCTGTTAGTTCTGCGTATCATTTTCTTTTTGCAGGTTATCGGGATTCCCAGGATCCGCTATGGAGGAAACTTTGGAGATGGGCAGTTCCTGAGAAAATCAAGTCCTTTATGTGGCTAGTTGCACACGGGGAAGCTCATACAGCGCAGCTCAGAGTTCGCAGAGGCTTAGCAGATCATGCGGGTTGCCCTTTTAATTGTAGTCAAGATGAGGACACAATGCATCTTCTAAGGGACTGTATCAACACTCGGGAAAGGTGGATTTCTATAATCAATCATGTGTACTGGAACATGTTTATCTCTTTACAGGGAAAGGATTGGATCCAATGGAATCTCAGGATGGAAATCGGGAGGGACTTTACTAAGAAGACCAGCTGGGCGACCTTATTTGGCTATATGTGTTGGGACATTTGGGTGAATCGTTGCAATCATTTGTTTGGGGAAGAAGCAGTATCGTCAATCCACAATGCTAATTCTAGCCTATTCAGAGCGGCTTGGGATTTGGATATATCGTCTCGATGTTCTTTCTATAGGAAGCTTGGTTTTCAACAAGAGGATGGTGAGGCAAGAGGCAATGGAGTCATCACTTTAGAGACGGATGGATCTGTGTTGGAGACAGGGCAAAGTGCATGTGCTGGAGTCATCAAGGGAGAAGAGGGTCAATGGCTATGTGGTTACATGTGTAAGCTCTCTCAAGTGCCTTCGGTGGTGGCAGAAATTATTGCCATCCTCCAGGGACTTCAGATTTGCTGGAATAGAAAATATAAGAAAGTATCTATTCTTACGGATTGTATCCAGGCGGTTACTTTTCTCATAAAGGGCTGTGATAACACTCACCCTTTCAGAGATGTGATTAAGGATGCGAGGATGTGGATGATTAAAGAATGGTAGGTGCATATTGGCCATGTTTACAGAGAACAGAATACACTAGCGGATCAGTTAGCGAAACTAGCTCACAGCATTCATGGAAACTTTGTGCTCCTTGATCACCCACCTCCTTTCTTTGGTGAGGCGGTCGGTGATGAGGGTTGAATTTTTATTGGTTTTTGTAATGACCTGTTAAGGTCTTCTGTTTTTCAGTATTGTAATAAAAAAAAGATGTTATATTCCTCTGACTTTTAATATAAAATATATTTAGGGAGTTAATATTGTTCCTAAATATAAGACATATTTATTATATTTACCAAAATATTTTTAATTTACCCCTATTGATACTCCTTCAACAATAATCAAGGAGAAAAAACAATGAGGGAATTAAGGACGATAACTAGGGTGTTTTAGAAAATACGTGTCATATTAACTAACTTACCTAATTTTCTTAATCTAATCAAATTAGGTAAATATGTCATATATTAAGGACTCCATGGAATATAGCTGGGAAAACGGGTTGACTCGTCACGAGCAGCCCATTTATGCCCAACTCCAAAAAAAGGCATCATTTCTGAGGCCCCTGCCCATTTAACAAAAGCCCGTGGGACGGCCTGCGGGCTTTAGGCCCTTTTGTCATTTTTTCATTTTTTACGTTCATGAAGACTAAAATACCTAATTTAAAATAAAAATATTATTAAATCTAACTTAAAACATCAACAATTTTGCATGTTTAACAAAACAAAATCGCTAAGTCTGAAAAGTCAAAAACTAATATCCACAACCACAATCAAATAAATAACTAGATAAAGTCAAAATCATAAACTAAACGCTAAACAATATTTTGAAGAGGTTAACATTAGGTAAGCTTAAGAATTGCAATTTATCTCAAGTTATAAACTCTGTTTGGTAGTAAAGATATTGAAGATGAAGTAGTGAAGAATAAGAGAGTTTGTTGTGCCAAGAAAAACAGATAATCCCCTTAAATTAAAGTCATATACATATCACATATGACCGTGCGGTGTAATAATATACAAATTTATTTAGAAAAAATTAAACGGGCTAGCCCTGCACCGGCCAGTTTAAGCCTGCGGCCATACAGGGCCAACCTGTTTAGGCCTGCCTCCTTATGGAGGCTCTAAATCATAAGCTCAGTCCTTGACTGGCTCAAGTCTAAACGGGCCAGCCTTACGGGCTCGGCCTAATTTCTTGGCTCTACGAGAGATGTCACACCCTTATCTTACTTTCACCTATTTTCAGAGTATTTGTGGAAAACGTTACGCAATTTGGTGGGCAACACAGGAATACCATAACACATATTGATATTATGTGCATGATTACGGAAATTTCCCATAGGGGTTTGTACTTGATAATTACAATTATTATAGCTTTGCAGCGCTACGTGGGTGCCTAAACCACTCCCAGGGAAAAACGGAGACATCTTCCAGTCTGTGTTCCACCACGGCATTCCCCTCATACGATTCTCTTCGCTACTCTTAGCATAACTTTTGTCTTCTCCTGTCTAAATTGTTAGTAGGGGAGGGTGAGATTTGAAAGAATCTCAGTAGGAAAACAATACCAATATGCATGTAAGAAAATGCTTAATGCATGACATGCTTGCATTACATAACTCATGTCCACACAATGACATATCTGCGTGCTCAATGTTTCGAACAACAAACGTATGACCATAGTATAAATAGAAACAGAGCTTCAATTATTCATATACATTTCACATAATCAAGCAAAGCAATAACATACATTAATACACAAACACAAATATCAAATATATGCAGGAAAGGTAAGTTCCCTACCTTAACCGTACTTCCTTGATTCTTGAATAATGTGCCTTAATTTACGTGCCAATTCCTCGGGCTCTCTACTTGATCCTAAAACACCGAATGTATAGTTTAGACACTTCCATAGTGTTTATAAAGGTTATATGAGTCTATATTGAAAAATGATCAAAATGCCCCTGAGAACCCGACCTGGCCCAGCCGTACCTAGTCCAACCGTATTTTTTCTAAAATTTTGACTAGGGCTATCCTAATGCATTTTTGCCCAAGGAATCCATTTCTGAGCTCAAAATTTCCAAATTCAATGTCAAATTATGAAAATACTCTTGATAACCCTGATTTAGGGTTTTATGGGCGTTTTCGTAATTATACTTTTTCGGCCTTTTCCGAAAAAAGTGACCAACTGTAACCCCACCTATTTTTGCCTATTGAATCCAATGGAGCCATCTATTTAATGAAAATCTAGATCATTCTGTAACCCCTTCACGGTCAAGGCCGAGATTAGTTCGTAAAAATGTAATTAAGTTTGAATTAGAAACCATGTATGATTTGAGACTTATTTGAAATTAAACTTCCCAAAATCACGGTTTACAAAAAAAACTTCTACGAAACTTGTTCACAATGGTCTCATATTCACGTTTCAATACATAAATGGCCTGTATAGTTTAATTCATTCATACATATTAGAGTACAGCAAAAATTCCCGACACACTCGGGTTCCTTTAATTAATAAAGGGTTTACAAGGCACAATTGCCTATAGAGTTTCCCATAACAAGGGGATTACACAAATACTATCCAATATGCATATGTAATTCCCAACAAAATATATCCAAATGATTTACAAAATGATAACCAATTTTCCAAAATAAAACTCCTAGCCAGGAGCTCTATCCACTCTTCGTCGCCCGCTTTCCCTTGGATCCTTCAGCCCTGTCTAAAATTTGTACTTTTGGGAGAGTGATATTTTAAAGAATCCCCGTAGTAACAAATCACTCATAGTATGCACAACAATAAGGCATGAAAGCAAATCATCACACACACATGGAAACTACAATAGCAGTTACAACGGCAAGGGCGGTATGACTCATGTCACCCTTACGTTTGCTCATGCTAAATTGCTTACGCTGTATTGTACCACAATAGTCCACACAATATATTTCACCCCAGCTAGGATTCATATAAAGCATTTCACACATAAGCCATACAAGCAATATATACAACACACAGCACACGACTGGATTCACAACATGTCACCCCACAGGTCGGATTCACAAGATCCATGTCGATTATAATGGCAGTTCAACGGCCGAGCTAGAGATGATCAGCGTCAATCCCTAAACAACTCACGCTGAAATGGACCATGGCATATACAGTTCACAAAACTCAATGACAAGTCATGTGTAACCCCCTTCCCACCTTAGGCCGAGATTAAGTTCTTAAACTCATAATTAAGTTGTAATTAGAGACCATAATGAAATTGGGACTTAATACGATACTCATTTGCCCAATATACGAATTTTCAAAAACTTTTTCAAACATATTCACAATGGTCTCAAATTCCCAATACGAAATAATAATGGCCTGAGCAGGTGGATTCCATTTACAAATATCAGAGTGCAAGTAAATTCCCGACTCATTCGGGTTCCATTCATAACAAAAAGGGATTTACAAAGGCACAAAGCCACAATTCAATACCCTTAACTTGGGGATTACACAAAATCCACTATATACAATTCCAAAATATACAATGATAACCATCTACTCCAAAAGATACTCCTAAACAGGAGCTTTAACTACTCTTCATCACCCGCTTGCCTCTTGAACCTTCAGCCCTGTCTAAAAGGGTTAATTTTGGGAGAGTGAGATTCTAAAGAATCCCCGTAGTAACAAATCAATCATGTAATGTACAATAATAATGCATGTAATCAAATCACTATCCACACAAGCAACTACAACGGCAGTTACAACGGCAATGGTTAGTATAACACATGTCATCCCTGACAATTGCTCGCGCTGAATTGCTCACGTTGTATTGCCTCACAACAATCAACACAGTATAATTCACCACAGTTGGGATCCATATAAAACATATCATAATCGCAAGCCACATAGGCAAGATACACTCACGCAGCCCAGGCTGGTTTCACAAACACCGCTCCCATGGGTCGGATTCTCAAAGATCCATGTCGATTACGACGGCAGTCCAACGGCCGACCTAGAGATGACCACTGTCACTCTCTATATGGCTCACGATGAACTGCTCGCGCCGTAATGAACCATGGCACACAATTCACAAGTTCAATGATAAGATATGCAAACCAAAACATCATACAAGATATGAGAGAAAAGTCACTACCTGAGTTCTTCCGGACGTGTCCTAGCGCCGGTCTCTCCCGAGGAAGGCAAATATCAAATCCTATTTCCACAATTAGGGACGAAGAGTTATTCTCTATTCCAAGACTTAATTCACTTTATAATGCTAAGTTGGTTATCATTATTGCTCTTTTAGCGTCATTAAACACCCCTAACAAAACTCCTAAAGGGTAGGAAAAACTATCCCCAAAGATCCCCTTTTGGAAGCACAAAACTGAGATTTTACACTGTTTCACTCGAGCACAAATGACCATGCTCGAGCACAAGTACGGACATCACTCGAGCACAAATGCTCTCACTCGAGCATTGGTACGGACAGCGCTCGAGCACAAGAGAGTGAGAGACAGCGAGTGAGCACCCGAGAGCACAAGGAAGTTTTCAGAAGCAGGCTCACTCGAGCACAATTGCCCTCACTCGAGCACAAGTACGAAATTCACCTCAAGCACATGGAAGTGAGACAGAAAGCACACGCCCGAGAGCACCATCCCACACTAGAAGCACAAGCTCACTCGAGCACACACGGCTCACTCGAGCACGATGCCCATACCCGCGAGTGAGAAGGCACACCCGCGCACCTACTCACGAGTGACAACCCGAGAAGCAATCCCTTTGGTGTCAAATACACTCATCACTCGAGCACAAAATCCTCACTCGAGTGATGTTCATCCCTCACTCGCGAGTGAGGCCATGCTTGCTATGACCCAGAGAGTGCAATAAGAACACAGAAAGCAAGAAATGAGAATTGCACTACCGCACTCGAGCAGACCCATCTCTGCTCGGGTGATATTCATCCCTCACTCGAGCAGACCCATCTCTGCTCGGGTGATGTTCATCCTTCACTCGAGCAGACCCCTCCCTGCTCGTGTGAATCCCTCAGATAGCAGAAAACGCAGAAACAGAGGCACTCTCCTTAACCTTTGCCCAATTGATTCCCATTGATACAAAACTTAACCCAAAGCCATTCCCACACAAAAACACCCAATAAACTCAATGGAATACTCAGAATTATCACAATCCTACTCCATTATCATGCTTTGGGTTTTTGGGCAACAATTTCATCAAAACACCAATCTTAACCAAACTTCACATTTCAATTACCAATCAATCTATCTATCCTAAACTCATTCCAAACATCATTCTCATGCCAAAAACATACCGATTGAACAGTGGCCTCCAATTTTTGGATTTAAGCAAAAATTTCCAGAATTTATAAACTACTTCAAATGGTATGAAACATAGATAGATAGATTGAGTTCCCTTACCTCTTTCACTTTTCCAAAGACACTCTTTGATTCACCACTTTCCAAATTTTCATGTAGCACAAATCAGCACCAAATGGCCACACTATACACACCAAAATAAAGCTCATGATTCAAGGATCAACATTTAAGAAGGGAACTTGAGCAATGGAGATCATTTACTTACCCAAAAATCAAGCTTTTCCTTCCTTCCTTTGGCACAAAACTGACGAGAGAGAGAAAAGAGAGGGACAGCACGAGAGAGAGAAAGAAATGGAGAGGAGGAGCAAAAGTTGTCCTTTGTCCTCTTATGGCCTCATCCATTGGCCACCGCAATGCCACATGTCAGCATCTCCTTCAATCCCACAATGAGCTCACACAAGCTTAATACACTAGATTCCGACCCACGGTCAAGGAATCTCAACCCTTGGTCTTAAATACCACACATGTGCAATAATATTTCCAATTTCCACTAATTATGACATAAATTAATATTGTCATAAAATACATAATAATCCCAATTAAACCCATAATTATCCATAATAATCATGATTATCCCTTAATCAAAAATTGGGATATTACATCATGCACACCAAAACATCATACATAACATGAGAGAAGAGTCACTATCTTGATCCTTTCGTGCGTGTCCTAGGGTCGGTCTCTCTTGAGTAGGGCAAATATTGTATCCTATGATTCACAATTAGGGACGAAGTGTCAATTCTCTATTCCAACTATCAATGACTTCTTAACACTTAATTTGGTTATCATTATTGCTCTTTTAGTACCCATGAATAGCTTTATCAATAGCTCTAAAGGGTTGGAAAACTATCCCCAAAGATCCCCTTTTTGAAAGCTCGAACCTGATATTTTTCACTAAGACACTCAAGTGAAGATGGCCTCACTCAGTGATATTGTATGGATACTCGAGTGAAGGAGACCTCACTCGAGTGATGGTACGGTCTACACTCGGGCACTGGAGAGTGAACAACAGTAAGTAAATGCCCGAGAGCACAAGAAACTTTTCAGAGACAAGAAACTCGAGCAAAAAAAGCAACACTTGAGTGATAGCCAAATGCTCACTCGAGCACTGGGAAGTGAAGCACAAAAAGTGAAGACCTAAGAGCACAAAAGTTCTCAAGGATCAAGAGCACTTGATTGGAACACAAAGCACTCGAGTGATGGCTTAACACTCGCAAGTGTTAAGGTACACTCTTGCCTTTTTTCCACGGAAGTGCAATAGAAACTAGAAGCAGAAAGGAAAAATGTACTAACGCACTCGAGTGAACCTATATCAATTAGGGACAACCAATCAATCTCTTTTCCATATGTATATTTCAATAATACTCTATGTTGGTTATCATTTAGGACTCTTTAGGTGACTAAAATAGGCCTAAACATATGCCTAAAGGGTTGGAAGAAACTACCCAAAAGACTCCTTACTCGAAGGCAAAACACTGATTTTTGGTCATCTCACTCGAGCACAGATGCTCTCACTCGAGCACAAGTACGGACATCACTCGAGCACAATAGCGAGTGAGACTGCGAGTGAGCACCCGAGAGCACAAGGAAACCCTCGAGCACTGGCTCACTCGAGCACGCTGACCCTCACTCGAGCACAAGGCTAGATGCCTCACTCGAGCACCCGCGAGAGAAATCCAGGAGGTGAGCACCCGAGAGCACCCCAAAGCTCTCCAAGCACGGGATCACTCGAGCACAGCCATATGTGCTCGAGCACACACCTCACACCCGCGAGTGAGAAGGCTCACTCGAGCACCTTACTCGCGAGTAAGAACCCGAAAGAACAACTCCCACCTGAAGCACACTCTCACTCGAGCATGACCCCCAGTGCTCGGGTGAAACAGCTATGCCCGCGAGTGACAGAGCTCACTCTTGGCATCAGCCCACGAGTGAAGACCCGAAAGCACACCCTTCACTCTGGACTCACACCCTCACTTGAGCAGACCAAGCTCACTCGAGCAGGTTCCTCGCTCACTCGAGCACTAAGCGATGTGCTCGAGCAGCACTCGCAGAAAACCCAGGTGACTCAAAACACAAAGGGAAAAACTTGCGCATCACTCGAGCACGTTCTTCCTCTGCTCGAGTGATGTGTATCAGAGACCAGAAACGCAGCCAAAAACCAGAAACACCAGCTGGTCAAATTCTCCCCCAAAGGTTCCCAAACTCTTCCCAATGCTCATACACTCTAAGCACTAACAAGGGAACACAATGGCAACTCCAAAAACACTCCAAAACCCAACTTGACCACAATCAAACACTAAGGTCTCTAAGATACACATTCTCCAAATCTCCCTTAACACATTTCCAACATTCCAGATTATTTCCAATAATCAAATAACTCATCATTAAACCATTTCCACCATCAACCACCTTAAAATCCACATTTCCATCATTTGGCCTAATTAGGTGAAATTTTCCAGATTCTTCCAAACTTAGCCAAACATCATAAACAATATACCAAAATACTCTAAATGCCTACCTCTTCTCTTTGCTCAATTCAGAACCTTGATTCCTCAACTTTCAATTTCGGCCAAAAACCCAATCAACACCATTCAAGGCTCTACAATCATCACAATGTAGCTCTCATTGAGATGAACAATATTAGAGAAAAGGTTTTAAGCAAAAGAGGATCACAACTTACCAAGATTCAAGCTTTTCTTCTTCCTCTTCCATTGCTTTCTTCAGCGAAATGGAGAGAGAGAGAGAAGAGATGAGAGAGAGATGGAGCAATGATGATGAAGCTACACACACACTCCCTTGCCCATGCCTCCAACCGAATAGGAGAGAGAAAATGAGGGAAAAGTGATATTTGTCTTCTAGTGCTTCATCCTATGACTCACACCATGCCACATGTCCACATCTTAAGCACTCCATCAAAGAGCTCACACAACCGCAAAACATAGGATCCCGACCCATTATCAATGAATCTCAACCATTAATCTTAAATACCACAAGTGTTTATTCTCAAGATTCTCATTACATTAATTCCAAAAGTGCTTAATCGCTCTAATTACAATGATTATCATATTCATTAGCCCTAATTACAAATCGGGATATTACATGCCCAATTGATTCCAATGGACCCAAAACTTCTACCAAAGCTACTCTCACACAAAAACATCCAAGGAATTCAATAGAATACATCAGAATTATCCAAATTCTACTCCATTATCATGTTTTGGTTTTGGACAACACAAATCACCGATTTTCCAAAATTACTAAACTCAATCATTCAATTCCAATCCATCCTATCTATCCATATACATTCCCAACATACCATTACTATGCCAAAAGCCCAGCGGTCATCATTTTCGGATTAAAGGCCAAAATTTCCAGAAATTTCAAACTAAACAATTTGGCATAAAACTTAGATAGATAGATTAGTTTCACTTACCTCTTCAACTTTCTCAAAGACACTTCTTGATTCTCCAACTATCAAATTTTCGTGATTCATCAAATCACCACCAATAGAGAAGCTACAACCATCATATTAAAGCTCTCACTCCAAGGATCAACATTAATGAAGTGAGTTTGAGCAATAGAGGCCATTTGCTTACCTTAATCACAAGCTCTTTCTTCCTCTCACTTGGCAACCATGGTGGATGAAATAGAAAGAGAAGAGAGAGATAAGAGCTTGAAGATGAAGTGGAATGAGGATTATTTCTCCATGCCCATGCTTCATCCATCGAAAAGGAGGGAGGGAGGGAGAAAAAACATTAAACAATTGAGGGTTTTGACTTTTCTCACCTTCTCTCGTACTCTTATCTTGACACATGTCCACATGCCATTGGTTCCCATAAAGCAAACACCCAATTAGTCACTTAATCCCTCCATTAGCCATTTTGTTACACATCTCATTTTTTTCTTACCTAGTAATTAATTTTCCCTTAATCACTAACTTATGACTAATAATTCCATTCTTTCAATTTTCCACCACATATGGCATATTAATTAAAATTGCCACAAAAAGCTTAATAATTCCAATTTAAATTCACAACTATCCATAATAATTGTTATTAGCCCTTAATCAGAATTTGGGGCATTACACATTCCCCCAGATCTGGTCTTGGCCGAAACATTGGTCAAGAAAAAGGCAAAATTACTCTTTTGTGTTTTAGCTTCCAAAGCTTGTTCCTTTTCACTTCTAATCCCTTATTAACTTATTTAAACACATTCTTACCATGATTCAAAGAAATTTGAGCAGCATAACCCTTTAGGATTAGGACTTTCCAAATTTACAACTCAACCAAAAATCACTAAAACCAAACACAAACCTCAACAACAACACCATACTAGTTTAGATCTAAGATTTGTGAGGTTACTTCTTGAGATCTTGAATCCTCTCTCTCCAGGCATGTACTCTCTCTCTCTCTCTTTGAGCTCAAAATGTGTCTTCAAAATCATAGATTCTATGAAGAAAAAAGGTTTAGAGAAAGTTTCTAACCAAAATCACAAGAAAATTCTTAAGAAACCACACTTACCTTAAAATTTTTCTTCCTTCTCTCTAGAACTTGAGAGCTCTCTCTCTTTCTCTCTTCGCTCCTTGTGTTGGACAAAAATGAGGAAGGGAAGAGGAAGGAAAAAGTGCTTTATAAACATCTCCCTTCACCCTACACCATTTGATTTCATCAAGGTATATGATGGTGACACTTGTCACAACCCATACCTCCTTCACATTATGTCATACTTACTCCATTAGGCTTCCAATTGGTTTTGAACTAACTTCCTCCCTCTTGGTTAGCATAGAAAACCATCCCCCCTCTCATACTCCACTAACCAAATTACTTCTTCTAACTAGAGCACTATGCACTTAACCTTGCACTCAAGTTAGTCCAACCTTACACTCAAGCAAATTCCACCCTTACACTCAAGATAATCCTTACCATCATCAATCATGATTGCTATGTTCATGTAGCATTATTTTAATGCAATTGTATATGTACTCATCTTCATAAATCATAACCTACTCCCCTATTCATATGATAATGACACAGGGCATCTTCAATTCCACAATTTACACAATTTCTAACACATTTTATTTTCAATTTTTGGAATAATGCCAATTCTAGAAGATTTTCTACCCTAACTTTGAAAAATCATAACTAAATTTGTAGACATTGTTTTAGAGTAATTCCAAAGGATATGGAACCCTTATTGAATCTAGTTTCAAGGAAAAATATGGACTTTAGCCAGTTGGAAGTATATCATTCCCAGATTTCATTTCTTTGACCGCTACTCCAGAGACTTTCTAGATTTTCTGAGCTAACTTCAAAAATTTATAACTCTCAATTCACTGGTCAAAATGGCGTATAATACCTATCAAATTAAAGCCCTAGATGTCTACTTTCACCCTGTAAAATTTCATAATTTTTGGACATCATTTGATCATCTAAAATCCCAAGACAATCTTACTGCTTTGCAGGAAATTTCAATAGAAGCATAATCACATTCTCCAAAATTCACCATTTCACTTTTTTTAATACCCCAAAGATATAAGAAATATCAGGGAATAAATTTGGGGCTCCTGCTAAACTGGGGCTTGGCAATCCACTTATTTTAGACTTATTCACTAGCCTCCAATCCTGAAATTTGGGGTATTACAAGGGACTACGTATTTTGGGGAACCAAACATGGAATCAAGTAAGATGAGTTTGATGGTTTCCAAGTTGATGTTTTATTTTGTTGTTTTTTTAGGGGGAAATTCTGTCCAATTTTTAACAAAATTTAAAAAAGATGATTTCAGTTTAAAGTAAGGATCAAGAAGTGTTATAAACTTGAAATCAAGTAGTTGTTGGAAAAATCACAATGTTTCTCCTTATTGATATGTCTTGCCCTGGCTAGGGCTTTTTGCTAGGAGTGGATATAGTTTATTTTGATGCTTCCTATCAATTCAAAATGAAAAATTGCGTAGGGTAAAGATGAAAAAGTGGTTTTGGCAGTATTAATTAAAAATTGAAATGGAATTTTGGTTCTAAAACCCTATGCATTTAGCCTTGACTATTTGAGAGGGAAGGAGGTTGAATTTTATAAACTTAAAATTAGAAATGAATTCTACATACAAAATCATGGGTCATAGCAAGTAGAAATATCTATGGGAAAAGTAGATTAAGATCCCAAATTAAAGCATAAAATATTAAGTTTAAAGGAAGAAATTTTCAAATCTAAAATAAAAAGGTATTTTGTAGTAGTTATATATTGTTGTGGATTTGATTTGCTATTGTTATTATGAAGGACATGCGTACGTATCTAGAAAATTAATCAAGTCTTTGATATTCACCGGAAACAGATTTTTGTAATATTCCAATTTTTGATTAAGGGCAAATCATGATTATTGTGGATAATTATGAATTTAATTTGAATTATTATGTGTTTTATAGCAACATTAATTAATATGTCATAATTATTGAAAAATGGAAGAATGGAATTATTGGCCATGAGTTGGTAATTAATGGAGAAACTAATTACTAACTATGAGAGAAATGAGAAATATAATTAGAATGGCTAATTGAAGGATTAGATAAGCTAATTAGGTGCTTATTGTGTGAGAGCCAAAGAGAAGAAAACATGTGGCAAGTTGGCTTGTGTGTGTGAGAGAGAGAAAAGTCAAAGGGTTTTTTTTAAGCATTTCTCTCTCCTCTCTTTCCCTCTTTTTTCGCTGAAAAACTGAAATGGGAAGGGAGTATGATCATTTCCCTTGTTCATCACTCTTCCCTCTCATCTCTCTCGTTCTCTCTCTTCTCCCTCTCTTTGTCAGCCATTGAAGACCAAGGGAAGGAAGAAAAGTTGGAAAATGTAAGGGAAAATGATCTCTAATGCCAAAACTTCATTCATTAATGTTGTTCCTTGCATTAAGAGGCTTTATTTGATGGTCATAGTTTGGCATTTGGGGCTGGATTGAGTTCTAGAGAAATTGTGAAAGTTGGAGAATCAAAGAGTCTCTTTGAGAAAATTGTTAAGGTAAGTGAAAGGAACCTATCTATCTAAGTTTTGTACCATTTGGAATTGTTTTGAATTTCTGGAATTTATTGGTCATTTTCAAAAAATGCTAATCATTGGTCATGTGGTATGTTATTGGTATGGAAATGGTATATTTGGAATGTATATAGATAGATAGGATTGATTGTAGAATGAATGGTTGGGTTTAGAAAAGTTAGGAATTTAGTGTTTATTGTTGTCAAAACCAAAGCATGATAAATGAGTAGGATTTTGGTCATTTTGAGATTTCCATTGTGTTCCTTGTGGAAAATTGTGTGGGAGAAATGTTGAATATGAATTTTGAACCATTGGGAACTTGGTTTTAAAAGTGGCAAGTTTTGGTTAGTAAGAAACTCTGTTTTGGAAGTGATCTTGCATGGACTTTTTAAAATAGAAAATGGTGTTGGAAAATTATGAAACTTTCCAGTCTTAAAGTTCACTTGCCAAGCTTCACAATGGACATATATTTCATGTCATTTGGATTTTTGGGCTAGGCATTATGACTGTCCAAAGTTTGATGTTAAATCTGGGATCAATTCTGAAGCAAGGTGGACTTTTCTTGAAATCTGTATTTTTGTGGTAATTTTCAGTAATGTCCCATATTTTTCCTATGATGAGCACTTCAATACCTTTCATTTGGCTTTAGAATCACCTCATTTTGAGTTTTGTAGAATTAGTTATGATTTTTCAAAGTTCAGCCAAGAAACAGAATTTTCCTGGCCGCAGCCATAAAATTCTTGGCTGCAGCCAGAAACTTTCTGTGCTGCTTCTGGCCATAGCCAGAAATTCTTGGCTGCAGCCATAAATTCTTAGCTGCCGCCAGAAACTTTCTGTGCTGCTTCTGGCCGCAGCCAGAAATTCTTGGCTACAGCCATAAACTTTATGTGCTGTTTCTGGCCGTAGCTAGAGGGTTTTTTGGCTGCAGCCAGCCCCTGTTTTCATCACCTTGTGATTTTGAAAAGTGGTTTCCAACCCGATGTTTCCCAATCCTTTAGGGCTTTTATTATAGCCAACTGTAACTACTTAAAGGACATAAATGATAACCAAATCTAAGTATTGTGAAGTGAATTGAGTATTGGAATAGAGAATAATTCTTCATCCCTAATTATAATTATAGGATACGATATTTGCCCTCCTCGGGAGAAACCTGTGACAAAGCATGCACGGAACGAACCAGGTAGTGACTTTTCTCTCATGTTGTGTATGATGTTTTGGTATGCATAACTTATCATTGAACTGTGAACTGCATGTACCATAGTCCATTACATCACGAGTAGGTCAGCGTGAGCCGTGTAGGGATTGACGTTGGTCATCTCTAGGTCGGCCGTTGAACTGCCGTTGTAATCGACATGGAACTTTGTGAATCCGACCTGTGGGGCGGCGTTTGTTAATCCAGCCGTGGGCTGTGAGTTTTGAATCTTGCCTGTATGGCTTGTGGGATGAAATTCTTTATATAAATCCCTGCTGCGGTGAAATATATTGTGTGGATTGTGTTGTGCAATGCAGCGTGAGCAATTCAGCATGAGCAATCGTAAGGGATGACATGTGTCATACTAACCATTGCCGTTGTAACTGCCATTGTAGTTTCTTTGTGTGGATAATGATTTGATTTCATGCCTTATTGTTATGCATATTATGAGTGATTTGACACTGCGGGGATTCCTTAGAATCTCACTCTTCCAAAATTAAACATTTTAGACAGGGCAGAAGGATCGAAGGGAAAGCGGGTGACAAAGAGCAGGTAGAGCTAATTGCTAGGAGTCTACTTTGGGAAAACAAAATTGGTTATCATTTTGTAAATCATTTGGATACATTTTGTTGGGAATTACATGTATATATTGGATAGTAATTATGTAATCCCCTTGTATGGGAAACTACTTGGGCTTTGTGCCTTGTATAGACCCTGAATTAGTAATTGAACCCCGAGTGTGTCCGGAATTTACTAAGTACTATGATATTTTTAAATGGAGTCAAATTGTTTAGGCCATTTGTGTATTGAAATGTGAATAGGAGACCATTATTAACAGGTTTTAGAAAATGTTTTATAAAAGCATGTTTTGGGCAAAACTTGTTGTATTAAGTCCCAAATCATTTACGGTCTCTAATTTCACATTAATTACGTGTTTATGAACTTAATCTCGGCCTAAGCGTGAAGGGGGTTACAATTTTCACTAGTAATTGGTTAATGGTGGCTATCTTGAGGGATCAAATAGAGTAGGGGGAGATGAGTAGCTGATGAATGAAATAATTTAGCTTGTTAAGAATGGTGAAGAATTAAGAATCATGGGTTCAAATCTTGGAAACAATCTATTTACTTGTAAAGATAAGGCTATGTACATTTTGATGCACTGGGGTGGCTTTTTTTCCTTTACTTTCCCTCCCTCTCCCTCACAAGAGTCACCAAGCAATGTGACGAGTCATGGTCAAGCCATAAAAATAATAAAGTTGGAACATGAGAAACTGTTAGATCTCATGTTTTGATGATAACAAAAGAATGGTTTGAAAAGGAAATAATTAATAAACAAGTTTTGACTAAGTAATGACAGGAACAAGCATCACTTGGAGTATGCATTGGAGTAATGAAGAAAGGCTAAGAGAAAATGCTGAGGAACTTGATCAGAAGCAAATTTTCTAAGGCATTACTCGAGGCGCTACTCGAGTAATGAGACAAAACTTGAAGTAACCAGAGACAACTTCCAGTAACCTGCCAATGTTACTCGAGGACCTACTCGAGTAATAGTGTAAAAGTTTTCAATGTGCTCTCGGCCTGCTAATGTTACTCGAGGAGGTACTCGAGTAACCAAGTGAAAACTTCCAGTTGCCTTCAAGTTTTCCCAATGATACTCGAGGAGCTACTCGAGTAACTGTGTTTCTGAAAATGTGGACCTCTCGGCATTTTGTACTACTGCTAATGTTACTGGAGGAGGTACTCGAGTAACCATGTGAAAACTTCCAGTTGCCTTCAAGATTTCCCAATGATACTCGAGGAGCTACTCGAGTAACTCTATTTCTGAAAATATGTAACTCTCGACACTTTGTACCACTGCCAATATTACTCGAGGAGCTACTCGAGTAACATACTAAAGTAAGTGGAAACTTGAGGTTGGTACCCGGGTAAGTCATGCTCAAAAGTCTCAGTTACTCGAGGTGGTACCCGAGTAACCTATGCAAAAAATGGGTGCATTACTGGAGTCCCTACCCGAGTAACAAGGTAATTGCTCTCGCTCTTGAAATCCTGCCAACATTACTGGAGTAAAGCATCAAGTAATCAAAAGTTATTTGAAAGTTTACTTGAGATGTTACCCTAGTAACCGAAGAAGTTGCTAAAGCATTACTGGAGTAGGTACCCGAGTAAATAACTCTTTCCAAAGGTTTGAAATTTAGTTTACTCCATGCACTACCCGAGTAATCTTATATTTATTCATTGACTAGCAGTTGAACAAAGATTTCTCGATGTTACTCGAGTAGGTACTCGAGTAAACTTCATGTGATACTCGAGTAGCTACTCGAGTAAGCAAACCCAGAAAGTTTGAAATCATTCCAACGGTCATTGTTCTGTTTCCTATTTGATTAAATTTTCATTATATTAGTGTACTTAGCATTTCAGCAGGTAAATAATGAAGAGATCTTACCAAATAAGGAAAGTCAAAAGCAATCGACCGTCACCTACCATAACGTATGTTTTTCAAAAACTGGAAAAGTCAATAAAGGCTGCGCACGCTCCAACGGACATGAAGAAATATGTTCCAGCAATCATTACCAACGTATCTATATATATGGGAACATCTTAACAGAGAGATACACAAGAACACACTTACGAACGTATCATCAAGTTCATTACTCTGTTTTCCATTATACTTGTGATTCTATGCTTCAGTGATTCTTATTTACTCTGTAAGAGAGATATTTCATTTAAACTCAATATTTGTTATTGAGGTAACTTAAGGTTGTGGAACCTTGAGTTGGGATTGAGTTACAACTTGTAAGGGGGAGCGAGTGTCCAGGTGTAGGAACTTGCTTGTACTGAGGTGCCAAGAACCCACCGAATCTTGGAAGTTATAGTGAAACTCTCAGAGAAGCTCTGAGGACTGGACGTAGGTCAAAGTGGTTGTGGCCGAACCAGTATAAATCCTGGTGTATACTTCGGTGATATTTCTCCTTACTCTTTCCTGTTTTAATTCCACTGTTAAAGTTTTATATTTCCGACGAAATTTTAAGGTCACCCAATTCACCCCCCCTCTTGGGTGAAACGCTTGCTCTAACAGAAACAACTAATTATAGCAGCTATAATGCAGCTCTAAACAAGAAAATTCATGTTGTAATAACTTACTTTGACTTTATAATCACAAAATGGATAGAACCATGAGAGAGAGAGAGAGAGAGAGAACTTGCGGCGTCTTTGTTTGTTTGGATGTGACAATGGAAGACAAGACAACAAAGTTGGTCACATGTCAGCATAACTCAGCTCTCTTATAAGGAGGAAAAACTAAAATTCAAATTAAAATAAATAAAACTAAGGTAGACATTTATTTCTATTTTCAGTAATATGTGTGGTTTATTTTTTTAAACAAAGACATGCAAATTTACTAACAAAAAATACTGAATTTCTGACGAAATTTGCCACGGAATTGAGAGTTTCCAATGGAAATGGATTTCCAACAGAATTTCTAACGGAATGGATTGCGTTGCTAATAATAGCATGAAATTCTGAAGGAAATTCTGTCACCAATTTTTGACAGAATTTCCATCAGAAATTCTGTCAAAAATTTCTAACGGAATTGAATTTCGTCACAATTTTCATCGGAATGAATATCGTGGGAAATTCCATTGCAAACTTATTTTTTATTTTTAAAATTTTAAAAAGCCAAGTGGCAACTCCTGCGGCCGGTACCTCATCGCCAGTGGAAGCACGTGGCAGCTCCGGCGACCTCCACCTTGTCGCTGACATCTAGATCCACCATGTATCGTAGCATGGCTCCACCACATGTCGCAGCCTCTTTTTTCCTCGAAATGCAACTCAACTTGGCCTCATTTGGTTTGAACCCACACCTCGTCCGTACGCGCTCGATGCCTTACCGGATGGGCTCGACTGCTTTAGCGTTCTATTATTACACAATTATATATATAATCTTATTATACACAATCAATTATTTATAAATATATATTTGTTTCTTATATATAAATGTAATAATAATATAAAATAATTTTATATATTCTTATAATTTTGAATATAAATTAACTTCAAATTAAAAATTTTTACATCTTAAATAAATTTCATATGACTATATTTTTGTCTAATTTCTAAAATTATTTTTTTCATTCACATTAATTAATAACTAATAAATAATTATTAACTAATATTTTTTTACTAATATTAATTAATAAATAATAAATTTTATTTTTTATAAATAAATTTTCATATAACCATTTTGTCCTTACAGGGACCAAAACCTATGGTTGGAAATTAAGAATATTTTAGAAATTAGAAAATAATAATTAAAAATTAAAATTAAAATTAAAATATTAATTAATAACTAATAAATTTTATAAAAATAATTTTTTAAAATTAAATTTAATTAAAAAATAAAAATTAATTAAATAATAATAATTTTTAAATTTCGCAACAAAATTCTTTTCCGTCAAAAAATACAACAGAATTCAATTCTGTCGCAAATTTCTAATGAAAATTTTATTGCAATTTTTTGATGGATTTTCCATCGTAATTTGCGACAAAATTAGTCCGTCAGAAATTCCGTGGCAAAAGACGGAATTTGCCATGGAATATGAAAAAAATGCCGTCGAAAAATGTTCCGATGGAATTTTCCATGGAAATATTTTTCATGGTAAATTCCGTCAGAAATTTCATTTTTTTTTATAGTGAAACACAATTAATTACGGGTTTGTTATATAATGGTTGTTATATGATATAGTGATATTATTATGAAGGATAAAGTTTAAGTGTGAAGACTAATGAATAATCTTAGAAGCTTCGGGTGGTAAGTAGGTCTTTTAAGTATGTGAAAGTAATAACTAAGATTGAAGACCCACCAACCAAAGCATGTCCGTACTAATCAGAGGCACCATTCGTCCTAGCAAAGAGAAAGAGAAGGGAGAACAAGATTAATATGTAATTTTATTATTTTTTGATACGCATATATAATTTTAGGGTTAATGGGCAATTTTGCCATTGTCACGTAGGGGCAATGTTGCCTATGTGACAATGTTGCCCCGTAAGTATAAAAAAAGAGAGTAATTTTATCTTGACCATTATCCCAGTTAATTTTGACCTCTAGTTAACTAAATATGTTAAGGTGGCAGTCTACATGTCATCCATGTCATTTCTATTAAGGTGAAAATTTGCTCCAAAAGTTTTAAATTAACTTTAAAAAAATGAAGTTGATGTCACATGGACCTCCGGGCCACATTTGCACCTTAACAGAAAATGACATGGATGACATGTGGACTTTCAATTCAGCATATTTGGAGAACTAGCAGTTAAAATTAACTAAGGTAATGGCCAAGACAAAATTATTCTCTTTTTGACAATCCTAGGGCAAAATTGCCCTACCCCGAAAAACTCCCTAGGCTTGGTCACCTGTCAGCATAACTCAACTATCTTATAAGGAGGAAGAAGTGAAATTCAAATTAAAATAAATAAAAATGTGGTAGACATTTGTTTCTACTTTTAGTAATATGTTCAATTTATTTTTTAAAACAAAGACATGCAAACACAATTAATTACGGGGTTGTTATATAATGGTTGTTATATGATATCGTGATATTATTGTGAAGGATAAAGTTTAAGTGTGAAGCCTAATGAATAATCTTAGAAGCTTTGGGTGGTAAGTAGTTCTTTTTTTTTAGTACATAGGGCAGGGGTCGAACCCGTGATTTGGGGGAGGGGGGAGTAACCTTAAAGGCCACTAGTGACCATAGCGCCATCAGGTGCTGGTTGGTAAGTAGGTCTTTTAAGTGTGTAAAAGTAATAACTAAGATTGAAGACCCACCAACCAAAGTGTGTCCGTACTAGTCAGAAGCACCGTTCGTCCAAGCGAAGAGAAAGAGAAGGGCGAATAGGATTAATATATAATTTTATTATTTTTTGATACCTATATATAATTTTAGGGTTAATGGGCAATTTTGCCATTGTCACATAAGGCCAACGTTGCCCTGTAAGTGTAAAAAGGTAGTAATTTTGTCTTGATCGTTATCCCAGTTAATTTTGATCGCTAGTTGACTAAATATGTTAAGCTGGCAGTCCACATGTCATCCACGTCATTTCTGTTAAGGTGAAAATTTACCTAGAAGTTTTAAATTTAACTTTAAAAACAATGAAGTTAATGACACATGGACCTCTGGGCCAAATATGCACCTTAACAAAAATGACGCGGATAACATGTGGACTGTCATCTCAGTATATTTGGTCAACTAGTGGTTAAAATAACTAAGATACTGGCCAAGACAAAATTGTTCCCTTTTTGACAATTTTGGGGTAAAATTGCCCTCCCTTGAAAAACTTCCTAGGCAAAATTTCCCCTCAAAGAAACTTCCTAGGCAAAATTGCCCCTTAACCCTATAACTTTACTATTAGTTATATAATTGCTCATGGTAATGCATAACAAATTAGCTTGCTGAATATTTAGTATGGTTATTTGGGATAGCTTAGTTTTTACTTATAAGTGCTTTTCACATAAGTTGAAACAAAGCTCCTCTCATATACTTACCTCGTATATCGTAAATCATGAGTTAAAAGTACTTATAAGCTAAAATTAAGTTATCTCAAACAAGCATTTAGAAATAGAGCAACTTTATAAGTTAGACAATTGGATTTGGTATGAAAATAGTACACCTACTCGTAAGCTATAAAATAAGATCATAGTTTTTGGGCATATATATTGCAAGATATAATTTTTTTTAAGTTGAATCAAAATTCTAGAAATTAGTGCCAAAATTCCCACTTGTCTAATTTTAGTTTATAGTAATACAAAATTGCATATATTTGATGCTCTGTATTTAACAGTTTTCATGAAACCGTTAAATATAAAGAGGCGAAATTATGAGAAGCAATATATAATGGTTATTTAAAATAACTGTTAAGTATATGAGACAATATTTGATAGTTTTATATGACCACAATGATATACAAGTTTGTTTTTGTTGGGAAAAAAAGTATCGTTTATTTGACAGTTATATATGAACAACCGTTAAATATAGGCTAAAAATATATGACGGTTGTTTATCAAAACACTGTTAAACTTATATATTTGATGGTTGTTCAAAATAAACCGTCAAATATTGATCTTTAAAATCCCTTTTTAGACCCTATCTCGCAATTTCAAAATTCTCACATTTTCTCCACGCGCTCAAAGTACACCTCCGACCACTCTTTTCTGGCATCCCCATCGTTATTTCCCTATATTGTTGTTGAAATCGTGATTCTTCTTGTTTCCTTATCCGTGGCTGTCTATGAAGGCTTTTGTGGCTTGTTTTGGGTTCTTCAAAGCTCTAAAAGTTTCATGTCAATTCACATAAAGGTGAGAAATTTATGCCCTTAAATGGAGTTAATGATTCAAACTAGCTTGATGCTACATTCATTTATGTGTTATTGTTGATCTGGGTTATGGGTTTAGTTCTAAGCTCTGAAATTTTTGCTTGTTATGGGTTTTGGGTTTAGTTTGGAGCTCTAAAGTTTATATGGGGTTAGAAGACCTTTTTGATTTAGTGGTAGGATGATGATAATGATGCTGTCTCTGATTGATTTAGTTCCTTTTTGTTGGAGAAGCACGTATATTAGTTTTATCTTAGGAATGGTATTAACTGATTAAATTAATGATGTGATTATATAAGCCCACTAAATTTGAACTGTTGAGGCTAAGAACTAATTTCAAGTTGTAAAAGCTAAATGGGTTCAAAAGCTGTTGACTAAGTGTTAAAAAGAATAGTTAAAATTATTGGAATGTTGTTTAAGTGTCAAGATGATGTTAGACTGAAGGCTAAAATGATTATGTAGAGCTGGAAGTTTAAACAAGTTGATGATTGTTGTATTTAAATGTCTAGAAACTAAATTGGATGCTTAAACCATTGTTAGGAACAGATTGAGTATTTGGATTGTTACAGGTTAACGTGTTGATATCCGATAGTGGCTCAAGTACTAAGGGTCCTAACCCCTCCACCAAGCCCTCTGGTGTGCGGCAGGATGATGATGCACTGCTTGTAGCACAAGAGGAAAGAGCATTGAGAAAGGGCCTTAGGGTTCATTATGTTTAATATACTTAGGGGTCATTGGATGCTCATCATGCTAAATACCTTCAAGCAAAGGATTTGATACATTCATTCGGTTCATGCTGATACGGAAAATTGACCACAAATGGTTGAGGTTTTCAATAAGTAAGTTAATGAATTTAAATTTGATACTTATTCAGAGTTTATAATGAATTTGGTGCTTTAATTTCTTATTTTGATATATTTTGTTAGAGTTGTTTACTATTAAGTTGTGGACAAAGGCCTCACCTGCCTCTCTTTAAAAGGCAAAGACATTGCATCCACTTACAAATGGAAGAGAGTAGCGGTAATTCACTAATACTTATCATTTTGTGCTAGAGTTGGTGTTTTCTGTTACACTAATACATTTCATTTGTTTGTTTATGGTGTCCATGGCAACCAAATCTAGATCAAAGCTCTATTGTGGGTACTGTGTCATGAAGTTCATGAACGACATAGTCACCCACAATCTTAGCTCAATTGATACTAAGGAATGTACATATATGCATGTATGTGTTTTTAAGTTAGATTAAAAGTAAAGTCATATATATTTACTAACTAGACTTTGTTTTTAAGTGCAATACTTTGAGGATAGTTATTCTAAGCAATATTTTCCTGGACAAATTGAAGAAGTCATAAAAGAGTTGGTTATGACAGTTTATCATCAATTGATGAGCGCATAAGTTAGCTATAGAGTAATTTTAAATCATCAATGGATGCTATAGAATTGGCCATGACAGTTTTTGTAATATCTCAAATTTTATTCACCAAAATTTATTGCACTCTGTGGTATTTAATGGAAGTAAATGGTGAATTAAAGAGCCCATGAAATGACAAAATAAGGCAATTAGTGGTCACACACAACATGATTAAGTTGGAATACAAATTGTAAACATGTGGATTTGCTGCCAGTGTGTTTTCCTGTGTGGCAATCTGGTTGTGTGATGGTTTTGAATAACAAAATAATATCTTATAAATGTGAAAAATTTCAAAATAAAATTAGATATATCAAGCTTTAATTTGATAGGTCATATAAGTTATTGAGACATGTACACTGAGAGTTATGTATTTTTGAATTTTGCCAAGTAAAACTAGCAAGTTTTTGTGGTAGTGTCCAATAAATGGCAATTCTAGAATGAGGTACATCCAATTGGATAAAGGTAATATTTTTTTCTTAAAAATAGACTTAATAAGGGTCATATAGCCTTAGGAACCACTGCAGTTGAACATCTATAAATAAATATATGAATTTTCAAAGTTTGATGAAAATTTTGTCATATAGACTATGTGTGAAATTAAAAATGTAGTGGCAAAAATGTATTGGCAGGATAGTCATTTAGCTAAATAAAATCTAAAGCCAATATTTTCCCTCTTTCATGGGGTTGGATGTCCAAAAGTGATGCAAAAAGGGAAATAAATACTTGGTGATAGATATGCCAAAAGTTGAAGCATTTTAAGCCAAGTAAATGTGGTTGAAAAGTCAAAAAGCAAGACTTGTGTTTGATTAGCAATTTAATATTAATTTCAAGGAGATGGATGAAGCAAATTCAAAAGCTTATTTGGTCCCTCTAACAGCCTTATTTACGTCAAGTGAGAGAGAAAAAAAAAGGAAGCATATCTTGACCAAGTTGAAAGATGATGATTTAATTAAAGTGGCATACATCTAGTTAAGGTTAACATGTCATGCACTTAGTATTTATTATGCATGCATTATGATAATGTTTACTATTAAGATTCCTCGAATCTCACCCTCCCCCACTAACCATTCAAACAACTGACAATAGAAGGTATGTTGAGAATAGAGAAGAGGACTGCACGAGGAAAATACGGAAGGTTTCGATTCTGTCCAAGAAAAGCAATTGGTTATCTACAGGCTTTTATTATATTTTAAGTCTGTAAGCATTATATACAATCCCTGTAGGTAATTTTTGTAATATAACCATGTATATGTTATTAGTATATTTATGTTATTCCGTGTGCCCACTGAACTGTGCATTGCTACTCTGGTTAATATCACAATATTAAGCGGTATGTAAGATGGGTTTGACAATTTTAGTTCTTGCCTTTTGTTTTGTTTTGTTTTATCTTTTTGTGCCAACTGATTTGCTTTTTGTGGTTGGTAATTTGGATTAGATTTTGGTTTCTGTAATGTACAGTTTTGTATATGTACTTTTTGATGATTGCATTGGATGGATATATTTAAATGGTTCTTGTAATTGGATTATGTTGTATCTATAATTAGTTTTATATGTATATAATATGTAGATGGAAGCTTATCGAAAATGATCCCCCAATTTTTTAAAAAAATTTGTCACACATACTTAATGGTTATTTGCCAATAACTGTCAAATATTACATATATATATATATATATATAACGGTTTTTTCAAATAACCGTTAAATAAACCCCTTTCTCTGGTGACCAATAGTTTATCATTCACCATTTTCACTGTTAAGTTGTTATTAAAAAACTTTTAAATATAGATTACTATATTTAATCATCATTGTCTTACAACAGTTAAATATAGTGCTATATACATAACGGTTGTATTTGAACAAAAGTAAAATATAGTGCCTAATATTTAACAGTTAAAAACCGTTATATATAAATATTTGACGTTTGGATATTTAACAGTTAAAAAATGTTAAATATCAATAAAAAATCGTTAAATATAAACAAATTTGTAGTAATGTTATATAACTTTTTGGACAAAGCAGCACAAAGTTTAACCCAAATCTTTTTTTATTCTGTCAAAGAGCTTTATAGCTAGAAATAGAGTTTTGTTCCACTTAAATTGATTTAGTTGTGAATTTTTTAAATTTCAGGAAAATTCATTCTTCCATGTATAATATCCAGGCTTTTAGAAAACTTTAAAATAGTTAGTCCTTATAAGGGTACTAATTTTATTACTTGTTATTCTTAAATGACTAAATAGCTATGATAAGTGGCTCTATAATAAGGTATGACATTAAATTAATAAAAAAAATATCATTATATCAATTTTTAGACACATTGATTATGAGAGCGAAATTTCATAAATTATAGTACAATTTAAATAAAGATGTAAATAAAATTATATATCATGACAAAAAAAAAACCAACATATAAAACTAGGGACAGCTGTATTATATTCCCTCTGCAACCATACATTGGTGCCTCTGTCCATTGGTTCGGCTGTACCCATATTGTGCTATTTATATGAATCGTGTCCATTGGTTTTGGCTCAGTTACCTATTTTTTGAATCCTTGACTTGTTTGACCCTTTTTTATTTCTCATTCCGTTGCGAGTCTCAATCAACTTTCTTTCTTTCAAATCTCCCGCGTGCTTCTCTACATAGTGTAGTTTTAAAGACCAGAAATTTCCTCTTACTAATGGACCAAGTATCTTTCATTTGTACTTAATTAGTCTTCTTGTAACCTATTAATGAAGCTTTCTAATTCCATGCCTTATTCCCACATCATGCCTGCTTTAATCTTATCATACAAATTGTACCCCCTTACCTTCACAGCCATTAACATGGTTCAAAAACGTGTCATAAAATAAATAAGAGACCAAAAGATATTTAAAAATTCATTCTAAATCCCAAATTCAAGACAGGACTTGGGCCTATAGTAAATAGGGTTTTTCAAAACTTTTCACAATCTGTTTTAATCAAGTCTCATGCCCATATTTCAAAACTACTTGTCCTGTTCGGTATCGTTCCACTCATTCATATCAGAGTACTCAACGAAATTTTCGACAACACTCGGGTTTCAATCTTTAACTATAAGAGCCTACAGGGAATATTCGCCCATTTTGAAATGGGGATTACAGATATATACATAAGTCTACTACATCGATCTATATTTACATATACAATTATCCCAACATTTGATAACCAACATAAAACTAATCTCCTAAGCACGAACTCTAGCCGCCCTTGAAAATACCTGGTTCCCCTTTTGTAACCCCCGCCTCGATAAAGACCACAATTAGCATTAAATATGTTTAATAATCAAATGAGAGATACAGGATAATTAAAAAAACTTTTATAATGCCTGTATAAATAGATTTCCATTCATTTCGTTCCTTAAAACAAATGGTCCGTTCGGTCTGTTACATGTACCATATCAAAGTATACCACAATTCCTGACATTCACCCGGGATAATAACGTTAATCCAAAATAATAATCAAGGCATCAATGCCCATCTCAGTATCCATATCGGGGATTACACAAAACTATACTTCTATGGTCTATTCAATATGTACATTTATCCAAAATGATAACCAGTTCAATATAAAACCAAAAATATCTAAGACTACCGCCGACAGTCCTAATCATCCTTGTTCACTTGCTTGTTCTTCGATTCACTTACCCTGTCCAAAAATGTTATTTGGAAAGAATGAGATTCTAGAGAATCCCAGTAGCAACAGTTTACGTATATGATGCATATAAACAAAGTAAGTAAATATATATCACAATGCAGCAATCAATATTCGAGGTTGGGCACATTGCCACGTCCCCTTCACTGTATACGAGGCCAGGCTTACGCCACGTCCCCTCAGCTGTATCTGTATTCGAGTTTGGGCTTACGCCACGTTCCTTTACTGTATCTGTATTTGAGATCGAGCTTTCGCCACGTTCCCTTACTGTATCTGTATTCAATGCTTAATGCAAACAAGCAATGCAATATACATGATATAGGATAAAGTGTCACTACCTTGGTCTTTCCATTCTTAAGCAGGCACATGCCTTCTACGCTCTGGGAAAATATCCAATCCCAAAGTCATAATTAAGGACAAAGCATTATATTCCAATACTCAATTGACTCTTCAACACTTATATTTGGTTATCAATAATGACCCTTAAGAAGCTATAAATGCCTCTACTAAAACCCCTAAAAGGTTAGGAAACAATAGGTTGAAGATCTCTTTTCAAAAACTTAAAGTGTTGGAACACAAGGGTTGGCCGCGGCTAGCCCTCCCTTAGGCCGTGGCCAAAATATGGTTAGAAGGTCACTCGCCGCAGCCAGCCACCCATAGGCCGTGGCCAAGAAATTCCCTGATTCTTGGCTGAATTTCCAAAAATCATAACTCGCTAATTCTAGAAAAATCAAAATGAGGTGATTTCAAAGCCAAATGAAAGGTATTTAAGTCCTCTTTACTGGAAAAATATACACTATTACTAGAAATCACCATAAAATTCCAGAATTACACAAAACTAAACACTGCTCCAAAACAGAATCCAGTTTTTGTCCCAAAATTTGGCAAAGCATAACTCTCAGTTCAAAAAACGAAATGATATGAATTACATGTCCATTTTGAAGCTCGGGATGTGCACTTTAAGACTAGAAAGTTTCAGAATTTTCCAATATGATTTGGTCATTCAAAATGTTCGTACAAACTGACTGCCCTAAACAGAGTTCACACAAGATAGATTTTCAACTTTTCTACCAAAGTGTCCAATGACTCCAAAATCATTAACCAAACCTATTCACATATAATTTTTCACAAAGAACATAATGGTAACCTTAAAATGACCAAAATCCCAACCTATCACCATGCCCTGTTTTGACCAATACACAAAACCAAATACAAGGTTCCCAAACTTTACCTTTAAGCTTCAATTCAATTCTATTCATTCAAAACACTAAACAAGGCACTAATTCTATGACAACAACATGCCAACAACACAATGACCCTTAATTTTGAAATTCAAAAGAAAAATTTCCAGAAAATTCAAACTTAACCAATGGCTACAAAACCTATATAGAAAGGTTTGTCTTACTCACCTCTATAACTTTTCCAAAGGAGTTTCTTGATTCTCCAACCTTCCCAACTCCTTTTGAACTTAATCCAGCCCTAAATGCCAAACTATGACCATCAAATTGAAGCTCTTAATGCAACGAACAACATTAAAAAAATGAAGTTGAGTATTTGGGATCATCTCCCTTATCTTTTTGCAAGCTTTTCTCCCCCTATTTCTGCAACAATGGCGCCCGGAGAGAAGAGGAGAGAGAGAACGAAAGAGATGAGAGATGAGATGAGTGATGAAAAAGGGAAATGATGATCTCTACTCCCTCCCCATACCATTTCAGCGCACAAGAGGGAAGAGAGGAGAGAGAAATCATTTTTTTAATGTATTTGACTTTTCTACAACTCCTCCCACAACCCCAAATTGCCACATGTCACTTTTCCATTGGTTCTTTTAAAACAAACCACCAATTAACTTCTTTAATCCTTCCATTAGCCATTTAATTACACTTCTCATTTCCTCTTAGTTAGTAATTAATTTCCCCATTAATCACCAACTTATGGCCAATAATTCCATTCTATCAATTTTCCATCAATTATGACATATTAGATAATATTGTCACAAATACACATTACTTCAACTTTAATCCACAATAACCATCTCAATAATCAAATTAGCCCTTAATCAAAATTTGGGGTGTTACATTTCTCCTCCCGTTCAATAAATTTCGCCCTTGAAATTGATTACACATCATTAGGCATAAACTCAGGAAATCTTTTCTTCATGTCCGCTTCCGCCTCCCAAGTAGCTTCCCTTAGAGACATTCCCTTCCAGACCACCTTCACAAACGGTAAGCTTTGATGTCTGAGCCGCCGCTCCTCTCGATTGATGATTCTCTCTAGCTCTACCGTATAAGTGAAGTTATCTTGTAACTCTACATCCTCATATTCAATAATATGCTCAGGGTCTGGTTGGTACTTCTTAAGTTGCGAGACATGGAATACATTGTGCAATCTACTCAAATTTGGGGGTAGGGCTATTCGGTACGCTACAGGTCCGATTCGGGCTAGAATCTCAAATGGACCTATGTACCTCGGGCTTAACTTCCTTCTCTTGATTGCTCTTTTGATGATTGTGACTGGAGATACTCTGAGGAAAACATGATCCCCCACTCCAAACTCTAGAGGTCTTCTCCTTTTATCAGCATAGCTCTTCTGTCAACTCTGTGCTACAAGGAGCCTCTTTATGATAATTCTAATCTTTTCTGAAGTTTGATCCACGAGGTCTGGGCTATACAACTTCCTCTCAGACAGTTTTATCTAGTACAATGGTGACTGACACTTCCTTCCATACAATGCCTCATACGAAGCCATCTTAATTCTCGCATGATAACTGTTATTGTAGGCAAACTCGGCTAATGGAAGGTAATAATCCCATTTCCCTTTAAAGTCTAGGACACACGCTCTCATCATATCTTCTAGCATTTGAATTGTCCTTTTTGACTGTCCGTCTGTCTGAGGGTGGTAGGCCATACTAAACCTCAACTGAGTACACATAGCTTCATGCAGAGAACCCTCCAGAATCTAGAAGTGAAATGAGGATCTCTATTAGAAATAATGTTCTTTGGTGTACCATGGAGTTTCACTATCTCTTTGATATAGATTTTTGCTAGCCTATCCGGAGAATTGCTAGCATTAATCGGTATGAAGTGTGCTGACTTCATGAGTCGGCCAATAATCACCCAGATCGCATCATAGTTCAGAATCCCTCAGTACCAGTCACATCATCCAATATTGACTAGGACATGATGCAACAATGGACTACAGAGGATTATAACTCAAGTGATTATGATATTACTCGAGTGAGGTATTGTATTCTTGCTTAATTCAAAATTCTTGAGTTGCATCACTTGAGTCAACAATCGAGTAATGGTCGAGTAGAATCACTTAAGTGACCACTCAGGTGATATTGGGTTATACCACTTAAAATCCCTGATTAGCAATGTCATTTTTAAAATTTGATTTCGCTCCAAATCTTCATACTTTCAAAATCATTTTCTCTATAAAAGTTTCCAATTGTTTTTCAAATTCAGGAGAGTTATTAACTATCTTCCTAATGAAAATTTTTCCAATCCATGCATCAATTAAGGGGGAGCTTCACATTCACTTATGTTTTATATCTTGAAAGCTCATCTTCTTTATTGAAAAAAAATCCTTTTAATATACTCATCTATATTCACCATGTCTTGATTAGTTTTGATGATGAGTTATTCTTATATTGTTCTTTTCATGATCTTAATTTTAATATATCATATGGAAAGGAATAGTTTGTTACTTGATTGAACTAACAATTCTCTTTGCAAAGAAAGATTAAATTTGTGGCAGGAGAATTTGCTTTGCCCAATAACATTCCTCAACATACTACAAGAAGAAACTATCAAACTTGAGGAAAGATGCTTCAATGTTTAAACTAGGAAAATATATAGGTTGCAATATTCAGAGCAACAAATACATATGCCAATATAACTGAGCATTGAACATGCTAAATAGAAGCTTAACTCAATTGGAGAATCTTGGCAACAACATGAACATACATCAGAGTTGTACAAAGCACAACAGCATGCACCAGCATTGCCAAAGAAGCAACGGACTTCATGGAGCGCTTCATCATTTTTCCAAATCCACATGAGCATTTCTAAACCTTCTCTCTTTACATTTCAAGAATACGTTTCATATATTTCATTTTATCTTGACTATAAAATTTTTCTTGAAAACCTCTCCAAATCTTTTTTAGTTCCCTCTTATTAAAAATGAAAGTACTTTCACATAGGGAGAGTGTAAATTGTTTTCTTGGTTCATTCATTTAGATTAAAGTAATTTCTACTCTATTTACTTCTCCACAAGCCTTACTTCTTTATATATTTCAAACTTTTTGCTGATGCCAAATAGGGGGAGAAAAATGTAAGAAAAATATGTATGTTGCATTACATATGTATGTTGCACTTCATTCAGACATATTTTTCTTAAAGGATTTATCATCATCAAAAAGGGGGAAAATGTTAGATATGATTAGTTTTGATGATGTCAAATATAGATGTGAAATGATAAGAGCAAAAAGTTTATATAATGTATCTCTTTGACTAACTACTATATTTAATGTTACATATCTTGTAGATTAATCAAGCAAAGAATGAAGAAGATTAAATTAATGAAAATGAACAAGATAGAGAAGAAGAAAGAAATTGAAGATAGTCAAGGAGATGCTTACTTGGGTTATGGAGAATTATTATCAAGAGGAAAATCAAGAAGAAAGATATGGAAGAAAGAAGAAATTATAAGATCAAGTGAGAATATCAAGGTTCAAGCTGTTAGAAGTGATACTGGAGGTTTCTATGATGATACCGGAGGCTTCTATGATCAAATGATGGTTAGAATAGGTTAATACAAAGCTAGGATGACTTATGTGTGAGTTTTGGCACTTCTAGAGGAGTTTTACTCGAGTGTGAGCTCAACACTCGAGTGCCAGAGGTGTTGCACTCAAGCACGGGATGAACACACTCGAGTGTCGAGGGGCTACTCTGTTCAGCTCTGTTTTACGTTCAGCCTGACAGAGGTCCGGTATTTTGGCCATATCTCTCAAACCACACGTCGGATTGACCCGAAACTAGTGGCATATGAAAGAAGACTCACAACACGAAAAATTTATACCAATATCACATTGAAAGAAGCTCAAATAAAGAAGATATGATTCATGGAATATGACACTGAAATCACCATCACTTTCCAAGACAGGTTTGGTATTTTGAACATAACTCACAAACCACACATCGGGTTGAGATGAGACTAGTGCCATATGAAACTAGACTCTAAGGGCTTTCCATGGATAGGTAATTTGCCTAATTTAAAGTTATATTCTAGGAGCTATGCCTTCTGGAAGTTGAAGCTTGTGCAGTCTAGTGCGATAGACATTCTTTCAATCATAACTTGCAGAATACAAGGAGTTTGGATCTGATTCTTTTTGCATTGGAATGCATATGGCAAGAGCTTTCTTATGATACATCATTAGAATCAAATAAATAAATTTTGTCTAATGTGGCCCCACATCACTCACGAGTGCAAAAACGCACTCTTGAAAAATGTCACGTAAGTGTTGTTCAGAAGCGACTGAAGTGTGGAGAAATTTACAACACTCGAGCACTAGGATCTACACTCGAGCATCAAGTTGCTTTGCACTCAAGCACATGCAAGTGATGACATAAGAGTGTTAACCCGAGAAGAAGCATGTACGTGAAAACAAGAGGCGCACTCGAGCAGGACCTGTTGTACTCGAGTGATGTCCAGAATTGCACTCGAGCAGATGCGAGTGTTGGACAGAAAGTGTTTGCCTGAGAGGAAGCCAGAATGTGAAATTGTACATGCACTCGAGTGAGGCTTCTTTGCACTCGAGTGAATTCCTAACAGAACCAATGTAGAAAGTTTAGACTCTCATAGCCATCAATCCAAACGTGGTTAAATGTTATACATTCATTATATTTTCACTTGTTATTGTTCCTAAACGTTAACTAACATATATTTCAAGTGTAAAACAGGAGATTAAAAATTTGGATTGCATCTTCAAGAACGGTGGTCACGTATGGCAAAAGTCTTCACTCAACGTGATGAGTCCCAGAAGCCATAAATTCAGCTTTTGACCAATGATCCAACATACCCATGACTAACTCTTCATCATATTAATGATTAAGTATTTTGCAGTGTGAAACAAGAAATTTAACGTTGAGATTACATATTCAAATGAAAGAGTCAATTGTGGCGGGCGGCATCATTACACATCGAGTATCAGCTACCTATCACGACAAAAGTTTGACCCACCATGAGAGATTGTCTGGAAACTCAAACGTATTCATCCCACTCCACAACGTGATGTACAGCTCATAATGAGACATACCGCTCTTCAATGGGATGCTCCGCTCTGCAATGGACATTTCATAGTGGCTCGTTTTTCAAATATGCTCAACGGTCATGATGACTCCAATGGACAAATGCTCACAACGATCATCATCTTCATCAACTATATATGAGAGAGCATTCAACGTCGATGGGTAACAGAGACAGCGATCAACTACGAGAAAAATGATAGAAATATGAATCCTCTGCTTCTATCTAATCACTCTTTGTTTTTCAGTTTCTATATTACTTATCATTGAGAGAGTGATTATTTGATTGTACTTCAGTGAGCATTATATCCACTCTATGAGAGAGTCTGTAAACACTTTCAACTATATTTTTATGTTGATCTAAAGGTAGAGGGACCTTGAGAGGGTTGATTTCCTTATGGGGGAAGTTGTAGAGAGAATTGCCAGTAAGATATTCTGCTCGTAAGACTTACGAGGTGCAAGCAGTAGAGAACGTTGCTGCTCATAAGACTTACAGGGGTGTAAGTAGGAGAGAACGTTGCTGCTCGTAAGACTTGCACGAGTAAGTAGGAGAGGAAGATCTTCAGGATTGCTTTGCTCGTAAGACTTGTCGTAAGGGGGAGTATTTCAGTGAGAGATTTGTAAAAGGTTTCACAAGTACCCGGCTAAACTTGTAGGATTGTAAAGGCTTTTCTTGTGTTTGAATTAAACAAGAAGATAGTGGATTTGAAAATTTCAGGAGGAGCCTGGGGACTGGACGTTGGCCATCACAGATTAGACCAAACCAGGATAAATCACAGTTTGCATATTCTCTTCCATAAGTTCTTATATTTCCAGCATATATTATTTAATCTAACTGTTGATTTATAAACCTTCATACTTATCGCTTTCGTTAAGATGCGAAAAGATTTCCAAAGTTCTTAAGTTTTTATTATACACCCAATTCACCTCTTGGGTGATAGCCGTTCTAACACCACTAGCACCACCTTCCGACTCAGAGCATCTGCGACGACATTAGCGTTACCCAGATGATACTTGATCTCCAGGTTATAATCTTTCAGCAACTCTATCCACCGCTGTTGTCTCATATTCAATTCCTTCTGATCATACAGATATTGCAGGCTCTTATGGTCGCAGTACAATTCCACTGTCACACCATATAGATAATGACGCCAAATCTTCAATGCAAACACTATTGCCGCAGCTCCAGATCATGAGTGGGCTAATTCAATTCATGCGGTTTGAGCTGATGAGAAGCATAGGCCACCACACGTCCCTGCTGCATTAGGACACACCCTAACCCCTGCTTACTTGCATCACTGTATACGACGTAAGCCTCACTAGGATCAAGTATAATCAATATTGGTGCCGTAGTCAATCTCTCCTTCAGCTCTGTGAAACTCTGTTCGCATTTGTCGTCCCACAAAAATGGTTTATCCTTCCTCATGAGCTTGGTCATCGGCAATGCAATACGTGAGAAGTTTTGGATAAACCTCCGATAATAACCAACAAGACCCAGAAAACTACAGATCTCAGAAACAGTTTCTGGCCTCTTCTAGTCAAGTATTGCTCCACCTTTCCGAGATCCACTGAGACCCCTTCTCGTGAGATCACATGGCCTAGGAATTTCACCTCCGTAAGCCAAAACTCACATTTACTCAGCTTGGCGTAGAGTTGCATTTCTCTTAATATTCTCAATACAATCTTTAAATGTCGTTCATGATCTTCTTTACTCTTAGAGTAAATCAATATGTCGTCAATAAACACTACTACGAATTGATCAAGATACGGTCGGAAGATGCGATTCATATAGTCCATGAATACCGCCGGTGCATTTGTCAACCTAAAGGGAATCACAAGGAATTCATAGTGCCTATATCTTGTTTTGAAAGCAGTCTTCGGAATATCCATTGCCTTCACACGCAACTGATGATACCCTAACCTTAGATCAATTTTAGAGAATACACACGAACCAGACAATTGATCTAAAAGGTCATCTATTATCGGGAGAGGGTATTTATTCTTAACAGTTACTTTGTTAAGTTCTCTGTAATCAATACACAGCCGCAAACTCCTATCTTTCTTTTTCACAAACAATATCAAAGCTCCCCATGGTGACACACTAGGCTGAATGAACCCTTTCTAGAGCAAGTTTTCAATTTGTTTCTTCAATTCTGCCATTTTATTAGGGACCATTCTATAGGGGGCTTTAGACATGGACCCAGCTCCAGGCCCTATTTCAATTAGAAACTCTACTTCCCTTTCCAGAGGCAATCCACTGAGATCTTCAGGAAACACCTCAGGAAATTCTCTCACTACTGAAATACTCTCAAGGGCTTCATTTAACTCTCCCTGAATGGAGAAAAATACCATATACCCTTGGCATCCCTTTTTCAAACATTCCTCAGCCTTAGCTGTTGAAAGGAAATTCAATCTACATCTACATTAACATCCCTCTGTGGAGCAGGATACACTATTTTTCTATTCCCACAATCCAATACGACATTGTTCGCCGTCAACCAATCGTTACCCAGAATAACCTCTAGTTGATAGAGAGGCAAACAAATCAAATCAACAATAGACTCAAACCCTTCAACAGTTATAACACTATTCAGACAAGCTTCTGCATCCACAGTCTTAGCATCCATAGGTGTTGACACAATCAAGTCAAATGGCAGTTTATGGACATGTAATCCTAGGTGCTTTACACAGTCATAGGCTATGAACGAATGACTAGTACCTGAATCAAACATAGTTTGCAATACACTACCATTTAGAAGAATAGTACATTGGATCAATTCGGGAGATTTTCTTGCCTCTTCATGGGTCATAGCGAACACTCTCCCTTGACTCTTGGGCCTTGGCTCTGCCAGTCGTCCCTTGCAATCTTTGGCTAGATGTCCAGGCTGCTTGCAGATGAAGCATACCCATTGCCTTTCACAATTCCTCCCAGCATGTTATTTTTTACACTGGGAGCATACCCACTGTGACAACTGTCCCTGATTCCCACGATCTCCAGCTTGGTATGGCTTCTTACCACTGCCCTTGGATGAGAATCCTTGACTTTTGCGTTTTTGGGATAAGCTTCCCTTACCAGTGTCACCGTGACCACCACCCTTACTTAGGTTTATATCTCTCAGGTTGTTCTCGGTGATCCAGCACTCTTCCACCGCTTTGTTGAACTTGTCAAACTGCCGGGTGGCCAATCTCTTCTTTAACTCCTACCTCAAACCTCAGATTAATATGTTAGAACTCCATTCCTCGTCATCCATCCGCCTAAGATAAGAGGAGTACCGAGATAGGCAAACAAATCGGGATAGGTAATCGTCAAATGTCTCGTTGTCCCCTTGCTTTATAGCCAGAAACTCTGACTTCTTCTCAATTCTTACAGACTTTGGGAAGAACTTGTCATTGAATTCCCTTTGGAACACTTCCCAAGTTACTTGCACATTTCGGGCCCACAAGGTCATGGCAATGTTTCTCCACTATTGATCTTCGTCCCCTTCTAGCATATAGATAGCTAGTTTTGCCTTCACCTCCGATGGGCACTCAAGCACCTCAAAGATCTTCTCTAATCTCATAATCCAGTCCTCCGCTGCTTGAGGGTCAAATCTTCCTTTAAACACAGGAGGCATGTGCTTAAATAATTGATAAACCCAAGTATTAAGGTCTCCATCATTTCGAGCCGGCACCCCGTGTGACCCTTGGTTATGCTCAGTATAGGGTTGAGACTCATTGGATCGGTTTGACCCTTCAACTGTCTCTTCCAGTCGAGCCTCTTCTCTAGTCTCCTTATGAGTAGACTGGCCTCTTGGCTCTTTCTTTCCTGAGCTCTTCTCTTAGCTCACGGATCATATCCCTTTATTCTCTTATTAGAGTCATCATTTCTTGTATCGGATCAGGAGGATTATCATTGAGCTCTTCCACCTCCAGATCCGGTCTTCTAACTTTAGTAGGAGCCATTAATTCTCTTCAGTCTACAAATGATTCACCCAGTCAAAAATCACACAAAGGTATACACATATTCCTTAAACTCTTTTATACCAATCAATATCAGGAATATACATGTGCATATAACTAGCCATATCAACCATCAATCACTCAAACTATAAACTAGGGAACCTATCCTAGCAATTCCTACAAATACCAGGAAAACTGTTCTGATACCACAAATGTAACCCCCACCTCGATAAAAACCACAAATAGCGTTCAAACACGTTTAATAATCGAATGAGAGATCCGGGATAATGAAAAAAAACTTTTATAACACCTGTATAAATAGATCTCCATTTATTTCATTCCTTAAAATAAATGGTCTGTTCGGTCTGTTACATGTACAATATCAGAGTATACCACAATTCCCGACATTCACCCGAGATAATAACGTTAATCCAAAATAATAATCAGGGCATCAATGCCCATCTCAGTATCCATATCGGGGATTACACAAAACTATACTTCTATGGTCTATTCAATATGTATATTTATCCAAAACGATAACCAGTTCAATATAAAACCAAAATATCTAACTAAGACTACCGCCGGCAGTCCTAATCGTCCTTGTTTACTTGCTTGTTCTTCGATCCACTTGCCTTGTCTAAATTTGTTATTTGGAAAGAATGAGATTCTAGAGAATCCCAGTAGCAACAGTTTACGTATATGATGCATATAAACAAAGCAAGTAAACATATATCACAATGCAGCAATCAATATTCGAGGCCGGGCACATTGCCATGTCCCTTTCACTGTATACAAGGCCGGGCTTATGCCACGTCCCCTCAATTGTATCTGTATTCGAGTTTGGGCTTACGCCACGTCACCTTACTGTATCTGTATTTGAGATCGGGCTTTCTCCACGTTCCTTTACAATATCTGTATTCAATGATTAATGCAAACAAGCAATGCAATATACATGATATAGGATAAAGTGTCACTATCTTGGTCTTTTCGTTCTTGAGCAAGCACAGGCCTTCTATGCTCCAGGCAAATATCAAATCCTAAACTCATAATTAAGGATGAAGCATTATTCTCTATTCCAATACTTAATTGACTCTTCAACACTTAGATTTGGTTATCAATAATGACCCTTAAGAAGCTACAAATGCCTCTAACAAAACCCCTAAAAGGTTGGGAAACAATAGGTTAAAGATCTCTTTTCAAAAACTCAAAGTGCTGGAACACAGGTGTTGGCCGTGGCCAGCCCTCCCTTGGGCCGTGGCCAAAATATGGTCAAAAGGTCACTGGCCGCGGCCAGCCACCAATGGGCTACGGCCAGAATCCAGACAGAAAGGTTTAGGCCGCGGCCAGCCACCTTGGGCCGCAGCCAAGAAATTCCCTGATTCTTGGCTGAACTTCCAAAAATCATAACTAATTCTAGAAAACTTGAAATGAGGTGATTCCAAAGAAAAATAAAAGCTATTTAAGTCCTCTTTACTGGAAAAATATGAACCATTTCTAGAAATCACTACAAAATTCTAAAATTACACAAAACAAAAAACTGCTCCAAAACAGAGTCCAATTTTTGTCCCAAACTTTGGCAAAGCATAACTCTCAGTTCACAAAACGATATAACATGAATTATATGTCCATTATGAAGCTTGGATGAGAACTTTAGGGCTGGAAAGTTTCAGAATTTTCCAATAAGATTTGGTCATTCAAAATGTTCTTGTAAACTGACTTCCCTGAACAGAGTTCACACAAGACAGATTTTCAACTTTTCTACCAAAGTGTCTAATGACTCCAAAATCATTAACCAAACCTATTCACATACAATTTTTCACAAGGAACACAATGGTAACCTCAAAATGACCAAAATCCCAACCTATCACCATGCCCTATTTTGACCAATACACAAAACCAAATACAAAGTTCCCAAACTTCACCTTTAAGCTTCAATTCAATTCAATTCATTCAAAACACTAAACAATGCACTAATTCCATGCCAACAACACACTGACCCTCAATCTCAAAATTCAAAGCAAAATTTCCATAAAATCCAAACTTAACCAATGGCTACAAAACCTATATAGAAAGGTTTGTCTTACTCACCTTTATAACTTTTTCAAAGGAGTTTCTTGATTCTCCAACCTTCCCAACTCCTTTTGAACTTAATCCAGCCCCAAATGCCAAACTATGACCATCAAATTGAAGCTCTTAATGCAAGGAACAACATTAAAACAATGAAGTTGAGCATTTGGAATCATCTCCCTTACCTTTTTACAAGCTTTTCTCCCCTTATTTCTGCAACAATGGCACCGGAGAGAAGAGGAAAGAGAGAACGAAAGAGATAAGAGATGAGATGAGTGATGAAAAAGGGAAATGATGATCTCTACTCCCTCCCCATACCATTTCAGCGCACAAGAGGGAAGAGAGGAGAGATAAATCATTTTTTTAATGCATTTGACTTTTCCACAACTCCTCCCACAACCCCAACTTGCCACATGTCACTTTTCTATTGGTTCTTTTAAAATAAACCACCAATTAACTTCTCTAATCCTTCCATTGGCCATTTAATCACACTTCTCATTTCCTCTTAGTTAGTAATTAATTTCCCCTTTGATCACCAACTTATGGCCAATAATTCCATTCTATCAATTTTTCATCAATTATGACATATTAGATAATATTGTCACAAATACAAATTACTTCAACTTTAATCCACAATTACCATCTCAATAATCAACATTAGCCCTTAATCAAAATTTGGGGTGTTACACCTTTGATCCACCTTTTGGAAATTGTGCTTGATGCGTGCTTCTATCATTAAAGCAATCAATTAATAACTAGGACAATCTACTAATGCAATATAGTGGTAACCTAGGTCATTTTCCCAAGGAGCAATATGTGGGTTTTCTCTAGAATTGAATTTAGGTGATAAAAAAATGCAATGGAATGAACCTAAACTAGAATGTAAGACTCTACTACCTAAATTCAAAATCCAAAAGACTCTAAAACCTATATGAGAATGAAACTAACCTAAATAATGAACATGCAATTTTTGGGGTTTTTCTTATAAGAGGGAAATTAAAATCCTAAGGAAAAGAAATAAACTACTATCTAAGAAAATCAACAAAGGTTTAGTTTAGTTATGATGGTGAAGGGGACAACATAAGATTCACATGGATTTAGCTTTCTTAGCCATTCAATTTATTAGACCAAAGGGAAGTTGATGAAAACTTGGAATTAATAAATTTAATCACCTAATTGAAACATGGGAAACCCTCAAGGTCAATAACACCTAATCTACTAGGAAACTCATAATGGAAAAAGTGGTGGTTAATTAAATCTATTAAAAACCAATCACAACTATTTAAGATAGCTTTGGAAATTATGTTCACAATTGCCTAATTAAACAATTTGACAATTAATCACCTAATTAAACAATCAAGGGATTAAACCCAATTTGAAAATTAAATTAATAATAAAAACTCAATTAATAATCTAATTGACAAGCAAAGGTTTTGCAAACAAAAATTCCTAACAATCAATTAAGAACAAATTAAATTCAAAATATCAATTAAATCCAAATCAATAATAAGTCTACAATCTAAAATTAGATTGTTCTCAATTAATACAACCCAAAATCATTGAAAACTAAACAATCTCAAGTCTTGAATCAAAAAGAAAGACACTCCCTTGTGATCTTCAAGTGTAAGCTCCTAGGCTCTAGCTTCCTCTATGTTCCTCCCAAGTTGCCTCCCCAAATAGCTCAAGCCTCCATGGAATTTTTCTCCTCTAACTCTGTCATGAAACTCACGTCCATCCTTCTTGAATGATAAGGTTGATGTTGGAGATTAAGTATATGTGAATGGAATGGAGGTGGGACCCGTGAATGGAGAAAAGGTTGGGAATTGACGATGAATTCCCTCAGTATAGTTGACGTCCTTTGGCGAAGCAATTCCAGCGGTTGTGTCCCTCTCTGCGAGTGCGTCTCTGTGAGTGTGTCTCTGCCTCTCTCCAGCGTCAATCCGTGTCTCTGTGTATTCTCCAGCATCTATGACGGCTAGGGTAATTAAAAGGGAGGAGAAGAGGGCTTTTTGGGTATCAACTTGAGCCCATTAAAATTTAAGAAGCCCAAATAAAATTCAACCATTGGATATGCTTTTAGTTTTCAAGAAAATTTCTGCACCGTAGGATCTTTTAATATGCTTTTCCTTACTCTGCAATAATTAAATAAAATTGTGACCTATCATATATTTAAAAATATTACCCAATCACAAGATAATAATTAAAATATTATAAATTTAAGTCCAATAATATCATAATCAATTCAAATTTATATTATTTCCTATAATTGGCTAATAATCCAAATATTATCTAATAAATCCATATTAGCCCAAAATAATCCCTAAAATAAATGAATAAGGTGGGAGAAAATATATAAAATTTAGGATTTATCAGTGCCCTAAAGGCCAATCATTGTACTTTGAACATTATTAATTTAATGAAATTTCTCCATTCTGTTATCATATTATTTGCATGTTAACTGTGATAATTGTATCCTTGGATAAATTATAAAGATTGTCCTAAAATGTCCCTGGTCGGTCATCTATGCGGGAGCAAAGATGAAACAAGGCCAGTATGACTTTGATAAGATATGGATATACGAATCAAAGTCTTAGGAACTTGTAAGTGTAACCCCCATCACGCTAAAGGTCGAGATTAGTTCGTAAAAATGTAATTAAGTTGAATTAGAGACCATAATGCAGTTTGGGACTTAATAAAGTATTCATTTTCCCAAAACCGGGCTTGAAAAAAAAATTTCTAAAATATATTCAACAATGGTCTCACACCAACAATCAACACACAAGTGGCCTGTGCAAATCGATTCCATTTATACATATAAGAGTGCAATGTAAACTCCTGACACACTCGGGTTCCATATCATTTAATAAATAAGGGTTCTACAAGACACAAAGCCCATAATTCATTTCCCTTATCCAAGGGATTACACAAACTATACCATAAATCCAATATATACAATCGTTTCCCAACAAAATATCCAAAATCAAACTATGATAACCAAAACCAAAATAGACTCCTAGCTCAAAACTTCAACCGCCCTTCATTACCTGCTTTTCCTTTGATCTTTAGGCCCTGTCTAAAAATTGTTTTTGGGAGAGTGAGATTCTAAGGAATCCCCGAGTAACAAATCACTCATAATATGCACAACATCAAAGCATGAAAGTAAATCATCTATACAATACACAGCATCACAATAACAGTTGCAATGGCCAGAGTAGGTATGATGGCATCACCCCCTACGACGGCTCACGCTGAACTACTTGCTGTATTGCACATACACATGAACATATCACATATATCACCACAGCTGGGATCTATATAAAACATTTCACAACATGCAGCCCCACGGGCTAGATACTTAAATAGGAATCCATGATTCCATAATGCAGCCTCGACACTTACAACGGAAGATACAATGGCCGGGGTAGGTATCATGGGCATCGCCCCCCTACGATAGCTCACACTGAACTGCTCACACTATAATGTCTTATGGCCGATAACACATTCACAATGATAAACATTCATACCAAGTATCATACAACATAAAAAGAAGAGTCACTACTTTGGTCCTTCCGGGCGTATTCTGTCACAGGTCTCCCCCGAGCAGGGCAAATATTGAATCCTATAATCCACAATTAGGGACGAAGAGTTATTCTCTATTCCAAGACTCAATTGACTTCACAACACTTAAATTTGGTTATCATTTATGTCCTTTATGTGGCTACTAAAAGCTCAAACATATGCTTAAAGGGTTGGGAAAGACTATACCAAAAACCAACTTTCAGAAGTGTAAAATACTGATTTTTGAGGGTTGGCCGTGGCCCAAGAATCTACTGACCACGACCAAAAATAGGTCTGAAACATTTGGGCCGCAGCCAAGAAAAATCCTATTTCTTGGCTGAACTTTCAAAAATCATAACAAATTCTAGAAAAATCAAAAGGAGGTGATTGCAAAGCCAAATGAAAGCTATTTAAGTCCTCTTTACTAGGCAAATATGGAACATTACTAGAAATCACCACACAATCTAGAATTACACAAAACTCAACGCTGCTTCAAAACAGAGTCCAGTTTTTGTTCCAAACTTTGGAAAAGTATAACTCTCAGTTCACAAAACAAAATGACATGAATTATGTGTCCATTTTGAAGCTTGGGATGTGAACTTTAAGACTAGAAATTTTCAGAAATTTTCAACACCATTTGTTAATTCAAAACTTTCGTGAAAACTGATTGCCCAGAACAAAGTTCACACTTGACAGATTTCTAATTTTCAACCAAAGTGTTCAATGACTCCAAAATCAATAACCAAACCTATTCCCATACAATTTCTCACAAGGAACATAATGGCAACCTCAAAATAACTAAAATCACAACCCATTGACATGCCCTACTTTTGCCCAATACACAAAACCAACACAAAGTTGCCAACTTTACTTTTAAGCTTCAATTCAATTCTATTCATTCAAAACACTAAACAAGGCACCCTTTCCATGACAACAACATACCAACAACACAATGATCCTCATTTTCGAAATTCAAGGTAAAATTTCCAGAAAATCCAAACTCAACCAATGGCTACAAAACCTATATGAAAAGGTTTGTCTTACTCACCTCTACAACTTTCCCCAAAGGAGTTCCTTGATTTACCCAAGTTCAAAATTTCGTGAGAGCTCAAACACCATCAAATGAAAAATATTAAACCATGAAATTGAAGCTCTCAACACAAGGAACAAGTTTATAGAAAAGAGGTTTTCCATTAGAAGTCATTAAGAAGGTTAAAAACCTACCTTTTTGTAAGAACTTCTTCCTCCTTTTCCTTCAATAATGGCCAAACAAGAGAGAGAAGAGAGAGATGAGAGTGATGATGATGAAGCATAGAAGAAATTCTGCCCCTCCATGCCCTTCCATGAGCACAAAAAGAGAGGGGAAGAGAGAAAATAATAAACAATGGGCATTTGACTTTTCTTCAACCACACTCTCTTTATCTCACCTTGCTACATGTCAAAATCCCATTGGCTCTCATACAATAAGCAACCAATTAGTTACTCCAATCCCTTCTTTAGCCATTTTATCACACTTCTCATTTTCCTCTTAGTTAGTAATTAATTTCTTCCATTAATTACTAATTTATGGCTATGCTTTCAATTTCTCAATAATTATGGCATATTAATTAAAATTGCCACAAAATACATAATAACTCCAATTTAAATTCACAAATATCCACAATAATCCTCATTAGCCCTTAATTAAAAGTTGGGGCATTACAGTAAGAGTATAAGGTGCTGGACCGACCCACTATGAGAAAGCTACATGGATCAAGTCATAAGCTTTTCTCATGTATAACCACGTCACAATGCCCTTTAACCTGAGGTCATCATGGATTCCTACATGAGAGTTGCTAAGCTTTGAACTAATCAAAAGTCACTTTTGACTGGGTGATGATAAAGGTTACGATCGGGCTTGGTGGTTTTTTCATGCAAAGAAATATGAATGATCAAGATAGAATTTGTCCCTCACATTAGTAGAAAGATATTACTGGGCCCCTCGATGAGTGAGTCTAAGAAATGTATGGCCATACTATGATGGAAAGGAGTTTCCATTTCTATTATTCGACTATTTAGGATTCGAGAAAGTAATGGTCAAGAACAAGAGGATGACATTATCCATGCCTCATCCTTGACCAATATATCTATGACAAAAGCGACGTGACATGGTTGTATAACAGGTTGCATCGTTTTAACGATCCTCATATGAATTGGATAGTCATAATGTCTTGCTAGAGGCCACTTGCGACTTGTAGGTTAGTACAGTTATTAGCCCATTGCTAACTTCGTATAGGCCTACAGGGTCGCACACAAGAATGGCCCAACACGAGATAATGTTTAATCTAAGGTGGATGAATTTTATATTTATATATATAATATAAATTTTGTTAATAATATTATATATATATATATGTATGTATTTTTGAAATACATATTTTATATATATGTATATATATATATTAATTATGATATTATTATATTGTGTTAGTTCTAAATTTATAATTGATTAAGATAAATTAGATTTAATAACTAACATGATAGAGATATAGTATCTCATATTTAATTTATGATGATAAATTAAATCTAATGGCTCTTTATTTGGATTAAATAAATAGGTTAAATTAAAATTGTTGGATAGATTTAATTTAAACTGAATTTATTTAATTAGCTCATCAAGATAATTAATTGTTAATTAATTTTAAAATTAATAAAGATTAATATTGAAATTCGAATATAGCCCTCATAGGTTATAAACTTAATAGAGCATATATACTCATACATAAATGAGAATTTAGAGCTGTAAGGGAAACCCTAGGAGACAATTGGAGGTGCTAGCACGTAGTCTGTGTTGGAGAGCATTCGTGTGGATACCGGTAGAGGGAGCGAACCTGACATATTGGCTCCTAGAGATCGAAAACCCTGAATTAAAAGATACGAATTTTTCTAACTCGGTTTAAACGTCGTTAATAGATCCTCGATTAAGATCGGCAAAAATTTTAAAATTCTTCCGCTGATGCTTGCCGATCCTAATAGTGGCATCAGAGCCAGATCAATTGTGCGTTTAAATTGGGTTAATGTTCTTATATATGTGATACATATGGGATATATATGTATACTTATAAGGACGATCGAATATGTATCTAATTTAGTTTTTAGTTTTAAGAAAGTCGAATTGTATGTGATCTATTGCGTATTGTATGTGATACTGAAATGTTTCGGTTTTAAGAAAGTTGAACCTATGCAATTTGTTTCTGTGTCATGATTTCTGTTTTGGATTGGATCCAAAATTGGAATTCTCGTCATTCTTGGTTTCAAATTGACTGAAGATCACGGCGTACGGACATGTTAGGGTCTCTAATCGGATTAGGGATCCAAAATCTTAGAGAAGAACCAGGTCTAAGTTCGGATCTCTATTTGGGTTGTAGGGATCCGAAACTATGGGGAAGACAATTCGGATCAGAAGTGTTCTGGGCCATTTTTTGAAACTAGGTCGAAATCTTATGAATTGGACTAAAACAAATATCTTTTGAAACTGGACCGCCATGTCTACCTGTTCGTAGCACGATATAACCTAATCACGACATTTATTGCTTTTCATATTGTATGAACTCCTACTTATTGTGGTTTATTCTTCGTACTTGTTTGGGTATGGTGAACAACATAGCTTTAGATTTTTACAAAGGGTTGTAATATTTAAATACGACTTGCGTGTTGTGCCTTTTTCTAAATACTCTTAATGTACATTCTCTTCTCATCTCACTCCCCTCGAATGTTTAAATGAGGTTTCTCTCAATGTATTTCTTTTCTTATTTAGAGAAGTCTTCTCATTGGCTTGGGAGGATTTTAGGTTAGGTAAGCCATGTTGTGTCACATTTAAATTATACTTTTGATTAGATCATTACATGAATACTTTTACGTTTATATGTATTTATTTGTATGAGATACGACCATGATTGCATTCATATAAACAAAACTAATTAATTGAGTTCTCTGAATCAAATCTTAAGTCATAATGCCGTTAATTAATGAATACTTGTCAAAACCTAGATCGCTTAATTGTGGGAACTACCAAAGTGGATGCACTTGAGTTATCTTGATGAGACAAGCATGAGTAATAGTACTGCTCATAATATTCATTATTGTTTTGACTTAATTGATATTAACAAAACGGTTTTGAATCTCAAGGCGTTAGATGGGATTAAACATGCCGAATCATATGATGATCGAATCCCATAAAGATCTAAGAGTTACAAGTGATGTAATTGGTAAATAGGTTACCAACCTAAATAACTTGAATTTAAGTGTCTTGCCAAAGCGGACTTAAGTTTAAGCCAAATATGGATCTTAGCCCACTAATTATTATATTGAGGGTTGTTAATTTAGTGGGAGATTACTAACTAACTTTGCATATTTTAATTGTAGAATCATGTCGACTAGTAATACTGCTACACTATCATTGCGATCGGTCCTTGAGAAGGACAAACTCAATGGGACAAACTTTCTTGACTGGTTTAGGAACTTGAGAATTGTTCTCAAGTAGGAAAGAAAGGCTTATATCCTAGATCAACCCATTCCTGAGGAGCCTGCAGCCAATGCTACAAGAGCTCAAAGAGATACTTACACGAAGCATAATGATGACTCTGTGGATGTAGGTTGCCTGATGCTTGCCATTATGGTTCCAGAGCTCCAAAGAGATCTGGAACTTATAGAGGCTCATGAGATGATTGTTTATCTTAAGGAAATGTTCTAGCAACAGGCAAGGCAAGAAAGGTATGAGACCACAAAGGCCTTACATTCTTGCAAGATGGCTGAAGGTGCATCAATTAGTACTCATGTGTTAAAGATGAAAGGCTATATTGATCACATTGAGATGCTTGGATTTCCCATGAGCCAGGAGTTAGCTACGGATTTAGTCATAAACTCACTCCCAGAAAGTTATGACCAATTTGTCATGAACTACAACATGAACAACATGGAGAAATCAATTTCTGAGCTGCATGGGATGCTCAAAACTGCTGAGCAAAGCATTAAGAAAAAACCCAGTACTATTTTGATGGTTTAGAAAGGAAAGGGTATGAAAAAGAAAGGGAAGGGCAAATGGAAGGGTAATGGCTCACGTGGTAAGACCAAAGAGTCAAACAAGCCTGAAACCAAGCCTGCACCCAAGAAGGCAAAGCTTCCAAAGGAAGGACTCTGCTACTTCTACAATAAACCTGATCATTGGAAGAGGAATTGCAAACTCTACCTTGAAGATCTGAAAAAGAACAAGAATGATAGTGGAGCTATTGCTTCAAGTATTTATGTTATAGATATTCATTTTCCTACTTCCTCTACATGGGTATTAGATACTGCATGTGGTTCTCACATTTGTACAAATATGCAGGGTTTAAAGGATAGTAGAAAGCTGAAGAAGGGCGAGATAGACCTACGAGTTGAAAACAAAGCAAGAGTTGCTGCTTTAGTCGTAGGCACTTATGAATTAGTTCTGCCCAGTAGGCCTTTATTAGTTTTGAACAATTGCTATTATGTTCTTGCTTTGAGTAGTAACACTGTTTCTCTTTCTTATTTAGATAAGGAAGGTTATACTTCCATTACTAGGAATGGTAAATGTTCTATTTATCGTAATGACATTTTCTATGCTGATGGTGATTTTCATATTGGTCATTATATATTAAATTTGGAGCATCCTAATAATGGGACTATCTATAATGTAACTACTAAAAGGATAAAATCAAACAACTTGAATCTGATCTACTTATGGCATTGTCGTCTAGGCCATATAAATGATAAACACATTTCCAAACTCCATCAAGATGGATTTCTTAACTCATTTGATTTTGAATCATATGATACATACAAATCTTGCTTATTAGGCAAGATGACAAAGGTACCTTTTACTGGGCATAGTAAAAGGACCACTGAATTATTGGGCCTCATATATACAGATATATGTGGACCATTAAATATAGCTGCTAGAGGAGGTTATGTCTACTTCATTACATTTATAGACAACTTTAGTAGATATGCCTATATCTATGTAACGAAACATAAATCTGAATCCTTTGAAATGTTCAAAATATTCCAAAATGAAGTACAAAACCAACTTGGCAAAACAATTAAAGCACTTTGATCTGATCGAGGTGGTGAATATTTGAGCCAAGAGTTTATTGACCATTTTAGAAGTTGTGGGATAATCTCACAATTGACTCCTCCAAGAACACCACAATGGAATGATATTTCCGAACGGAGGAATCGAACACTATTAGATATGGTTCGATCTATGATGAGTCAAACAGATCTTCTACTAGCATTTTGGGGACATGCTCTAGAGACAGTTGCGTTCACACTAAATCGTGTTCCATCTAAGGCAATTGAAAAGACACCATATGAGATATGGACCAGAAAGAAACCAAGTTTATCTTTTCTCAAGATCTGGGGATATGAGGTATATGTTAAGCAACAAACCTTTGATAAATTAGCGCCCAAATCCTTGAAGTGTCTTTTTGTAGGGTGTCCTAAACAAACGAAAGGATACTATGTCTATAATCTCACCGATAACAAAGTGTTTGTTATTTGAAATGGTAAGTTTATAGAAAGAGAGTTTGTCTATAAAACAACCAGTGGGAGCAAGGTACATCTCGAAGAAATTCGAGAGTCACAAGATAGTACATAACCACATATGGAAATTAGAGAAGACTCACAACAACTTACTGAGCCTCCTCAAGTAACATAAGGTCCATGAAGATCTGATAGTACATAACACCAGCCTCAGAGATATGAATTTCTGATTATTGAAGGCTGTGATGTGTTGCTCATTGAGCAAAATGAGCCAAACACCTATCGAGAAGCCATAGTAGGACCAAACTCCAAGAAATGACTAAATGTCATGAAGTCTGAAATGCAATCCATGTACGACAATCGGGTATGGACCTTATTCGATCCACCTGAAGGTGTAAAAACCATTGAGTATAAATGGGTTTTCAAGGAGAAAATTGACATGGATGGCAATGTAAATGTTTTCAAGGCACGACTGGTTGTAAAAGGATTCACTCAAACTCATGGTGTAGACTATGATGAAACCTTTTCCCCAGTTGTATTGGCCAAATCAATCAGAATCCTTCTAGCCATTGTAGCATATTATGACTATGAAATATGGCAGATGGACATCAAAACAACCTTCCTTAATGGAAATCTGCTTGAGGATGTGTACATGACACAACCTAAAGGTTTTATGCGTCTAGAGGACTATGGTAAAGTTTGCAAGCTTCAAAGATCAATCTATGGATTGATGCAAGCATCTTGGAGCTGGAATCATCGTTCTAATGAAGTAGTCAAAGAGTTTGAATTCATTCAAAACATCGATAAATCTTGTGTTTACAAGAAGGTTAGTGGGAGCATAGTTGTATTTCTAGTGTTTTATATAGATGACATCCTACTCATTAGAAACGACATTCCTACCTTGTAGAATGTCAAGTCTTAGTTAAGAAAGTCCTTTTCAATGAAAGACTTAGGTGAAGCCACCTATATCCTAGGGATTAGGATCTACAGGGATAGATTCCAAAGACTAATGGCCTAAGTCAGAGCACATACATAGACAAGATATTGCATAGGTTCAGTATGCAGGATTCAAAAAGGGGTTACATGCTCATGTATCATAGCATCCATCTTAGCAAGGATCAGTGTCCTAGTACACCTGATCAGTAAGATAGCATGAGTAAGGTTCCATATGCCTTGGCTATTGGATCCATCATGTTGCCATATTATGTACTTGACCGGATGTCTCATTTGCCTTAAGTATGATCAACATATATCAACAAGATCCTGGCAAGGGTCATTGGACTGCCGTCAAGAATATCCTAAAGTTCTTAAGAAGGACTAAGGACTTATTTTTTGTCTATGGTGGATTGAATGATAAGCTCTGTATAACTAGTTACATATATGCAAGTTTCCAAACTGACCAAGACGACCTTAAATCACAATCTGGATGCATATTCCTCCTAAATGGTGGAGCAATAAGCTGGAAGATCTCCAAGCAGAGCATTGTAGCATATTCTGCAACATAAGTTGAGTATATAGCAGCATTGGATGCAACTAAAGAAGCTGTTTGGATCAGAAAGTTCATTACTGAACTAGGGGTGGTGCCTACCATCTCAAATCCAATAGATTTATTCTGTGACAATAACAGTGCTATTGCACATACCAAAGAGCTTAGGTCACATCAAAGGACCAAGCATGTACTCAGGCGATTTCATCTCGTTAGAGAAATCAATGATAGAGGTGATATAAAGATATGTTAAGTAGCAGGAGAAGACAATGTTGCTGATCCTCTTACTAAGCCGCTAGCACAGGCAAAGTATAAGCGTCATGTTAGGACAATGGGAATTAGGAAAATTAGTGATTGTACTTAGGGCAAGTGGGAGGATATTGGAAATTGTGTCATAAGGGCCAATCATTGTATTGTGAACATTATTAATTTAATAAAATTTCTCCATTCTGTTATCACATTATTTGCATGTTAACTGTGATAATTGTATCCTTGGATAAATCATAAAGATTTTCCTAAAATGTCCCTGGTCAGTCATCTATGCGGGAGTAAAGATGAAATAAGACCAGTATGACTTTGGTAAGATATGGAGATACGAATTAAAGTCTTAGGCACTTGTAAGAGTACAAGGTGCTGGACCGACCCACTATGAGAAAGCCACATGGAACAAGTCATAAGCTTTTTTCATGTATAACCACATCATAATGCCCTTTAACCTGAGGTCATTATGGATTTCTACATGAGAGTTTCTAAGCTTTGAACTAGTCAAAAGTCACTTTTGACCGGGTGATGATAAAGGCTACGATCGGGCTTGGTGGTTTTTTCATACAGAGGAATATGAATGATCAAGATGGAATTTGTCCCTCACATTAATAGAGAGATATTACTAGGCTCCTCAATAAGTGAGTCTAAGAAATGTATGAAAAAGGAGTTTCCATTTCTATTGTCAAACTACTCAGGATTTGAGAAAGTAATGGTCAGGAACAAGAGGATGACATTATCTATGCCTCATCCTTGACCGATATATCGTGTGACAAAAGGGACGTGACATAGTTGTATGACAGGTTGCATCGTGTTAACGATCTTCATATGAATTTGTAGTCATAATGTCTTGCTAGAGGCTGCTTGCGACTTATGGGTTAGTATAGTTATTGGCCCACTGCCAACTTCATATGGGCCTACAGGGTAGAACACAAGAATGACCCAACACGAGATAATGTTTAATCTAGGGTGGATGAATTTTATATTTATATATATAATATAAATTTCGTTAATAATATTATATATATATATATATATATATATGTATTTTCGAAATACATATTATATATATGTGTGTGTGTGTGTGTGTGTGTGTGTGTATATATATTATTATATTGTGTTAGTTTTAAATTTAATTTTATTAAGATAAATTAGATTTAATAACTAACATGATAAAGATATAGTATCTCAGATTTAATTTATGAAGATAAATTAAATCTAATGGCTCTTTATTTGGATTAAATAAATATGTTAAATTAAAACTGTTAGACAAATTTAGTTTAAACTCAATTTATTTAATTAGCTCATCAAGATAATTAATTTTTAATTAATTTTGAAATTAATAAAGATTAATTTAGAAATTTGAATATAGTCCTCACAGGTTATAAACTTGATAAAGCAGATATACTCATACATGAATGAGAATTTAAAGCTGTAAAGGAAACCCTAGAAGACAATTGGAGAAGCTAGCATGTAGTCTGTGTTGGAGAGCATTAGTGTGGATACCGGTAGAGGGAGCGGGCCTGACGTATTGGCTCCTAGAGATCAAAAACCATGAATTAAAAGGTACAAATCTTTTTAACTCGGTTTAAATGTTGTTGATAGATCCTCAATTAGGATCGAAAAAAATTTTAAATTCTTTCGCTGATGCTTGTCGATCCTAACACCATCTGCCCTAGCTGTAGGTTAGTAGTGGAAAGATTGAGATTTATATGAATCTCAGTAGCAACACTTTCAATCATATCATATAAACAAACAAAGCATGTAAGTAATTATCACAAAGCAATAACACAACAGCATTCAAATTAATGATAACATTCTCAGTAGTTTTCGAATTGATGTGTGACAAGTGTTACAACAGCTTTCGCTGTATTCAGCTACCACATTGATGCATGACGAGTGTCACAACAGCTTTCACCATATTCACACCGGAACACACGTGTAACAACCTCACCCATACATTCTACCGAGACTTTTGGCTTGACCTACCCTCACCCGTACATTCTATCGAGACTTTTGGGCTGACATACGTTCATCACAATTCAATGATAAGCACAAACATATAAGTATTATATATGATATAAGAGAAAGAGTCACTACCTTGTTCTTTCTGTTAAAAAGTCACTACCTTGTTCTTTCTATTCCTGCTTGGTCACCTGCTTCTTATGCTCAGGGCAGATGTCAAATCCTATAAATCATAATCAAGAACGATGAGTTATTCCCTATTCTAATTCTTAAATAACTACAAAACACTTGGGGTTGGTTATCATTTGAGTTCCTTAGGTGGCTATGATAAGCTCAAACAAAAGCCCAAAAGGGTTGGGAAGAGCTAGATCAGAAACCACCTTTTAAAAGTCCAAAATGATGAAATTGGGGGTTGGCCGCCTCTAAGGAATGCTCTGGCTGTAGCTAAAAACAGGTTAGAAACATTTGGGCCGCAGCAAAAAAAAATCCTATTTCTTGGCCAAACTTCCAAAAATCATAACTAATTCCAAGAAAATCGAAATAAGGTGATTCCAAGTTCTATGGAAAGATATTTAAGTCCTCTATACAGAAAAAATAGAACCACTACTAGATAGGGCCACAAAAATACAGACTTACACAAAATTCCATACTACTCTAGAATTAAGTCTAGTTTCAACCTCAAATTTTGGAATTACATAACTTCCAGCACACACATCAAAATGCCAGCCATAATGTATCAAATTAAAGCTTGGCATGTCTACTATTAAAATGAATAGTTTCAAAATTTTTAGACACCATTTACTCATTCAAAACTACCATGCAACCCGACTGCCCTGCACAGAGTTTACACTTGACAGAATTTTCAATTTTCAACCAATGTTTCCAGTGGTTCAGAATTTACAACCAAGACTACTCCCCATACAAATTTTTGCATAGAATCCAATGGAAATATCAAATCAACCAAATTTTGACTCCTTTCACATGTTCTGTTTTGGGGCAATGATTCAACACAAAACTCAAAACTTCCAAACTTCACATTTATGTCTCCAATCAAGTGCATTCATCCAATAGACAACCCAAAACACCATTGCAATCATCAAAACTCCATGAACATTTTAAAATCCTATCACACATGAAATCAGGGCAAATCACACAAGCCAACACACTCAACCAAACATCACAATACACATATCAAAGAGTTGCTTTTGCTCACCTCTTCCTCTTTCACTAGCTTGATCTTTGATTCTCCAACCACTAGCTTTTCTTGAATTCACAAAATACCTCCTCTTGAAAATATAAAAGCATAAGAATGAAGTTCTCATCAAGAGGAAAAAGATTAGAGAAGAGGTTTTGAGCATTAGAGTTCATCTTCATGGTCAAAATGTAAGATAAGCACTCACCTTCACTAAGACTTCTTTCTCTTTCCTCCTCCACCTCCTTGGACGTTTTGAGCTTAAGAGAGAGAGTGAGAGATGATGAAATATCATACTTTCCCCACCTCCCATGCCATTAACCAACTTTAAAGAGAGAGGGAGGGAAAAGTTGCAATTTTTGACCTTTTGACTTCACCAATGGTGTAATGGGATGCAATGTGTCATGACCTTAGAGCTTCTCCGACATGCATGTAATTAATTAGCTACACTAACTAATTCTATTAGCCATTTAGTCACATCACTTACTCTTTTAGTTGATGGTAAATTTTCCATTCGGTAACTGATTAATTGGCCAGGAAATTTCTTTTTTCCCATTTTGCCCCTGACTATGGTAATTCCCACTAGATTACCACTTAACACATCTTTTGATTCTATTTCACATGTCATGCGCCCTCCCCTTCGTTTTAATTCAATTTAAGCTTTGACACCATAATTGAGCTTAAATACTGGATTTGGACACTGACTGCTGCTAATTCGAGTTATAATTCATACTTTATCCCCCGAAAGAATTCATCCTCATACGTTACAAATTTTGGGACATTACACAAATACCATTTTTGGACAAGTTTCTGTGAAATGTTGTATCTGTTGACCCACTTTTTCTGAGATAACGTGTAAACTCAATTGACCTTTGCTACGCTTTGTTTGACTAAAGGGTACTTATCTTTCTTGAAACAAGACCCAACAGTGTCTGATCATTTTGATTAATTATCGCAGGTCTTTTGTTCAGTGGCAATTAATTGCGAGGAAGTTGCTGTTAGAGATTTCGTTATTTATATATATGGACCCCTTTTAATTAACTTCACTTAATGCATCTTATCAAAGATATAATTGTTTAAGCCTTGAAAGTTATGCCCTCCAAGAGGAAAAAAAGCCAAAAGGCAAACAAATCTCATGACCACTTATCACATAGTATTAAAATTAAGTACTTGATTGGAGCTACTTATTAACTATAAGTATATTCATGCAAGTCAAGATAAAACTCCTCTCAAATATTTATGCTATATATTTTAACTTACAATTTAGAAAATATTTTTAAGAGCTCAAATCATCATTCCAAACAAGCCTCAAACAATCTGGTTTAGCTTGACTGGTCTAGTCAATAATTATTGAATACTACCTTGTTAGTCATCAATGGAATCTCCGCATCTTAACATTTCCCCAACAATGACTGTGAATATGGACATGCCGGTAATATTTCAGAACACATCGAGTGGTTGAAGATTCTATAATATAATCGTATCTTACCCAGGGGGAAACCCAAGATTGAAAATTTGAATATTGTGAATTTATTTGTTGAAACATGTTGAAGAGTGGCTGGCCAAGCGTCTTTCTATACATGTTAAAATCATATTTACATTTTATCCCATTAATTAAGTTAGTCTACCACTTTTATTGAGTTTCCAAAAGACTACAAGCTCTCAAATACTAGTTGGTCAATATGCATATTTGGAATGCTGATTGGGGGAATTAATGAAGATGATTAGAGTAATTTAAGAAAAAACATGTCATATTAACTAACTTAATAAACTTTCTTGACCTAATTAAATCAGGTAAATATGTCTTACATTAAGGACCATGGGTATTATATTCACAAGTCCATCATCGGCCTAACATACTTTGTGTTATCTTTTAAGCAGTAGGCTTTTCAAGTAAAATAAAATTAAAGTAAAAAAGAATTCCTTTCCTTAATCTTTCAGACTACCTTTTAAAACACACTCAAAAATAAAAAAAATTTAAAAAAAAGTTTCAAAATCGTTAAAATATCTTTTGCACAAATGAAAAACATTGAGATTAAGAAATGGGTAATGAAAGTATTAGTGTTTATGCAAGTGTGATATATCATAACCCACTTGAAATATATGTCTCATCTCGAACACTTTAGAATTTAATTAGTAAGGACACTAGTACAGAAAAGGGTTTTTAGACCGGTTAAAATCGACTTTTTAGATCAGTTTTGGATCCGGTCTTGATACAGCCGGTCTTAAAAGTATGTCATTTTTAAGACCGGTTTTGAAACCGGTCTTAAAAGTCTAAATTTTAAAACCGGTTCTATTAAAAACCGGTCTAAAAGTACCAATTTTAAGACTGGTTATCATGAGCACCGGTCTTAAAAGACCTCTGGGGGAAGGGGGTTTAGAGAGATTTTTAAGACCGGTTGTTAAAAATAACCGGTCTTAAAAGTAATTTTAAGTCCGGTTATAAAAATATCCGGTCTTAAAATTTTTAATTTTAAGACCGGTTCTATATATAACCGGTCTTAAAATTACTTTTAAGACCGGTTATTTTTAACAACCGATCTTAAAATTACTTTTAAGACCGGTTATTTTTATAACCGGTCTTAAAAGTATTATATTTTGTTTTTTTAAATATGTGTGTGATTAGGTTTTTACCAGAACGCATCCTTGAGCATAGGATCATCCTTTATTTCTTGGTGGTGGACAATTGATCCCAAGTTGTGCACACTCCCCCGTGCAACCAATCGTCTCAGAGGATCCTCCACAAACAAGTCACAAGGCAACAAGCTTAAACCAAACAAAACAATATAATAGAAGCTACACCACTAGAAGCAACAAGCTTAAACTATAGTCTTCAACGTGTACTAGGATCAAAATCATCACTATGACTCTCAAAATCATCACTTTCAAATGGAATAATTAACCCAGGTCCACTAGAAGTAACAAGCTTAAACTATAGTCTGTAATGCAAATGGAAAACCACCAAAATAAACCCATGTCCACAATTTCAGAATAATTCAACCGTACCTTAAACCTTTGCTTGAGGATCCTCTTATTCCTCTGGATTTGAACAGTCCTTGGCCATGTAACCCCCTGCCGTAATAATATCCGAAATACGCAATTAAAGTGAAATAGAGACCAATAAGAATAAAAATTTATTATTATAAACCCATCTACCAGACGGGGTTTTCACAAACACCTTTCAAAATCATTTATAACCTGGTCTCACGTTCACATTCCGAATACAATTACTACACAAAGATAAATCACATTCATATATCAGAGTACGCAATGTAATACTTCCAGCAATTTTGGATTCCATTCATTAATCAAGCCTTACAGGGCACAATCGCCCATACAAGCCCTCATATGGGGATTACACAACAAATCTCAATACAAATAATCAAAACCTCATCCACATATATTCATCCAAATAACCAAATACAATTATCCAAATATACATCCCAACTAAGATAACCAACTACCAACTTCAATCCCGAAAGAGTCTTCATCGCCCTTAGCTGCTCGCTATATCCTTGATCTACTACCTTGTCTGAAAGGTTAGTAGGGGAGGATGAGATTCTAGAGAATCTCAGTAGGATAACAATATCAATATGCACGTACGATACATGTTTAATGCATGACATGCTTGCATCACACAACTCATGATAACACAATGACAATTTGCAAGCTCAATGCTTCGAACAATATACCTATGGCCATAGCATAAATTGAAACATAGCTTCAAATTACACACAATTATGCAAAGCTAAGACATGCACCAACACACTAACACATATATCAAATACAAGCAGAAGAGATATGTTCCCTACACTCTTTCCACGTAAGCTCCAACTTCGCTTACTCACGATCAGGGCGAACACCAAATCCTATAACCAAACAAGGACATAGGGTTAATCCCTTTTCCAATTCCTTAACTCTCAAACACTTAAGTTGGTTATCATTCACAACCTTTAGGTGGCTAATCAAAGCCCAAACACATGCCTAAAGGCTTGGGAAACACTTGACCAAAGATCTCCTTTTAAAAATACCAAACACTGATTTTTGGGGGTGGGCCGCGGCCCACAATCCACTGGCTGCGGCCCAAAACTGCCCAGAAACATTTGGGCTGCGGCCCAAAAAATCTAGTTTCTTGGCTGAACTTCCAAAAATCATAACTAATTCCACAAAAATCGAAATGAGGTGATCCCAAAGCCAAATGAAAGCTATTCAAGTCCTCTACATAGGAAAAATATTGGCCTTTACTAGAAATCACCACACAAATACAGAATTTCCCAAAACTCAAGACTGTCCCAAAACAGAATCCATTTTCGACCTCAAACTTTGGACAGCTATAACTCTCAGTTCCCAAAACGAAATGGCACAAATTATATGTCCATTTTGAAGCTTGGGATGTAAACTTTAAGACTGGAAAGTGTCATAATTTTCAGACATCATTTGCCCAGTCAAAACGTCCACAACACCAGACTGCCCAGAGCAAAACTTCAAGTGACAGATTTCTCAGTTTTGCACCAATGATTCCAATGGTTCCCAAATTCATACCAAATACCATTTCCACATAAATTTGCACAAGGAATCCATTGGAAACACCAAATTAACCAAATTGAAATCATATTGACATGTTACCAGAACATGTCACACAAATCACAATTCAAACCACAACATCACAACTCTTCCAATTCAAGTTCCCAAATCAATTCCAATGACCAAATACCACAACATGGCACCATTTTCAACATAAAACACATGACAATTCATGCATTTCACAATTCCACCAAAATCAGGGCAAAAACTAAAATTCACAATACTCAACCACAAATCACAAAACTTAGATCAAAAGGCTTCAAATACTCACCTCTTCCTCTTTCCCAAACCAATTTCTTGATTCTCCATCTTTCCACTTTTGCTCAAGCTCTCAAACACCTCCAATCAAGAATCTAAAACCATAGAGATGAAGCTCTCATCACTATGAACAACTTTATAGAAAAGTGTTTCAGCATTAGAGGACATTAAGCCAACCAAAAACTCACCTTTGCATTTCTCTTTCTTCCCTTGCCTTGGACGACCATGGGAGCATAAGAGAGAGAGAAAGATGAAAGGATGAAGAAGGAGGGTCAGTTTTTGGAGCCAAAAACCGACCTAAAAGGGAGAGGAGAGAGGGAAGAGGTGTTTTGACACTTTGACCAATCCAAAGGCCCAAAACTTGCCAAGTGTCAACATCTCAACACACCTCCCATGAGCTCACATAAGTACACCACATGGGATTCCACCCCTTGATCTATTACACAATTCAATCTCAACCATTGATCTTGAAGTTACCAATGAGTTTCCTCTTCGGTAACCGATCAATCGGTCGGTAACTTTACCGTTTTGCCCCTGATTATGGCAATTCCTCTTGAATCACCACCAAACACACCATATCATTCCTTCCATAATGCACCCTCCCCTCTACTTTAAGTCAATTTAGATGTTAATCCATAATTGAACTTAAATACAGGGTTTCGGCGTTGCCCACAACACATACGAATCACATCGGGTGCCAAATCACACCATAATCTCCAAAAGGGTTTATTTATCACTAACCACATCCACTTTTGGAGTCATTAACTCTTAATCACAATTTGGGATCCTGATAAACCAGGGCTTAGCAGTCCACTAATCTCAGGCTTATTCTCTAAGCTCAAGTCTCAGAATTCGGGGTATTACAGGCCACTTGTTGCAGGAATCGAACAAAGAAAATGGAGGATAAGTAATCTCACAATTTCAATGAAAAACCCAAAAATGAAATGGAAACACAAACCTGACAATAAAAACAAGGTTGAGAATGAAACCAATCGGAGGGAACAAATGATGATAGCCTTCCGACAATGAATTCAACAGTAAATCTCTGTTGACGGCGGCGAAGTTAAGGACGGAGAAGAGAAGGGGAAAGGAGGAGCTGCCGCGAACAGACGTAGGGGTTTCGCTGATGTGCTTGACTCTTGAAATGAAATTTCAGAGCTAAATTTAAGCGGATTTTGAAATCCAGGTCAGTTTTAAGACCGGTTGTCAATTAAAACCGGTCTTAAAAGTAATATTTAAGACCGGTTCTATCTTAAAACCGTTCTTAAAATATATATTTAAGACCGGTTATTAATAAATAACCGGTCTTAAAAATTAAAACTTTTTAAGACCGGTTATTAATTAATAACTGGTCTAAAATTTTGAATTTTTAAGACCGGTTCTTATTTACAACCGGTCTTAAAAATAATAAACGTTTTATTTTTATGATTGTCTTTAATTCAGATAATATTTTCTAGACCGGTTTTTTTTAAAACCGGTCTAAAAAATATATCACATATTTTTATTTTTTTTTTATTGTATATATTTTAAGACCGGTTGTTTTGTAACTGGTCTTAAAATTATTTTTAAGACCGGTGTTTTCTATAACCGGTCTTAAAAGTATTTTTAAGATCGGTTATTAATATAACCAGTCTTAATATTTCATCATAATTACAAAAATGGTACCGATCATATTTTTTAGACCTTATCCGATGTAACCGGTCTAAATGTTGCGGTCTAAAAACCCTTTTTTGTATTAGTGGGAAAACCTTCATTAGGTTTTTGCGACTGAAATAAAGGAAAATTAATCATGATTTCAAAGGTGTCCATGTAATTTCACACTTAATTGTTAACCTTAGAGGATAATTTATGGTCCACAATTACAAACGGAAGCCTATGAAGCTACCACATCCTGGGTGCGTTTGGGTTCTTGCGAATAATGTGTAATATGCTTTTGGCTGCTGCAAATATCAAGTACTGGTTTGCTTTTTCTGCCTTCCTAGTTTGTTTGTTCCTAGTTTGGTCTTATTGTCTGGAAGTAAACTCTTGCGCAAGATATTGTTGGGGAAAAAGATAATTAATGAGGATGATAAGAAAAAGTAATTTTTCCCCAGAAGAAGAAATAAATTCTTTACATCTCAAGTTAATATTAATTTCATGCTATACTCGCTTAGTGTTACTTTTAATTTACTTATATAAGTTATTTACAATTTAAAATAACAATTTTTTTGAATCATCAATAAAAGATTATCTTTATTTTAGATGATATATATTATTTAAATGATGTTTTTTCACATATATAAATTTGAAAATATAGGTTTACTTTGCTTGAATCATATTTAAATTTGAGTCAATTTCATTTAAACTAGGGACAAGTTTAAAATTCATAATATAGGGATTCAAACTTTAATTAAATTTTTTTGGTACAAATTTGAAACAAGTTGAAAATTTTGAAGCCATATGTCCGTACGATAATCAATAAATGCTGGAACTTATATGCCAAGCATATTACTACCGTGTGCTCTTAATATAAGGCTCATATAATTTTTTTTTTAGAGATTAAGAAAACTAAATAAACAACTTAATTATAACATATGTTATATTATTCTATCATGTATTAGTTTATAAATCAGGCAAATTAGTTTGGTATAAAAATGATAAATAAAAATATTTAAAGTAATTTATTCAGCTTCCTTAATCTCTCACTATAAAAAAAAAAAAAAAAAGGCAACTCTTATTTTTAAATTAATTGTGGTACTTAGAAAGTATCACATATCACATCACCACTAAAAGAACCTGTAACGCTTTATATATGTTTTTTTTTAAAAAAAAAACACTTCCTGTGAGGAAGTACCACCTAAGGTCTTTTTTTTTTTTTTTTAATTTTTACTTCTTGGCACATTTTTAAGGAAGCATAACTGAAAGTATTATTTTTTAAAATAACAATTTTTTCATATTTTTCTTTTAAATCCCTATAATTATGGTTGACAATATATTTTAAACACATGTCCTTGTCCACAATAACATGAAGAAAAACAACAACAATCAAATAACTCCGAAATTATACAAATTAACAAATAAATAATTAACAAAATCACTACTAAGTAAAATACAAGTGTTAAAAATAAATAATTATTTTACTTGTACAACTCATCAATGTTAATAATTATTACAACAACTAAAAATTATAACTACTACATATCTTCACATATAACATATATATAATAACATTTAATTTTATCTCAGTTTATTTTCAACATATAAAAATGAGAATAATTTTTTTTAAATTTTATAATTAATTAAATATAAAAGATATCGAGAAAATTAAACTATTAACTACTAATAAAATTATATTTATAAGCTCAAAAATTAAAAAAACAAATTACAGTGTATTGGATGCTTGAATAGAGTGAGTTAAAACCTCAAGCACAACACCTGGAAAAAAAATTAATAGAGGAAAAAGACAAAGACAAAGACAAAGTTACATAAATGTTTAAAAAAAAGACGATTAAGAAGATAAGGTGTTATACGTAGGTTTAAAATATAAAAAATAAAGAAAAAAGAAAAAATGAGTGGGTACAACTTACAGGACAACATGAAACTAAAAGGAGAATAAAATAGGACCAAAAGGGAGGAGTAGGGTCAAGTTGGTGCAAGAAATGGGACAAAAGAAATGAAGAGGGAGTGCGAAAATAAAAAGAGAAGGTGGAGGAGGAAAAGTGAGAAGTAATGGAACAAAGGAATAAAAGGAAAGTGCAGATCGAAGTGGGGATGGTGATGAGCAACAAAAAAAGGAGGAGGAAATGTGGGAACTAAGAGAATAAGGAGTGATGATACGTGTTGGATGAATAGTACAAACTAAGAGGATAAAAGTGATAGAAGCAGATTGCAGAAGAGAGAAGGGTTTGAAAAAAATTTTTGAAAATATTACTTTGTGTGGCGCTTGCTAAGCCAAGTGTCATAATAGTTGTGGCACTTCCTTAAGCAAGCGCCACTGTTGCTGCTTCAATTTTTTAAGGAAAAACACCTTAGGTGGCGCTTCCTAAGGAAGCGTCACCTAAGGTCACCAAGTAGTTGTGACACTTCCTTGAAGAAGCTCTACCTAAGGTATTTTTTAAAAAATAAAATTAGATGAAGATGTGACGCTTCTTTAAAGAAGTGCTATATAAGGTGCGCCACTAATCCCTATTGTTATAATAATATCTTTAAAAAAAGTTAATTGGATCTTATATTAAAGATAAAAAATAATTTTAGCTTTTATAAAATATTGGATAATATTATGATACCGAACTTAAGATTGTATCCGAAGTTGATTTTTTATATATAAATCTCATTAGAAAAAAAAATAAAACTCAAAATAAATTGTTTATGTGATCTGCATGATGTGTAAGGATATGTTACAAGAATTCAAAAAAATTGTTATTTTTAAAAAATTCAAGGTATTTGAAAAAAGAACCATATTTACATCGAGTTTTTTATATCCATTTTGTTAAATTATGCAACCACACATAACTATGTATTCTATTTTTTCATATAGGTTTATAATTAAATGATAATATTTAAAAAATTGGACATATAGTCACCTATGATTGGACACTACAAAAAATATAAGCTACAGTGATTAATTTAAATAATACTATAGTGTTTGGGAAGCACCGTAGCTTCCAGGACCGTTAAAACAAGCTACGATACTTCTTGAACATATGGAAGCGCCATAGCTTGATTATTATTATTTTTAAAAAAAATATCACTTCCATGGCGCTTCTCCAGATTGACTTCCTATTGCATTTCCTTAGAGAAGTGCCGTAGGAAGTCTTTTATTTTTTTAAAAAAAATAATTTTTCATAATTATTTTATTTTCCTGATAAAAATCTCCATTTATAATCCAAAACCCACAATTCATAGCAATTTACAATACAATCCACAGTAAAATGAAAAAACATAGCACGTATTTTTTGCAATATTGTGTCTTCATGTATCAAATATAAACGGACTCCAACATTTAAGTTGCTTAAACTTGAGCCATACATGTTACTTCTACGGAGGATTAAACTAGGTATTATTATATTTATAAACTCAAAAATTTTAAAAAATTACAATATATAGGAAGTTCAAGAAGATAGAGTTGACACTTCAAATAGATACCTGAAAAAATTTATGAGCACATATATATGATCATGATAGGTTTTAACTAAAAAAAAATGAACCAAATCACATATATCCATTGATCCCTCTTCACCTTACCTTCACCTGAAAATTCGTCGGCAGCGGAGCCCTCTGACTCCATGACTCGACCTTGTGTGACATTGGAGCTCTGATGTCTTGTGCGCCACCTCTCCGCCATAAATCTGCTCCCATCTATCGGACGACCCCTCCTCTCGCCCCCCAAATCCTCAGTCAATATCGTCCACACATTTGGCAAGAGAGAGATTCGTCGCTTCGACTCGTCCAGCCACCTCGGAAGCCATGGAGGCACCCATCGAAGGTCCTCATCGGATGGTGTCAGAGGCGTCTGAGGTTTGAACACCTCCTTATAGCCATTTGCCCTACGCTCCTGCACATCGCCATCACGGGACTGACTCCCAGTCAGCTCATCAACCGTCCACGACAGGGGAAGCCTTCCAATAAACTCCACCAGAAGGGGAGAGGAGACCCTACTAAGATGAAAGAGTAGTCGCCACTCAACCTGTGGTGGGCTAACACTGGTCGGCACTCTCATTCTATCGGAGGGAATGAAACCCTAGCGGAGGGAAACCTTTCGCATTGAGGCGAACGCATAGCTTCAAGGCGTATACATACATATATATAAATATATATATGCGCGCCACGCGCTTTCATATAAGGTCAAGTCTATAAATAAATTAATATTTTCCTTTCTTCTTATTTTCCCTATTTATTTATCTTAATTTAAAGATATTTTAATAAATGTAAATAAACTATATTATATTTAAGGTCATATTAATTTTATTCAATCGACTTAGGATAATTAATCTAATAAACGGATTTCATGAGGTGCCTAATATATTTGGAAAATGACCAAAAAAATGTATCTTGAACTTTGAAAACCCCAAAATTTTTATGTTCATAAGCAAAAGGACAATTAGGTTTGCTGACAATTTTACTTATGAGGACAATTTGAGACTTCGGCCTTCTGAGTTTGTTTGGCACGGTAGAGATAGAGAAGAGGGAAAGGGCAAAATTATAATAAGTTCAATTTAAAAGAAATGAATAAATGGGGTTATAAAATTTTAATAAAAAGAAGATGTAAAATAAAAGAATAAAAAAAATTAATTAAAAGCTTCTACTTCTACTTTTTCAATTTATTTATATCAAACTCATTAAATTTTTTTGTTCATCCCCGTGGTCGTAGTCTAGTGTATTTCATCATAGGAAACAATTTTTTTAAAAAAAAAAGAATAAAAAAAGAGAAAAGATAAATTAGTGCTTTGAATTTATAAAATCTCATGTCAAAATTGAAATAGGAATCTAGAATTTCTAATTTTGACCAAATGACCAAATTGCTCTGAGTTAGGTTGTGAAATATGAAAGTGAGATCATTAATGTAAAATCTGGTGTTATTAATATAAATACAATTGTTGTTATTGACCCCTGAAACTTGTGCCTTCAAAATTATCCCTGGTCTTTGGGATATGAAGTTGTGAAACATGAAAGTAAAGTCGTTATTGTAAAATATGATATTATTAATATAGATACAGATGTTGTTATTGTTCTCTAGCTGAAATTCTTGCCCTCAAAATTATCCATGATATTTGGGATATAGAGTTGTAAAACATGAAAGTAAAGTTGTTATATGATGTTGTTAATATAGATGCATATATTGTTATTGACTTCTAAAACTTGTGCCCTCAAGTCAGGGCATTTCGGTCATTTGGTCAGAGTTAGAAATTTCATATTCCTACTTCAATTTTAACTTAGAATTTGATAAATTTGCAGCACCAATTTGTCTTTTCCGATTTTTAATTGTATTTTTCTGTAATTTTTCCTAAAATAAATTAAATTAGGAAATGAATAAATTAAGTTTTGAAATATGTTCGCATATGTCGCTAATAAGCCTATTTAGATCTGGGAGCCACCAAAAAATTGGTAGTTAATAAATTATGTTTTATACCAATAATTTAAATTATATATAATGGCTTTTGTGTTAGGGATATAAAGCGGGGTGGTGCTGCATGATTTGAGTATTTTCATAGTAGGTTAGTGGTAATTTAGTATTTATATATTTATATTTTGATTTTTGGTTCTTCTAAATAATTAAAGTTTTAATATACTTTTCATTAATATTACTTTCCTTTTTTATGAAAATAAAGATTCCTTTCACTAGATCCTTGGCTCCAATTTTCCCCATAAATAACACAATTTCTTTCAAACTTATATACAAATAATCTAATTGTACGTATAAATTTCATAACATGCACTATTTTCTCAAAAATAAAAAAAATCATTACATACGTTAATTATTTAATAATATTTTGTCCGAAAAAAAATATTATATATAGTAGCAAATATTGTCTAAAATAATATAGGGTTAAGGTGCAAAAATACACATGAGCTTTTATCAAAAATGCACCCAACACCAAATGCTTTTTTTAGGGGCAAAAGTGCCCATGAGATTCTAAAATGGGTGCAAAAGTCACATATTCTGTTACCTTAAGAATGTTGACCGTGAGTTTTAACTTTGTTGACTAAAAATGCTAACTAGGAGCATGACGTGACTAAAAACGAGAAGAGTAGGGGTCTTGTTTTTTTGCAAGTGGTCAAAATGTTCTTTTTTTTTTTTTTTTTAGAATGTAATTGAAATGGTTTCTTCATCACTGTGAGGGTTGATTGAAGATCAATGCGAAAATCCCCATTCTTTCTGTCTGTATTAGGAGTTATAGGCACTAGAGAACCGTTGCTTTCAGCAGCTCAGAGACATCTTTATTGGCTCCTATTATAATGATGCTCTCGTTCTGTTTCTGTGAAGATCTTAGACAAGATTCCTTGGCTTCACCGGACAGATTCTTGCAAGCTCCAGAATCCATAAGCGCGAAAGAAGTGATGGCAAATGCAGCTTTCTTCAGAGTTTGAGAAGAGAATACCGCAATGGAGGATTCATTGTCGGCGTCGGCAGTGCAATGCGGCAGATTAGAGGAAGGAGGAACCGGCCAGGATGGGATCGACTTCAATACATATTCAGTCCCAACTTGTTGCGACCACCCTGTTCATAATTCCACCTGGATGAGATCGACCACCCTGTTCATAACTCCCCCATTCCGGTAAAGCTCTGAAATTTCCAACGACCTCTTTCTTTGTTTTCATTCCACCATTATTGCTCCTCCATCCCTCATTGTCACACCGTCAGATTCTCTGTGATTTTTAGCAAGTATTTTGTGAGTTCCAACTGTGTTTTCAATTCTCCGGAGGAGTTGTGCATTTTCCAGCGAGTTTCTTGATTTTTCCAACCCCCATTTCCGGCGGTCTCTACTCCTTGTTTCTCATTGCTGCCATTATGAGCCTTCGAAGCACCATCAACTCAGTCATGTAAGCACCTTCTGTGTCAATTCAGCAAGTTTGTAACTTTCCAGTGAATTCTTGAGCTTTTCCGACGACATTATCATTTCCGGCCCCAACTCTGGCGAGACCCAGTGCCATTCCTCCTCCACTGTGTTTCACCATCAACTTCCAAGTCTACCAAGAGCTCCAAACCAGTGAGAACAAGTGTGATTTGGAGCATTTGACGATGCCGTGATTTACGCTTCAAATCACACATGAGATTTCTAACCCCAACTCCGGCGAGACCCAGTGCCACGTTTGTTCAATCAAAATGCTTCAAATCACACTTGTTCTCCACTGCCAGCAAAATGTTTTAGTTAACAGACGTCAGTTTAAGATAACGGGTGATGTGATTTTTGCACCTATTTTGAAAGTTTATGGGTATTTTTGCTCCTAAAAAAAACATTTGGTATTGGATGCACTTTTGACAAAAAATCATGTGTATTTTTGCACCTTAACCCAATAATATATTAGAATTCATTAAGAAATCCTAATAACCTTTTTTGAATAATTGAAATATTGTCAAAATATACAAAGAAAAATAAAATAATTCATTAAAGCATGTTAAGAAATTATTAAAAATAAATAGTGCGAAAATTGATAAAACTGAATCAGCACTATTCGTATACAAGTTATTTGGCTTCTTATGACGCCCACGTCCTTACTAATGCAAAGATATATGAAAAAATTAAGGGAGAATTATATTTAGGTCCAAAAAAAAAAAGAAATGAAGAAATGGTCTTTTGAAATTATAAAATGAAAAAATGGTCCCATGAAATTATCAATGTAGGCTCCTGAAGTTGTCAACGACTTGGTCCTGGAGTTGTTAATAGGACCATCTTTCCATTTTGCAATTTCAAGGGACCATTTCTTCGTTTATCTATTTTTTTGGGACCTGAGTGTAATTCTCCCAAAAATTAATAATATTATTGAGCGAATAAAATTTATAAGCAACACACACATCAAGGTACCTGTGTATGTAAAGGCATAATTAAGTGGTGAGGCTAATTAATGGCCTTTCACCAAAATATCATATCAGTCTTTTTCTGGGTATCTCCTGCTTTACTCCATTAATTTTTGGTATTATTGTACATATAAACTTTGAACGCATTATGGAAGCCCTACGGACAACAATTTCGTTTTTATTTTATTACTTTCGATTTGAATCTCTTTAATTAAATTGCACCTAAATATATGGTCCCCACGAATTAACATATACATTAAATTCATATATTTATTCATTATATAAGCCGAAGACTTTTGAGTCTCTTTAGATCGATTCACTATAGCTTCAAGCTTCTTAGATCTCCCTCTCTCTTCCTACTCCCCTCCACCTTCAAGCTTCTTAGATCTCTTATGTGAAACGGGTTGGGGAAGGGGAGGAGAGACAAACTAGAGGAGGGAAAACAGCAAAAAGGAGGGGGAAATTAGATGAAGGGAGAGGGAGGAGAGAGAATGAATTCTTATTCAATCGATTAATTAAATCTGCTTATAACTGAGAAGCCTAAGATCTATCTATAGAGCACTAGAAAAAATAAAATAATAATTCAAGTTTACACAAGTACACAAGTGGTGTTTAAGACTGGCGCATTTAAATTGGTTATAGCGGATAAGGTCTTAAAAAAATGACCGGTGGTATTTTGGTAATTATAATCAACGTCTAAGACATGTTATACTAAAATAAGGTCTTAAATATATTATTTAGACTGGTTTATCAACAACCGGTCTTAAAAAATTAATCATTAAAAAATATAAATATATGTATATATTTTCTAGACTGGTTCTAAATGTACCAGGTCTAATATATTTTCTGAAAAAAAGAAAATTTAAAATTCATTTTTTTCCAGACTAGTTATAAGAAAGAACCTGTCTTAAATGTTAAACTTTTAAGACCAGTTGTTATTAGGAACCAGTCTAAAAGTTTTTTAAGATTGGTCTAAAAATATAACTTTTGAGACTGGTTTTTTGTATAATCGGTCTTAAAAGTGCCCTAAATATTTCAACCGCTTCGTATCACGCCTAATTTCAACTCTGAAATTTGATACTCAAGCTTCTTACAAACTCCTCCCTCCTTTCGCAGCAGCTCCTCCTTCCTACGTCGCTCCTCAGTCCTTAACCTTCATCATCGTCGATACAGAGGTTCGATTGAATAGATTACCGTAAGGCTCGATGCTTGTTCCCTCCGATTGGTTTCTTCTTCAAGCACGGTTTCTTGCCTCCCCTGGGTTTCATCTTTAAGCTTCTCTTTCCCACATCTCTCCTTCATTCTTTACCAACGCCGCCAGTGGACGCAGGGGTACGGTGGATTGCATTCCCACCTCGCCGTTCCTTGCCTCTCCTGGGCTTCATTCTAAAGCTCGAACTCCAAGTAATTATGAGATACGTTTGGCTTTTTTCATTGCATGCTCTAAGGATTTGTTCTCCTTTTTGAATTAGTTTAACTTTTGAGCATTATTGTAGAATATTATATATGGATGCAAAGCCTCTTTTTTGTTTCTCAAAGCTGCTTCTATATCTCTTAGCCTGGATTTTGTGACTCTATATTGTTGAATTATGTGTTCTTTGTCACTTTAACACTTGACTCCCCTTTGTTCTTTGTTTTATTTTTTCTACATATAATTATATAGAATAATGTAGAATGTTTTATTTTAACATTCTAGACAGAGTTAGTTTCATTGACACTGGATTATGTGTTTTAGCTAGACAGATTTAGACAGAGTCTCAACCTTAATTATATGACTCTATATGAACGAATTATGTGTTCTTTATCCCTTAATTCTGTATTGTTTTATGGCTCCAATGAATTTTGGAGGTGGAATTGTATAGGGAGAGCATGAGGAAGAAATTTCCAACTAAATACCAACAAAGATATAGCAATTAAAGTCTAGAATATTAATATAGTTCTTGAAATGAAAATTGGAGACTGAAATTTAAAGTGCCATAACCACATAGGAATATAAATTAGCTCATTTGATTTCAAGTGAGGATAATGAGGTATTATAGTGAGGGTACTCCGAAGCCAACTAGTGTTGATCAAAGTGAGGGTACTCCTAGTAATACTTCAAGTCAGAATCAAAGTGAGCCCCGTAACCAGCCCATGTGAAGGGGTAGAAGAGACACCTGATTGAGAGACATTCCCCTCAATCAGAATACTTGGGAAAAGATTATAATTGAGTTTGATAGATATTGAAAACCAATCGAGCCCAATACGAGCCGATATAGGAGTTTTGTCAGCCTCCTAGCACGCAACAAGTCTAGCATCTTGATAGAGGAGTGGAGAATATGGATAAACGTGTAAAGAAACATATTTGGAAAACTATCCAGGTGTAAAATGATTGCCCTCACTAACTATTAAATTTGTAGGGTTGAATTATTAAATTTGTCACTAACTATCGGATGCATGCATTACAGCTCACTTACAACATTCTTGAGAGTGAAATCTTGTATAAAAAGACAATAATGAATTATAATGAACTCTAGAGGAAGTTTAAGATAAGTCTAGCCAACAATTACATGCATATCAAGGTGGAAGATGGTAAGCCTCATCCTAATCCTTGCCACAAGTATTCTTATATTGACGAACACACTTGGCAAGAATTTATAGGGCTTCGGACTACTCTAGAAGCTTTGGTGAGGTGACATATTTTGCATTTTATTTACTTATGAATTGTCTTTAATTTATTGATTGTAACCTTTTTTTTATTCAGAGGAAAGAAGGCAAAAGGCACAAGAGAGTAGAAGAAAGAATGATTGCCCTCATACAATGTCTAGTGGGGGTTATGCGAAGGCTGAAAAAGACTTGTTGGAGGCCCAACGGAAGAGATTGGAAGAAACAGTTCAATCTGATTCTTCTATTCTTCTTTCTCCATAAAGAGGAGCGGGACTTATACGAGTGAACGATTTCGTATAGTTGGTGAAAAAATTGTAAGTATTGTTGTTGTTATTAATTAGTTAGTAACTAAACTTTCATTACTTATGTTTGTCTTACATGTCTTATAGGAGGAGCGTAAAAAAAAAAGTCGAGGGATTGCTTAGGTTGGATGGGAGGAATGACATCCTGACGTTGCTATAGGAAAACACAAGCATCCCGGCCGTGTTACGGGAGTTGGAGGTGGAGTAGCATAAGGGATTACTTTGGAGCACCCCCACGCCATTCCTCAGGTATAGTGACTAGGGAGGAGATAGAGCATATATTGGCTACTGTGAGGGAGGAAGCAAGGGTCGAGGCAGAAGCATAATTTGATGCACGATTAGAAGAAAGGTTGAGCAAGATGAAGGAGGAAATGATTATCATTGTGAGCATAAGACAAGATCCCAGTGCTCCCCAGGCATATTCGCTTGCACCTAAGCAAAGTAGTAAAGGGAGTTGCTGCAATGTTGATAAGTTATCAGAAGGTCCTGGAAAAGAAATTGGTGAGCCTTGTGACCTATATATTAAGGATCCTCTGAGACGATTAGTTGCACAGGGGAGCGTGCACAACTTGGGATCAACTGTCCACCACCAACAAATAAAAAATGATCAAGTCAAAGTGGTAGTTGAAGAATTGATCGTTGCAGATACACCTCTCCCTATCCCTATTGATGACCTTAAGATTGTAAGCGATGTCCTTAATTCTTTCATCTTGTGGCTAAAGAACCTTGTTTCTGATCGAACTGAGGAAACCCCAATCACAACCCTAGTTGCACCTCTTCCTACTCAAGAAGTTTCACAGCCTCCATTGAATGTTATACAAAAAGTGATTCTGATGCCATATGATACGTCCTTTCAAACAATAGATTGGCCTATAGATTCAGCTGTTGGCATGTCAAGAGTGCAATGCTATCTTGAGAGGGATGACTTAGTGTCCCTGGTAGCTTCTAGACAACAGCTTACAATTTCAATTGTCCAACTATTTTTAATGTAAGTATCTTCTTCAGTAAATATTTTACAAATCACGCTATTAAACTTTGATTTGTGTGCTTGCATTATTGTAGGTACATGAATCGTAGGTTGGTTTCCTTTGGCAAAAGCGATAAATTTGGATTCATATGCACAACTCAAATCCATGACAAAGGGACCACTGCTGTTATCAGACACACATACTTATTGGAAAGACTTAGCGAAACCCCAATTGAGTATTTATTGGCTCTATATGTATATGGGTAAGAAATAAATTTACATTTCATAATATACATAATTTTTTATATTTGCTTAAAAGTCACACTGGTGGAAAACTAGCTTTTTAGTCTGGTTGAAAATGACTTTTTAAACTGATTCTGGATGAGGTCTTGATACAACCGGTCTAAAGAGTCTATTACTTTTTAGACTAGTTAAGCAACCGGTCTTAAAAATCACTTTTTTAGACCGGTTGCTCGAAGATCAGGTCTAAAAAATCCAGACTTTCTAAACAACTGGTCCAAAAACTTGTTTTTAGACCTCAAGTTCCAAGACTTTTAAGACCGGTTATTAGAATAACCGGTCTTAAAAGTACTTTTTAGACCGGTTGTAGGGATAACCGATCTAAAAAGTACTTTTAAGACCGGTTTTTCTAATAACTAATCTAAAAAGTACTTTTAAGATTGGTTATCCCCTACAACCAGTCAAAAAAGTGACATTTTTACATTTTTAAAATAAAAAAAAATTAAATAGGGCTTTTTTTGGATTGGAAGGATTTTAAAATTATCCAAATCCAAACAAAAAGTTCCCTATTTTTCTACTATCATATAATTTTAAGTAAGATATGACAACCGTAACTAAATGATGAAAAACAACAACTCATAAGATAAAAAATTGACAATAATTAATAAAAAATATCCCAATCTAAAATGGGACATTCTAATATGCTAAATACTGACAACTGCTACCATTCAAAGAAAAGAATATCGAACGAACTGCATTGCATTGTGGCATTACAAGAACAAGTGAGCACAAGTCATCAAAATCAAGGGAGTTGAGAAGAAATTTTCTGTGCATCATGCTTTCTAGAGGATTTGAGAAGATATGGAAATGTAGGAAAGAGGAAGGAGCCAAATTCGTTTTCTGCTCTTAAAATGGAAGATATTCTTCGGCATGATACAGAGTTCAAATATTAAGGAAACAATTTTCAAGAAGCAATCATGACCAAGAGAGCAGGGACATAGTTACCTTTGGATGAAGTATTCTATCCATCTCCAAGAATAAGTCAACCATGCTACACCTCTCTGAAGCGAGATGTGATAGAAGTCCCTTAGCATGAAGCAAGTCATATGTCCGGGAATAGGTGGGAAAGGGTTCACACCTGAAAATCAATTGCAAGGTTAAGCATTTAGATATGCAGAAGCATGGAAGTATTGACTTTATTTTTAAAGGAGATTCACAGGTGTGAACGCCAAAAAGAAGAGAATTTAGAGATGAAGTGGATTTTTCACAAACAAGATTTTGCAGTGAACCAAGACAAGTAGTTTGAGGAAAATATATCAAGTTCCTACATGCATGCCACATTCTATCTTCAAACTTGTCTCAAAAGGAAACCAAATTAAGACGCTAAGTAAGACACCATGAATTCCACACACACACTAAAGCAACTTATAAAATGAAATTGTTTCTACTCAACTAGCAACGACAACCACTGTTCAACACGAGGGAATGATTATAACAGGTATATGTGCGTAGTATGAGTTTGAAGGTAGTAACTGTACAATTACAATATTTTACCAATCATGGCCTGCATACAACATTTTGTCTAGACTCTAGAATCTATATCACATTCAGCAACTCACCTAGACTTAGAATGAGAATAACCCTCTTACCAATCATGAATAACGCCAGCTAAACCTCTATCTAGTATAAGAGGAAGTACATTTGAAGCACTAGCAGTAACCCCATACATAACCCATGTTGATTTTCTTTCCTCCAGGAGGGCTGCGTTAAAACCACCATACTTAGCATTCATGTCCATCACATTGCATACTATGTTAAATGGAGGCAATGGGTCTTCATCTCCAGGTCTCTTTGGATGGTCTGAAAAAATTAATGGCGTAATCAAAGACCAGTAATTCCTAAGAGCGGATCTCCAATATTGTAAATCTTCCTAGAAGTCTTCAGGCTAAACTCCTGTGTAATAAAGAGAGAAATATGAGAAAGAAAATCAATACAAACAAGTCAGAACATTAGCAGTTGTGAGGAGTTCAGGGCAAAACTTGTTAAGTGATACTTACCATGAATTTTAAGCTCAGCCAAACTTAGTTCATATCCAGTGGATCTGTCCTGTATGGGAATCCAGCGCTTGCTAGATGTCCTACTTATACATGGAGATATTCTAACAACAATAAAATCCCATAGAAAATGTAGTAATAAAATGGGTTTATCTCCTTCCAACTTCACCAATCCGTCCAACACAGAAGATTGAAATCCACAATTACAATTTTAGCAGAAAATCCCACCATCTCAACAAAAACCAACCTAAAATCTTTTTAATCAAGTTGTAGGCTGTAATAAGTCTTTTTCTTTCCAACACAGAAAATTGAAATCTACAATTACAATTTTGGTAGAAAATCCCATTAAGCAGCATTAACTAATAAAAACACAAGTTTCAACCTCCAATAGACCAAATATGCGACAACACCAGAAAAAATTCGGCAACCATAACAGAGCAAAATAAAACGAACCGCAGAGGACAGATCGGACCTAGAGCAAAGCATCGTTCCTTTCTTTCTAATGGATTTAAACAATAAAGGAACATGCATGGAACTTTAGGTACTGGGAGAAATCTTGGTTAAGTGAAGCTTTAAAGCTTACCACGCAAAAGAAGCCACCGATAGAGAAGAGATTGATGAGTAGAGTAGACTGAAGATTAGATTGAGACTTCAACGCCAGTCAACCACAAAGTACCTTGCATAAACAGATCAGCCAGCTTAAAAGTGAAAAGCTTCTGAATACGCTCCACAATACTCCGTCGGACTTGAAGACGAGGTGCCTGACTTCAATAGGCATGGCTATTGAGAGCAAGACGACCAAAAAAATCCCAGCCACTAGTGAAAAATCATAGTACTGCCCATAAGACGAAGCTAAAAGAGACGCTGGAAACCAAATGAAATTTGAGGTTAAACAAGCTGGAGTCGACGACGAGAGAATGGTGATAATCTCAGAGAGGACGCGGAGTGAGAGAGGTGCAATGGAGACGTGCAATGACGAATGAGGAGTGACGTGGGACAGAGATCGAGAAGCGAGGTGCGACAGAGGAGAAGAGAAGAGGCTCACGGCAAATTGCTCAAGAATGAAGAGTGGGGTTCAAAGTATTGAGATTCATTTATCTTTTAACCAGTTAGATTTGATATCAGGTCTAAAATATTTATTTTTTAGACCGGTTATATTGTACATTAGGTTTAAAAAACATATCTTTTGGATTGGTTACATTATATATCAGGTCTAAAAAATGATAAATAGTTTATTTTTTAATTATTTTTAATGCATAACATATATTTAGACCTCTTATATAGATAACCGGTCTAAAACATATATTATATATATGACTTTTTTAATTATTATTATCTTTTTTAGACCGGGTGTTTGGAAATCAGGTCTAAATAATATCTTTTAGACCTTATCTAGAAAGAACCGGTCTTAGAAGTTCATGATAATTATGAAATTGCCACCGGTCATACTTTTAAAACCTTATTCCCCTATAACCGGTCTAAAAGGCTTATTTTGTACTAGTGTCATCCCTTTTTTCAGTGATCATTAGCAATTGGTTATTTTATACAAGAAGAGTTATACTGTCATCCTCTTATACTCCCTCCACTACAACAAGCTAGGGAGTGAATTGAAGAAGACCATGAACTCATAAGCTTTCTTATATTATTACTTTTCCTGTGCAAAATTTATGGAATTTGTGTAAAATAAATAACTTTTGTGATTTTGATGATAGGGCTATACAGACATTCCTACACGCTGTTTGTGGTGGGCATATTCGTGACATAAAAGACCCTACAAGGATCATGCCAAATGTTAATTACATATTGGTTTGTTTTAAGAATGTATTCATCAATAATAAGCCATGATTTAATTTTGTACTTGTTTTTAATGATATCATGGTATGTTTCAGGACCATAGGCAACCACTAGGGTCCAACTTGTGTGGGTTGTATGTTTTGAGACACATTTATAATATTATTACCCTAGACATGAAAGAATTTACTCAAGAGGTAATATATATATATATTTCAAAAATTTTGTATTACTTTTATTCTTTTTTAAGTTAGCAAGTTAATGTTTTGTCTGGCTTTAGTGTTATAAATGTTTGATCTTGCTGACCCCTTTCCAGAAGAAGATATTGATTACATTCGCAATTGTTGTGCTGAATTCATTTATGAACTTTTACAACAACAGTGAGTTTTTGTAAAACTAAGAAATTTTTTGTATATATTGAGGAATTTTCCTTCCCTCGGCTTTTCTGCAAAACTTGTTGGTTACATGAATTGACATGTTTGTTGTTTTTGTGATTATGTGAAACCATGTATTTATACATGTGAACCTATTTGAGACATGTCATTGGCCTGTTTTTTACAGAATTATGCATATATGATAGTTTTAAACAACACATTACATGAGGATAAATGTGCATATTATGTTACAAGTTCCCAATGAGAAAGTTAAAGAAAAAGGAAATGGTAAGTGGAAGGAAAATAAACACCTAATGGCACTTAATAAGTATGGCATTGGAAGCTGCTTCTAGGGATATGTTCTGGTTACTAACATAATCAAAGACAAGTAAAAAAAAAATTATAATACTTTTAAGACCGGTTGTATGGAAAACCGATCTCTTTTAACACCGGTATTCCATACAACCGGTCTTAAAAGTAAAGTTTTGAGACTGGTTGTATTGACAACGGGTCTTAAAATTCAAAATTTTAAGACCAGTTACATGGACAATCAGTCTTAAAAATATTTTTGTATAGCCTACAAAAGAGGTATTTTAAAACCGGTTCTCATAACAACCAGTCTTAAAATGATTTATTTTAAAACCAGTTATTAATACAACCGATCTTAAAAGAGTGATTTTTAAGATCGATTTTTTAACCAGTCTAAAAAGTCTAAAGTATCAAAATTTTTAAACCGGCTGTATCAAGACTTGATCCAAAACTGGTCTTAAAAGTCATTTTTAACCGGTCTAAAAAATCATTTTTCCATTAGTGTTAAATATAAATCCTAAATTTAAAATTTAAATTTAAATTTGGATTAAATATCCTTATCCACTCCTCTCTCCCTCCCTCTCTCTCTCTCTCTCTCTCTCTCTCTCTCTCACATTTATTCATATCCTAATCCTCGTTTTAGTTCTTTCTCAGTGTGTGTCTGTTACAGTTATATGAGTCTGTGTTTTGTGCTGTGTTTCTCCGCTCCATGCGCTCTAGCCCTTCTCTTTCCTTATAGGTCTCAATTTTTCTTAACCCTTTGGATCTGCTTAAGCCAAGGAGATAGATTGGGAACCTCCTTGCTCTGCTGTGATGCTTCTTTCTCAAACCAAAGATTGAAGCTTGCTTTCTTGTTTTAGTTACTTCTTCATAAAAATGTAACCCCCCTTTCCCCCTTTTTTAGTTCTTCTGGGTCTCAACTTTTCCTGACTGTCGGATCTTCTTAAGCTTAAACATTGGGAACCTCCTTCTTTCTTTGGTTTGCTTCTTCTTTCTAAAACCCCGCAATGATTGAAACTTTCTTTGTAGTTCTAGTTGCATCTTCATTTTATGTGCTTGATCTGTCTGTCTTTAATGAGAATTACCCATTTTATTTTCTTGTGTTTCTTGCCCATTTCCAGTGAAACAAAGGGATGATACCTTGTTATTTATTATTTTGTTTAAATATTTTTTTCTCATATATATCAAACATAGCAATAGAGGGGGGAAAATCATGATTTTTTTTTGGTGGCTGGAGAAAAGTTGAAACAGCAGTCACAATGAAACCTTGTAATCTCTCAATTTATTTGCCGTTGTGTGCTTTAGGGTCTGTTTGGTTGGAGGGGATGGGAGGGGATGGGAAGAAAAATGAATCCCTCCCCTCATTTGATTTGAAATTTTGGAGGGGAGTGGGGGCAAAAATCTGCTTCTCTCACACCTTCTCTCTCCTCATTTTAGTCCCCTCCAAATTGGGGTTTTTTTTTTTGAGGGGAGCCAAATTTTGTGACCAATTTACCTCCCTTATATTTTATGTTTTCCATATCTATCCATCTCTGCTTGGCAAGCCATTGCTTCAGCAATCCCAGATACATCGATGAGAGAGAGAGAGAGCAGAGGACGAGCTGGAGAAGAGAGTGAGCCGCCGGTTTTGAGGGATCACTGTTCATCATCAATCTTCATCCTTAATTGAAAGGCAGCTACCACGACTGCAGCTCGTTCTTCTTGATAGTTGAATTGGAGGAGAGTTGCATTTTTGCTAGAGATCGTCTTCCTTGTCGGAGCAACAGAATCACCGTTTTTGAGCTGAACCAAAGAGGGAGCTGGCATGATCTTCATTGCAAAACCAGAGGGCATCTTCAAGACTGAACCGGAAGGGAGAAGCTGTACTCTTTTTTGGTGATCTTCACGGTCGTCTTCTTCAGCGTCTTGACTAGAGAGCGACAGAGACAGAGTTCGACGGCAGCGGCAGTGCTGTCGATACAGTCTGAACTGGAGTGAGTGAAAGCCATAAGAGCAGAGAGAGGAGAAAACGCAGAGATGCTGATGGACCCGATTGAAGACAAGATTAGACAAAATTTTTGAACTGCTGTTGATCGCTATTCTATTTCTTAAGCTTTGATTTGGTTCTTTTTCTCAAGCGTGCTAAACAAAGATTGCAAGGAGGAACCGACATGTTGTGCTTTGTTTAGTTTCTTCTTCCTTTGTACGATGGTTTTTGTCTTTGAATATGTTCTTCCTTTCTACGTTGAGAACCAATTTTAGTTTGATCACTATTTTAGTTTACTTAATTTTGTATAATTTGCATGTTAATAATAAGTTGAGATGAATGGTGAATTTTAAATTAATTTTAAACTAATTTATATAATTTATATCAATAAAAAAATATAATATAACAATAAGGATAAAATGATAAACTAGTTATTTTCTCTCCTCCTATCTTCTCTTGAACTAAACAAATAATCATTAAACATCCATCCCCTTCTTTTTCCTTCAACCAAACCAAACAACATAACTCTCTACCCTTCCCTTCCATTCCCTCCCCTCCATCCCCTCCCTTTGAACCAAATAGGCCCTTAAGGGTTTCCACGTTACACGGAGAAAAAATAAAAGGTTATCCATACACACACAAATGTTTCTTCTTGCGTGTTGACCGACTTCCGCTATATCTTGTTTTATTTTCTGTAATAAAATTCATGTTTTTGTGTTCCTGTTGAAGATGTAAGCATGAATCTGGGATGATAGCCTAAACTTGAATAATGATCAATCCATCATGCACTAATTAGGTTCATATACTAGCTTCTAAAAAGTGTCTATAGAAATTAATGGAATATATAATGATATTAACTAGTCTATTATTGTTTGGCATATTAATACATATAATTTTGGTGGTTGACAATATAATATTATATTGGGGTATGAAAAATATGTTGTGACTGTTATGAAGAAAATGTTGTGGAATGCAAGCTAAGTATGCACCCTAGTCCATATCCTCCTCCACCACCACCTCCACCATTATCAGGTTCATATCCTTTGCCACCACCTCCCCCATTGACAACGCCAACCACGAAGAACGTTGTAATCTCTTCCACAAAAAAGGGTAAAATCGTCAAATTCTTACCATGTTTCTTAGTTTCCCTCTTGGATGATATTGTTGTCTTTCCTTCTATGTTTTTTCTTTTATATGCTTTTATAATACATAGAGATCAAAACTTTTATAAATCATTTGTTATTTTTTCCGGCAAAAAAGTTACTTTTCAAGTTATTATTTATTAGATTTTAAAGCATTCATATTAAATTAAATATCTTGAGAAAAAGTATAACTTTAAGAAATTCTAAAATCGCTTTAATAAATTTTAAATCTTTTTCTTCATTTGACTTTTTTGTTTTAGGTCAATAAGCAGGACTTCTTTCTGCATAGCTTTAATGTTTTTTCTCTTTGCATAAAGCAAAGACGAAGAGTGATTTTAGAAAACGCATGAGGATCAGCACTGACGCCTCCTTGATGATGCTAGACTTGAAACTGAGGTAAGATTGAGTGGTCCTGAGTTGAGTTGATTAATTATATATGAAAAATGATTTTTTTCCTAGCTTTTTGTTATTATTACCTCCGGTCCTAAATATAGGACATAGTTTGTAGTGTAATTTACACTACAAACTATGTCCTATATTTAGGATCGAAGGTAATATATATTATTGCCCCAATGAAAACTTCAATATATTAAAAATAGACTTAAATGAAATTTTAAACTACTTTATTTTGCAAAATAGAAGTTCAGACTCCCTTTCTTTCACCCTTTAACTACCCCAAATAGCAGAAAATGAGAGCGACCATGCCAACAACCAAACAAGCTTGAAAACCAATGCATAGAACTTGGGTACGGTTCTTATTCCAAAATCCAAACATATAATATGTGATTAATTGTCACGGATGTAAGAATCCACGAACATCAAAATGATCTGGATTTAGCATTTTTGTTCAGCTTTTATTTATACGGAGGAAGTCGAAAAATTCGTCACAAGATTCATTAAATATTAAGAAAATAGTCTTTTTATGTAGATTCATGAAACGTTGGGACAAGTAATTGATTCTTTATTTTTATTTTTTGACCTTTCTAAGTAGATTCAAGAAACATCACAAAGCTTATAATATTTGTTTTAAAAACCGTGTTATTTCAAGAGAAACCATTTCATTGTTTATAAAAGTTAAGCCAGGCGGCTATGACTTCTACCTTTTTGAAAAGCTTATACGCATGTTAGCGCCCCACGTCAGCTATGTCAAAAACTCTGGGCTTAATGGGCTCCTAAATGATGATCAATAGGCTTTTAACTGAGATCAATAGGCTGAGCCCTAGGCCTACTCTGACAGGGATGAAATCTGTCATTCTTAATTTTTATTAGCTTTTGGAGAATACATTCTGGAGAGAATAGCTTTTGGAGAATAGATTATAAGGATAATAGATTATGGAAAAAAGTGATTTTGATAAAATGAGAGTGTTTGGATGATTTGATCAGAATAGCTTTTTTCATAGTCAAATGACTAAAAAGGACATTAACTTTTATGATAATTACATATAAAGGATAAGATTATATTTTATGTATTATTTAAGGGGTTAAGGTCCAAATTTAACAACCAAGTTTTTCCTGAGGGGTGTCTGATACAAATAAGTTTTGGAATATGAAAATAATAATGAACAATTAAAAAGGATGTAAATTTAACAAAACCGTTAAATTTTATCTAACGACGTTAAATTATAAAAGAAGAAAATCCCTAACGGCATTAAAAATGATGCATCTTAACCCATTATTTAACAGTAAATTTTATAATTAATACCAAAAATGAAATAAATTTGTTTATATGTAATGTTAATTAACTTTATTATTTTTTCTAATATAATTAAATTAGATAATTAGATCTTATATTAAAGATAAGAGGGAGTATTAAAATTTTAAAATCTTTTAAAAAAAACAAAGTAACAGAGAGGAAAACGGAAAAAAAAAGGAGGGAGAGAGTGTCTGTGCATGGGACCCCTAGTGAAAATGAGCCAATAAGAAAGAGTCAGTGGGGCCCACATAGTAAGAAAATAAAAAAAATAGAGAGTGTCAGTGGCGTGGGACCCACAGTCTGAATTTTCTGGCTCAAAAGTGGTTCAAAATAGCTTATGGAGATAATAGCTTTTTTTACTCAAAACCTCAGTTTGGAAAAAAAACGGGATTGTCAATTTTTTTGGGGTGTTCGGTAGGTCAGAAGACAAAACCATGGTTTGGGCTAATAATCACTTTTTTATGGGGTCTGCCGAACACACTCTTAGACGGTTTGATCATTTGAGATTCCTGAATATCGATTGATTTAAGGGAGAATTATACTGTAGTCCCATGAAAGAGAATATACGAAGAAATAGTCTCAGGAAATTTTGAAATTACTGTCAAGTCCCATGGGACAATTTTGTAATAAATTGCAGGTGAAAAATATCATAAACACCCCTATAAGATAAATAGAGAAAGGGATGCAAAATGCTGTCAAATGCCATACAGAATAGCTTTGGAGATGGGGATGCAGAAGAACGCTCAGTTTCAAAATTTTCCGACGAGAAAGGAGAGCTTCGAGGACAGTCAGTAGTGGGTTTTTGTTGTTGAGCTTGTTGATAAACGGCAGCGAAGGGGATCACATCTATGTTCCTGAAGAGCAAGAAATTCTAGGCCAGCATGAAGATAAAGTTTTGGACAGTTCCAATGGATGTAAGGAGAAGGAGGATGTTGGTATGAAGGGATTGGGTTGTGATTTCAATATGTTTGGGCATGGTTTAGTATGCTCTATTTGTACTGTCATTATGCTCTGTTTTCTGGTTCATTGTGCTATATTTCTGCAATAAAAGAGCTAAGGAATGAAGATGAGGGTGAAAGGTGTGTGGCTATATAACCTGATATGCGTGGGAAAAAATGTGTTGTTAATGGGAGCAATGATAGTTGTTAATGGAGGCTGTTGAACTTATTAATGATAACTATAAGTCATATTTAAATGTTTTGTTGATTGATGTTCGTTTTGGTCATAATAAATGGAAAAAGTTGTTTGATTTTTGTGGGTATTATCCTCCATATGCTTGTAAACTATAAAGGCAGATCTAGTAAATGCAATGGATATGCTTTGGCTAAGGTTTCAATGTGTTTGGATATGGTTTAGTATGCTTTGTTTTTTCTGTCATTATGCTTTGTTTTCTGGTTCGCTGTGTTGTGTTTCTACAATAGAAGAGCTAAGAAATTAAGATGAGGGTGAAAGGTTGTAGCTACATAACCTAATGTGCATAATAAAAAAATGCGTTGTTAATGGGAGCAGCGATAGTTGTCAATGGAGTCTGCTGAACTTGTTAATGACAACTATAAGGTCTGGCAACAATAGAGTTTGGTTTAAAAATGATTTTTCCAACTGGCATGAAGAGATGTGTTTTTCTTTTCAAGAATTTTAAGGCTTTTGAACTAATTTTGACACCTCTTGCTCCTGAACTTCTGCAAACCTCTGAAGCTAATTTTGACACATTTTTCAAGAATGTTTGGCTTACTTGGAAAGGGATACAATGTTAAAGTAGTGAAAATACTTTTTTTCAGGGAAGCAAGATGGACAAAGGAAAATTTGTCAAAGACAAACAAAGAAGAAAAAGCCCAATACAAACAAGGGCACCAAGCTTTTATGGGTATATTTTATTTACTGAAGAATTTTTCATCCACAATGAGGAGAAGCAGAAGGATTGGAAGAAGGATAAATAGAAGGGGAAGGGGAATCACTTATTGTAAATATGATTGTATGGACAACATATTAGGGGATTGTAATGACCATGTGTACACTCATTGTAAATATGGTTAACTTTTTTGTAATAATCAAGTGTAGTGACATTGTTTTTCCTTGCACATTTTTTGTAATGACTATGAGTTAACGTTAGTGCTAAAGTTATGTAATGCATATATGATGCTTTTCTTTGCATATTGTTTAACTCCATTGATAACTGCAAGAGGCTCCATTGATAAGTCGAGGAGACTCCATTGACAACTCCAGGAGCCTCCGGTGACAAGTTATTGGACCAGAATGTAGTTATTAATGGGCGTCCATTGACAAGTGGAGGAGCCTCCATTGACAAGTCAATGGGCTTCAACTGACAAATCCAGGGTCCTCCATTGACAAATCCAGAAACCTCCATTGATAATTCATAGGGCCTCCATTGACAAGCCAATGAGTCTCCGTTAACAAGTCATAGGGCCTCTGTAACCCCCTTCACGCTTAAGGCCGAGATTTAGTTCATAAACACGTAATTGATGTAGAATTATAGACCTTAGATGATTTTGGGGCTTAAACAAAACCAAACTTTCCAAAAATCATGGCTTACAAAAACTTTTACAAAACATGTTCATGACGGTCTCATATTCACATTTCAATACTAATTGGCCTCTGCAAGTTGATTTCATTCACAAATATCAGAGTATAAAGCTAATTCCCGACACACTCGGGTTCCATTCATTAATAAGGGATTTACAAAGGCATAAAGCCCACAATTCATTACCCTTAACTTGGGGGATTACACAAAACTATACTACCAATCCCAATATACATAATTGTTTCCCAAAAATATCCAAAAGATATACATGATAACCAATAAACCAAAATATATTTCTAAACTGGAGCACTATCCGCTCTTCGTCGCCCGCTTTCCCTTTGATCCTTCTGCCCTGTCTAAAACATGATTTTTGGGAGAGTGAGATTCTAAGGAATCCCCGTAGTAACAAATCAATCATATAATGTACAATAATAATGCATGTAAGCAAATCATTGACCACAACAAGCAACTACAACAGCAATGGTTAGTATGACACATGTCATTCCTTATGATTGCTCACGCTGAATTGCTCACGTTGCATTGCATCACAGCAATCCACACAATACATTTCACCACAGCTGGGATTCATATAATGCATTTCATACACAAGCCATACAGGCAAGATACACACAGCCCACGGCTGGATTCACAAACGTCGCCCCACGGGTCGGATTCACAAATATCCAGGTCGATTACGACGGCAGTTCAACGGCCGACCTAGAGATGACCACCGTCAATCCCTACACGGCTCACGCTAACCTGCTCACGCAGTAATGGACCATGGCACACATTTCACAAATTCAACGATAAGTTATGCATGCCAAAACATCATACATAATGTGAGAGAAGAGTTACTACCTTGATCCTTCCGGGCGTACTCTAGCACCTGTCTCTCCCGCCTAGGGCAAATGTTGTATCCTAGAATCATGATTAGGGACGGAGAGTTATATTCTATTCCAATACTTAATTAACTTGAAACACTTAATTTTGGTTATCATAATTGACCCTTAAGAGGCCACAAATGCCTCTAATAAAAGCCCTAAAAGGTTGGGAAACAATAGGTTAGAGATCTCCTTTCGAGAACTCAAAGTGCCGGAACACAGGGGTGGGCCACAGCCAGCCACCCATGGGCTGCGGTCCGAATCAGGCCAGAAAGTCTTGGGCCGCGGCCAAGAAATTTCCTGACTCTTGGCTAAATTTCGAAAAACCATAACTAATTGTAAAAAAATCGAAACGAGGTGATTCCAAAGCCAAATGAAAGGTATATAAGTCCTATTTCAAGGAAAAATATAGCCCATCACTGGAAATCACTACACAAATACAGAATCACCAAAAACTAAACACTACTCCAAAACAGAGTTCTGTTTCATCCCCAAACTTTGGACAACCATAACTCACAGAATACTAAACGAAATGACACAAAATATATGTCCATTTTGAAGCTTGGGATGTGAAATTTAAGACTGGACAGTTTCATAATTTTCCAATACCATTTGGTCATTCAAAACGCTCGTACAAACGGACTGCACAAAACAGAGCTCAAACCAGACAACTTTCCAACTTTTCCCCAAGTGATTCAAATGAACCCAAAATCAATAACCAAGCTCATTCCCACACAAAATCACTCAAGGAATCCAATGGGAATGTCAAAATCACCAAAATCCTATTCCATTATCATGCTTTGGTTTTGGGTAACATTAAACACTAAAATCTCAAATTCTCCAAACTTAACAATTTCCAACCCAACCAATTCTATCTATCCAAAATGCATTCCAAACATACAAATTCTATACCAAACACATACCAAACTCTCAATGGCCCTCATTTTCGAAAATGGCCCAAGAATTCCAGAAAATCCAAGATAATCCATTTGGCATAAAATATAGATAGATAGATTGGTCTCACTCACCTTATCAACTTTCTCAAAGGGAGTTCTTGATTCACCACCTCCCAAAATTTCGTGTGGCCACAAACCACAACCAATGGACAAACTACAACCATAGAAATGTTGCTCTTAACTCAAGGATCAACTTTAATGAAGGGAGTTTGAGCAAAGGAAGGCATTTACTTACCCAAAGATCAAGCTTTCTTCTTTCCCTTGCCTTCAACAATGGTGAACGAAAGAGAGAAGAGAGAGAACGAGAGAGAGATGGAGAGATGGAGTAAGGGAGAAGAAGCAATCATCACTTCCCTCCTACCCACACTTCAGCGGAAAGAGAGGAGAGGAAGGAGAGAGAATTGATTATTTTAATCAATTTTGACTTACACACATGCACTCTCCCCCACACCCTCCATTGCCACATGTCAAATTGCTATTAGCTCTCACCAAAAAAATCTCCAATTAACTTATCTTATCTCTCCATTAGCCATTTTAATCACACATCCCATTTTCTCTTAGTTAGTAATTAATTTCTCCATTAATTACCACTTATGGCCAATATTTCCATTATTCCAATTTTTCAGTAATTATGACATATTAATTTAATATTTCCATAAAACACATAATAATTCAATTTAAATTCATAATTATCCACAATAATCATGATTAACCCATAATCAAAAATTGGGATATTACAATTCCACTAACAACTGAATGGGCATCCATTGACAACTCAGGAGGCCTCTAGCAATAAGTCAAGGAGCCTCCATTGACAAGTCATAGGGCCTCCACTGACAACTCCAGGGACCTCTATTGTCAACCAATGGCCGTCCATTGATAAATGCAGGAGCTTCCATTGACAAGTCATTTGGCCTTCATTGACAACTCCATGGGCCTCCATTAACAAGTCAATGAGCCTCTATTAACAAGTCATACAGCCTCCACAGACACTCCATGGGTCTCCATTGACAATTCAATGGGCATCCATTGACAAGTCAAGGAGCCTTTACTGACAAGTTGTTGGGCCTCCATTGACAATTCTTCAACCCTTCCATTGACAAGTCAAGGAGGCACTAGTGACAAGTTATATAATATGACCACCTAATTAATATTAAATATCAACAACATAGGTAATCTATAAATATATGCACATAAACTATTAGTTTCCAATGTGATCATAATTGCATATATATATTAACAACTTCATAGGCATATATTGACAACTCCAGGGGGCACCACTGACAACTCTAGGTCCATACATTGATAATAGAATTTACATCAGATTACAAATTTCCATAAATGAAAGTGAGATACAAAACCATATTACATGCAACCTTCATTTACATCTGAAAATGCATGTACAAGGAACTAACAACAAATTCAAAGACCGTGGCAAAAAATCAAGTGGTCTAGATTTCTGTCTAATCAGATTTACAATCGGATTTCTAGATCTAATCATTCCCCCAACATATATTATATCACCGTGGTCATTGACGTCAAACCTTCCTCCTATATGAAGGAAATATAGAAGATTCTTGCCAAACGTGGTAGCCATCATCACTGTCCACCTGCACAAAACAGTTGTCATTAACCATTTCAGGACTTCCAACCCACATCTTTCACACCTTATTCATTAAATCTCATTTCTAATTACTGGAAACAGCACAAAGTAACAAAAAACTGAGCAAACTTTTCAAACTCATTCCAAACATCATTACACCACAAGCAAAACATATAAATATGACTTATAGTTGTCATTAACAAGTTCAGCAGACTCCATTGACAATTATCACTGCTCCCATTAACAACACATTTTTTCCTAAGCACATCAGGCTATGTAGCCACAACTTTTTACCCTCATCTTCATTCCTTAGCTCTTCTATTGTAGAAACACAACACAATGAACCAGAAAACAGAGCATACTAAGTCATACCCAAACACATTGAAACCTTAGCCAAAGTATATCCATTGCATTTACTAGGTCTGCCTTTATAGTTCACAAGCATATGGAGGACAATACCTACAAAAATTAGACAACTTTTTCCATTTATCAAGACCAAAATGAACATCAATCAACAAAACCTTTAGTTGTAAAAAAACATTTAAATATGACTTGTAGTTGTCATTAACAAGTTCAACAGCGACCATTGACAACTATCATTACTCCCATTAATAACACATGTTTTCCTATGCACATCAGGTTATATAGCTACACACCTTTCACCTTCATCTTCATCCTTTAGCTCTTCTATTGCAGAAACACAGTACAATGAACCAAAAAATAGAGTATAATGACAACAAAAATAGAGCATGCTAAACCATACCCAAACACATTGAAATCACAACCAAACAGTGAAACCATAGCAGCCACAGCTCCGGACCACAGATGATTAGTCATATTCATAGTACCCGACCCCTTCATACAAACATCCTCCTTTTCTTTACATCCATCAGAACTGTCTGAAACTTTATTATCTTCATGCTGGCCCATAATTCTCTTACGATTTTGAAACATAGATTTGATCCCTTTCGCTGCCGTTTATCGACAAGCTTAATGACAAAAACCCACCACCGACAATCCCCGAAGCTCTCCTTTCTGGCCGGAAAGTTTTGAAACTCAGCGTTCTTCTGCATCCCCATCTCTAGAGCTATTCCGTATGACATTTGAAGCTTTTTGCATCCCATTCTCTATTTATCTGACAGGGGTGTTTACGACATTTCTCATTTGCAATTTATTACAAAATGGTCCCATGGGACTTGATAGTAATTTCAGAATTTCTTGGGACCATTTCTTCATATATTCTCTTCCATGGGACTATAGTGTAATTCTCCCTTGATTTAATTTGTTTATTGCATATTTATCATTCCATCTCTTTCAAATAATTAAAAATATAATCAATTTCAAAGTTTTTTCTGTTAAGCCAAGTAAGAAGAGGGTTACATGGCTTTCAATCCGCCAAACCGCCACCGTTAATGCCACCCAATGGTTTTTATAAAAAAAATGTCATTTTCAATGAAATTTTTATTGTATATAGTTATATAGATTTAATTTTTTATTTTAAAATAATCAAACACAAATTAAAATTAAGTTTTTAACTGTAATTTTCTTTAAAAATTTGACTAGATTGAGTTCGAGCTCATACTTTTGTATACCAAGTTTTAAATGAGTTTAATTATTTAGAATTTGCTGATTTATTGATGCTTGGGGTTTTTTATTGATTGAATAATTTACGCTGATATAAATAATCAAAAGATATTAAAAATAAAACAAAAATAGTTTTTTTCCGCATATTTTTTAGGGAGAATTACACTCAGGTCCTAAGGAAAGGGAAAAAAATGAAGAAATGGTCTTTATAGATTGCAAAATGAAGAAATTGTCCCATGGAGTTGTCAATACAGGCTCCTGGAGTTGTTAACAAGTTGTCAATACAGATTCCTGGAGTTGTTAATGGGACCATTTTTCTATTTTGCAATCTATAGGGACAATTTCTTCATTTTTTTTTCTTTCTTGGGACCTAAGTATAATTCTCCCAATTTTTTAAAGAATAACCGTTCCTAGTGTAAAAGAAAAAAGAAAAAGAAAAAAAAAAAGAAGATTTATGAACAAGAAAAACCAGATTTATGCAATTCTTTCTAGTTTGTCAGATAACCAATCTTACATTAACCATCTAAAGCAAGCATCTATGCTGCTAGAAAACGAGCAAAGGCCTTCCTCATCAAGGCCACCCTCATCAACTTCATCAACCTCAGATAATCTTCAAGATTATGCACAAGAAAATGAAGAAGATGTCTGCTATGGGATTAACTTCGCAGAAGAGTGAAAGAAATTTGAACTCTTCATTCACCGGTTGACTTTGACCTTAACATTCATAGTCAGACTTTGGCCATTTTGTTCAAGGCTGGACCGTCTGATGTTGAAGAGAAGGTCAAGACCATCAGATGAAAAGTTAGATTGAATTCTTGTAGTAAGATTAAACAAACCCTTACCGTTGGATTTGTTTCCAAACTTTATAAAAGCCATGTAAGGTCCCCTTCAAGGGAAAACATTATAAGTGAGATTTAGAGATAAAATGTTGAGAGAGAGAGAGAGAGAGTCTTTTGTAAGCCTCTTTACTTTCTTTCTTATTTTCCAAAAAAAAAAATGCTATTCCTAACATAGCTTATAGCGTTTTTTTTAGAAAATAAGTGCTTATTACATAAGTCAAGATAAAACTTTTCCACATACTTACCTCGTATACCGTGAATCATAATTTATAAGTATTTATAAGTTAAAAATAAGTTATCCTAAATGAGCACATATTTTCTTTCAAATAAAGCTTTCATAGTTTCATTAACCATTTACACAATTCTATACATTTCTGCTTTTCTATGGTCTCTAGATCATACGGGCTTCTGCCGTTTTGGCATTATTCTTGTTTCTTATATATATATATATATATATATGTTAGACTTATATGTATAGCTAGCCCACTGTTTGGATGTATATATTAGACCAATAGTTTTTGGATATAATATAAGAAAGTATACCCATTGCTGGATTCATTGCCATATTGTAAATTTTGTCTTTGGCTTTTATGGCATCAGAGCGAGGGTTCATTGCACTGGGGCCCACATTCATTATTGGAGTTGAGCTTGATTCTCCTCCGTGAATCTAAGAAACTTGTCGGTTGTCCAATAGTTCTATCCTCTCGCCTCAGTTGGAGTTTAGTCGAATCCTCCTCCACCAACCGAAGATATTATTGCGCGGTGCTGAGTCAACAAGGCACAGTCAGTAGGCACCTCACATCTTCATTCTCGTTTGAGGAAGCTTCATTCACAGCCCTAGATTGACGCGTATTCAATTTAAAGCTCTTTTAGGTTGCGATTTCTAGCAAATTTACCAAAAAAGACTGACAGCGTTGCTGGTTTGTTGCCAAGATTAGAGGCTGCGATTTTTACATATCATATTTCTGTCCAAATTCTTGATGAAGGCTCACGACATTGCCGATGCTTGTTGACCTAAAGATTCGGTTTGAAGAATCTTCTCCTAATTAGCAACCTCGAAGCAGCGCTCAGATTATCTTCAAGAAACTGTAAGAAATCGATCCATTTGTTAGCTTTCGCTCCATCTTTTGTCTTTTCATTGGTAAGTATATTCTTGAAATTCCGAACGGATTAAATGGCATCGACAGATAGCACGGCTAAATCTAACATTGATATACACCACCCACGTTATTTGCACCCTTCTGACAATTACATGGTCTGGAGTCGAGTTATGCGTATAGCACTCCACGGGAAGAATAAGATTTGCATTATTGATGGCAGCTATACACAAGACAAAGAGCCAATGCTTAAAGAGCATTGGGACCGCTGTGATGTTGATGCTACTAAATTTTAAATATGCAACGTAAGTGTACGGGTCGTTGGAATAGTATAGTAGTAAATTAAGGTCATCCACAAAATTCAAGATAATAGATAATTAAGCATTAAAATCCCCTTTTTCATTTAAATTGAGCAAATCAAAGAAAGATATTGAAAGATAATTTAAACAAATGTAAAAATAATAAATCTAATGATTTAAATATTTCAAATGATAAAAACAACTTAGAGCTTTAAGTATTAAAGCATGCATTTATCTAATTAAAAACACTTAATTTTAATTTGTTAATCTAGGGTTTAACTAAATATAAGTATCTTCCAATCACTTATACCCCTCTCTCAAGTTAAAATTGTTATTTCTAACTAATTTACTCAAGAGGCAATAAATATCCAAATTCACTCTAATGTGATTATATGGGTCCAATAGGTATATTTCTATTTTATTGGCAAATTAGAATAAATTCTAATCCCACATTACTTAATCGTATGGTCTAATTAAGATCCCTTTCCCAAAGATAATCTAAATTTCTCAAATTCATACTTAGTGGTGATCAAGCACTAAGTAGACAAATTAATACAAGACTAAGTAAACAAAAATTAACACTAAACACAATTAAATGATTTATACATGCTTAAATCCTTAAATAAGTTCATAACTACTCTAGGTTCAAGATAATTAGCCACACATTGTTGTCAACAAAGTCATCATCTCAGTAAAACCAAAATTCAGATTCAAATTCATGGAGGCAAGAGAAACAAAAATAATCACTATGCAACACGTCTCCTCTCCCTCTCTCGCCTCCTTTGTTCTGGTTCGCGGTGAAGAAGCTCCAAGAGAACTGAACAGTAACTGTCCTTAGCCAGCTGCCTCCTCTGATTCAACTCCCACTGGTCGGAAAAAAGGAATGATGATGGATGAACAGTCCAGCTGCAGCCCCCTGTAGCTCTTCGGTCGATTCTTAGCTTTGATGGTGATCCTCAGTAGTGCCGCCTTTGCCTTCTGTTGCTTTTTTTCTTTTCAATGTAAATTGCGGCTACCTCTCTTCCTCCACAGATGATTATTCGTGATTCACCCAAAGCAGCCGCCTCACTAATCCTCTTTGGCTCACTATCGATTATGCTCCAGCTTAATGTCCAATGTCCAATGTCGGCTCTCTCTTCTTTTTCATTCACTGCTCTGTTTCTCCTTTTCTTTTCTCACTGTGCGGTCCCCACCTCCTCTAGGTCATCCCTTTTTTTTCACAACGAGTACTAACTCCCCCGCGCGTTGCGTGGAGAGCATTATGTCCATATGCAATTTCAAAACTCTTTCATGCATTACGTTCTCACAACATAAACTATTCGTGAAAGTTAATCAATGCAGCAACTTGTAATGTTAAATATCATTTAAACAAATAGTCTCACAAGTAAGTTCAGAGTAATGGTACATGGCAATTAAATATGACAAACATGTAATGTAACAAAGTTCGCATTGTCAAGAGTTCTTTACTTGGTAAAGACTGACCACCTAAGCATGCAAGTTCCTAAAAATCTCCTTATAAACCACATTTGTTGTTGTTCTTTTACCATCATGTCCATTGTTAGGCACATAGATTTTTAAGCCATCCATGCTCCTAACCCTAGATAATGCGACATATAGTTGACCATGTGTGAAGACAGGCTTGGATAGATATATCCCAACATGATGAAGTGATTGACCTTGACTTTTGTTGATTGTCATTGTAAAGCTTAATTGGAATGGGAATTGTCTTCTCCTCATTTGAAATGGCAATCTAGTTTCTGAAGGATTCATGTCCATCCTATGCAGTAACACCTTCTTGTTAGGATTTGAACTATTCAATGTAATGGCCTCAATAACATGCTTTCCGAGCTTTGATATACGCAACCTTGTTCCATTGCACAACCCTCCTGATTGGTCTATATTCCTTAGCAACATTACTGGGGCTCCAACCTTCAATGTAAGCTTATGAGGTGGTAAGCCAGAGCTACTAATAGTGTTGAGGAATTCAGTTGTATAAAGATGATCAACACAATCACTATCATCTATAGCTTTGCAAACAGAGTCGCAACTTAAAAAATCATATGTTTCACCTGGTAAAATAGAGCACATATACTCATTAATATGACTAACCATCTCAATGGTTGGTGCAAGTATTGCTCTATCATTGAAGTATTGATTGCTAGCTAAGTTATCTTCCAAGCTATTGTAAATTGCTGAAACAATAGCTTGAATTGGGTTTGCACTCTCTTGCACCAACAATTCAGTTGGAATTTCAATCTCGGCTACACCATCATGAGGTTCACCTAATTTACCATCACCCACATCTAGCAGCCATTGACTAAACCATGTTAGTTTCTGAATATCTTCCTCTAATGTTCCAGAAGATAGTCTCTTGTTTTTTGTCAACTGGAAGATGGTGCAATGGTCCCAAATATGTGAGGAGCTGATTGCTGCATTTACAATTGTTGCCCTAGAACCTTTAGGCAAAACTGGGAGGATTTGACGAAAATCACCACCCATAAGTATGCATTTTCCACCAAAAACCTTATCAGAATGCATTATATCCTTTAGAGTACGATCGAAGGCTTCAACACAATACCGTTGAACCATTGGAGCTTCATCCCATATAATCAACTTTGTTTTGATGATCAATTCCGCAAGTGCTGAATTTTGTCTGATTGAGCACATTGAATACTCATTTATTTGAATTGGAATGGCAAATCATGAATGAGCAGTTCTGCCACTAGGTAATAAAGTAGCCGCTATGCCGCTAGATGCTACAGTCAAGACAATTTCCCCTTTTGCTCGTATAGATGAGGTGAACGAATTCCACAAGAATGTTTTCCCTGTGCCACCGTATCCATGAACAAAAAAGAAACCTGATGAGCCTAATCGGAGTGAGGAAATAACATTATCAAATATCACTTTTTGCTCATTATTCAGCGATTTAATTAGCTTGGTCGCTTCTTCATGAAGAGCAATTCGATCGTAGCTTAGCTCTTGTAAAATAAGATTGTTTGTCACATCAATAGTGGGTGATGTTGAAGGAATAGGTAACATAGGATGATCTTGAAGGCACTTCCCATTTTGATTAAGTAATTTGTTCAACTCTATCAACGATGCATTCTCCTTATCACTATTTGATATAGTAATACCTGTGTTTGAAATATCCCCAATTAAGTTATAATATCTTATGAATAATACTACTTGATAAGTTAGAAATAAAATATAAGGGTAAGAGATTGACTTACTTGAATATTGAGGATGATATCGTGGTATGTATAATAAATCGTCTGATAAAATATTTGAACATTGATTCCACACCAAGTATGGGTGTTGCAAGCAATTAGATAGAAGCATGCTCACAAACAATTTACGTAATGTAATTCTGGTTCCCCATACTGAAGCTTCCTTGATAGCATTGACAAATTCTTGATCATCATCTAGCAACCCAAGAGCATCACAGGCAGCTCTAAATGATCCATATGTAAGTCCATCAATAGTTTTTATGTCGTTAAACGATTTTGGACCTCTGACTTTCGTGAGAAGTTTGCGCAAGTAGTATAATTCACCAGAGCTTGGTGCGGCATTTGCTATCCTTCCTATTGCGAATCCTCTTTGTCTCTTCTTCCACAATCGTTTATCCTTTTGATAAACGTAATAATGTGGAAACTTAGCATAAGTAAGTCTTGCAACAAATTCATCCTCTCTATTAATTTTCATCCATGCTAAGAATTGTGATTCAGCAACCCTTGGTTTATTTAGTACATCTGAAACATCATCAGTATTAGAATAAATCACATGCTGCTGATTTGGCAAGTGGAAACTTAACCGTTTAACGGAAGGAGATCTATGATGTATATCAAATCTAAATATCTGCCATGAACCTTCACATGCAGATATATATCTACAATTATAATAATGTTGTTTTTCATCAAGCATCCGCTCTCCACTTGTCTTGTTGCCACTATCGAAAATTCCAGCAACAACTCTATCATTGCCTTTGCTAATGTACTTGAATAAGTACTTAATTGCTGTTGATTGATTGCATTTCTCAATATTAATGTGTGCTTGGAACATACGAAGCAATGATGGATTGTAAGGGACAACAAAGCGATTATCCAATGGTATACCTTTAACTTCAATTGTTCTACCGTCATCCCTTCTTCGGTATGTAGGGTAGCCATCTTCATCCATAGTTGTCAGGTCACTAAATTTTTTTGGAAAATGCTTGCTACACTTTTTGTCTCTCATGCACTGTGCTTTAGGATTGCTATTCCCATAAGGACCGTGAACCATGAATTTCCTAACCAATTCATATAGCTCTGGTGATGAATTTTCGTTCGGAATTTTAGCGGTTATGACCTCATCAATTGCCGAAAGAGTTGTTATCTTGTCATATGGTTCAAGGAAGAGAAGTATGTGAGCATGTGGAAGACCTCTCTTTTGAAATTCTATTGTATACACTTCTGCAAAAAAATAGTTTAATTGTAATGGTATGTAATCAATGATGTATATAATAAAAATCCTGAACATAATATTGTGAAGTACCTGCACGTATCGTCCCAAAAATTTTCTTTCGTCTAAGTGTCTTCATAAGAGTTTGCAATTTGAGCTTAAATATCCTACAAAGGATGTCAGGCCTGTCTGGAGGATTTAGAGAGTGCTTCTTACAATACCTTGTGATCTTCGGCCATGCAGGATTGCAAGTAAAAGTTAAGAAGACATCAGGATACCCTGCCCACCGGCATATCACCATTGCATTTTGATAATTTTGTAGCATGTACCTAGCACCGCCGGTAAATGTTGCTGGAAGTATTATTCATTTTTCGGTGGATGAAGCATCAGTTTCACCTCTCGTGAGTGCATCAGATAGTCCTTGATATAAATCAACCCTCAACTCCTTCTGGTGTGTTCGAATCCAATGAAGTCTTTGGGCTTCCATCATTGTGTAACCATCAATAATGAACTGTTAAAGTAATCTATTGGCATGCAGTAACACAGATATTTCGTCATCCCTTGTCATCAATATGTATGCAAAAAATTCCCTGATGCTAAGCTTTTTCCTTTTCTTTGTTGAAGAGAGTGTTTCTTGTCTATGTTCAACATCATCTTTGTAACCATCTTCACCAAAAGGGAATAGAAGAGGGTATTGTAGTGGTAAATAAGAAGCATGCAATTCATTGATGCGTTTAGGGGTGTCTGATTTCTTTTCCACAATGATATCTCTGACATTGAAGGTCATGTTTATGTCACCAACAATTAAAGCCGCAACTTCTGAAGCAATTGGAACATTGTGTGTACATCCATCATGATGTCTTGTGCTAATCAAGCACAGCTTCATTTCATTCGAGTGTTGGTGAATAATTTGGGATGAGGTAAAGTGGTATTGCTGAACAAAAGGATTGACGTTATCTAGCATTTACTTGATTTGTTCAACAATTTGTGGGTCAATAGAAGTCATTTTTTGATGCTTGCTAAGAATATAAATATGAAAAATAAAGTTAATTAAGTGAATTTATAATTACAACTGAAATAATTCAGAACTAATAAAAACATGTAAAGTGCATACACAAAATTACCTAACGGCTTCTATTCTGTTCTTCACTTCATTTTCAGTATAAAAAACATATAGTTGAGAGTAAACTGGTTTTGCACCTTCAGGAGGTAATAAACTACCAATACTATGGTAGTTCATACCTGAAAGGACAAAAGAGTATGGACCTCCACCATTGTTCATTGAGTGATCAATGCTACCACCCATAGAAGTGAAGGAGAACATATTGTTGTATTGCCGTATATTTGCATGGAAGTTCTTAGAAGCCTCAAAATTCTTTGCAAAGAACAATGAATGAAGAAGAGATAGAGGTGCCTTAATTGATGGTAAATGAACCTTGCTTTGGAGGCAGCACATTGAAAATGTATCAGCATTTCTTTTCTTTATGTCCTTCTTAGGTCTTTCGTTATACCAGAATAATGCACTGCAATACTTGCAGGAATATATGGCATCGCCTTCATCGAAATAAGCTGTAAGAATTAGAAAGTTCATTTACTCATTGAACACAGAAGCGAACTCCTCTAGTAGTAAGTGCTCAATTTATGTTGAATGCATAATATTTTGGCTAACATAATACCTTCTACTTCCGTGTTGTTATGTTGAGGGGTTTGAAGAGTTGATTGATGTTGCTGCTTATTTAAACTTGCCACAGACGTAAACTCAGCTACAACTAAATATATAGTATAAAATAAAGTAAGTTGATGGAATAGTAGTAAGTGCTCAATTTATGTTGAATGCACATAACAAAGTACCTTCATCGTCATCTGAAGTTGATGACAAAACATCATTATAATAATCTTCATTGAAGTCCAAGTTAAAATGAACATCTTTATAGTTGATTCCTTCCACTGAAATGTAAGCAAATGACATATTAAAGTAAGCCAATTTTTTTGTTAAGTAGAGTTCTAACTGTAGGCATGAAAAAAAAAAGCTATGTTGTTGGAGCTGAATTTTTTGGATCCTTTCTTAAATAGTATTCTTTGAGAATGTAATGGCAATGATGAACAGTAAAAAAACGTTCAGCGTAGTGCATATCCACAAATTACAACATTAGCAATACAACCATGTATAATTGCATTGGCTTCTATTATATAAGTTAGTAAACAAATGCGTAAATCAGCCTAACTAAATCAGTGGACATTATTGACTACAAGACGACATGGCTAAGCATTAGTAAATTGATAGCAGTATCACAAAAGCATTAGACTTTTTTGCAATACTTTTAAAAGGTGCTGAACCTATCTTAAAGTGATGAAAGTGGCTTATCCAACATGAACAATATATAAAATGTACTACCAATTATTTATGAATCGTTGAAAACAATATAATAGTTAAAGGAACGACAAATATATGCATTAATGAAAACTTAGAGGAAATAGTAATATAATACATGAGGGAAAATGTACCTAATCTTATGGGGCATGAGTTTTCTGGGCCTTTCTCCGTAACTACATCTGAAGTGCTGTTTCTTTGAGAGGAATATATGTTTGAACGACCAAATCCATGGTGGTGGGTCACTGGATTATTTATTTGCACATTTGATCATTTAGGATGTCCTAAAAAAATTGAAGAGTAAAACAGAAAATAGATTTCTAAGTGTAGTCATACACTTAAAAACGAAATTCATAAAGTAGGACGTAGAATATGAGTCAGGATTCACATGATTTCTAAAATAGATTCATCAATCTAACAACTTATATTTAAAAATACATAAAGCAATATTATAGACTTCTATAGGCTATTGTGGAGTTGATAGAATTTATCCATTCTTGATGAGTTCAAAATACTTAATAGGAAATTACATATGTAAAGTAATTCAATTCAACCTTGACACTAATGCGACGCAATACAAGAAATAACCTAATGTTGTCGGATATGCATTTTCCAATCCTTTTTTCATTAATCATCTTTCTGCATGTCTTGAAAATGATGAACGGTGAAACATCTCCATATCAGTAAATATCCACAAGTTACTACCATATCAAGTTTATTAACCACTAATGAGGAGTATCCTTCGCAGTCTTCTTCAACACAAAATTACAATAATCATCATCAGTCTTTATTATACATACCACGCTATCATCCACAATATTCATGTATATGAGAGGCAGAACAAACTAATGACTATGCTAAACGTGACGTGAGAGGCTACTTTACATATGTTTCACAGAAAGATATATCATCCCCAATATACAAGTACGTGAGAGGCAGAACAAACTAATGACCAAACTAAACAACTTATGCTTGTCAATGTTAGTATAGCCTTTATGTTGGATGGGTTATGACTGCTGCCAGATGATCATGCCTGACCTCAGTATCGTGTGTATTTGTCTTCAGCATTATGTTGTAAGAATTAAATGCATAAATAGAACAATTTTGGTTCAGTTTGTATGCAACATTTGGCTTCCATTAGTTTGGTCCTACACATGTTATTAGTGTGCAATTGACAGGGATAGTCACTATAAACTAATGTTTCTCTGACACAGAAGTTTAAACAAAGGAGGATGAAAAAAAGTGAGAATTGATTCTGGACACGCCTTCAAAATTGACATGAAGCATAGGTATAACATGCAATTTGAGGTTATCATGCAAACATTACATACGAAAGCAAATCATGTCCCTAACAGAAGATAGATATCATATTATGTATGTAGCATTCAACAACCAAAAGCCAGATGTATGGGATTCCAAACTTAACAAAAAAATTATTTAACCTGATTGAGGATGTCTTGTAATCAATGAAAAGAAAAACATATCCATGTCAGCACATTTCCACAAGTAACACTTATAGTAATTAAACCATATGATATTTTAATTACTAAGAATTACAGTAAGTTTCACATACAAAATATTAGTGACAACGTGATGTCTTTTATTATTGTATGAATAGAAAATATACCATATGGTTGGATGTTTGCATGTGAAGCAGTTCTATCATTTTCTCCATCATTAAGGATGGCCTTTAACCTAGCACTTTTTCTCTTGAACACTTGCTCAATAGGTGGTAGGGAGTCATCGAACAAAGGTTTTAAATTGTCACCAAACTTGATAGTTTCCTCTATATTGGAAGCAAGCAATCGTAAGAAAGATAGGTATACATGTTGACAACAATGTTGTTAAAATGCAGTGGTGCTAACCTGAAGAACCAAGAAGAAAGCGGTTTGACAAGTCTGAAGCAACATTAGTGACATCATGTAGTATTCTTCATTTTCTTGGCTGTTTGATACACCTGTTCATAAATGGAACGGTGGCAACTGCAGAAGGTTGCGTGAAAATGTCTGGCGAAATTTCATTGCCCCAGTCACTTGAATAATTGGGAAGAATATTCAAGTTAGTCGGAGATGATGAAGAAAACGGCATGTAGGCTTGCTTTTCACTAAGTTCTGACAATGGCCTATGGTGGTTGGTAGCTGCAAATGAAAGATTTACTCAATAATAGTTTTCACATTCTTAAGATAGAAGATGGTTACATATAACTGAGCATAGCTTCTTATAAGGTTAGAAAAATAAGAGTATAAATTGCAATATGAGGATAAATATGACTTGACATAAGTAGGTGAAGGCCATTAATCTCCTAGAAGATTCTGGTTGCGTTTCATGGTTGAAGCAGAACCATCATTCTCTTTGTTTGGAGAGATTGAAGAAGGATTCATCTTCGTTAACTCTGCCATGCGAAATTGTTGCATTGGAGAATGAATCACAACATAAAAAAGGGATAAATATATTGATAATCAAAATCCATTGGGATACAATAATAAACTGATGTGGATCCATTTATAAGCTGCGTTGTTTCTCATATCTGGGAAATATTTTTTCAATGTCATATATTACAACTTTATGTTGTTTACTCTGATCAGCAATGGACTTAAGGCAGAGATATAAACATGGATAGGACAATGGGTAAAGACTGAAAAGTTGCATATATAGACAAAGGGTAATTCAGAAAACTCAAATAAATAAATAAACTGGCTAATTGATGATGACAGATGCAGAATTCAACTCTGAACCAAGACCAGTCTATAACACACGCAGGAAGAGGCAGACACCTAAAGGCAAGCAATTGAACCATAGTATTATTATTGGTAGTAGGCATAATATTAGTATTAGCAGTGAAAGGGCATCTTTGCAGGCACACAGAGAAGAGGGAAGTCATTTAAGTGGAAACTAAACCTATGCATATGTAGTACAACCAATGCAAACATGAAAATATAGGGTCAATGTAAATAGGAATAGGGAAAAACTAGTGTCAGGTCGAATATGCAGAAAATAAAATAGTAGGTTTTACAAATATGGGAAAAGTAGTAGTCACCCACTGTCATCAAATCACATGATTCCTACATCATATTAATATCTTTAGTATGGTTGCAGAATCGTTTTACCAGATAGTTCTTCAAATAAAACGTGAAGGGCATAAAATTCATTGGCGTCAACTTGGTTTCTGGGATTAGAACAACATAATTCACAAATAAGAAAAAGATTAAACATACTTTTGGTGAGCAGATGACACTTAATCATAATAGAAGGAGAGCACTGACAGAAAAAATTAATTGAGATTACATAATCAAAGTCAGAATCTCCCATATGTCTTATAATTAGAAAGGCAATACACCTCCAAGATAAGTCCAAGAGGCCTCACATGCTTCAAGATCTTCATGTAGTTAGAGTAACCAATTTATGCAACGATTAAATTAAAAATCCATTAAAAATCTGCAGAGTTTGCCCAGGATAGTAATAGGAAGAAAGAATAACAGGGGAGTCATATGTATCATCAGAAGATTATGAGTAAATAGATAGCAAAACCAATGGAATGGTCCCAAAAGAAGGGAGCAAAAGACAAAGCATGAAATAATCATAATCACATACTTGCTATTTGGATCATATTAATATCACCATATTAGCAGCAAAGTTGAATTACGCATGGCATTTGCTGGACAAAATAAGTTAAGCATGTATATGAATTGATAAACAATAAAGCAATGACGTAGAATTAGTATGAGTAGGAGAAGTACATATTTTACACTACAAAGAAAAGAGAAGTACCAATTTGTCCTTGCGAAGAATATCCCTAGATGACTGAATATCTAAGCAAGCATAACATTATTTGTTTTAGTAATTAGGTTACGTTTCAACAATTACAGAACCCTGTAGCAGATTCATCATATTTTGAGTATATAGATAGAAAACAACAGAGCATCCATTATAATAAAACAACAGTATGGGGCATTGCATTTTTGTTGTTCAAAGAAAGACAAACCGTATATGGCCAAAAAGACAGCATTATTAAAAAACCAAAAAGGGTAAGCAATTATTCAAAAATTGGGAACAATATGGTGGAGACACAGGAAATGAACTCATTGCATTGCAAGGCAAACTGCCATGGAAAGTACATTGAATAAAAGGATGAAAACTCCAAAACAACTTAAAACAAAGGACTTGAAAATGAAAGATAGTAATTTCGCTAAGTGTGCATGTGAATAAGGCTTTCACAATACATAGGGATATTAGTCATCTAAGACAGCATATTATGACCAAATCCTAAATACATGAGACCAAGACCATCTACTTCTTCTCTTGCTTAACAACCTTAAGACAACGATCATTGGTAGGTGGGACAGCTTCATGTTGTGTAGAAGGAGTTGTTTCATGGTCAACAATTGCTTTTTTCATGTAGGTCTTCCTTTTTCCTTTGGTGGGGGCAGCAGTTGTGTTCTGGGAAGGTTGGCATATGATAACATCATCAGCAGTATCTTTGGGTTTGATTGTGGTCTCTTTAGAGGAGAGTACTTGTCCAGCTGACGTATCAATTGTAGGTATAAGCACATGTTCAGCAGCCTGAAAAGATATAAACACATCATGGTTAGTATTGCATTCTGCTTGGTGATACAAGTCTGAATTTTTTTTTCCCTATCTAACCTCAGAAATGTTGCCAGTTTTATTTTAGTTTGGATCATCAATTTGAGAAAATGGGAACTTGATTTAGTATGATAACAAAAAGTAAGAATAATTGCTGATTTGTTTAAGAGGTAAGAATATTAACCACTTCTGAAGAAGCTTGATTGAATTGCTCAGTCAAGTTTTCACAAAACGTGTACTGCTGAACACTTATGCTAGAACCTAAGTGCTTGCCATTGAATTCATTTCGCTTAAGCTTAAGAAGCATCCTCTTCCCAACAATTGAATCACATTGATCAGGGAAATCATATTCACGTTGATTCTGTCACAGAACACATGTAATATATTATGTTATGCTAGCAAAACTTAACTGATATGACTAAAGCCTTGCTGTAATACCCCGAATTTTGAGACTCGAGGCTAGAGAATAAGCCTGAGATTAGTGGACTGCTAAGCCTTGGTTTAGCAATATCCTAAATTGTGATTAAGAGATAATGACTCCAAAAGTGGAAGTGGTTAGTGACAAATGAACCCTTTTGGAGATTTTGGTGTGAGTTGGCACCCGATGTGATTCGTATGTGCTCTGAGCAGCGCCGAAACCCTGTATTTAAGTTCAATTATGGATTAACCTCTAAATTGACTTAAAATAGAAGGGAGGGTGTATTGTGAAAGAAAATGAATGAGAAAATGTATTTGGTGGTGATTCAAGAGGAATTGCCATAATCAGGGGCAAAACGGTAAAGTTACCGACCGATTGATCGGTTACCGAAGAGGAAACTCATTGGTAACTTCAAGATCAATGGTTGAGATTGATTTGTGTAGAGATCAAAGGGTGGAATCATGTGTGCAAGTGCCTATGTGAGCTCATGGAGATGGATTAAGGGTGTGACAAGTGTCACAATTTGAGCCCTTGGATTGGGTCAAAGATTCAAACTCTTCCCTCTCTCCTCTCCTCCCTTATTTGGACGTTTTTGGGCCCCAAAAATCTGCATCACTTCATCATCTTCATCTCATTATCTCATCTCTCTCTCTTGTTCTCCATGGCGCCATGCTTCAAGGTGGAAAGAGAAAAGAAAAAGGTAAGATTTGCCTTGTTTCTTGTCCTCTATTGCTAAAACACCCTTCTATAATGTTGTTCATAGTGATGAGAGCTTCATCTCTATGGTTTTAGATTCTTGATTGGTGGTGTTTGATAGCTTGAGGAAAATTGGAAGTATGAAGAATCAAGGAATTGATTTGGGAAAGAGGAAGATGTGAGTATTTGAAGTCTTTTGATCTAAGTTTTGTGATTTGTGGATGAGTTTAGTGAATTTTGAATTTTTCCCTGATTTTGTGTGATTTTTGAATTGCATGAATGGCCTTGTGTTTGAGTGGCAATTGGTGTCTTGATGTGTTATGGAGCCATTGGAATTGGTATGAGAACTTGAAATGAAAAGAGTGGCAATGTGTGTTTGTGTTAGGGTTGTGTGCTGACATGTTGTGAATCTTGTGAAAGATGTCAATATAATGTGAATTTGGTTGATTTGGTATTTCCAATGGATTCCTTGTGAGATTTTGTGTGAGAATGATGTTTGATATGAAAATTGGACCATTGGAAGCCAATTGTGCAAATTTGGGAATTCTGTCTTTTGAAAGTTCTGTCTGGGCAGTCTTGTTGTGTGGACGTTTAGACTGGGCAAATGAAGTCAGAAAATTATGAAAGTTTCCAGTCTTAAATTTCACATCCCAAGCTTCAAAATGGACATATAATTTGTGCCATTTCGTTTTGGGAACTGGGAGTTATAGCTGTCCAAAGTTTGGCATCAAAACTGGACCCTGTTTTGGTACAATGTTAGGTTTTTGGTAAATCTGGACTTTTGTGGTGATTTCTAGTTATGGCCAATATTTTTCCTGTGTAGAGGACTTGAATAGCTTTCATTTGGCTTTGGGATCACCTCATTTCAATTTTTGTGGAATTAGTTATGATTTTTGGAAGTTCAGCCAGAAACTGGATTTTCTTGGGCCGCAGCCCAAATGTTTCTGGGCAGTTTTGGGCCGCAGCCCATGGATTTTGGGCCGCGGCCCACCACCAAAAATCAGTATTTTGGACTTTTAATTGGTGATCTTTGGTCAAGTGTTTCCCAAGTCTTTAGGCATATGTTTAGGCTTTGATTAGCCACCTAAAGGTGTTAAATGATAACCAACATTAAGTGTTTGAGAGTTAAGGAATTGGAAAAGGGATTAACTCTATGTCCTTGCTTTGATTATAGGGTTGATGTCCGCCCTGATCATGGTTCGGTATTCATTCTGATCGCGAATAAGCGAAGCTGGAGCATACGTGGAAAGAGTGTAGGGAACATATATCTTCTGCTTGTATTTGATATATGTGTTAGTGTGTTGGTGCATGTCTTAGCTTTGCATAATTGTGAGTAATTTGAAGCTATGTTTCAATTTATGCTATGGCCATAGGTATATTGTTCGAAGCATTGAGCTTGCAAATTGTCATTGTGTTATCATGAGTTGTGTGATGCAAGCATGTCATGCATTAAACATTTATCGTACATGCATATTGATATTGTTATCCTACTGAGATTCTCTCGAATCTCACCCTCCCCTACTAACCTTTCAGACAGGGTAGTAGATTGAGGATGGAGCATGCAGCCAAGGGCGATGAGGACTCCTTCGGGATTGAAGATTCGGTAGTTGGTTATCATAGTTGGGAATATGTAGATTTGGATGTGTATAAATGTATGTGGGTACGATCTTTGTAGATGTATTTAAGAGGATTTTTGTAATTCCCTATTTGTGAAGTTGTATGGGCTAATGTACCCTATGATTGTTAGCGAAGATATGTATTCCGGGATTGCCGGGAATTTATATTGCGTACTCTGATATATGAATGTGATATATCTTCGTGTAGTAATTATATTCGGAAGGTGAATGCAAGACCAGGTCTAAATGATTTCGAACTGTATTTATGAAAACCCCGTCAGTTAGATGGGATATTAGATGTTAATTGTTTCTTATTGGTCTCTATTTCACTTTAATTTCATAATCCGAATATTAATTATGGCAGGGGGTTACACTTGCAGTGACAGAAATTTAATTCATACATTTTTTAGTATCTACTTAAGGTCTGCAGTAGACTTCTCAAGCAATTGGGAAGCAAGCTTGTCCCAGAAAACAACAGAGGCACTTCCTGTTTCATCACCAACAGTGTAATGGATCTTAAGCCTGCATGAAGATATGGATGTCATAGGCTAATATACAAATGAACTTATGCCAACAGCAAGATGTGATACTTAAATAATGTAGTGTAAAATGTTACTTGCATTTGACACTTACTTTGGTTCAATAATTTCAGGCTTCTTTTTACAAGTAGGACAAAATAATGTATTACCCTCATCCCTAGGTTTAGTGCCACACTTAGCACATCCCTCATACGTCCACCCATGCCGAGTCTCAAGTTTTTGTATAAGACAATTCACAACAAAACTTTCACCCTGTGACAGACAAAAATATCAGTTATGCATGAAGAAAGATGACAAGTGATATTGTGAAATAAAGGACATGAATTTACAATCTTCTGCTGAGGTATTTCTGAAACTGAAACCCTGTAATTATTCTTCAAGATGTTGGATGATGATTGGTGGCTGGATTGTGGTGGCATGGGTTGGGTTAAGGTTGTTGTGATAGGGGATGCTCTGTCTTTTGTACTGCCAGTAAATGCATTAAACAAAGTGCAAATGAGATTAGTTGATAAGGCATCCCAGAAACTAACAACAGTACATTTTGAAGAGCATAACTTAAACTAAAAATGGATATTGCAGTACCATTGAATTAAGTCTTTCACTTCTTTAAGGGGAGGATTGAACAAAACCCTTGTTGCACTAAATGAGCTACAAATTTGAGCTCTACCTGAACCAAAAAAGTCATAACAATATGTTACATAGAGGACAAATAAATTGAAGGGTCATAAATCAGTGGAAAATAAATGATATGACCATCATCAGTAAATGCAATCCTTGCAAGATTTAACACCACAACAACAGGCGTCTCCATATTGTCTAATTGAGCCATATAAGCATTGGTGGAACATTCATCGAACAACACACTCAATGTCATTATCACTGCCAAGAAGAAAATAATGAAAGATTACAACATAATAGGAGCATGTATATAGTGCTAGAGATCAAATCATGTGACATGAATATTGTGTGATGTTGAATTAAAGATGGTACTCAATGTCAATGAGGAGCATGCGAAGCTTGTTTTTAGTCTCATTATCTCTACGATACTCCTCAAGTGAGCCCATATTCCTCATGAAAGCAACAACATCTGTCAACATACATATTAGACAATTAGAGGGATGCATTTAGAAGCCAGGGAAATTAAATACTGCAGTCTGTGTTTACCAATGAGGTAGTCAGCGAAATTTCTTTCTTGTGACTTCAAGATATCAGGAATAGATAAGAAAGAGTATGCATTAAGTGGTATGTTTCCAGATTCTGGACGGGCAAAAGTTTGTTGAGTCAAAATTATCTTGAATTGATGTGTTGTTGCCCTGTATTGACTTGAATTTTGGGACACAATAAAATTAGCAAGGAAATAAATCTTCCCTTCATCTAAAGTTTGGCGAAAGTTGTCATTAGAATTTTTTTAGGATGTTAGTTGCTTGTATCTTCGTGCCCTATAGCAAAGGGAAAAAATGATACCGTCAATATCATTGGTAAGATAGTATACAAAATATACCAACATATAACATATGTAAGAAAATTATGAAAGGCAATACCTCCTCATCCACTAAGATCATGGTTGTGCAGAATAGTTGAGAAGGAGCAGATTTTTGATATACATTCCACTTGCGCAACACTTGAACCACAATTGTCCATTTATCAGTGCCATCATGGAGGTCTTTCAACAATGAGATACGAGACATGATGAAGACATGTTTGAGGAAGATGGAAGAAGATGATTAAGATAAAGACTGGAATAAGATTCAGAGATGACTATGTTATCATGGAGTTGTATGATGAGTGATGGTTCTTATTTATAGACAATAGGAACTTGTAAAAAATGAAGTGCGTATGAAAATTGATTGCTGAAGTTGAAAAAATCAAGAGATAAATCAAGAGAAAAGTGATATGACAACTGTTCTTCTGGATCATTGAAAGCAATTGTGCATGCGAAAATGTTGAACTCAAATGTGGAAAAAAGTTACTTGGCAGAAATGCCCAAAGGTCAGTGTCTATGGTTCAGATAGTAGGCTGCATAGAAAGTGACGAATATATGAAGTGAAAATGGCAATGTAAGAATAGAATGGATACTTAGAAAATATTTTAATTGAATTTCATATAAATATGTAAAAGTGGCAATGTCATGGTTAGGTTGGTAGGCCTGAATAGAAGATGATTCAGAAAGTAGACCTCAAGAAGTTTAAACGAATAAGCATAGCAACAATAAAATGAGGTTATTAATCATTGGGTGTTTTCAACTATATAAATGAACAACTAACTTCATGAGGCAAAATATAGAAGACCGATGTTTATTAAATGAAGTTAATAGTATAATTTTTATAAGACATTCTGATGTGTTAGCAGTGAAAAGTCAACGTTGCAGCAACAGAGAGAAGAGAGGTATAGTTTTAGTGAAATTCAAGCTCTCATTATGCAGGGCAATCAATGCACACATGAAAAAAACAGGTTTAATGTAAGAAAGGATTAGTAAGAAATAGTGTGAGCTGGAAATTGCAGACAAAATGAATAATAAGTTTCACATGTTTGGGAAAAGTGTAAGTCAACTGATTTCCTCAAATTCTTTGTGCAGACCAAAGTAAATCACAAGGAAATGAAATAACTGTAAAGAAACGATAATTGCTGTAAAGCAAGGTCATGCTGGAGCTCCCATATATCCTATATTAGGTAGGGGATGCAAGTGGTGGAAAACTAAAATTGATAAAAGAAGTCACAAAAATGATAAAATGATGAACTAACTGCAAAGAATAGGAGAATGACATCTTTTCTGCATCATTATCAAAAGAAAATTTGCATGCAGAAAGGATAAACAGACATCAAATTCAAAAAATGACGTAGGAGAAAAGTTAATAGAAAAGTGCCCATGGTTGCTATGCTTGCATGCATAGAAATGCAGGAAAATATTAGGTGAAAATGACAGAGCAAATATGGTTAAACGAATAAGCATAGCAACTATTTAATAAGATTATTAATGAATGGGTTTGACCATGTATATTAATGAGAAGGGCATATTTGCAGACTCCAACATTGTAAGGTGTATAATGCTGAAAATGAAAGAAGTTTCACAAATATGGAAAAGTAGAAGTCAACAAATGTCATCATATTAGTATTATTAATAAAGTTAACATATGGTAAAGCATATATGACCAATGACTACTAAATAAAGTAAGTATTATTAATGTCATTAGGGATGATATTAGTATTAACAGTTGTAGCAAAACATATTTGTAATGTTTTATATATGTTCGTTATATATAAAATGACCTTCTGTAGACAAAACATGAACACAATAACTTAAATCGAGCAAGAATGAACGCAGATGATGAGAAAGGAAGGAAGAGTTAAGGTATCTTGAGTATAGCAAGCAAAATGATAAGATGTTGTTTTGATAAGAAATATGAAAAAGAAAAATTAATCTAAAGATAGAAAAAGTGAAAATGACAACTTTGCTTCAGCACACTCAAAAGCAAATATGCATGCAGAAAGGATAAACACACGGCTAAGGGGAAATAATGAATTGGAAGAGAAGTTAAGAGGAAAGTGACCATTGTTGCCATGCTTGCCTGCATAAGAATGAAGAAAAAGATTATGTGAACATGACAATGCAAATATGGTTAAACGACTAAGCATATCAACTATTAAATAAGGTTATTAATGAATGGGCTTTACCATGTATATGAATGGAAATCAGCATCTTATCAGAGTCGAAGAGGTGACTTCATGTATAGTGGTATTAGTATTATCAGTGTATGGAATAATTGCAGAAAATGAAGTCGTTTCACAAATATGGAAAAAGTACAATTCAAAATGAAGGTTCCTTTTGGAAAAAGGAACCTGCTATTGGAAAGAGACAAAACAGAATTCAATTTAGACATGTCAATTTATGTACCTATATGACATAACAGATAAGAAATGAAGAAGCTTTTCATGGATCGATTGAAGACAAAAAGGCAAGACAGTTTCATGAAAGTGGCTAATTTATTACCCACATAAAAAAAAGTGAATGAATATTTAATCATTATGAGTGAAAATTATGGAACATAACTTGTTCAAAGATAACAGCTATGCGATTAGCCATACTGTCATATATTAATCTAAAGACAAAGAAAGTGAAAACTGAAAAGTTTGCATCAGCACCCTTAAAAGCAAATCTGCCATTAGAAAGGATGCACACACGTCTGAGGAAAGAAAAATGAAATTGGAAGAGAAGTTCAGAGAAAAGTGACCATGTTTGCCATGCTTGCCTGCATAAGAATGAAGAAAATGATTATGTGGAGAGGAAAATGAAAATATGGTTAAACGAATGAGCTCTGCAACTATTAAATAGTTTATTAATGAATGGGCTTGACCATGTATATGAATGGAAATCAGCATCTTAGCAGAGTCACAGATATGATTTCATGTACAGTGGTATTAGTATTAGCAGTAAAGGGAATCTTTGTAGAAAATAAAGGCGTTTCACAAATAAGGAAAAAGTAAAAGTCAACAAATTTCATCACAAGTCCAGCAATATCTCAAAATTAGACTGTATATGTGTGTCCCTTTTGTTAAAGTATAATAAGTAAAAAAGAGAATGATGTATATCAAGGATTGCTATTCAGTTTGCAGAATATCTAAGCAAGGAACACCTTAATTGGTCAAGTTTTCATTAAAATATTATGATACAATTCCAACAAAAGCATAAAAAGGAACCTGCTTTTGGAAAAAGTTAATTGAAGGATCAAATCAATATAACCAAGGGTTAGATGTACTTGAATTAGTTATGCCATTAGCTGTTAACCAAAGGAGAATTGTGAACCCAGCTGACATACAAAGGGAAAATAAAAAAGAGACAAAACATATTTCAATTTAGACATTTCAATTTATTTTCCTATATGACTTAACAGATAAGAAATGAACGCAACTTTTCATGGATCGAATGAAGACAAAAAAGAAAGACAGTTTCATCAAAGTGGCTAATATATTACCCACATAAGTGGCCAAAGCCAGAAGAATAGTTCATATATATGAATATATATAATAGGTAAAAACTAAAAGGTAAAAGCAGACTCAATTACTATAAGAGGGACTAAATCACCAACGATTATCTAAACCACCTTACTCACTGTAACACCCCACCGCCGTCTCACCCCACCGGGCCACAACGGTTGGTGCCCTCTCCCACCTCGCGGTGCGGAGCAGGATGGGTCAAGTCCGTTAGACCCACTACTCACAAGAGTCCCTCGCTCCCCAAGCGAGATTTTTCGCCTCCGTGGGAATCGAAGCCACTACCTGGGGGTAAGTAGCGCCTCAATGCATTCCCACTACCACTTGAGCTAGTAGCTCAAGTGGTAGTGGGAATGCATTGAGGCGCTACTTACCCCCAGGTAGTGGCTTCGATTCCCACGGAGGCGAAAAATCTCGCTTGGGGAGCGAGGGACTCTTGTGAGTAGTGGGTCTAACGGACTTGACTAGCTCAAGTGGTAGTGGGAATGCATTGAGGCGCTACTTACCCCCAGGTAGTGGCTTCGATTCCCACGGAGGCGAAAAATCTCGCTTGGGGAGCGAGGGACTCTTGTGAGTAGTGGGTCTAACGGACTTGACCCATCCTGCTCCACACCGCGAGGTGGGAGAGGGCACCAACCGTTGTGGCCCAGTGGGGTGAGACGGCGGTGGGGTGTTACACTCACTATATGCATCGTATCATTCCCGTGAATAGAATTAAGAAGTATGAGTGAGTTCGTGGCTTTTACTCACAGCGCATTATACAGGATATGCTATCGTTAGAGGGAGAATGAAGTATCAAGTATCCGAATCACATGTGGTCCCATGCAAGTGTTTGAAGAATTAGACATGGATGAAACGGAACCCTCAATAGTCACAGTAGAAAGAGGCCAGGTTAGAGCAGGATCTTACAATTTTTATGAGTCTAGGTATGACCTATTCTGGTCCTTGTATGGTGTGATTAGGAATCACGGACTGTTCAATCGTTACTGGGAACTCAGAGACACCCATCACTTCTGCTTCAACACAGCTCATGTGGGAGTAATCGAGGCATATCGACCATACATGATGGCGCCATATGCCTTGCACGTTCCGACCGCCACGCCTGTTTCTAATCGGTGTTATCCTCATGTAAGAGTGGAAACGAAAGTTAAGGAAAACCATCCGGTTGATCAGAGGATAAAAGAAGATTTAGGTTTGCCAGCAAGTGATGAGTTAGGCGCTGAGTTTGGGTTTGTCAGTACCGACAATGAGGAAACAAATTAAATATGTTTCTTTTATTAAACACATTAACTTTTAACTTTAATGAATTATTAATATGTTCCTTCACACCATCGATGTCGTCTCGTCTCGTCTTGTCTTGCCTGTCTGGGTCATCAATGAACTTTAGTTGTAGTTCGTTTATGTATGAAAGTCCAAACAAAAGGCATGTTTACTTTATGAAATATTTTGTCGGCTTGCATAACCTTTTTGCTTTTCATAAATGAAAACCACTGCATTACCTAAGGCCTAAATCTACTTGGACAAATGTTTCTGTATTCGAGTTCAATGTGGAAATAAATAGGCCCAACATGATTACTGAAACCATGTCACCCTTTAATCCATGTCCAAATTCAAAAACCATTTTAATATAAGGTCACTTTAAGAAGACAACAGTTGTAATACCCCGAATTTTGAGACTCGAGGATAGAGAATAAGCCTGAGATTAGTGGATTGCTAAGCCCCAGTTTAGCAAGATCCCAAACTGTGATTAGGGGTTAATGATTACAAAAGTGGACGTGGTTAGTGATTAGTGTACCCTTTTAGAGAATATAAAGTGGATTGTAGTCACTTGTGTTATGAGCAACGCCAAAACCCTGTATTTGGGTTCAATTATGGATTAACATCCAAATTGACTTAGAATAGAGGGAAGAATTGAATGGGGTATTGTGATGGAAATGGTGTCATGTTGTGGTATTTAATCATTGGAATTGATTTAAATTGGATTGGACACATTGGTTGCAAAACTGGAAATGCTGTCCAGTGTGAATTCTGTCTGGGCAGTCTTCTCGTGTGGACGTGTTTACCAGGAAAATGATGTCATAAAATTATGAAAATTTCCAGTCTTATAGTTTACATCTCAAGCTTCAAAATGGACATATCATTTGTGCCATTTCATTTTGTGAACTAGGAGATATGACTGTCCAAAGTTTGGGATGGAAACTGAACTCTGTTTTGGGGCAGTGATGAGTTTTATGTAATTCTGGAATTTTGTGGTGATTTTTAGTAATGTAAAATATGTTTCCTATGAAGAGGACTTAAATATCTTTCATTTGGCTTTGGAATCACCTCATTTCGATTTTTCTAGAATTAGTTATGATTTTTCAAAGATTGGGCAGAAAATCTGCCAGAAAATCCGAAAATGCCAATTTTGGAGTTGGATTTTCAATGATTTGATGATTCCATTGGATTCAGTGGGCGAAAATAGGTGGGGTTACAGTTGGGCACTTTTTCGGAAAAAGGCTGAGAAAGCATAATTACAGAAACGCCCCTAAAACCCTAAAAGTAGGGCTGCCAAGGGCAATTTCGTAATTTGACATTGAATTTGATAATTCCGAGTACAGAAATGGATTCCTTGGACGAAAATATGTTACAATAGCCCATGTCAAAATTTCAAGAAAAGTACAGCCGGACCGGGTATGGCGGGGCCGGGCCGGGCCCGGTCCCCGGGGGTATTTTAGTAATTTTTCAATATAGCTTCATATAACCCCCAGAAACACTATGGAAGTGTCTAAATAGTACATTTGACATTGTAGGATCGAATGTGAAGCCCCGAGTTTCTGGCACACAAATCGAGGAGAAAAGACTGGAGGTAGGGAACTTATCTCTCCTGCATGCTCTGATAACTGTATTAATGTGTTGATGCATGTTATTGCTTTGCTTGATTATGTGGAACATGTATGAATGATTTGAAGCTATGTTTCAATATATGTTATGGCCATATGTGTATCGTTCGAAGCATTGAGCTTATAGATTTGTCATTGTATGTGTGCATGAGTTATGTGATACAAGCATGTCATGCATTAAATACTTATCTTACCTGCATATTGATAATATTTCCCTACTGAGATTGTCTCGAATCTCACCCTCCCTTACCAACAATTTAGACAGGGCAAGTGGCTCGTGGAGGGAGCAGCATGTCTCATTCGAGATGAGATTGTGTAATCCCCATTTGAAGAATTGTAATGGGCAATTGTGCCCTGTATATCTTTAGCAAAGGTATGTACCCGAGATTGCCGGGATGATTATGTTGTGCACTCTGATATTTATATGAATGTGATTTATCTTCGCGTAGTAATTGAAGCAGAACAGAGTCGATGTCTAAGACCTTAAGAAGCAGAACAGAGTAGTTAGGAGTTCGTCAAACTGGTCCATGCGAAATGAGTATTAAACGTGATAACCACACGTAAGTCAACATACAAAGCAATATACATTGTTCCCAAACTGTGTACCTCTCTCTCGATGATTAAGCATCATTATAACAAAGAATGGTCTAGATGTCGGAATATGAAGTTCCGTTTCATCATGGCATGCCCTGCTCTTCCTGAATAGCAATATAGGAGCAAATGAGAAGGGGAAATTCTGATTTGCAAAGGATAAAACATTTAGGAACAAACCTGATACGATAGAGCCATCGATGAAAATAAGAACGGTGGAGAAAAGTCCAACGGATGGATGAAAGCAGTTGATATAGAAAGTGGTCTCCTCCCCTACAAACAATCTATAGATAGAAGAAGTAATGGAGGGATTGAGGCACAAATTTTTGAATTTCAAACAGGGTGCCAAGCCATTTGAGCCACCGCGGAAAAAATAAAATAAGTGGGACTCAATCTCAGCCATTCGTTGCTTATGAACAGTGTTTTTGTCTTAGGTTGTGTTTTGGAGCCGTTAGATGAGCTGATGGATTGGTGAAAGAGTATTTATATATATTGATGGATACTCCTCTTCATATTTTCAATTGGAAATCAAAAGCCCAAAGCCCAAAATCACGTCACCTCATCACCTTTGGGGGGAAAAACCATTTACTAATAATAACAAAAAACTAACATAAAATCAAATAAATATATTTTTTTATTTATTTTTTCAAAATATTTAAAACAATAATATTTAAAATAAAATTCCCAAATAATGTACCAACTTGATATCTTATAAAATCTCAAGAAAATATACTTAAATTAGTATTGATAACTCCCCAATTATATCAAAATTTATTTCAAATATATTAAAAATTTTGGAGTTATCACACCCCCACACTTACATCAAATTTTGTTCTCAAGATTTCAAAAGTTTAAAACAATCAAAGAAAATCATGGAAGCAAGATTGTCAAATCAAACACTACAAAATTGGATTTAATTTAAACTTTCAAGAATGAAGTTTTCTTAAAACTCTTTTCCACCTTCTAAAAATGTAAGTAGAAGTGAAAATAATTTAGCAAGAACAAATGATAATAGAATGTTCCTCGCAAATGAAGTGTTTGCACTCTTCTCTCAAGATAGTTAAAGGGCTTGTGTTTCACTTTCTTCCACTTTTTGCAACTTATCTACCATAAGCTTGTTTATCATCTCCATCTCCACTACATTATCCCGTTGCCCACACAAATCAAAAGAACTTTTTCAAAGGTTATAATGAATATGGTAAGATAATGAAATGAAAGTAGTCAAATGGTATGGAAGCATAATTTAATTAGTGCTAAGCCACTTAATGAAATTCATGAAGAATGAAGCGGTATCCACTTAAAGAAAACAAACTCACTTAAATTGAACTCAACAATCTTTTTTTTATTTCATTTTCGCCTCCTTTTTTTTCTCATTTGTTTTTTTTCCATATTTCTCTCTCTCTCTCTCTTCTTCTTTTTTTTCTTTCTATTTCATTTTTTTCCTATCTACACAACTCATATAACATTGACTTTCTAATCCCTTCACTCTTTTCTAAAATTGTTTTACTTAGCACTAACTAAAGTAGCAAATGAATGGAAAGAAAAAAAAATGTAAAAATTGCATTTCTTAAACAAGTGGCTATTTAATCCATGCAATTTTCTTTTAAAAACAAAGCAAGGCTCAAATGGGGTAAAGCGAAGGATTTTCATATGATAAGGATAGACATTTGGCCAAACTAGCTATGAAATGAATGCCTAAATCATCTTTGTGCATGCAAAAGGATTTAAAGCTTCAAAAGAGATTTAAGACAAGTTCTAGAGATAAAATCACAATAAGTGTACTCCCTCTTGAAAGAAATGAATATTTAGGCTCAAATTTCTCACTGGTATTTAACATCATAAAGTCAATCATTCAAACCAAATTATTTGCCTATCTACTAATATTCCAAGAAGATAGAACCAAATTCTAATTAAACTAAATCCTTTTCAAATTCAAATCAAACCAACTTTGCCAATGTTCACAAGTAAAATCCAAGCTTCCATGAAAAGTAAAATTTCTTTTCAAAATTTTCCTATTTATGTGCAAAATCAAAGAAATTTTTCAAAATTGGGGACAAGTCATACAAAATCAATGGTACCCTCCACCCCCACACTTAAATGTCACATTGTCCTCAATGTAAACAAGTAACACTAAGTAATGGAAATGAAAACATAGCCATATCCAAGTGTAGGGATAGCAAAAGCTTCAAAGATTTTAAATTCCCACCAATATAGCACCATTCACAAATGCTACCACTCAACTCAATAGTCAATAACAAATATCAATCACATGCAAAGATAGGCCATATCCAGTACTCATATCCAGAACATGTTATCAACTATCAATTAAACAAAGTAAGGAAAAGTAGAAGGAAACTCCCCTCTCAATCCTCGTCTTGTTCTCTTGGATGCTCTTGCTTATGGCTATCAAAGTGGAATATATCACCAGGGCTACAAAAATCCTACAAAATCAAATCAAAACATCAAACCAAACCTTGGGTTGCCTCCCAAGAAGTGCTAAGTTTATAGTCTTCAGCCAGACTACTCAAAACAAACCACTAATCATAAGTATCAAACACTATGATTACCTTGTCTTCATTTCTTTTCAAGCAACAAGGTTTCAGACATAACAAATGATCTTTCAAGTTAATTACTTGTACTTCTTCAATCATAGACAACCTTAAAGTACAAGTTTTCACTGAATTCAAGTAAAGCACAACATGAATATTTTTGCAAACAGATTTAGGAACTGCCAAAAATTTAGAACATCCCATAAAATCCACTTGATTCTCATCAGTAAGAGTCAAAGAGTCAATAGGAGAGCCATGAACAACAACTCTTGGGATCTTTCCACTAACCTCAACATCAAAGTCACAAAGATTAGGCTCTTCAAATGGAACCTCAATTGGACACCCACTATTCTCATCCAAATTAATTTCAGGCTCACATTCATTTTTCCCATTATCAAAAGTCTCATGCAATTGCACCTCTTTTTTTATTTCCTTACAATAATCATCATCAACACAAGAAGTGGTAATCATGCTTAAGGAATTAGCTTGAGTCATATTTTCAATAGATGAAACAATATGATTCACATAAACTCCAATATTTTGGACACTTGACTCAACTTCAATTCTAATTTCCTTTTTCTCTCTACTAAATTTCTCTACTGATTCCACATACTCTTCAAATAACCTTTCTAAATTAGACTTTTCTGTATATTCAAAGGTCTTTTCTTCAAAATGAGGATGAGAGTGACAAGATGGGGGAATTTCTTTTGAATAATGGCTAAAATGTGAATCCCCAGAATTTTGTTGCTCAAAACTTTCACTAGAACAAAAAGAATGATCAAAACAAGTTTGATTCCTAGTGAAATCATCTCTCATATAATGACTAGTAGTGACATATGGACAATGCTCATGTGAATGATTTTCTCCACAATAAACACAAGCAAAGCAACTATAAGGAGAAGAATGAACATTTTCAACCCAACCAGTATTTGCATTCCTTTGTCTTATACCATCCACATGCATTCCTAATAAAGAACCAAGAGATGCCAATTTATCACTAGTTGAACCAAATGAATGCTGTGAATAATCCTTTTTTTTTTCAAATTTTTTTATTTAAAAAAAAAAAGACAAACAAGGAAAAAAAACTAAAACAAAGCAAATCACACACAAGACAATAAAATAAAAATATTCACAAAGCTCAAGCTTAAAGTACTAAAGGATTTCTAATTCTAATAACCAATTACCTTGAATCCCTAGCAACGGCACTAAAAACTTGAAGCTACTAAATTTTAAATATGCACCGCAAGTGTACAGGTCGTTGGAATAGTATAGTAGTAAATCAAGGTCATCTCACATAGATTCAAGGTAATAGATAATTAGGTATTAAAATTCCCTTTTTCATTTAAATTGAGCAAATCAAAGAAGAGATTGAAAGATAATTTAAACAAATGCAAAAGTTGTAAATCTAATTATTTAAATATTTCAAATGATAAAAACAACATAGTGTGGCTAATACCTTCTTTAAGTATTATAGCATGCATTTACCCAATTAAAAGCACTTAATTTTAATTTGTTAATCTAGGGTTTAACTAAATATAAGTATCTTCCAATCACTTTTGCCCCTCTCTCAAGTTAAAATTATTATTTCTAACTAATTTACTCAAGAGGCAATAAATATCCAAATTCACTCTAATGTGATTATATGGGTCCAATAGGTATATTTCTATCCTATTGGCAAATTAGAATAAATTCTAATCCCACATTACTTAATCGTATGGTCTAATTAAGATCCCTCTCCCAAGGATAAACTAAATTTCCCAAATTCATACTTAGTGGTGATCAAGCACTAAGTAGACAAATTAATACAAGACTAAGTAAACAAAAATTAACACTAAACACAATTAAATCGTTTATACATATTTAAATCCTTAAATCATTAAATTAGTTCATAAATACTCTAGGTTTAAGATAATTAGCCACACATTCTTGTCAACAAAGTCATCATCTCAGTAAAACCAAAATTTAGATTCAGATTCATGAAGGCAAGAGAAATAAAAATAATCACTATGCAACACGTCTCCTCTCCCTCTCTCGCCTCCTCTGTTCTAGTTCGCGGTGAAGAAGCTCCAAGAAAACTGAACAGTAACTGTCCTCAGCCAGCTGCCACTTACGATTCAACTCCCACTGGTCGGAAACAAGGAATGATGATGGATGAATAGTCCAGCTGCAGCCCCTTGTGGCTCTTTGGTCGATTCTCAGCTTTGATGGTGATCCTCAGTAGTGCCGCCTCTGCCTTCTGTTGCTTTTTTTCTTTTCAATGTAAATTGCGGCTGCCTCTCTTCCTCTATAAATGATTATTCGTGATTCACCCAAAGCAGCCGCCTCACCAATCCTCTCTAGCTCACTACCGATTCTGCTCCAGCTTAATGTCCAATGTCCAATGTCCAATGTCCAATGTCCAATGTCCAATGTCCAATGTCCAATGTCCATTGTCGTCTCTCTCTTCTTTTTCATTCATTGCTTTGTTTCTCTTTTTCTTTTCTCACTGTGCGGTCCCCACCTCCTCTAGGTCATACCTTTTTTTTTGGGAGAATTACATTAAGGTCCCAAGAAAGAGGAGAAATGAAGAAATGGTCCCTATAGATTGCAAAATGAAAAAATGATCCCATGGAGTTGTTAATGGGACCATTTTTTCATTTTGCAATCTACAGAGACCATTTTTTCATTTTTTTTCTTTAATGGGACCTAAGTGTAATTCTCCCTTTTTTTTTCCACAAGGGATACTCCTCTTCATATTTTCAATTGGAAATCAAAAGCCCAAAGCCCAAAATCACGTCACCTCATCACCTTTGGGGAAAAAAACCATTTACTAATAATAACAAAAAACTAACATAAAATCAAATAAATATATATTTTTTATTTTTATTTTTCAAAATATTTAAAACTATAATATGTAAAATAAAATCCTCAAATAATGTACCAACTTGATATCATATAAAATCTCAAGAAAATCATCTTAAATTAGCATTGATAACTCCCAAATTATATCAAAATTTATCTCAAATATGTTAAAAATTTGGAGTTATCACACCCCCACACTTACATCAAATCTTGTTCTCAAGATTTCAAAAGTGTAAAACAATCAAAGAAAATCATAGAAGTAAGATTGTCAAATCAAACACTACAAAATTGGATTTAATTTAAACTTTCAAGAATGAAGCTTTCTTAAAACTCTTTTCCACCTTCTAAAAATGTAAGCAGAAGTGCAAATAATTTAGCAAGCACAAATGATAATAAAATGTTCCTCGCAAATGAAGTGTTTGCACTCTTCTTTCAAGATAGTTAAAGGGCTTGTGTTTCACTCTCTTCCACTTTTTGCAACTGATCTACTATAAGCTTGTTTATCATCTCCATCTCCACTACATTATCCCGTTGCCCACACAAATCAAAAGGACTTTTTCAAAGGTTATAATGAATATGGTAAGATAATGAAATGAAAGTAGTCAAATGGTATGGAAGCATAATTTAATTAGTGCTAAGCCACTTAATGAAATTCATGAAGAATGAAGGGGTATCCACTTAAAGAAAACAAACTCACTTAAATTGAACTCAACAATCTCTTTTGTTTTTTCATTTTCTCCTCCTTTTTTTTCTCTTTTGTTTTTGTTTTTTTTTCATATTTCTCTCTCTCTCTCTCTCTCTCTCTCTCTCTCTCTCCTTCTTTTTTTTCTTTCTATTTCTTTTTTTTCCTATCTACACAACTCATATAACATTGACTTTCTAATCCCTTCACTCTTTTCTAAAATTGTTTTACTTAGCACTAACTAAAGTAGCAAATGAATGGAAAGAAAAAAAAATGTAAAAATTGCATTTCTTAAACAAGTGGCTATTTACTCCATGCAATTTTCTTTTAAAAACAAAGCAAGGCTCAAATGGGGTAAAGCGAAGGATTTTCATATGATAAGGATAGACATTTGGCCAAACTAGCTATGAAATGAATGCCTAAATCATATTTGTGCATGCAAAAGGATTCAAAGCTTCAAAAGAGATTTAAGACAAGTTCTAGAGATAAAATCACAATAAGTGTACTCCCTCTTGAAAGAAATGAATATTTAGGCTCAAATTTCTCACTGGTATTTAACATCATAAAGTCAATCATTCAAACCAAATTATTTGTCTATCTACTAACATTTCAAGAAGATAGAACCAAATTCTAATTAAACTCAATCTAGGAGTCTTGTTATATGGTTGAAAGGAAACATTGACATCTTTTAAATGTTTCCAGAAGTCTTGTTATTTAATCTAGTATGCCTATTAAATTTTGGGGTGAGAGTATTAAAATTGTTGCATTTTTAATTAATCAAACTCCAACCAAGGTTCTTGGATATAAAACCCTTACGAAGTTCTTTATCATAAACAACCTATTTTGCATTCTCTTAAAATCTTTGGTTGCTAGGCTTTTGCCATGAATCCACATGTATTGACAAATTTCAACCTCGATCCAATCCATGTGTTTTCATGGGCTATCCTAGAACTTGAAAAGGTTTTTATCGCTATAATATGAAAACCAAGTCTTTCTTTGTCAGTAGGGATGTTCATTTTATTGAAAATCATTTTCCTTTCAAAGACTCCATCCCTACTAACCAAATGGGGACTAATGTTATGAGAAAAATAGACCCTTTTGTGTTTAATAATTGTTATCTAGGAGTTGAGATGATGACAAAATCAAGGGCTACTGACCAAAATCGAAACAATGATGCTGAACATGATTGAGAAACTAATGAGAATCAACAACCAGAAGAAGAAGAAAACATGGGCAATGAAACACACATCGATATGGAGCATCACATGGAAAGACCTGATAGGCCCACTCGTGACAGAAAATCCCCAGAATGGCTAAACGATTACATATGCGGCACTGATATAGATCCAGATCATAAGGTAAAGGTAACCTGTAAGTACCCTATACACGATGATATGACTTAAAATAATATTTCCCCTCACTATAAATAATGTTTGTTGTTTACTAATGCTATATTCAAGCCTTATAGCTTCCATCAAGCTTCACAGGATTCAAATTGGATGGAAGCCATGAGAGATGAGATGAAGGCTTTAAAGAAAAACAAAACTTGGAAAATAGTCGACCTTCCTAAGAATAAGAACCCAATAGGGTGCAAATGGTTCTATAAGGTAAAATACTCTTCTAATGGTGAGGTAGAAAGGTATAAAGCACATCTTGTAGCCAAAGGCTATAGCCAACAAGAAGGAATAGACTATTTTGGGACCTTCTCCCCCGTTGTGAAAATGGTTACTGTGAGAATTGTCCTCACACTTGCAGCAATGCATGGTTGGCATCTCTTCCAAATAGATATTAATAATGCATTCTTGCAAGGAGATTTAAATGAGAAAGTGTATATGAAAGTGCCTTAAGGATTTGACTCATTTTAAAGAAATAAAGTTTGTAAGTTAAACAAGTTCTTGTATGGTTTGAAACAAGCTTCTCGACAATGGAACATTAAACTAACAGAGGCATTGACACAAGGGGGTTTAGGCAAAGCAAGTATGACTATTCCCTTTTTATAAATCAAGTCGAAGGGGATACAACTTTGGTTTTGGCTTACATTGATGACTTATTGATAGTTGGAAACAATATGAGGAAAATCAGTGAATTGAAAGTGCATTTGCATAATAGATTCAAAATTAAAGATTTGGGTCACCTCAGGTACTTTCTTGGCTTGGAGGCAAGCCGGTCCAAGAAGGGAATCACTTTGTGCTAGAGGAAATACACATTAGACCTTATCTCAGACATGGGGTTGAGTGGTGCAAAACCATTACTGGTTCCTATAGAACAGAATGTTCGATTGTCTATTGATGGGAGAAGAGATAGCAGAGCTAGAAGAGGATGAAAATAGTGCTGCGGTGCTAAACAACAAGATCCTCTACTACCAGATCTAATGATATACAGGAGGTTGGTTAGCATGTTATCATATTTAGTTGTCACACATCTTGATATTACTTTTATTGTGCAAACACTGAGCCAGTTCTTGAGTGCACCTCGCAAAACTCATATGGATGCAGTTATCCGAGTTGTTCGATATCTTAAAGGAACTCTGGGCATAGGGATTCTATTGGCAGCAACCAAGTATTTAAATGTTGAATGTTACGTGGACTCGGATTGGGCTACATGCCCAGACACTTGGAGGTTGGTCACCGATTATGCCATCTAGATTGGTGGATTATTAGTGTGTTAGAAATCTAAGAAGCAACATACAGTCTCCACATCATCAACATAATCTACTACAAAAAAAAGACTTTTGGCGGCGACATTAACTTTCAGCAGCGACAAATTGTTGCCGTTGTTGTGATCGTCACTGAAAGTTTTAGCGGCGACAATAGTATACTTTCAGCGGCGACTTTTGTCGCGGCTAAAGGTGACTTTCAGTGGCAACTCAATACTTTCAATGGCGACTTTTGTTGTGGCTGAAAGTGTCAAGTTTTTTATAAAAAAATTCAAAAAATTATTTTTTAAAAAAAATAAAATTTTTTTAAAAATATTTAATTTACAAATGCCACGTGTCTCCTCCCCGTGCTGCCACGTGTCACCTCCTCATAATTCCTCCAAGTGACTCTCCTCCAGTTCGAACCCACGACCTCAGAGAGCTGATGCCTTCGCACGCGAGTCTTTGCTAGTTGTGCCGAAATGAACCTATGTCATATTATTACATATTATTATATATATAAACATACATATAATTAATTATTAATTAAATATAATATTATTAAAAATAATGAAAAATTTAATAAAAAAGAAAAAAAATATTTATATATTTAAATTAAACATTTTTTAATTAAAAATACTTAATAAATAATAATTCAGTATTATAAATATTATTTTTAATATAAACTTATAAATATAAGATTAATAACATATATATTATTTTTAAATAAAATAAAATAATAATATCATAAATATTATTTTAGTAGAAAATATTAAATATAATATTAATAAATAATAATACAATTTTAATAATTAAGTTTAAATATAATTATTTAATAATTAATATTTTAATTTTATAAATATTTTTTTTGAAAAAATTAATTAAAAAAATCTGAAATTGACTTTCAGCGGTGACTTTAGTTGTCGCCACTGAAATGTGAGTTTCAGCGGCGACTTTTGATCGTCGCAGCTAAAAGTGTTTTAAAAAAAGTAAAATTTTGAAAAATTTCAAACAAAACTTTCAATGGCGACACTAAAGTCACCACTGAAACACCCTTTTGGCGGTGACAACACAATGTCACCGCGGAAAGTGAGTTTCAACGGCGACTTTTGATAGTCACTGCTGAAAGTGTTTTAAAAAAAATAAAATGTTTAAAAATTTCAAACAAGACTTTCAATGGCGACACTAAAGTCGCCATTGAAACACACTTTCGGTGGCGACAACACAATGTCACCGTTGAAAGTTAGACTTTCGGCAGTGACAAAAGTATCGCCACCAAACGTTAGACTTTCAGCAGCGACATTAAAGTCACCACCAAATGTCACCGCTGAAAGTCCTTTTTTTTTTTGTAGTGATGGAATACCGGCCTTTTTGTGTTGCTGTGTCTAAAATTATTTGGACTTCAAGATTACTAGAAGACCTCAATGTTGGAGCTTTACATCCAATTCGAGTATTTTGTGACACCAAGGCGGCAATCACATTGCTAGTAATCCTGTATTTCACGAATGAACGAAGCACATTGAAATCGATTGTCACTTTGTTTGTGAAAAATTAATGGAGGGTGTTATCGATTTGCAATATGTGAGCTCTAGAAAGCAATTGACAAATTTGCTTACGAAACCAATTAGTCATGAGAATTTCGCTCGTTTGTTACCCAAGTTAGGGACCATAAATTTATATGACCCTAAACTTAAAGAGGGGTGTTAGACTTATATGTATATATTGGGCTTAGACTTATAGGTATATATTGGGCCTTGTGTGTATGTGGCTAGCCCACTGTTTGGATGTGTATATTGAACAAATAGTTTTTGGATATAATATAAGAAAGTATACCCAGACAGAATTAATTGCTGAGATTCATTGCCATCTTGTAAATTTTGTCTCTGGCTTTTAATATATATATGTATATATATGTTACTTACTTTGTTTATGTACATTAATTTATCTTAATCTTCTTGCAGTCTTTTGGGCTCCTACTTCTCATTCTTCTTTCTTTTCTCCTCCCTTTCAAGGCACATTCCCCCACTTGATATCAAAGCTAGAAGGGGAAGTAGGATTATATATATTGATAGAATATAAGTTAAGATTTATTTTATTAAGTTTCATGTTAATATTTGAATGCTATATTAATGCTTAGTCTAAAATCACATTAAATCACAGAAGAAGTTGCAATCTTATGATATTTGGATTTTATGAGATTTTATTATTTTTTTAATTTTTTGTTTTGTCATCTAGACTAGTTCTAGGTGCCGTCTAAAAAGTTGTTTTTAGTCAGCATAAATTAAAACCATTTTTACACTAGTGCTAGTTGCTATGGATACGAATTGAATATGTGATTGAATTAGATTTATCTGATTAGGAAATGTGCTAGTTATTGATTTCCTAAAGCGGTCCATAGTGCAAATTCAATCCTAATTATATTATAAACCAAGTGGTGCATTGCGACAAAAACTCACCTTTCCGCTCATTAATTATTATTCATTAGAATTCCAAAAACAATAGCTTAGATTTAGTTCAGTTTCTTGTTCCAGAATTTGTCCATTTGTGTTAGTTTGTGTTGTCACTTAATTGAATTGAATTCATAAGAATTAGGAATCGCCTAGAGAGATTATCTAGGTAATTAGATTCATTATATGTACTACATTCTCTCTACCTAGTAAATTTGAATGCTAATCGACTAGGCATATCACTATCACAATCCTATCACATAACACTGAAGAATGAAATAAAATAATGATGATAGTAAAATACATGGATGGCATACATACATAGTGTTGAAAACTAAAGATATAAAACACAGAAAAAGTTCAAGAATATGTAGAGTTTTACTCCAACCGGAGCTAAACACAAGGTACTTCCAAAATGAAAAAGACAAAGTTAAATTATTAGAGTTTTGGAAATTTGCCTGATTTTCGTGTGATATAGGGTTGTATGAATTGCATGGTGTTTTATTATGGAAATGGTGTCTTGTTGTGTCCTTTGGACAATGAAATTAGTTTGGAGTCTTAAATGTGAAATTTGGTGAAATTGAGTATTATGTTGAAATATTGTCTCAAAACAGAACATGTAGATGGAATAAGAATTTGGTTGTTTAATTGTTTCCATTAGATTCTTTGTGAAAAATTATGTGAGAATAGGTTTGGTTGTGAATTTTGGAACCATTGGACACTTAGGTTGAAAACTGGAAATTCTGAAATTTCTATCAAGTTAAAATTCTGTGCAATGGACCAACTTTGTATAGTGTTTTGAGATAGCAAATCGAGTCAAAACGTTATGAAAATTTTCAGTTTCATAGTTGACATTGCAAGCTTTCCAATGATATAAAGTTTGTGTCATTTTGATAAGTTGATAAATCCCAAATTTAATATATTTTTTCCCACCTTATTATTTATTTTGGGGATTATTTTAGGCTAATTTGGATTTATTAGATAATATTTGGATAGTTGACCAATTTTAGGAAATAATATAAATCTGAATTGATTATGATATTATTGGGCTTGAATTGATAATATTTTGATTGTTATATTGTGATTGGATAATATTTTCAAATATATGATAAATCACGATTTTATTTAATTCTTGCAGGACAAGGAAAAGAAGATTAGAAGATCCTACGGTGCAGTACTTTTCTTGAAAGCTAAAAAAGAATCTAATGGTAAAATTTTATTAGGCTTCTGGGATTTTAATGGGCTCAAGATTGGACCCCAAAAAACTCTCTCGTCCTTTCTTAAAATTTAACCTAACAGCCACCAAGAAAAAGGAACACGCGGAGACACTACAAAAAAACATCCAATTTGCGACGGAATTTGCGACGGAATCAAATTCCGTCGCAAAACCGTCGGAAATTCCGTCGGAAAATTTTCCGACGGAATTTCCGATGGAATTTTTTCCATCGCAAAAGTTGCCACGGAATTTGCCACGGAAAATATTCCGTCGGAAATTCTGACCTTTGCCACGGAATTTCCGACGGAAAATTCCGTCGGAAATTTCCGACGGAATTTCAGACGGCATTTCCGACGGAATTTTGCGACGGAATTTGATTCCGTCGGAAATTGAGAGGGAATTTCCGACGGAATTCAATTCCGTCGCAAATTCAGACGGAATTGAATTCCGTCGGAAATTCCCTCGCAATTTCCGACGGAATTTCAGACGGAATTGATTTCCGTCTCAATTTCCGACGGAATTGAATTCCGTCGGAAATTCCCTCTCAATTACCAAAAAATTTATTATTTTTAATTAATATTTTAAAAATTTAAAAATATTAATTAAAATTCCGTGGAAAAATTTAAAAATTATTTAAAAATTATTTATTATTTTAAAATTTATTTAATTTAATTTAAAAAAATTATTTTTATAAAATTTATTATTTTTAATTTAATTTTTATTATTATTTTCTAATTTCTAAAATATTTTTTAATTTTCAATCGTAGGTTTTGGTCCTTATAGAGGCAAAATAGTCATATAAAAAATAAAATTTATTAGTTATTAACTAATATTAGTAAATAAAATATTAGGTAATAATTACTTATTAGTTATTAATTAATGTTAATAAAAATTTAATTTTAGAAATTAAAAAAAATATGCACATAAGATTATATATATAATTGTATGTAATAATAGAACACCAAAGCAGTCGAGCTCATCTGGTAAGGCATCGCGTGCGTACGGACGAGGTCGTGGGTTCGAACCAAAGGATGGGCAAGTTGAATTGCATTTCCAGGAAATATGAGGTTGCGACACGTGGCGGAGTGAGGTTGCGACACGTGGTGGAGGGAGGTTGCGACACGTGGCGGATCTGGGGGTCGACGACAAGGTGGATGCCGCCGGAGATACCACGCGCTGTCGCCGGCGATGAGGGGGCGGTGGCCGAAGTTGCCAAGTGGATTTTTAAAATTTAAAAAAAAAAAAATTTTGCGACGCAATTTCCGACGGAAATGAATTCCGTCGGAAGTTCCGACGGAATTTGCGACGGAATATTCCGTCGGAAATTGAGAGGGAATTTGCGACGGAATAAATTCCGTCTCAAATTTCCGTCTCAAATTCCGTCGGAAAATTTTTTGTGACGCTGTTATTACCTACGGAATCAATTCCGTCGCAAATTCCGTCGGAAATCAATTCCGTCTCAAATTCCGTCGCAAACTCAAATTCCGTCGCAAATTCCGTCTCAAATTCCGTCGCAAATTCAGTGTTTTTTTTGTAGTGAGACGAGGATGGAGGGACGTGCCATCACAAGAATTATCTTCATTCCAATTCCTTGTGAAAGCTGCAGTCACACTCACACACACACACTATCCAGCCATTCCCTCTCCTACGCATAACACCTTCTCTCATCCTCCATTAATACTTCTCATTCATACCATATTCAACCACGGGACCCACAGACCCCAGTCCCCTTCGTTAATCTCCGCCTTTATCCATTATCTCAAATGTCCAAGAGTTGCTTAACGCGTGGAGAAGGGATGATATTCATGGCAGCTTGATCTTAATTTGGGAGGCAACTTGGGAGGAGCATGGAGGAAGTTAGGGCCTAGGAGCTTACACTTGAAGACCACAAGGGAGTGTTTTTCCTTTTATCAATTTATTTCAAGACTTGGCATTATTTAGTTTTAAATGATTTTGATTTGTAATAATTGAGAACAATCTAGTTTTAGATTGTAGACATATCATTGATTTGGATTGAATTGATATCTTGGATTTGATTTGTTCTTAAATGATTGTTGGGATTCTTGTTTGCAAACCCTTTGATTGTCAATTAGATTATTAATTGAGTTTCCATTATTAATTTAATTGTTAATTTGGGTTTAATCTCTTGATTGTTTAATTAGGGTGATTAATTGTCAAATTGTTTAATTAATCAATTGTGAACATAATTTTCAACACTATCTTAAACAATTGTGATTGGTTTTTAATGGATTTAATTAACCATCGCTTTTTCCATTATGAGTTTTCTAGTGGATTAGGTGTTATCGAGCTTGAGGGTTTCCCATGTTTCAATTAGGTGATTAAATTAATTAATTCCAATATTTCATCAACCCCTTTGGTCTAATAAATTGAATGGCTAAGAAACCTAAATCCATGTGAATTCTGAGTTATCCCCTTCATCATCCTAATTGTATTAAACCTTTGTTATTTGTCTTGTTTTTTTCTTGATCTTTTTTATTAGCATTTTAATTCCCCTTTCATAAAGCCCCCAAAAATTCCATTTGCATTCATTTAGGTTAGTTTCATTTTCATATAGATTTTATAATAATTTTCATCTTGCATTTAGTTAATTTAATTGCATTTAGGTAGTAGAGTCTCGCATTTAGTTTAGGTCCATTCCATTGTATTTTTCATCACCTAAATTGAATTCTAGAGAAAACCTATATATTGCACCTAGGGAGAATGACCTGGGTTGCCATTATATTGCATTAGTAGGTTGTCCTAGTTATTAATTGATTGCTTTAGCGACAGAAGCACACATCAATTTTGGCACCATTGCCGGTGAGCAATGGTTAGTCTCTAGATTTGAGTCTTTAGGTGATTTATTAGGTAGTTGTTTATTGCATGACTTGATTTTTTTTTAAAAAAATTGAACTTGCTCCTATATTATGGCTTGGAATGATTCACCTTTTGGAAATTTTTCTTACACTTCTATGCCTTATCATTATGACTATGACGTTGAGCAGATATATGATCCATATTCAAATGTCAATAATCCGGGATGGTATGATTACTCAAGTCCTGGATATGTCAATCAAACTTTACTAAGTCAAGAAGTGGATTCAAGATTATCAAGAAAGATGGAGACTATGATGAATCTTTTTATGAATATGCTAGACAAGAGAAACATAGAACAACACGAATGGGAAGTGGAGCAGAGACAACAGATTCAAGCTCTACATTACTACAAAAAGGTTGAAAGGTGGCGCATATTTTGCGACCCTTCTTTAAATAAGTACCATAGCTTCCTTTTTTTTCTATTGTATTTTTGTTAATTTTGGGTACTAGCTGTGGCTCCTGGTGGGTTAGGTGCCACAGCTGATAGTACCAGGTGTGGCGCCTGAAAAGGCAGGCGCCAAACTTGGCCCCCACATAAGCAGGTGTGGCGCCTGGTAGCTGGTGGCAGGCCCATGTGTGGCGCCTGCCTTGATACGTGCCACACATGGCCCATGAAACCAGCTGTGGCGCCTAGGCAACTAGGCGCCACAGCTAGTTGTTGGCAGGCGCCACACTTGGCCAATACATTAAAAAAATATTTCAAGTGGATTACATTATCCACTCTCCACCAATTATAATTTTCCCCACCCCAACCCTTATCTCCTTTTACCTTTCTCGCGTAGTGGTCCTGCCCCCCCCTTCTCTTTTTGACTCCACTTTAATTATTCCCTCCTCTCTCCTCTATTAAACTTTCCCTTTCTCATCTCCTGGATCCGTCGTGTAACACCCTGACTTTAATCACGTAATTATAATTCGATAATGCACATTTAATTCGGATTAGAGACCATCGGATAACTTAAACTCATTTCAATCTCCTACTTTGTAGTAGGGTTTTCACAAAACATTCAAAATCTCTTCCTGTTCCTGGTCTCCATTTCAAAATTAAAATATAATTACCTGTGCAGTTTATCTACATTCATGTATAACATAGTGTATAACCAAATTCCCGGCAACTCCCGGGTTCTATACATATATAATCTAGAGGTTACAAGTATCCACTAGGGGATTACACAACCAAAATCGAATATAATATTCCTAATTCAAAATATACAGTAATCCCGAGTTTAAAGTAAATAACCAACATCTCAAAAATCCTTAGTATCCCTAAAGATCCTAAGTGCTTCGGGTTGGCCGCTTCTTCTTTGAGCCACATGCCCTGTGTGAAATGTTAGTCATAGGAAAGAATGAGATTCGAGCGAATCCCAGTAGTAACAAACCACTCACACAATGCATAACACAAGGCATGTATATAAATCACAACCAGCAACAGCAGCAGCAATCTCAAAGATACATGGTTTTCACCACAAACGACAGCACTCACAGCTGTATGCACAATACGACAGCTCTCGCTATAATAATAATCACGACAGCTTACGCTGTATTACAATAACGACAGCTTACGGTGTAAACGACAGCTTGCGCTGTAAATGATAGGTATCACCAGCTGTAATCGCAGTAGCATCAAAGAATCATCACATAACAGTGATAACACACACATACAGAGCATTATACATAGTATGAGAGAGAGAGTCACTACCTGATCCTTTCCCGACGTTTCTTGGCACTGCGGGCTCACGAGGACGGCAAATATCGAATCCTGTAAACCAAGTTAGGGACAACCCATCAATCTCTTTCCTAAGTTCTTAATTCCATAGTACTTAAGTTGGTTATCATTTAGACTCTTTAGGTGGCTATTTTAGGTCTAAACATATGCCTAAAGGGTTGGGAAAGACTATACCCAAAACCACCTTTCAAAAGTGTAAAACACATATTTTTGGGGGTGGGCCGCGGCCCAAAATCCATGGGCTGCGGCACAAAAATGCCCAGAAACATTTGGGCTGCGGCCCAAAATCCATGGGCTGTGGCCCAAAACTGTCCAGAGACGCTCAGAAACCTTTGGGCTGCGGCCCAGAATCCACGGGCCGCGGCCCAAGAAAATCCAGTTTCTGGCTGAACTTCCAAAAATCATAACTAATTCAGGAAAAATCGAAATAAGGTGATTCCAAAGCCAAATGAAAGCTATTTAAGTCTATTTCAAGGAAAAATATTGGCCATAACTAGAAATCACCACAAAAGTCCAGATTTACCAAAAACCTAACATTGTACCAAAATAGGGTCCAGTTTTGATGCCAAACTTTGGACAGTTCAAACTCCCAACTCAAAAAGCGAAATGACACAAAATTTATGTCCATTTTGAAGCTTGAGATGTGAAATTTAAAACTGGAAAGTTTCATAATTTTTCAACATCATTTGCCCAGTCAAAACGTCCACACCATCTGACTGTCCAGAACAGACTTACATTGGACAGATTTTCCAGATTTTGCCGATTGGTTTCCAATGGTCCCTAATTTCAAATCACATACTATTTTCACACAATTTGGCTCAAGGAACACATTGGAGCCATCAAAATGACCATATTCCTTATCCATAAGCATGTTCTACCACAATCACCACATGTCACTTTAACATCTCCAATCAACACACACATTGCAATCCATTCCAACCCAAAATTCCAAGCCAATTCCAAATGCACAAAGACACTCTATGACACTAATTTCCACACTAAACACTAACCAAATCATGCTTTTCGAAATTTACCAAAAATCAGGGCAAATTCCAAAGTTCTCAAGACTCAACCAATGATCAAAGCAATCATACCAAAGTGCATCAACTACTCACCTCTTATGTCTTCCAAAGCCAACTTCTTGATTCTTCAACTTTTCAAAATTCACAATCTCTCAACCACCACCAATGAAAATTCTGAAACCATAGGTTTAAAGCTCTCAACTTTTTGCACAACATTAGTAGAGAACATTTGAGCATATGGAGATGTTCACTTACCTCAAGCTTTTCTCTTTCTCTTTCCTTAGCTTGTGCAGCGAAAAAATGGAGGAGGATGAGAGAGAAATGAGATATTGAAGATGATGATTCATTTCCATTCTTTCTATACACTTAGCCGACTTGGGAGGAAGAGAGAATGAGTTTGAAAACTTTGACTTCATCTATGGTCCATAATTTGACACTTGGCACCATCTCCTTCTCCCTACCATGATTTCACATAGTTTCACATGCACAAGATTCCACCTCTTGGTCTTTCAATCTTAGCCATTAATCTTAATTACTAAGGAGTGTTCTCAATGGTATCTAATCAGTCGGTTGGTAAATTTACCGTTTTGCCCCTGATTATCACAATGCACAATATATACCTCAAAAGTGCTCAATTAAGATTAATTACATCACTTTGAAGTTGTTAATCCTTGGTCACAATCCAGGATATTACACGTCGCCCCCCTCCTCCATTTCCTTTCATCTTCATACTTAAAAACACACCCACACTTGCACACGTCTTCATCATTGAATCTATATCTTTGTTTTGTTCCAACTGTCATCCCCACTCCTGTCCCAATTGTTCCTTTTTTTTTGTACTGTCTTCCAATTTCGGTCCCCACTCCAGTTGGTCCCAACTACTCAAATTTCCTCCTCCTCCTCCTCCTCACTCAAGATTGCGTCACCAACGGGCAACATGGTTCCACACTCCATTACACTGATCAATTAAGCTGTAAGTTCAACGTGTTCTTTTTTTTTTTTACAGGTTTTTGTGCTTATTTTTTTTATCATACGCACGTGTATATATATATGTTGACTATATTCTATGATGTGCTTTTTTTTTCTTTTTATGACACGCACTATATATATGTGTTATATATATATTTGTGTTCCATTTTATAGAGGTAACAATTGTATTAGCTTATTAAACTATAATAGAGAAAATCCCATATAAAGCCAATTAAAATAGGAAATATTGAAATCAGGATGATAAATTGAATAATTCGTTAATTGAGTGATTAACTCATTTTGAGATTTTAAAATATGGATAAAATGACTTTAATATATAAATATATATCAATGTTAATATTTAATAAAATAAAATATAATTTTTTATATTGTTTAACTTTAAATATATTAACTAGAACCTTAAAGGAAAAAAGCATACAATAAGGAGTTCATTTTATTCAATTGAATTTTTTTTCCAAAAATTTTATAATATATATCAATATAAAAATTATTTTTTAATAAATATATTATGTATAAATTTTACTATATTTGTTTCATATATAAAGTTTTCTTAAAGTTCTATATTCCAATATGTAAAGCATTTTATGAAATTTTAAGCAAACTTAATTCACCTAATAAAAAAAGAAATTTTAAGCATATTTACTATCTTTTTAACTAGCATATTAATAGTGGAAAATATTTTTTTTATAATATGTATGTCTAGTTCAATTCCCTCTGTGTGTGTGTGTGTGCATGTATGTATGTATGTATGTATGTATGTATGTATGTATGTATGTATGTATGTATGTATGTATGTATGTATGTATGTATGTATGTATGTATGTATGTATGTATGTATGTATGTATGTATGTATGTATGTATGTATGTATGTATGTATGTATGTATGTATGTATGTATGTATGTATGACAACCCAAGAATAATTGGCAATGTAGCTAATCAAAAATAATTTTTTTTATATTCTCAACATTGAGTTGAAAATATTTTAATTAATGTTGGGATTATATATGCTTTCCTTTTTGTTTTATTTTATTTTCTTTCTTTTTTTTCTGAATTATATTTTTGTATTTAAGCTAATCATATTTTATTTTATTATATATTGATGTTTTGTACACATTATTATTATTAAAAAAATAACTTACAACCACTAATATTTTATTGATTTTTTTATGTTTAATTTGTGTTTGTAGTTTCAGCTTATCAGTTTATTGAAGCTTCTATTTACGGTATGTTTTTTAAATTTTGAGCTTACAAATGTGATTTTAGTTGAATTTAATAACAGTATAATTTATAGGTGTCCTAATGATTGTTATGGATTAATTGCATAAGTAAAATAATTATTTATATATTCTTAACACTTGTATTTTATTTGTTGACTTGTAATGTTTTCTAATTTACCTATGATATGTTGTGGCAAATATGGTTTCTTTTGTTATGAGTTGTGAAAAATTATTATAATGCCTGGGAATAATTAATGGATTATTTGTCAATTAAAACATAGGGTTTAAGATTTAGAAAGCTTCAATTTTGAAGATTTCATGTTGGGAATTTATTTTAAAATTGGTAAGAGAATATAAAAGTAATTAGTAAATGCAATAGTCATACAACTAACCACGTGCTTTTTTAAAAAATAGATTGAAGGCATAGATGGATCGTAAATGGATGTCATCTAATCGGTGTTCAAGGGAATATATAGATGGGGTGAAAGATTTTATTACATTTGCAATTGAGCACACAAAAGATCCTAACAAAATCTTGTGTCCTTGCTTATCTTGTTGTTTTGCAAAGCGGATCAGTCCACTTGATTTGCTAGATCATTTAGTGTGTTACGGTATTGATCAAACATATATACGACAGACAAGGCATGGTGAGACAAACGATGCATGTAGTGATCGAGTGCATACCACGAGTGGTGCTTTGGATGAATTTGATCAAAGCATGTTTGATGAAGATGATGATCTTGAAGAAATGCTAAATGTGGTTGAAGGGGTGCTTCATAACTGCTCTAACAAATTTGAGAAGTTGAAAGGTGATGTAGAGAAACCATTATATGACGGTAGTACTAAATATACAAGATTGCTAGTAGTATTGAAGTTGTACAACTTTAAAGCTCGCTACGGATTGAGTGATTCGGGTTTCACCATACTGCTTGAACTGTTGCAAGATATGCTTCCAGAAGAAAATGTACTTCCTACCAAGACATATGAGGAAAATCGAATTCTTTGCTCTACAACCGGTATGGGATATGAGAAGATACATGCATGTCCTAACAATTGCATATTATTTCGAAATCAATATGCAACATTGGAGAAGTGCCCTAAATGCAACTCATCTCAATATAAGAAGAAGAAAGCAAAAAGTCCTTCAAAGGTCCTATGGTATTTTCCCATTATTCAGAGATTCAAGCGATTGTACAATAATGCAGAGATTGCTAAGCAATTGACATGGCATGCAGATGAAAGGATTAAAGACATGAAGCTTAGGCACCCTGCAGATGCTCCTCAATGGAAAAAAATTGATCATGAGTACCCTGACTTTACAGATGAAGTAAGGAACCTTCGCCTTGCACTGTCAATTGATGGAATTAATCCGCACGGTGTCCAGAGTAGTACACATAGCATGTGGCCGGTTATATTGATGATTTATAACCTTCCTCCACACTTCATCATGAAACATAAGTTTATGATGTTGTCCATGTTAATTTCTAGGCCAAGGCAACTTGGGAATGATATAAATGTATACTTGGCTCCTTTAATTGATGACTTGAAGCTACTTTGGGAGGAAGATGTCAGTGTGTATGACAGGTACATGGAAGAAAGTTTCACTTTGAAAGCCATATTGTTTGGCACAATTAATGATTTCCTTGCTTATGGTAATTTGTCGGGATACAACGTCAAAGGATATGGTGCATGTAACCCCCCTGCCGTAATTAATATCCGGATTATGCAATTAACGTGAAATAGAGACCAATAAGACAAAACATCATTTATAAACCCATCAACCAGACAGCGTTTTCACAATTACATTTCGAAATTATTAACACGGTCTCATATTTACACTCCGAATATAATTACTATACGAAGATAAATTACATTTATACAAATATCAGAGTACGCAATATAAATTTCCGGCAATCCCGGAATCATATCTTCGCTCAATAATCATAGGGCACATTAGCCCATACAATTCAACCAATAGGGATTACACAACCTACTCGAATACATACTCCAGTATTGATCCATATAAACAAATACATAATCCCAATTACGCATTGATAACCAACTACTAAGCTCTCACCCAGAAACGAGTCCTCTTCGTCCTTGGATGCTTGCTTCATCCTCAATCTTCCTTCCCTGTCTAAAATGTTGATAGGGGAGGGTGAGATTCTGGGGAATCTCAGTAGGAAACACATACCAATATGCATGCAAGATAAGTATTTAATGCATGACATGCTTGCATCACAATAACTCATGTTCACATCATGATATATCCGCATGCTCAATGTTTCAACAACATACTCATGGCCATAGCATAACTAGAAACAGAGCTACAATCATTCATACATGTCTCACATAATCACGCAAAGCAATAACATGCATCAATACACAAATAGAATTATCAATACATGCAGGAGAGGTAAGTTCCCTACCCTTATTCTTTCCACGTATGCTCCAGCATCGGCTACTCACGATCCAAGCGGATATCAAATCATAATCAGGGTGAATACCCAACCCTATAACCAAATCAAGAACATATGGTCATTCTCTTTTCCAAATTCTCACTTTCATAATACTTAGATTTGGCTATCATAATTGACCCTTAAGAGGCCCCAAATGCCTCTAATCAAAGCCCCAAAAGATTGGGAAACAAAAGGTTGAAGGTCACTTTTCGAAATCACAAAGTGCTGGAACACAGGGGTGGGCCCCGGCCCACCATTCCTTGGGCCGCGGCCCAAACATGGTCAGAAGGTCTTGGGCGGCGGCCCACCACTCTTGGGCCGCGGCCCAGATAAGGCCAGAAAGTCTTGGGCCGCGGTCCAGCCACTCTTGGGCCGCGGCCCAGAAATTTCCTGACTCTGGGCGAACTTCCAAAATTCATAACTAAATCTAGAAAAATCAAAACGAAGTGATTCCAAAGCCAAATGAAAGGTATATGAGTCCTATTTCAAGGAAAAATATAGCCCTTCACTAGAAATCACCACACAAATACAGAATCACCAAAAACTCAAGACTGTCGCAAAACAGAATCCATTTCCGACCTCAAACTTTGGACAGCTATAAATCACAGTAGACAAAACGAAATGGCACAAATTATGTGTCCATTTTGAAGCTTGGGATGTGAAATTTAAGACTGGAAATTTTCAGAATTTTCCAATACCATTTGGTCATTCAAAACGCTCATACAAAATTACTGCACAACACAGAGCTTAAACCAAATAGATTTCCAATTTTCTACCAAAGTGTTCAATAACTCCAAAATTAATAACCAAGCTTATTCCCACACAAAATCACTCAAGGAACACAATGGTAACCTCAAAATAACCAAAATCACAACCCATTTATATGCCCTGTTTTGACCAAAGCACAAAACCAACACAAAAGTGCCAAACTTCACATTTAAGCTTCAATTCCCTTCTATCAATTCAAAACACTAAACAAGGCACCAATTCCATGACAACCACATGTTATACTCCCCAAGACCCTAAATCACGAAAATTAGGGCTTAAATTCCAGAAATTCAAGGCCCAACAAATGGCCACAAATCTTATATGAGAAGGAAGCTTTCACTTACCTCAACAACTTTCCCAAAGGCACTTCATGATTCTCCCAAGTTCATAATTTCGTGATTCCTCAATCACCACCAATGGAGAATCTACAACCATAGGATGAAAGCTCTTAGCTCAAGGAACAATGTTAATGAAGAGCATTTTGGCATTTGAGGCCATTTGCTTACCTCAAATCCAACTTTTCTTTTCTCTCTCTTGGCCAACAATGGAGGAAATGAAGAGAGAAGAGAGAGAATGTGAGAGAGAGATGGAGAAGAGGGATGAAGTGCAGAAAATCTGCCCTATGCCCCCAGAAAACGCATTGGAGAGAGAGGAGAGAGAAAAAAGTGGTTTTTGTCTCTTATGCCTCATCCTATGGTCCACCATAATGCCACTTGGCAACATCTCATCCCTTAATCTCTAATACCACACACATATACACCAATTAATCTCTCTAATCCATCCATTAGCCATTTGATCACACTTCTCATTTTTCTCTTAGTTAGTAATTAATTTCCATTAATTACCAACTTATGCCAATAATTCCATTCTTTCAATTTCCCAACTCTTATGGCATATTAATTAATATAGCCACCAAACCCATAATTATTCCACTTTAATTCGATAATTATCCTCAATAATTACCATTTGCCCTTAATCGAAAATCGGGGTGTTACAGTGCATGCCCTATATGTGAAGATGCAACTCATTCAGTGCGACTTCATCATTGTAAGAAAAATGTTTACATGGGGCATTGAAGATTCTTACCATCACAACATTGTTGGAGGAAGTGGAAAAAGCCTTTCAATGGTGACTTAGAAGTCAGAAGAAGGTAGCCCACCGAAGATGTTGACCGGTTCCCAGGTGTATTCCAAGGTAAAAGACTTTGACAAATATTTTGGCAAACCTTTTGCAAAACAAATCGAGACAAGTAGTTGGAAGAAAAAGTCTATTTTCTTTGAACTACCATATTGGAAGTCCTTATATGTGAGACATTTTCTTGATGTGATGCACATAGAAAAAAATATTTGTGATAGTCTAATTGGCACGTTGCTCAATATCCAAGGAAAAAGCAAGGATAGTGTCAATTCGAGGTTGGATTTGATGAACTCGGGAATTAGAGAAGAGTTGGCACCGATTGAGCAAGGGCATCGTACCTATCTACTGCTAGTAGCATACACTTCGTTGAGGAAAGAGAATAATTGTTTTGTGAGTTTTTGAAAGGAATTAAAGTTCCCAAAGGCTACTCTTTAAATATAAAGATCCTTGTATCAGTGAAAGAGTTGAAGTTGAAGAACCTCAAGTCTCATGATTGTCATGTGCTCATTCAGAATTTCCTACCGGTTGGTATACAATCCATTTTACCCAAAACTTTAAGAAACACCATACATAAACTTTGCTTGTTTTTCAAGTTGATCTGCAGTAAAGTGGTAGATTCAACTAAGTTACAAGATTTGCAAAGGCTGATTGTGTGTACTCTGTGTGAACTTGAAATGTATTTTCCACCTTTTTTTTGACATTATGGTACATCTAACTTTACACTTGGTGAAAGATATTCAATTGTACGGTCCATTATACTTGAGATGGATATACCTAAATGAGAAATTCATGAAAATATTAAAAGGGTATGTGAAAAATAGATATCTCCCAGAGGGTTGTATCGTTGAAAGGTACATGTTTGAAGAAGCAAGTGATTTGTGTTGATTTTCTATAAAATGTTGACCCTGTAGGGATCCCCAAGTCCTGTCATGATGGGCGAAGATCAGGGAAAGGAATAATTGGGAGCGATGTAATAACGATATTAGTGACTGAACGGGAGCAAGCCTACTTGTATGTGCTACATAACACTAATAAGGTTGAATCGTATGTAGAAGAACACAGGGATGCTCTTCGATTAGTACATGATGATAGGCATGAAAATTTGTTAACAACAGAACACAATAAACAATTTTCAGGCTGGTTGAAAAATTGCATTAATAATGAGACAGAATGGAACCCTGATTTAGTTTCTGAAAAATTGAAGTGGTTGTCGAAGGGACCGAGCTTACATGTATTATCTTACAATGGTTATGCAATCAATGGTTACACATTCTATACACAAGAAAATGATACACAGAGCATGATGCAGAATAGTGGGGTAACACTTGTTGCTGATTCTTGGCATAGATCCAGTGTTAAAAACATACACCCTATCTATGCATCAATGTCATACTTTGGTGTCATTGAATGCATATAGAAGTTAGATTGCTCTATGTTTAGGGTCCTTGTCTTCAAATGTAAGTGTGTTAACAACAATAGTAGATTGCGGATAGATGACTTATGCTTTGTTCAAGTGGACCTTTCTAAGGTTTGGTATGAAGATGATCCTTTTATTTTAGCAGCACAAGCATAACAAGCATTTTTCATTCCGGATCATGCTAAAAAGAATTGGTCTATTGTACTCCCATCCAACAAGAACCGTCAAGAACAAGTTAATTTTTAAAGTAATGAATATTTGAACATCAATGATGATGATCCTTCATTTGAGAATTTATGGTCAGTAGACATTGGTATAGATGCAGATACAAATGAAGATGAAGATGGAGATAGAAATGGACCTGTATACGTGAGACATGATCATGAAGAGGGAACTTGGGTCACGAGAAACACAATTCTCAATCCAACATGAATTTTGAAGAATAAAATTTCAAATCAAATAATAAAAGGGAAAAGATAATGAGTGCCTTGACTTCTTTACTTGTACGTATGTTTTTATGAATTTCAAAGTAATTTTCTTTCCTTGACATGGTTGACATTATACACTAATGTTTTATTTTGGTTTATTTCACTTCCAGGAGTATGGATTCACCACACGATAAAATTGATGATGTTCTTAAGAACATTGGTAGACAAAGATTTGAGGCAAATGTTAGACGTGGCAGGACATTTATGGCGAGATTGATAAAATTGAGAAGTAAGGGAATCAAGTTACAACTGGAGTGGAATGAAAAGGGAAACCTGTTCGGCGAGAATGGAACCTCATAAATAACTTGATTGGGACTACAGTTTGAGATAGAGTCCCTATTACAGTTCAAAACAAGAAAATGGCAAGAAAAAATTATGAGGATGATGTAACCCCCTCCATAATTATATCCGAAACACGTAATTAAAAATGAAATAGAGACCAATAATAATCAAAATTCATTTTACATTCCCATCCTTAAGATAGGATTTTCACAAATACATTTATCAAACACTTTAACCTGGTCTCACATTCATATTTCGAATACAATTACTTCGTAAAGATAAATCACATTTATATAAATATCAGAGTGCACAATAATAATACCGGCAAACCCGGATTCATACCTTCACTAAAGATTCATAGGGCACATACTCCCTTTACATTTCCTCAATGGGGATTACACAAATCCATCTCCAATACATAACCAAATAACCCAATAGACATCCAAGCACATATACATCCAATATCCAATTATACATTCTAATCTATCATTCGAATATATACAATTATCCCAGCATATAATAATAACCAAACTACCAAATCCAAATGCCCATAAGGGATTCTCGCCGCCCCTAGTCTCTTGCTCCTTCCTCGAGCCACTTGTCCTGCCTAAAATGTTGGTAGGGGAGGGTGAGATTCTAGAGAATCCCAGTAGGAAACAGATACCAATATGCATGCAAGATAAGTGTTTAATGCATGACATGCTTGCATCACAATAACTTGTGCTCACATAATGATATATCCGCATGCTCAATGTTTCAACAACATACTCATGGCCATAGCATAAATAGAAACAGAGCTTCAATCATTCATATATGTTTCACGTAATCAAGCAAAGTAATAACATGCATCAATACACAAACACAAATATCAATATATGCAGGAGAGGTAAGTTCCCTACACTTTTTCTTTCCACGTATGCTCCAGCATCGGCTACTCACGATCCGAGCGGATATCAAACCATGATTAGGGCGAGTACCCAACCCTATAACCAAATCAAGGACATAGGATCATTCTCTTTTCCAAATTCTCATTTTCATAACACTTAAAGTTGGTTACCATTTATGACCTTTAGGTGGCTATAATAAGGTCAATGAAAGCCTAAAGGATTGGGAAGTACTAGGTTGGAAATCACCTTTAAAAATCCCAAAATGCTGAAAATGGGGGTTGCCTGCAGCCAAGAATCCTCTGACTGCGGCCAAAACACGCACAGAAGGTTTCTGGCTGCAGCCAAGAATTTCTGGCTGCGGCCAAAACGCACACAGAAACTTTTGTGCTGCAGCCAAGACTTTTCTGCTGCAGCCAAGGCAACTTCAGAAATTCATAACTAATTCTAGCAAAATCAAAATGAGGTGATCCCAAAGCCCATTGAAATCTATTTAAATCCTCTTCATAGGAAAAATATGAACCATTACTGGAAATCACCATACAAATCCCAGAATTACACAAAACGCATCACTATGCCAAAACAGAGTTCTGTTTCAATCCCAAACTTTGGACAACCATAAATCACAGAATACTAAACTAAATGACACAAAATATACGTCCATTTTGAAGCTTGGGATGTGAACTTTAAGATTGGAAAGTTTCACATTTTTCTGAGATCATTTGGTTATTCAAAACGTCCACACAAATAAACTGCCCAGAACAGAGTTCCAAGGGACAGATTTTCCAATTTTCTACTAAAGTGTCCCATGGCTCCAAAATTAACAATCAAGCCTATTCCCACATAAATTTTCACAAGGAACATAATGATAACCTCAAAATGACCAAAATCACAACCTATCAACATGCCCTGTTTTGACCAAAGCACAAAACCAACACAAAAGGTGCTAAACTTCACATTTAAGCTTCAATGCAATTCTATCAATTCAAAACACTAAACAAGGCACCATTTCCATAACAACAACATACCATACTCCCCAAGACCCTAAATCACTAAAATTAGGGCTAAAATTCCAGAAATTCTAGGCCTAACCAATGGCCACAAGATTTATATGAAATTGAAGCTTTCACTTACCTCAACAACTTTCCCAAAGGCACTTCATGATTCTCCAACTTGTACATTTTCGTGATTCCTCAAATCACTGCCAATGGAGAATCTAAAACCACAAATTGAAGCTCTCACTCCAAGGAACAACTTTATAGAAGGAAGTTTTGGCATTAGAGGTCAAGATCTTACCTTTTTTACAAGTTTTTCCTTCTTCCTCTTCCTTCAACAATGGTGAAAATGAAGAGAGAAGAGAGAGAACGTGAGAGAGATGGAGAGAGAGGAGGAAGAAGATGATGATAGTACTCCCTCTATTCAGCTAAACAAAGAGAGAAAAAGAGAGAGAGAAACTATTAAAATACTACATTAGACTTTTCTCACTCTCATGCTTCATCTCTTCTTGCCACATGTCACAAGGTCATTGGCTCACACACAATAAATCACCAATTAGCCAATTTAATCCCTCCATTAGCCAATTAATTTCCCATCTCATACCCTTTTAATTAGTAATTAATCACTTCCATTAATCACTAATTTAGAGCCATTCTTTCAATTTTCACTACAATTATGGCATGTTAATTAAAATTGCCATACAACACATAATTATTCCACTTTAATTCGATAATTATCCTCAATAATTACCATTAGCCTTTAATCAAAAATTGGGGTGTTACAGATGACATTTGGGATGAAGTACAGGTAACACATTAATTATATTATTGTTCGGGTTCCATTATTTCACTTAATTTCAATCTTACATATTATATATTTTTTTATTGTTACATAGCATTTTTATTATTGATGATAATCGGAAGAACTTCGTGCTAAGAAAAGCCGGAAAACTTATGAGAATGTTTTGTTCTAATCTTGTAAAATACTACTTGAGGGTTGATAATGAGAATATCATTTATACATCGCCTTATCCTTTGTACGAAGGAATCATCACTCAAGAAATGTGGGATGAGTTTATCAGAACACATACAACTCAGTAATTCCTGGTAATATAATTTGTTTGACTTTCCCTATTACTTGTAATGTACGTATTTGTAATTAACATTTATATATTGATATGAATCATTTTGATCTAAACAAGAGTTGAACAAGAAAAATCGCGCTAACACGACCAACATGGCATACCGGTACACACAAGGACCTGTTTCAAATGCACAGTTAGAAAGAAAAATGGTACAAACTAATGATTATTTCATTTGTAGATAAGTTGTATGAATATCATTTAACTTCAATGATTGAAGAATCAAGTTCAGATATTACACAGGTTCCATGACATGATCTTTAGGTAGCCTGTGTCACAAATAAGAAAGGTGAAATTCATAGTGAGGAAGCAAAAAGAGTAGCTGAATATTGTGTAAGTATTGGATTATGCGTACAATAAATAATTGGCTTTACTTAAATGAACTTGATTTATAATAACTAATATTGTTGTAATTCTTTTTGTGATAACGACAAATGACACGGGAGGATCCTGCGTTGGTAAGCTATGTTGGTCAGGACGATTTGTTGAGCAGAGCGCTAGGAGTACCCGAGTATGATGGTCATGTTTGAGGTACTGGTTTTGCTGTCACCCCATCAGCATACTTCGGACGTCAAAAGTGCCCCAATAGAAGTGACATTTCCCAGCTGCATGAGGAGATGACTAGTTTCAAGCATCAAATGCAAAAACTTCAAGAACAAATGCGCTACAAGGAACAACGAGAAGAATAATTCTTAAAACAAATGCGTTTGATGCAAGAAGAGAATGCGCTGTTAACAATGCAAATACAACAGTTGGTGCAGTGTAGGCCAACACAAAATGTTCCCTTCTATGATAGCTCAAGTGTCAGAGATAGTTGCACTTCCATGCCTAAAGTCCCTTTTCCTTTGGTAATTAGTTTCTTCTTAACTTAACTTTATGTTACATTATAATTTAGAGAACTATAACATATTAACTCTATTTTCTGTAGGGCGAATTGCAATGCAAGTTATATGCCGATCAAGCTTCCAAGCATGCGGTTGCAGTAGGTGCTGCCTGCAACACTGATAAGGATACACTACATAATTCACCGTTGCCTGACAACACACTATGAGTGAGGGATGATGTCTGCATGAATGAAGATGCCCTCTTACCGATACCATCTCAGGATAAGCAAATAATGGTGAAAGATGTTGTAGGTGGTTATGTTGCTTGGCCAATAGGTCTTATTGAGCCATATGAAAAGGTTGTTCATTTACAATTCCTTGCACTTTTCCTTCATACTTCCATCTAAAAATGTAATTCCATTTTTTGATTTTCGCAGGGTGGACAGTCTAGAGATAAACAAATCCAACCTTATGGTAAGATCTCAAAGTGTTCGACAACACAACCTAAATCAAAAGCATCGGCTAGCCAACAAAGCAAAAGAAGAACGACCTCATATCGCTATCAATTAGTATCGATTACACCACAATTGATCAGTGAAGGAGGCCGGAAATACGTCTTGAAAGACATATCTACAATGTTGGTGGTCTAGTTGATTATGTTACTGCCGAGGTCGTGCACGAAATATGTACTCGTGATTGGGTTAGTGCTTCAGCTATCAACTTCTGGATAAGGTACTTGATCATTATCGTTTATCACTATTATTAATATTTCTCGTTTCATTTCTTTTTTTTCATGACACTGTTTGTTTTATACCAAGCATTTGTACCATGACATCTTAATGGATACAAACAGGGTCCAATTTGTATTTGTCAACCCTTTTCTCATTGGCCATTATGGGGGCAAAGTAGATATAAATGTGTAGTTGAATGATCTAAAAGATTACTTTAGAAACAAAATGACAACAACTACTCTATTTTAGTGCCATACAATGCGGGGTAAGTTATTAGTGGTACAATTTTTGTTTTTATTGTTTAACTTTTATCATACCATGATTGTTGAAACAAATTTTTTAAAATATTTTAGGCGCCATTGGATATTGATAGTTATCAATCCAGCGGAACCTTCAAGCCCTCACATTTACTATGTTGATCTTCTAAAAAGTGGTCTTCCACAATACCATTATGATATGTTACTATTGTTTAATAGGTAAGCGTATGTGCATATGTGTAAATATTTGCATATGTGATTGAATAACAAAAAATAATCAGTTTCTATTTGTTTTGTTAGCGCATTGACTGCGTATCAGTCCTTTGTATCCTTAAGCTATTCTAAAGCTACTGACTCTCACCTTAGCTATCCTTGGAAGAAGATACTTGTACTAATATATGAATTTACTCAAACTTTGTTAGTAAACAATGTTTATTCATAAACAGAATTAAATATTGCATTATATTTTTGCATTGCCCTTTTCAACCCAATGATAATGATTGTGGGTATTACATCATGAAATTTATGAAGGATGTAATTACGCATGATCAGCCATTTATTCCTCAAAAAGTAAGTCATTTAGTTGTACTTCATATTGTGTTTTAATTAAATTTAATTAGTGCCTGGTAATTAAATTTTACTGATTTTAATTCATTTTAATTTGTGGCTGATTGTATATATGTGTAGTATTATGAAGATCAATGTTGTGACACGTTGACTGACCATCACCTTAATGAAGTGATCGAGGAATGGTGTGAATATGTGTTTAGGCAAATCTCTGGGTAGCTATACTATTTAATTCACTAGCTGCTGTCCTTTGTTGTGTTGTTTCTTGCCAATTGTTATGTCATGCATGTATTCAAGTTGAATTTGTTGTATAATTCATTCACGTGCAATATATTGTATAACTATTTTATGTACTACTTTAGCTAATTAATCATCTGTTTGTATCATTTTAAAGTTATCTATCATTTTTGTTTGCTTTTCTTCATTATGCCATATTGTGGATATAGGTACAAAATGTTTATTAGACCATGCAATGTGCAATACTATAATTATGGGAGATATGAATAAAACATATCCCAAAAAAAAGAGTTCTTGTGGCGCTTCTTTAAACAAGGGCTACAGGAAGAACCCAACAAAAAATGAATAGAAAAGGAAAAAAACAAGAAAAAAAAGGAGGACCTTCCTGTGGTGCTTCTTTAAACAAGGGCCACAAGAAGAACCCAAAAAAGAAAAAGAAAAATAAAAGGAAAAAAAAGAAAAAAAAGGAGGACCCTCCTGTGGCGTGTAACCCCCTGCCTTTAAACACGTAATTATAATTCGATAACACATATTTAAATCGGATTAGAGACCATTGGATGCTTTAACCTCGTTTTAAACTTTCTGTCTTACAGTAAAATTTTTACAAAACTTTCAAAACTCTTTTTTTTTTCATCCAGGTCTCAATTTCAATATTCGAATATAATTACCTGTGCAGTTAATGTACATTCAATCATATCAGAGTGTATAACCGCATCCCCGGCAACTCCTGGGTTCTATGCATAAAAACCTGAAGGTTTATAAGTATACACTAGGGGATTACACAACCAAAATTGAATGTATTGTTCCTGATTCAGAATATACAGTAATCCCAAGTTCAAAATACTTAACCAACGTTTCCAACTCAACTATATACCCCCAAGGGCCCTAATTGCTCCGGGTTGGCCGCTTCCCCTTTGAACCACACGCCCTGTCTGAAATGTTAGTCATAGGAAAGAATGAGATTCGAGAGAATCTCAGTAGTAACAAACCACTCACACAATGCATAAACACAAAGTATGTACATAAATCACAAAAAGCAACAGCAGCATCAATCTCAAAGATACATGGTTTTCACCACAAACGATAGCACTCATGGCTGTATACACAATACGACAGCTCTCGCTGTAATCATAATCACGACAGCTTACGCTGTAATCACAATAACGACAGCTTATGCTGTAAACGTCAGCTTGCGCTGTAAAGGACAGCTATCACCAGCTGTAACCGTAGCAGCATCAAAGATTCATCACAAAATAGTGATAACACACACATACAGAGTATTACACATAGTATAAGAGAGAGAGTCACTACCTTGTCCTTTCCCGATGTCCTTCGACGCAGTTGGCTCACGAGGGCGGCAAATATTGAATCCTGCAATTCCAAATGCACCATTTAGACACTTCCATAGTGTTACTTAGGGTTATATGAGTCTATAATGAAAATTTACAAAAATACCCCCGGGGACCCGGCTCGGGCCCGCCGTACCTGATCCGGCTGTACTTTTCTTGAAATTTTGACATGGGCTATCCTGACATATTTTCGCCCAAGGAATCCATTTCCGGACTCGGAATTATCAAATTCAATGTCAAATTATGAAATTGCCCTTGGCAGCCCTACTTTTAGGGTTTTAGGGGTGTTTCCGTAATTATGCTTTCTCGGCCTTTTTTGAAAAAATGCCCAACTGAACCCCACCTATATTCGCCCACTGAATCCAATGGAATCATCAAATCATTGAAAATCCAACTCTAAGACCCATTTACAGCCTTGGCCGAAATATACATGTTCTCTGGGAAAAATTGGGGTTTTACGATTTCGGCTCCGTAAACGCGTTCCTTTCTACTCCTAACCACTTTATTCACTATTACATTAGGTTATAACTACCATTTGAACCAAAATTGGGCAGCATAACCCTTAGGAAACTCAATTTCCAAACTTTAAAACCAATGGCAATCCGGCGAAATTTCACCGATTAAATTGCCCACAGCAGCCAGAATAAGCAATATACGAAAGTTTGGAAGTTACCTCAAGATTCCTCTGGCTTTTCCCAAATTTGGCTGAACCCTAGCCTCTTTGAAACACCAAATTTTGAGCTTCACAACCTTAAAGAATAAAGAGGAGTAGCTTAGAGTCGGAATTATACGCGTTAGGAGCTAGATCGTCGGAGAAATCGGCTTACCTTACGAGATTTCTTCCTCTTTTTCTCTCTTTTCTCCAAGCTCTCTTCACGTCTTTTTTTTCTCTGAAATGGGTCGGGAATGGCTGATCAAGATGATGGAATTGCTTTTAATTCCATGTTGATGTCACCTTACCACATGATGATGTCATAATTTCTAATTTCACATTTTCGGATTTTCTGGCAGATTTTCTGCCCAAATTTGAAAAATCATAACTAATTCTAGAAAAATCTAAATGAGGTGATTCCAAAACCAAATGAAAGATATTTAAGTCCTCTTCATAGGAAAAATATTGGCCATTACTGAAAATCACCACAAAATTCCCAGAATTTCAATCTTTGCATACTGTTCCAGAAAATAATTAATTTCGCTGGGCAAACTTCAAAAATCCAAAACTCTTAGGTCACAAATCAAAATGATACAAATTATATGTTCATTTTGAATCTTGACATGTGAACTTTAATACTGGAAAATTTCATAATTTTTAGACACCATTTGCCTATTTAAAACGTCCATACAAATTGGCTGCCCTGTACAGAGTTTCAATGGACAGAGTTTTCAACTTTTGCACGATTGTTCCCAATGGTTCCACTTTCACAATAAACACTCTCCCCACATGAATTTTCACAAGGAAGCCATTGGAATCATTAAAATATCCAAATTCCCATCACACATTCTCCAAAAGTGTTTATTCAACAATAATTATATCCACTTTTAAAGTCATTAGCCCTTAATCACTTTTTGGGATATTACATTTCTCCCCCCGTAAAATAAATTTCGTCCTCGAAATTTGTCACACAACTTGAGCCATAAACTCTGGATAACGTCTTCACATATCCGCCTCCGCTTCCCAAGTTGCTTCCCTCTGAGTCATTCCCTTCCAGATCACCTTCACAAATGGAATGCTTCGGTGTCTGAGCCGTCGTTCTTCTCTATCAATGATCTGTTCTGGCTCTATCGCATATTTGAAGTTGTCTTGTAACTCAACTTCTTCATATTCAATGATGTGAGATGGATCCGGTTGGTACTTCTTCAGTTGGGAAACATGAAACACATCGTGGAGTTTGCTCAAGTTTGGGGGTAGGGCTACTCGATAAGCAACAGGCCCAATCCTCTCAAGGATTTCAAAAGGACCTATATATCTTGGGCTCAACTTCTTTCGTTTGATTGCTCGCCCAATGCCGGTGACAGGAGATACTCTCAGAAGCACATGGTCACCAACTTCAAACTCTAGAGGCCGTCTTCTCTTGTCAGCGTAGCTTTTCTGTCGACTCTGCGCTGCAAGCAACCTCTTACGAATAATCTGAATTTGTGCTGAGGTTTGATCAACCAAATCTGGCCCATAAAGCTTCCTTTCGGATAACTCGTTCCAGCATAAAGGTGATTGACACCGTCTTCCATACAACGCTTCATACGGAGCCATTTGGATGCTCGCATGATAGCTATTGTTGTAGGCGAACTCAGCCAGTGGAAGGAAACGATCCCAACTTCCTTTAAAGTCGAGAACACAAGCTCGCAACATATCTTCCAGCGTCTGAATTGTTCTCTCAGATTGTCCATCCGTTTGAGGATGATAAGCCGTACTGAATCTCAGTTGAGTACCTAAGGCTTCATGCAATGCTTTCCAAAACTTCGAAGTAAATCGTGGATCTCGATCGGAAATGATGTTTTTCGGAACACCATGAAGTTTGACAATCTCTCGGATATAAATCTCCGCTAGTTTATCAGGAGAATAACCAGCATTGATTGGTATGAAGTGTGCCGACTTCGTTAGCCGATCCACAATTACCCAGATCGCATCATAGTTCCTGATCCTGGGCAACCCCATAACCAAATCCATGGTCACGCTTTCCCATTTCCATTCCGGAATCTTAGGACTCTGAAGTAAACCAGGCGGTCTCTGGTGCTAGATTTTCACTTTCTGACAAGTGAGACACCTTGCAACATATTTGGTCACGTCACTCTTCAAACCCGGCCACCAATACACCGATTTCAGATTCTGATACATCTTGGTCATACCAGGATGAAGAGTATATCGGCTCTTGTGTGCCTTATCCAGAATCTTCTGCCTCAACTCTGCCTTAAGTGGAACGCAGACTCTTTTCTGGTAACGAACCAATCCACGAGGCGATATATCGTAACCTGAAACTTCTCCCTGTTCGATTCGAGTCAGATTGCGCTGTATCCAGTCATCTTGACTCTGAGCTTCTTCAATTTCCGCCCTTAGATCACTCTCCTCTTGAGAAACAGTGTAATTGGCACAGATGATCTGGTTTGTCAAATTTAAATCACAGAAATCTTCAATCAATTTCCTTTCTTGTATCATCATAGCTGCAACAAGCACAGTCTTTCAGCTGAGAGCATCAGCGACTACATTTGCCTTACCCGGATGATATTTTATTTCCAGGTCGTAGTCCTTAAGCAATTCCATCCAGCGGCGCTGTCTCATATTCAGTTCTTTTTTATCATACAGATATTTGAGACTCTTGTGGTCGCAGTACAATTCCACAGTCACACCATACAGGTAATGACACCAAATCTTCAAAGCAAATACAATGGCCGCAAGCTCCAGATCATGAGTGGGATAGTTCAATTCATGAGGTCTGAGCTGTCGAGAGGCGTAGGCCACCACACGTCCCTGCTGCATAAGGACACACCCTAATCCCTGCCTACTGGCATCAGAATACACAACGTATGTCAAACTGGGATCGGGTAAAATCAACACAGGTGCTGTCGTCAACCTCTCCTTCAGCTCCACAAAACAGTTTTCACATTTCTCATCCCACACAAACGGCTGATCCTTTCTTGTGAGCTTGGTCATCGGCAACGCAATACGGGAGAAATTTTGGATAAATCTCCGATAATAACCAGCAAGACCCAGAAAATTGCGTATTTCCGCCACAGATTCTGGCCTCTTCCAATCCAGTATTGCTTCCACTTTACTGGGATCCACAGAGACCCCTTCTTGCGAGATAACATGGCCTAAGAATTTCACTTTTGATAGCCAGAACTCGTACTTGCTCAATTTAGCATATAGTTGTTTCTCACGCAATGTAGTCAATACAACTCTCAAATGATGCTCATGCTCCTCCATACTCTTGGAATATATCATAATGTCATCGATAAACACAACAACAAACTGATCCAAATATTGTCGAAAGATACGGTTCATGTAATCCATGAAAACCGTAGGTGCATTGGTTAGCCCAAATGGCATCACCAAGAACTCATAGTGACCATACCTGGTCTGAAAAGCAGTCTTCGGAACATCTTCTTCTTTCACTCGTAGCTGATGATACCCTGACCTTAGATCAATCTTTGAAAATACATACAAACCGGATAGTTGATCTAAAAGGTCATCGATTCGGGGAAGAGGGTACTTGTTCTTAATAGTAACTTTATTTAGTTCTCTGTAGTCGATACATAATCGAAGACTCCCATCCTTCTTCTTAACAAATAACACTGGAGCTCCCCAAGGTGACACACTGGGTTTGATGAACCCTTTCTCAAGCAGATCTTCTATTTGTTTCTTTAACTCTGCCATTTCATTTGGGGCCATCCGATATGGGGCCTTAGATATAGAGCCAGCTCCAGGCACAATATCGATTGGAAATTGAACTTCCCTTTCTGGAGGTAATCCGCTCAAATCATCCGGAAACACCTCAAGAAATTCATTTACCATGGGTATATTATTCAAGGTTTCGCTAGTTTCCCCTTGCACAGAGAAAAACACCACATAACCCTGGCAACCCTTTTCAAGATACTTTTCAGCTTTAGCTGCAGCAAGGAAATTCATACTAGAATCACAACTTCAGCCCTCTGAGAAACAGGATATACTATCCTCTTGTTCCCACAATCAAGTAATACATTATTTGCCGTTAACCAATCAAAACCCAAAATAACTTCCAATTGGTAAAGCGGCAAACATATAAGATCTACAACAGATTGGTGCCCTTCCACAGTTATGACACAACTCAAACAAGCTTCTGTGGTTAAGGCCTTAACACCCATTGGAGTTGACACTACTAATTCAAATGGTAACTTATGTACATGCATTCCCAGGCGCTTCACGTAATCATAGGCGATGAAGGAGTGACTTGCACCCGAATCATACAAAACTTGCAACAGATGGCCATTAAGAAGAATATTACCTTGTATCAGCTCAGGAGATTTACGGGTCTCTTCGTGGGTCATAGCAAATACTCGGCCCTGTGTCTTCGGTCTTTGGTCTGGTCGTGGCTCTTTGCAGTCAGCAGCAGTATGGCCCACACGCTTACAATTGTAACATATTATTTTGCCATCACATGTTTTACCCTGGTGTGGTTGATTACAGCGACGACAAACCCACGGTGCAAAATATGTTCTTTGCTGGTCACGGCTCCCAGACTGGTAGGGCTTCTTACCACTTCCAGATGAAGATCCTTGCCCCTTTCGCTTCTGTGAGGTAGCAACCTTACTAGATTCATTGCGGTGGCTAGTAGCTCTAGCAGGATACAATTCTCTCAAGTTGTTCTCTGTAATCCTGCACTGCTCAATCGCCTTGTTGAACTTGGTAAATTGGTGAGTAGCTAGGCGTTTCCTTAACTCTCGCCTCAGACCGCGAATGAGCATATCAGAACTCCATTCTTCGTCATCCTTGTACCGGAGGTAAGAGGAGTACCGGGCCAACCGAACAAAACGGGACAAGTAATCATCAAAGCTCTCTGCGTCCCCTTGTCTGATATTCAGAAATTCTGTCTCCTTCTCGAGTCTTACTGATTTGGGAAAATACTTCTCGTTGAACTCTTGTTGAAACAATTCCCAAGTCAATGACATCTTGTTGCTCTTCAAGGTTAAGGCGATATTCCGCCACCAGCGATCTGCATCCCCTTCGAGCTTGTAAACAGCCAGCCGTGGCTTCACTTCATTCGGACAACCAAGAACCTCAAATATTTTCTCCAGCCTGTTCATCCAATCTTCGGCGGCTTGAGGGTCAAACCTTCCTCTGAACGCAGGAGGCAGATGCTTGCAGAACCTGGTGACCCAAAACTGAAGGTCTCTTTCCTCTCTAAGCGGCATCCCATGTGATTCTTGATTTGGGACAATGTGAGGTGGGGACTCTAGGGGTCGTGTCAACCCTTCAGCAGTGTCCTCATGACGGGTTTCTCCTTGAGTTTCCTCCGGAGTGGACTGAACTGGACCTTCCTTGTTCTTCGCCTTCTCTGCTCTGAGCTCTTCTCTCAGCTCAGTTATCATATCCCGCTGATCTTTGATTAGACCCATTAATTCCTGCTTGCATCTGGTGGGTTATCCTTGACAACCTCCACCTCTGGGTCTACATACGGAATGTTGGGGCGTCCTCTAGTTTTCTTCATTCTACAAACAACTTGCCCCATTAATTAAGCAGAGATAGTATGCACATATAGTCACAAAACTCATATATATATCCATGTCAATAAAACATAGATGTGCATACGCAACAATTATTCACAGATAATCTTCTATCCCTACTACTATCTAAGGGATCTATCCTAGCTACCTCTACCCTTGCCAGGAACTATAGCTCTGATACCAAAATGTAACCCCCTGCCTTTAAACACGTAATTATAATTCGATAACACATATTTAAATCGGATTAGAGACCATTGGATGCTTTAACCTCGTTTTAAACTTTCTGTCTCACAGTAAAATTTTTACAAAACTTTCAAAACTCTTTTTTTTTCCATCCAGGTCTCAATTTCAATATTCGAATATAATTACCTGTGCAGTTAATGTACATTCAATCATATCAGAGTGTATAACCGCATCCCCAGCAACTCCTGGGTTATATGCATAAAAACCTGAAGGTTTATAAGTATACACTAGGGGATTACACAACCAAAATTGAATGTATTGTTCCTGATTCAGAATATACAGTAATCCCAAGTTCAAAATACTTAACCAACGTTTCCAACTCAACTATATACCCCCAAGGGCCCTAATTGCTCCGGGTTGGCCGCTTCTGTAACCCCCTGCCGTAATTATATCCGAAATACGCAATTAAAATGAAATAGAGACCATAAGAAACAAAAATTATTTAAATTCCCATCTTCACGATAGGGTTTTCACAAATCACTTTTGAAATCTAATTAACCTGGTCTCATATTCAATTTCGAATACAATTACATCACGCGGAATATCACATTTAAACAAATATCAGAGTGTATAACAATAACTTCCCGGCAACCCCCGGGTTCATACCTTTACATAGAATTCATAGGGCACATTCGCCCTTTACAATTTCAACATGGGGATTACACAAATCCTCTCAAATACATCTACAAATATAATATCCAAACATATTCCAATCCGTACATATCCAAATCTAAATCCAAATATACATAATACTCCCAACTATGATAACCAACTACCAACTCAAATATTCCGAAGGAAGCCTTGTCGCCCCTGGTTGCTTGCCTCCATCCTCGATCCACCTAACCTGTCTAAAATGTTGGTAGGGGAGGGTGAGATTTGAGAGAATCTCAGTAGGAAACAGATACCTATATGCATGTATGATATGTGTTTAATGCATGACATGCTTGCAATACAAAACTCATGTTCACACAATGACATATCTGCGTGCTCAATGTTTCAACAACATACTCATGGCCATAGCATAACTAGAAACAGAGCTACAATCATTCATACATGTTTCACATAATCCAGCAAAGCAATACATGCATCAATACACAAACACAACATCAAAGCATGCAAGAGAGGTAAGTTCCCTACACTTTTCTTTCCACGTATGCTCCAGCTCCTCCGCTTACTCGCGATCCAAGTGAATACTGAACCCTATAAACCAAATCAAGGATATAGGGTCAATCTCAATTCCAAACCCTTACTTTTATATCACTTAAAGTTGGTTACCATTCACACCCTTTAGCTGGCTAAAATAAGCTCAACGAAAGCCTAAAGGATTGGGACGTACTAGGTTGGAAATCATCTTTCAAAATCACAAATTGCTGAAAATTGGGTTCTGGCTGCAGCCAAGAATTCTCTGGCTGCAGCCAAAATTGGCTAAAAACGTCACAGAAACATTTTGGCTGCAGCCAAGAATTTCTGACTGCGGCCAGGACACACACAGAAAATTTTGCGCTGGAGCCAGAATTTTGGCTGCAGCCAAGGAAACTTCAAAAATTCATAACTTGCTCTAGAAAACTTGAAACAAGGTGATTCCAAAGCGCATTGAAAGATATTAAAGTCCCCTTTATGGGAAAAATATGTCTCATTACCAGAAATCACCACACAAATCCAGATTTACACAAAATCCAACATTGCTCCAAAACAGAATCAAGTTTCGTCCTCAAACTTTAGGCAAACATAAATCCCAGTTCACAAAACGAAATGAGACAATTTATATGTCCATTTTGAAGCTTAAGATGTGAAATTCAAGACTGGAAAGTTTCATAATTTTTAGAGACCATTTGGTCATTCAAAACGTCCACAACACCAGACTGCCCAGAACAGAAATTCAAAAGACAGAATTCCAGTTTTTGCAATTTGGCTTCCAATGGTTCCATTTTCATATCAAACATCATTCTCACACAAAATTTCACAAGGAATCCATTGGAAATACCAAATCAACCAAATTCATATCACTTTGACATGTTTTACCAACAATGACAACATGTCATCACAAATCACAACACAAACACCACATTGTTATCCTTCTCATTCCAAGTTCTCAAACCAATTCCAATGACCAAATTACACAACAAAACACCATTTTCAACACAAAACACATGACAATTCATGCATTTCACAATTCCACCAAAATCAGGGCAAAAATTCACAATTCACAAAACTCATCCACAAATCACAAAACTTAGATCAAAAGGCTTCAAATACTCACATCTTCCTCTTTCCCAAACCAATTCTTTGATTCTTCATCTTTCCAAATTTCCTCAAGCCATCAAACACCACCAATCAAGAATCTAAAACCATAGAGATGAAGCTCTCATCACTATGAACAATATTAAAGAAAGGTGTTTAAGCATTAGAGGACAAGAAACAAGTCAAATCTCACCTTATTCTTTTCTCTTTCCACCTTGCTCTTGGCGAAAATGGAGAACAAGAGAGAGATGAAGATGATGATCAGATTTTTAGGGCAAAAAAAAAAAGTCCAAATAAAGAGAGGAAAGAGGGAAAATGAGTTGAAATCTTTGACCAAATCCAAGGGCTCAAATTGTGCCAAGTGTCACACCCTTATCACATCTCTCATGAGTTCACATAGGCACACACACACATGATTCCACCTCTTGATCTTTTGCACAAATCAATCCTAACCATTGATCTTGAAGTTACCAATGAGTTTTCTCTTCGGTAACTGACCAATTGGTCGGTAACTTTACCGTTTTGCCCCTGATTACGGTAATTCCTCTTGAATCACCACCAAATACATTTTCTCATTCATTCACACCATATATACGCCCTTCCCCTTATTTTCATTCAATTTAGATGTTAATCCATAATTGAACTCAAATACAGGGTTTCGGCGCTGCTCAGAACACATACGAATCACATCGGGTGCCAAATCACACCATGATCTCCAAAAGGGTTCATTTATCATTAATGACATCCACTTTTGGAGTCATTAACCCTTGATCACAATTTGGGATCTTGCTAAACCGGGGCTTAGCAATCCACTAATCTCAGGCTTATTCTCTAGCCTCAAGTCTCAAAATTCGGGGTATTACAGCTTCCCCTTTGAACCACACGCCCTGTTTGAAATGTTAGTCATAGGAAAGAATGAGATTCGAGAGAATCTCAGTAGTAACAAACCACTCACACAATGCATAAACACAAAGTATGTACATAAATCACAAACAGCAACAACAGCATCAATCTCAAAGATACATGGTTTTCACCACAAACGACAGCACTCATGGCTGTATACACAATACGACAACTCTCGCTGTAATCATAATCACGACAGCTTACGCTGTAATAACAATAACGACAGCTTATGCTGTAAACGTCAGCTTGCGCTGTAAACGATAGCTTACGCTGTAAACGACAGCTATCACCAGCTGTAACCGTAGCAGCATTAAAGAATAAAGAGGAGTAGCTTAGAGTCGGAATTATACGCGTTAGGAGCTAGATCGTCGGAGAAATCGGCTTACCTTGCGAGATTTCTTCCTCTTTTTCTCTCTTTTCTCCAAGCTCTCTTCACGTCTTTTTTTTCTCTGAAATGGGTCGGGAATGGCTGATCAAGATGATGGAATTGCTTTTAATTCCATGTTGATGTCACCTTACCACATGATGATGTCATAATTTCTAATTTCACATTTTCGGATTTTCTGGCAGATTTTCTGCCCAACTTTGAAAAATCATAACTAATTCCAGAAAAATCGAAATGAGGTGATTCTAAAGCCAAATGAAAGATATTTAAGTCCTCTTCATAGGACAAATATTGGCCATTACTTAAAATCACCACAAAATTCCCAGAATTTCAATCTTTGCATACTGTTCCAGAAAATAATTAATTTCGCTGGGCAAACTTCAAAAATCCAAAACTCTTAGGTCACAAATCAAAATGATACAAATTATATGTTCATTTTGAAGCTTGACATGTGAAATTTAATACTGGAAAATTTCATAATTTTTAGACACCATTTGCCTATTTAAAACGTCCATACAAATTGGCTGCCCTGTACAGAGTTTCAATGGACAGAGTTTTCAACTTTTGCACGATTGTTCCCAATGGTTCCAATTTCACAATAAACACTCTCCCCACACGAATTTTCACAAGGAAGCCATTGGAATCATTAAAATATCCAAATTCCCATCACACATTCTCCAAAAGTGTTTATTCAACAATAATTATATCCACTTTTAAAGTCATTAGCCCTTAATCACTTTTTGGGATATTACATGGCGCTTGCGTGAGCAAGGGCATTGGAAGAGGGTCTCCTGTGGCCCTTGCTGACACAAGTACCACAGGACCCCCTCCTGTGGCCCTTCCTCCAACAAGCGCCATAGGAGGGCATTTTTTTTAAAAAAAATTTAAAATGTTATGGCTATTTCAAGCGTCACAGCTTTTTTTAGTAGTATTCAGATATGCGGCACTTTTCTAGCACCACAGCTAATACAAATATAAGCGCCACAACTTTGCTTTTTTGTAGTAGTGCTACATACTCAAATTGAGGAGTTGTCAAATGCAATTAGCAATTTACAGAATGAAGAATTAGAGGTTCAGAGTGAATCTCCATGTGGTAATATACTTTCGCCTTTTGATGATTCAAGCCCTTTCCTTCTACCACTTCCAATAATGTGTTAATTAATACATTAACTGAATATGCATGCACTAATGTGGTTTCTGATTTAACTTGTTCCATTGATTTAAATCATGTTGAATCTTGTGATTCATGAATTAATGCTTCTTCCTATGCTTCTAGTCCTATCAATTCTATTGATTCTAATGATGAAGTTGATGAAGAGATTATTGTTGAATCCCCTAATACTGTTGATTTTAAAGATTCCCTACTTAACACTAACAATGATGTTTCTTTGAATGAGGAAAATAATATCCCTATTGATGCTATTGATACTAATAATGATCTTGACATGACCGTTGTTAGTGGGGATGCTATTAAGGATAAGCGTAGGGGAAGCCTTGATTTGGATATGCATTTAGATAGTAAGAGCATAATGCATCATGATATGTGGAATTTGTTTTGAGTGATGATTTGAACAATCATGGTGAAACCATTTTGAGTGATCACATGATTCATCCCTTAGAGAACTTGACTCTTACTAAGGAAAGTCATATTGATTTTGTGAGTTGTTCAAAATATTTGGAAGTTCCAACACTTCCTGTTGATCAATTTCTCTTGGGATCTCCCTTGATTCTTGATGAGTCCCTTTTTATTAAGCATATCCATATGGGACAAGGTACTGCTTGGTGGCATGATTTTGTGTAGGTATATGGATTACTTCCTCCCATCTAGACACCTTCTATACTTGAGTTGAAGTGTTATCTGATGATCTTAAAGAGGGAGATATTTACTGAACATCGAAAGCGAACACCACTAGTGCTTTCATGTGACTTACAACTAGACAAAGGAGAGAAGCCATATATGCTCCTTCAATTAGGTCTTCAATCTTTTGATAGTCAGGTCATAGTCCTTCCTTACTCTTTTACTTGCATTGCTTGCTGTTATTCGTTAGATCTATCTTTTGCATTGAGGACAATGCAAGATTTAAGTGTGGGGGAGACATTTTGTTCTCACTCTTGGTTTTTGTTCTTTGTTTTTAAAATGAGAAAAAGAAAAATATTATGGTTTCTTCTTTGGTTTTTGTTCCTTGTTTTCAAGAAAAGAAAGAAAATTTTTTGAAAAAAAAATTGCAAGTTTTAAGTAACTTTAGTATGATGCATTCTTGATTTAAGAAGTGATTGATCATGTTCTGAGTTAATAGACTAAGTGGAAATGAAATTGACTTTGATGAATTTAGGCTAGTGATCATATGCCTAGTGAGATTTTGAGCCTAATGCATTTTTTCAGTGTATACCCCCTATCTCTTTACTTGATCTAGAACTTGACTTGAATCTTATTTGAGGCCACATTTTATGCATGTGTATTCATAAAGATAATAAAGGCATTCATTTCATTTTAACTAGATATGCCAAAAAGCCTGCCCTTCATACATATATCCTCTATTGAGCCCCTTTGAGCCTATATTTTATATTTTCTTATCTACACCCATAGCCACACAAAAAAATCCTACCCTTTTGAATGTCTTAGGAGTTGAAGAGCGTTGCATTATATCTATTTTGGGATGGAAGGACATGAATAAAATTAGGAATTGGGTTATTGTGAAAATTATAGAAGGTTATCTTGAAAAAGAAAAAAAGAAGAAAAAAAAATAAAAAAAAAGAGATGCAATAAGATTCCGCTCCTCTGGTTTGAACTGTGCTTAGTAACCGAGGGTCTTCATCACCAATGTTGATCTTCGTGTCAAACGGCCAATAAGAGCTATGAGTGTGAAAAAAAAAGGGAAAAGAAAAGAAAACGAAGAGAATAATGACCTAGTTTAACTTTAGTTGGTTTCTTGCATCCCATATTCTCGTTTGCATAATCTCTTCATGCTCTAAAACATTCAACTTTGTTTTCCAAACACTACATCCTTTCTTTCTTAACCTTAGCCACATTACAACCAAATAAAAGTCCTTTTGATTTATGTTTGCATTTGCTTTGTTAGTGGTGGAGAACTATATCCTTGCCAAGCCTATGGAAAGAGTATTAGAGGGTGGATTTGAGTGTAAACACAAGCCTATACACTTTTGAGTGATGAGTGATATACACATTATCTTTGGTGAGGGATTTCTAGCTTAGATTCCCCTTTGTCAAATAATTGCCATGAAGTTTGTTTTCTTGAGTCATTAGAAAATCACTTGGATAAGAGAGGTGTTGAAATGCTTTTGCTTACCTTTTTCTTGTGATTGGAATATTCACTGTTGAAGCTTTTGTTTTGTTTTGTCATGTTATACTCCCTTGGTCTTGATTTGTTTTGCTCAGGAGTGTAAATGATAAGTGTGGGTGAGTTGATAAATCACAAATTTAATATATTTTTCCCACCTTATTCATTTATTTTGGGGATTATTTTAGGCTAATTTGGATTTATTAGATAATATTTGGATAGTTAGCCAATTTTAGGAAAGAATATAAATCTGAATAAATTATGATATTATTGGGCTTGAATTGATAATATTTTGATTGTTATCTTGTGATTGGATAATATTTTCAAATATATGATAAATCATGATTTTATTTAATTCTTGCAGGACAAGGAAAAGCATATTAGAAGATTCTACGGTGCAGAACTTTTCTTAAAAGCTAATAAAGAATCCAATGGTAGAATTTTATTGGGCTTCTGGGATTTTAATGGGCTCAAGATTGGACCTCAAAAAACTCTCTCTTCCTTTCTTAAAATTTAACCTAGCAGCCACCAAGAAAAAAGAACACATGTAACCCCCTTCATGACATAGGCCGAGATTAAGTTCATAAAAACATAATTAAGTTTGAATTAGAGACCATGTATGATTTGGGGACTTAGACAAAACAAAATTTTCCAAAATCAGGGTTTTCAAAAACTTTTACAACACCTGTTCCACCATGGTCTCATAATCACATTTCAAACATAAATGGCCTGTACGCTTTGATTCCATTCATACATATCAAAGTATAATACAAATTTCCGACACTCTCGGGTTCCATTCAATAAATAAGGGTTCTACAAAGGCATAAAACCCATAAACTTTTTCCCTTTTTACTTGGGGATTACACAAAACTATACTATAAATCCCAATATATACAATTGTTTCCCTAAAACATCCAAATTATTTTACATGATAACCAATATCCAAAATAATTTCCTACATTGGAGCTCTATCCGCTCTTCGTCACCCGCTTTCCCTTAGATCCTTTGGCCCTGTCTAAAAATTTGCTTTTGGGAGAGTGAGATTCTAAGGAATCCCCGTAGCAACAAATCACTCATAATATGCACAACATCAAAGCATGAAAGTAAATCATCTATACAACACATAGCAATCACAACAACAGTTGCAACGGTTGGGGTAGGTATCATGGGCATCGCCCCCTACGACGGCTCACGCTAAACTGCTTGCTGTATTGCACATCTATATGAACATATCACATATATCACCATAACTGGGATCTATATAAAACATTTCACAACACGCAGCCCCACGGGCTGGATACCCAAACAGGAATCCATGATTCCATAACGCAGCCTCGACACTTACAACGGCAGACACAACTGCCGAGGTAGGTATCATAAGCATTGCCCCCTACGACGGCTCAAGTTGAACTACTCGTGTTGTAATGCCCTGTGGCTGATAACACATTCACAATTATAAACATGCATACCAAGTATCATACACAACATGAGAGAAGAGTCACTATCTTGGTCCTTCCGGGCGTATTCTGGCATCGGTCTCTCCCGAGTAGGGCAAATGTCAAATCCTAGAATCATAATTAAGGATGAAGAGTTATACTCTATTCCAAGACTTAATTCACTTCATAAAACTTACATTTGGTTATCATAATTGACCCTTAAGAGGCCACAAATGCCTCTAATAAAAGCCCTAAAAGGTTGGGAAACAATAGGTTGAAGATCACTTTTCAAAAACTCAAAGTCCTGGAACCCAAGGGTTGGCCACGGCCAACCCACCCTTAGGCCGTGGCCAAAATATGGTTAGAAGGTCACTGGCAGAGGCCAGCCACCATGGGCCATGGCCAGAATCAGGACAAAAAGGTTTGGGCTGCGGCCAAGAAATTCCTTGATAAGGGCTGAACTTCCAAAAATCATAACTAATTCTAGAAAAATCAAAATGAGTTGATTCCAAAGCCAAATGAAAGGAATTTAAGTCCTCTTTGCAGGATAAATATGGACCATAACTAAAAATCACCACATAATTCCAGAATTACACAAACCTCAATACTACTCCAAAACAGAGTCTAGTTTTTTGTCCCAAATTTGGCAAAGCATAACTCCCAGTTCAAAAAATGAAATGACAAAAATTATATATCCATTTTGAAGCTTGGGATGTAAAATTTAAGACTGGAAAGTTTCATAATTTTTCAACACCATTGGTCATTCAAAAGTTTCGTTCAAACTGACTGCCTAGAATAGAGTTCACACTTGACAAATTTTCAATTTTTCTACCAAAGTGTCCAATGACTCCAAAATTATTAACCAAACCTATTCCCATACAATTTTCCACAAGGAACACAATGGTAACCTCAAAATTACCAAAATTATAACCCATTGACATGCCCTGTTTTTAGTCCAAAATACAAAAACCAATACAAAGTGCCAAACTTTATATTTAAGCTTCAATTGAATACTATCAATCCAAAACACTAAACAAGGCACCATTTCCATAATAACAACATACCATCAACACAATGACCCTCATTTTTTATTGGCCATTTAATCATACATCTCATTTCTCTTAGTTATTAATTAATTTCTCCATTAATCACTAACTAATTAACCGATAATTTTCCATTCTTTCCAAATTTTCTACTGATTATGGCATATTAACTCAAATTTCCACATAACCCATAATTACTTTCTTTTCCTCTTCTTTATGCGCCATTTACCCCCTATTTTAGCCCAAATAATTATTTCATCACATAATTATGCTAAAATACAGGGTGTTGGGCATTCCCAATAATAATTCGGATCTTAAATCCATTTTGATTTACAAAATCATTCACAATAATTATCATTAACCCTTAATAGAAATTTGGGGTGTTACAACACGTGGAGACGAGGACGGAGGGATGCGCCATCACAAGAATTATCGTCATTCTAATTCCCTCTGAAAGCCGCAGTCACACGTACACACACACACTATCTAGCCATTCCCTCTCCTACGCATAACACCTTCTCTCATTCTCCATTAATACTTCTCATCCATAGCATATTCAACCACGGGACCCACTAACCCCCTTTGTTAATCTCCACCTTTATCCATTATCTCAAATGTCCAAGAGTTGTTTAACGCGTGGAGAAGGGATGATATTCGTGGCGGCTTGATCTTAGTTTGGGAGGCAACTTGGGAGGAGCATGGAGGAAGCTAGAGCCTAGGAGCTTACATTTGAAGACCACAAGGGAGTGTTTTTCCTTTTATCAATTTATTTCAAGACTTGGCATTATTTAGTTTTAAATGATTTTGATTTGTAATAATTGAGAACAATCTAGTTTTAGATTGTAGACATATCATTGATTTGGATTGAATTGATATCTTGGATTTGATTTGTTCTTAAATGATTGTTGGGATTCTTGTTTGCAAACCCTTTGATTGTCAATTAGATTATTAACTCAGTTTTCATTATTAATTTAATTGTCAATTTGGGTTTAATCTCTTGATTGTTTAATTAGGGTGATTAATTGTTGAATTGTTTAATTAAGCAATTGTGAACACAATTTCCAACACTATCTTAAACAATTGTGATTGGTTTTTAATGGATTTAATTAACCATCGCTTTTTCCATTATGAGTTTTCTAGTAGATTAGGTGTTATTGAGCTTGAGGGTTTCCCATGTTTCAATTAGGTGATTAAATTAATTAATTCCAATATTTCATCAACCCCTTTGGTCTAATAAATTGAATGGCTAAGAAACTTAAATCCATGTGAATCCTGAGTTGTCCCCTTCATCATCATAATTGTATTAAACCTTTGTTATTTGTCTTGTTTTTTTCTTGATCTTTTTTATTAGCATTTTAATTCCCCTTTCATAAAGCCCCCAAAAATTCCATTTGCATTCATTTAGGTTCGTTTCATTCTCATATAGATTTTAGAATCATTTGCATCTTGCATCTAGTTAATTTAATTGTATTTAGGTAGTAGAGTCTTGCATTTAGTTTAGGTCCACTCCATTGTATTTTTATCACCTAAATTCAATTCTAGAGAAAACCCATGGATTGCTCCTTGGGAGAATGACCTAGGTTGCCACTATATTGCATTAGTAGGTTGTCCTAGTTATTAATTTATTGATTTAGCAACAGAAGTACACATCAATAAGAGTGCAAGAAGTTATGGTCATTTGAAAATCAGCCAATAAACAGGTTAGTCGTTGGCCGTGACTAGGGAGTCTTGGCCGTAGCCCAAAATCATTTGACTAGTTATTGGCCGTGGCCCAAAACTCTCTGACATGTTCTTGGCTGCGGCCCAAGGGTGAGTTGGCTACGATCCAAAAATTTTCTGACCTAATTTTGGCCTCAGCCAAAGGATCTTGGCCGCAGCCCAAATCTTTCTGACCATCTCTTGGTCACGTCCAGAGAATGGCTTGGCCACGGCCAACCCCCTCAAAAATTGTATTTGAACTTTCAAATATGGTCTTCAGTCTACTTTTTCCCAACCTTTTAGGCATTTGTTTAGACTTATAATAGCCAGCTAAAGGTCTCAAATGATAATCAACCCTTAGTGTTTTGAAATTAAGCATTGGAATAGAGAATAACTCGCCGTCCTTGATTATGGTTTATAGGATTTGACATTTGCCCTGGGCAAGATAAATCGGTGCCAGAGCATGAGCAGAAAGATAAGGTAGTGACTCTTTCTCTTATATTATGTGTAATGCATGGTATACATGTCTTATCATTGAATTCAAGTTGATTGCAAATGCTGCAGTGTATGTTGGCTGTGAAAGCTTTGTGTATACAGCCTTGAGTGCTATCGTTTGTGACGCAAGTCACGCATCACTGTGAATGTTGTTGCTATTGCTGCTTTGTGATTTGCTTACATGATGTTATTATATGTTTTATGAGTGAATTGTTACTACTTGGATTCTTTTGAATCTCACTCTTTCCATTGACTAACCTACAGCCAGGGCAAGCAAGTCAAAGGAGAAACAAGCAACCAAGGGCGGCTAGTGCTCCCATCTAGGAGTTTTAGTTTTGTTAGTTGGTTATCATATTTTGAGATTATTGTACATATTGTAAATGTTGTATTTTGGATAGTGTTATGTAATCCCCAGTATGAAAAATTAAAAGAGGCGAATATGCCCTGCAAACCCTTTAGGGAATGAATGAAACCTGAGTGTTGTCGGGAATTTTGTTTACACTATGATATTATGAATGGAATTGAACTGCACAGGCCAAAATATATTTGAATTGTGAATGTGAGACCGTATTGAACAATCTTTAAGAAAAGATTTTTGAAAACTCACTTTATCACAGGACTGAACCCTGTCTTGAATTTAGGACTTCTAATAAGTTTTAAATCATCCTTTGGTCTCTAATTTACTATAATTATGGCTATTAAGGTAGAGGGTTACAAAGCCAGCATCCATTAATGCTATTTTCACAAATTGTTGTTCAGTGAGGTTGATGGTCTTTGAATAAGAAGCACAGACTTTTTGCTCTAAATGTTTTACAAAACAAACCAAATCATCCAAGCTTGACATAGCTCTGTGTGAATCTTATGAACAATAGATGTTTATGCCTTTCCATGTCTTGAAACCTCTTATTGTCATAATGAAATTAGGGGCCAATCGAAATAACTTTTGGAGTGTAAGCATTTACTTTAAGCTGACAGAGCCTAATTCGCACCCTATAGATACAACAACCTAGTAACAAACGACCATCTCTCCACAATTTTGAATCATTTCTTTGATGTCTATTAAGTTTGATTTGGAATGCAACCAAGAATTGCATAAGTTGTGTGTGTGTGTGGTAAAGATGTAAAATTACCCATAAACTTTGAAAATTAGAGGAATAATGTCACAACCACTAAAATGACTTAACGCCGTTACTGTTTTTATTCATACAAATGGTGTGGGCCTCATCATAAAAACTAACCGTCATTATGTTATTTTAAGTAGTGGCATTTTTCTCTCATTTTTAAAGTTTACGGGTAGTTTTTCACTTTCAAAAAGCATATGATATTTGGTACACTTTGAGTAAAAATTTATGGATATTTTTGTCCTTTTACCTTGTGCGTGTAGAGGATTGCGCGCTTGTACAAAAAATAAAGATGAAAAACACTGCCAGGAAAATGGGCTTTTTGGAAGCTTGAGATTTGGATGTCTAAATAGAAAAACATCATATAAGTTGAGGTAGCAGTTGAGGGAGTAATTAATTTATGGTTATTAATAGAGTAAAATAAACTAACCACCTTTATGTTTTACTTAATAAATTTCAGAAATATATATTCTATTTTGAGGTATATGAATTATTTAAACATTTATATATGCCCAAAAAGTAATTTTGATACCACATAAAAGTAATTCTTATATATTTTCAATCTTTCTATATATTATACAATTTATTAATTTTGATTGTATTACAAAAGTTAATAATTTAAAGTTTCTTGAAGCTTATTTATTTAGGTTTAATTTCTTTTAAAAGGGTAAAAAATTTATTTCAAACACATATTTTTTTATAAATCATATGGTATAAATAATATAAGTTTGAGAATTTACATGTATATCATTTAAATTTATAATTAAAATTTTAAGAAACATTTTTTGCTACAAATTAATATTTATAAAATATTTATAGCCATATATATCTATATATATATATATTTGTTAATAGAATTAATTTAATTTTCAGTACTTTCTATGTTTATGTTAAGTAAATTATTTGAACGTTCATCCCAACATAATAAGAACAATAACTAAATGACCATTTACAAAAACAAAAGAAAAAGGAAAAAAAATCTTAAATTGTTCCAAACAATTTTACCTAAAATTATGGAATTAGTATAATGAAGGGTATATTAATAAATGTAATTTATATAAATATTTTTAAGAAATATTCTTAATTGTTAACATTTTAGACATAAGTTTATTTTTTAAAAATAGAGGGGTCCATGTAATTAAAACAAAAGCGCAATAGATGTTAGATTATTTTACTCTTATTAATATTTATCATTA